>OZ005656.1:131290221-131922721 GCA_963930645.1 Salticus scenicus | reverse complement strand
ATTTTTTTTTTCTTACCAGTAACAAAATTCAGTTTTATGAAATATACTGTACAGACAAAATACTTTGGACACTTTCTAGTCTCGTTTTTTAAAGGGCGGAGGGCCATTTGTCTCAATCTACGGATTTTTACGATACCAGTTTTACTATAGTAGGACATTTATCGAAATCGAAAATTTATCAAAAATATAATTGAATAATTTGAAAGCGTTGTTATAATTTGAAAAACAATAACTAATAGACCTCTATACTAAACTAAATTCTGCTTTTGTCAGAATATCATCAAAATCGTTTTTTTCTGTTTCTTTCTTTTCTTAGAAAGAAAAAGAAAAGAAAAGAAAATTAATAATAATCAATATCACAACGAACACTATCAAAAAAGTTTTTTTTTCTCCAAAAAACTTTAATATAACACTATAAGACAATATTTCGTATAAATGCACGTAATGAGATTTTTTTTTTTTTTTTTTCGAATATCTAAACATAAACCTGTTGGTTTGGCTGTCAAATTAAAGCGTATAAAGAGCATAATATATCACATCTATTTCTTTGAACACTGTAAATACAAGTGTCTGAAATTCAGACAAAATTGTGTCAGAAATGGATGTTTAATTTTAAGATGCTAAAAAGTGTCTTAAAAGGCACATCGTTTCACACTCGAAACGTCTGAAATTCCGCCACTTTTGATCTTGTCTGAAGTGAATATTTTTCATAAATAAATAAATAAAAGGATGCGTTTTATACTGTTTACCTGTGAGAAATATATTTTAGAATCTCCTAGAGCATAGAATATATATATTAATAATTTTTACAATAATAGTCCCCGTTGCGTCCGGCGGGAATTGAACTGGCAACCAATGGATTCAAAGTCGAGTGTCTTCCCAAACAAGCCATCGGTGCTCACGCTGTACTCTGCTTGTATAACGAAATATATTCTAGCATCCGTAAAACAAATTGAACTTTTATGTCTTTGCAATAAAACTGTTCATAAGAAGTAAAGCTTAATACATATTATCTTAAATTTCATGTGTAGAGGTTTAGAGTGTTCTTTTTTTTTTTTTTTTTTTTTTTTTTTTGTAAAATGCGTAATAATATGAAAAAATTGTAGCCTATGGATTTTAAACGATTTTTATTTATTATTTTTATTTATTTATTTATTTATTTATTTATTTATTTTATTTATTTATTTATTTATTTATTTTTGCAAGAAAACAAACTATATACATGAAAAAAAAATGCTCTTTTACATTTTGAAGTGTAGGGAAGCATAAAATAAAAATTTTAAAACGCGAAAAAAAAATCAATTATGCACAAATTGTTTAAGATTGTTTAGCTACGAATTCGCTTTCTTAGCTACAAGTTACATGCTTCGTTTATCTTAATATTTTTTTTATTTATTACATGTGAGAATTTTAAATAAAAATTAACTTTGTTTTTTAATTTTTAACAGAATAAGATCCGTGTCTAAGTATTTTAAATACGTCAACTACTTATATTACATAAAATAATGTCAAATTTATTTGTTTAAAAAAAATGTTAAAACAGGATATGCATGCTGCTTAAAGTAGATTCCATATGGAAAATTTGATACGTAATACAAATGTCTGAATTTCTAAGTGTCTGAAATTTGTAATGTCTGAATTTTTAAGTGCATAAATTGTAAAATGTCTGAAATTGTATGTGTCTGAAAATGTTATATGTCTTAATTTCAGACATATCGATCTTATTCAGACACTTATCTGAGCTCATTTATAAAAAAGACTCTTACGTGTCTTAATTTAAGACAGCACATGCGTCTGAAATTTTGCACGTGTAAGTGTTTCAGACATTTATGTGTCTGAAATGACATTTCAGACACACTTCTGTCTGAATTTAAGACGCTTCTATTTACAGTGAACGATTGCCCAAAGGAAGGTCTTCGGTAGGAATTAAAAATTAATATATGCCTTAATTTCATGCATATCGATTTTAACCAGACAGTTGTCTTAGTCTATTTAAACAAATACACTCATGAGTTTTAAATTCAAACGCATGTGGAGGCTGTAAATTTTACACACTTATGTGTTTTTGATATTTTTGCTTCTGAGTTGTGATTTCATATTTTTGTCGAAACTTAAAGCGCGTCTATATAAAAAGTAATAAATTAAAGTTTTTATTCTACATTATTAAAAATTATGAATAACAGCATATCAGCAATATATTATTATTCGTATTACACACTAATATATCCATATATCACTATATTAAATACCGCATAAAATACAGTTTTACTAAAATAGTTACACTTTTAGTAAATCGTATTATTTTAAAAAGAAATTGTATTGAATATTTTTTAATTGCGCATATGCAAGATTAAAATAAATAAATAAATAAATAAATAAATATATAATAATATATTAGCTTTGTACATCAAGTTTTCTTTTCTTTCCAGACGGTTTCCATACAGTCGTCTGCAGTTGCCACCTAAATTTAATATTTTAGTTAATTTTAAAAATCTAAATGTCCGATCGATAAACTTAATAATATGTTGGATTCAGAAAAAT
Organism: Salticus scenicus; assembly: GCA_963930645.1. Classification (NCBI taxonomy): domain Eukaryota; kingdom Metazoa; phylum Arthropoda; class Arachnida; order Araneae; family Salticidae; genus Salticus; species Salticus scenicus. The sequence goes on along the minus strand of OZ005656.1, from coordinate 131,920,180 downwards.
TGTCCCTTTCATTTGGTACCTTATTTGTAACGATACGACTGATATTTCTAATTTATTTTTCGTTTTTTCTAGCGTGGCATGAGAGCGAGTACATAAGAGTTTAGAAAATAAATAATTAAATAAATAAATAAAATTAAAAAATAATTTTATTATTATTATTATTTGAATTTTTAAATATATCCTCTAAATCTACTTTTTCTTTTCTTCCCCCACCCCCCTTTAGTAATAGATATTACTTTTTTTTTTTTTTTTTAAATAATTGAAAGTGTTATTAAGTGTCTTTCCAATAGAAACATAACGTTTATTTGCCAAAATACAAAAATATAAAAATAAATAAATAAATAAAAATGTGTCTGTTCTTCTTGAGATCACTGCAGAATGTAATAACAATGCAGAAAGTCAATTTTCCCGATATGACAAAGATAAACATTATACGTATTAGATAAGAAACAAAATTTTCCGAAAGTGCCATCTTCTACGTTTCTTTGTTTCAAATATTCTCAAATCTAAAAAGAAAATGTGTTCAGAAATAATGAATAAAACTGTTCTTATTAAACGAACACAAATTTTATCCACAATATAGAAATTCATTTTCTCATCATACTATATGTATGGGGAATCTATGTAATTGTAAAAATTGTTGACTACGTTTTTTTCCATTGTTACCCATTTTTACCCATTTTTAAGGATTTTTTTACATGTTAAACATTTAGAAAATAAAAATTCGGACTTACCAATGCCAAGAAAACGTGGCTAACCGCATCTTCAGTCGGTGATTTTTACCTGAGGGAAAACATTTCACTAATAACGCTTTATCCACCAAGTCAGTATCGCAGTTAAAATTTTATGTATGCCCAAATAGGCAGGTGTAAAATAAAAAATAACCTGTGTTATTCTTTTTTTTTTTTTTTTCTCAAACTTCTTTCGATTCTACCAATTCTTTGAAAATTTCTGTATTTTTAATATGTCTACACAGTTATGAGACACCCGCTATATATATATATATATATCATATCATATAAACACAATTTATTTATTTATTTATTTTTTACATTACCATTCCTACATTACATTTACATTACCATTATTATTTTTACATTATAATTTCATAGGCTTTTCCACAGAAGTCCTGCAAACATCGATGAATTAAAACAGATCACAATTGAAGAATTCTCGTCAATAACACCAACAATGCTGCGAAGTGTGTGAAAAACCTCGTTCGACGTGTTCTTGTTTGCATTTAAAATGGTGGCGACCATTTTCAACATTCTCTTTTAGGAATGATAATGTAAATAAATATATATATATATATATATATACATAAATAAAAATAATAAATAAATTATGTTTTCAAAAATAAAATTATTACAGGATTAAAAATATTGTGCGTCTTTATTTCTGTTTCACCTCACAAATAAAGTTGTAACACCCGACCAGTGTTAGAAATTGTCTCACAAACTTAAACAAGGTTCAAACAACCACACTTGAATCCGTCAGATTTAAGGGTTATAAAAAACCCACCGATATTCTTTTTAAACTGATCACCTTGTATATATATATATATATATATATATTAGGGTGTCCCACAAATAAAGAAGATTTTATTTTTTATTTTTTGTATATTGTGTTATGTGTGTGTATATACATTGTGTTTAGTACGTGCAGATTGATGAAAACATTCTGATATTTATATAAGGAGTTTTACGTCATTTCTGCACCTGCTAATATTATCTCAGAAAGCTGATACTTTTCTAGAAAGTGTTTAAGTTCGAATAGAAATAATAATAATAATAATAATAATAATAATAATTATTAAAAAAAAAAAAGAGGATGTGCTTATCGAATTATATATGTATATATATATATCCTCCCTCATTTAAGACACACACAAATATATAAATAAATATGTATATAAACAGAGAGAGAGAGAGAGTAAACCAGAGAGAAAGACAAAATCCCGATTTATCATCAAAACTCTATAACGAGCCTTAAACGTAAGAAGAAAAGGACACCTAAGTAACGAGATCCTTCTGTGTGTAATTTAAAGTATGCATTTTACTTTTTTTTTTTTTTTTCACATTTAATCGTTTAAATTCAATAATATATATTCAGTAATATATATTATTATTATTCTATGTACTTATTTTTTAATTAGATTCATTTATCACATACTATTATACGTTTATTAGGTAATTTTAACGCTTTTTGATGGAAAGAAACAGTAAATAAAAAATAATCACAAACATATTTCCTTTAGGCTCCATTTGATGAAGCCATTACTTATTTGAAATATTTTTCTAGAGGATCGCTATAAAGAAACGTCATTAAAGAAACGGCTTTGGTTCGGAAATGATGATGTGACACATAAAGGAATATTTTACTTCAGGATACAGCGAACAATAATTATGGCTGGGAAAATATTATATTATTTGTAATGTAATATAGATTTGCTATTTACCATGAAAAAATAATGTTTTTTTATGCATTGTGTTTAAAAAAATTGGATTTTTTTTATTTAGTACTTTAATTATTCTTTTTACACCATTATTTAAAAATGAAATTTGTTAACATATATGTCTAAAATATTTTAAAATCATTACCTCTAATACAATTGTATTAAATTTTAATTACATTCAAAATTGAAACAATATACATTAAAATATACAATTTAAAATATTAAAACACACATAACATAAATTTAAACGATTCGTAACTTATTCCAGGCTCCTAATCATAATAATATTCCTTGCAATGTTTATAATATTTCTTGTAAATCTCGCAGTTCCGTTTATATTGGTGAAACTGGCCGTTCCCTTCATACTCGAATTCCCGAACATAAATGAAATTTCAAAAACCACGATAATCGTTCTAAAATAGTGCAGCATGCCATAGAAACCAACCATCTACCCGATTTTAACAATACTAAAATAATCATAGCTAACTGTTCGAATTATTCTTCATGAATTTTCCTGGAAGCCTGGTATACGAAACAGCATTTTCACCGCTTAAGGGCCATCTTCACTCACCGCCGCCGGAAGCAGAACCTAATGTTATTCTATGGGAAATTTTTCTTTACAAATATCTTATTAACTAATACATATTTTTAGATTCTGTTTTCACATTCTGAAAATTCCCAACTGTTAAATTAACGCACCTTTTCTAAAAAATTATTTTTTAATTTTTTATATTTTATTTTGAAGCTGCAAAATACGAATTTTCAATATGTGATTTTTTTTCATTTTGCAATTTCAAAAATAAATAAATAAATAAATAAATAAATAAATAAAAAATAAATAAAATAAAAAATACATTTTTAAAAAAGGTCCGTCAATTTAACAGTTGGGAATTTACTGAATGAGAAAACAGAATTTAAAAATATGTATTTGTTAATAAGTTATTTGTAAAGAAAATTTCCCCATAGAATAACATTGGCTCGGGCTTCCGGCGACAGTGAGTGAAGAGGGCCGTTAATGAGGCATCCACAGCCCCTGCTGAATACGCTGTACTTTCGTAAAGGAAATCTATTGTTCTTCTCAGTGTTTACTTTTGATGTTTTTTACTGATGAGAAGCTTGGAATAAGGCTCGAAACGTTATTTATGTTATGTGTATTTTAATACTTTAAACTGTATATTTTAATGCATATTGTGTTGATTTTTATTGTAATTAAAAATTATACATATATCTATATATATATATATATATATATATATAAATATAACATCTGTATTTGCATGGAATCATTTTGAATACTGTACTTTTTTGAAAATAGTGTCTGCATGATTGCTTTTCTTTAAGAATCATTGAGAATCATCTTTAAGAATCAAACCTACTAACCCTGGGCGATAGGTCTAATATAACGTATCGTATTGTATATCGTTTTTATCGTAATATAACTCAGTACTTATTTCGCTTCCTTCTTCGATTCGTTTTAATAAGTATTTTTTATATGCATGGGCAAATTTCATATTTTTTAATTTTTCGAGCCGATAAATTTTATGATTGAATTTTATATTACCTTTTAATTTTATTCTCCATGGGTATAAGAATTGCAATGGTAGTTATAAACTTTCTTTGAAATCTGTTTACATATTGAGATTAAGGGAAAAGTGTAAGCACAAGAAATGTTCAGTTTTAAAAGATCTTTCTAATGTTTTAACATTTATGCAGATAATTTAAAAAAATAAAAATAAAATAAAAATACATAGCATTTCTAATGGAGAAGAAGGCTACCAAAAGTCTCTGTTTTGAAGCGGTCTAACCGGAATTGTTCCTGACAGAAAATGGTCATTATTATTTTTAATTATATATGTATAAATATGTATCTGTTTATTTACCTAACTTTGCTTTACATTTAGGTTTTTTGCGAATATATAATTTCACTACATATAAAACAAGTGCGATTACGAAGTGAGTCAATAAGTCAATTCAACACTTGTAATCAGAAGTTATTATAATATTGATACATATTTTACAATAACATATAAATTACGTAAAATCAAAAAATAAATGTTATTACTAACCATTTATTATTTAAAATTGTATAATGTGTGCGTGAGCGTTATGTGCATTTGCATTTTTGTGAAAAATTGTGCATACGTAGACGACTATTAAAATATAAAATGAAAGATTGGGTTAAAATGTAAATAAGTATCGAATATTTTTTTCCTTCCTTTTAATGATTAAAAACGTAGATTTGTTTTAAGACTTTGTATCGAAGTGAAATGGAAAACATTAATGTTTAGTATGGTTTATTTTCCTGTAAGCGAAGAAAATAAGTTACTTGTTTATAAGTTTGACTAACGTTCAAGCTACTTTCTGTTATAAAATGGCTCATTGCTAAATTTGTTTATGCATACAAAATAAAAATTAAAAAGTCTACTAATTATTTTTCATAAAAAAATATGTCACAGTCGTTTGTGTTTTGGACGTTTCTTACTGTACAAAAAAAAAAAAAAAAAAAAAAAAAAAAAACAGACTAGTAGAAAGATGTTTTTGATGGATTAAAATATGAGCCGTGTTGGTTTTTAATTTAAATCTATTTTCAGCAACAAACCTGGACTTTATGTACTTTAAATAATTCTGTTTCTCTCTCTGTCTCACACACTTTTTTTTTTTTTTTTTTTTTTTTTTGTAACAATTCTTTTAACAATTCTTTAATTGTAACATTTTTTTTATTTATAAATATGCAGATATACAGAATGCATTAGCTTTCATTATATGCTCCTTGATTTCTTTTAGAAAACATTTAACATCTTTTCTATATACAGGCAACAGTACACTTAAGAATGATTTATTCGTCTATGTACACAAACGAATATATGAATTATAATTCTCAATTTACACACATGTGAAAAAATATTAAATTTGCATGTGCCTCACTTAGAAAAGCATATAATGTTGTCATTCAAATATTTTAACATTGTTTTGGAAAGTGATTATTGATAATACTTTAACTTAAAATCAAAACAAACTTTAATGATAGCAGCAACAACCTAATTTTCGGATTCAGGAACATCAAAATTTGTAGATTTATCAAAATGAAATGAATTCAGAAAATCAGACGAAAAGCAATACACTTGTAACATATATGGTAAAAAAAAAAAAAAATAGTTTTTATTTGTTTCATTTTTATAGTACAATATTTTTAATATTAGTTTATTATGAAAAATAAATATTGCTGTTTGCTGTTTCATGTATATAAATCATTTATCACTTAAGATTTATATGCGTGATAAAATGTTAAATCTGCATGTATCTTACTTAGGTATATACATAATGTTGGAATTCAAATTATTTAACATTAATTTGAAAAGTAACTATTGATTGTGTCTTAACTTTAAAACCAATAAAAAGTTAATGCATTTCCTAGACTTTATGATAAAACGTCTAATTACATAAAGCTTAAGTGTATTTATGCCTTAAGTTATTGTGAATCGAAAAAAAAAAAGTATTTGGATATAAAGTAATTCTTACTTAATGCATTAAACACTTTTTAATTATTTACCTGATTATAAGATCGATCGCTATGAATTTAAATTTAAGTAACAGTGAAAACGTTTGCTGACAAAATAAATTAATGTTCGAATATAATCTCTTCCATAAGATGTTAATATAATTTCGAGTTTAACTTCCTTTTTTTAAGCTTAAAAGTTTGGTTGCTAAATGGTTTTGATTGGTTTTAATAGGATTATGGAAATATGATTTTTTAAACTTTATTATAAGCATAACAAATTATAAAGAAGAAATATTTTTGATAACAGAATAATGATCTTAAAATTTTAATGTGCACTGTGTTCATACATTTTTCATTAAAACGAAGTGTTTATTTTTTGTAAATATGTTTAATTTTGAATAATATTATGAAATGTCTCTTACATTTTGTTCTTTATGTTATGTTCTTTGATATACGCGTTTCTAATATATTTTATAGATTTTTTATTGAATCACTGAATGTTTGATGTGACGTCTATATGTATTGTCGATTTGAATCTGGAAACTCAAAGGTATTGGAATCAGCTACTATAATCATTGGCTTCTTTTCTACGATAAAATACATCTATTTTATAACGTTTTGCGCTTATATATATATATATATATATATATATATATATATACATATATATTTCTAAACAAACCCTGCACAGATTTTGAAACAGAAAAGTTTTATTTAGATTGTAAATATTAACATAAATAAAGATTCTATCTGCTGCCAATTTAAAATAATTAATAGATGTACACTAGGATTTTAAATGAAAATTGATTTTCAGTTAGCTAAACATGTAGAAATATATTTGCCTAAATTATGTTACCATTCAAATAAAAAAAAAAACTAATAATATCACAAATCCTTTTTTTTTTTTTTTTTTCAACTTTCTATTTAGTTCATACAAATTGGCTGAATGAAAATGTAAAGTATATTGCCGAATCGAAGTAAAAAGTTTAGACACGTTATAGTAGGCCTTAAGTGAATAAAAAATATACCACAGAAGATATTTTCGAAAACTTCGTTTAGTGTGAAAATATAGTAATAATACTTTTGAAATGTGAGGCGTCGAGAGGAAAGAAAATGGCTACTAAAGAGTACACTGCAAAAAATAAACCCGTAAAAATACAGGAAAAATCTGGCAGCTGGGGTGCCAATATTTACTCCGTCAAATATACAGTTTAAAACCATAAAATTGTATCATTGACATATATTTTACACAATACTCCTGTAAATCAAACAGGTTTTTTATTTAAAAGTACAGTTTTGTCCTGTATTCCTGTTTATTTGACGGAGAAATACTGGCAACCCAGCTGCCAATTTTTTTCTGTAATTTTATTTTATTTTATTTTATTTTATTTTATTTTTTATTATTATTATTATTATTATTTTTTTTTTTTTTTTTTACAGTGTATGAAAATATTTATTTGGTGTAGCATTATAAGACAGACTAAAAATAATATTTCAAGGTTATACATGTTGTGCTAGCGATATCTGTTGAAGCAAAGTCAATTCCTGCTGTTAGATCCTCCGTTGTATCTACATGGATTTATTAACCCGCTAGAGCCCATCGTTCTCATTTGAGGACAGCTAATAAAAATGCACGCTTTTTTTTTTTTTTTTTTTTTGTTGTTGTTTCTTGGAATGATTTTTGCTTTTTAGTGACAGTTAATAGTGCCACTCTAAATGATCTCTGAAAGTTTTATGTGCCTACTATTAATTATTATATCATAATTTGGATAGTCATTTTATGGTTTTGCATTCGTCGCACATGTATTTGCTTTTTGCACAGGTATACTAACTTAAATCAACTTGAATAATATTATATATTATAATACTTTACTGTCGAGATCTTTGTGAAGATATAATAGAAATTAATCTGTTATCTCAAAGTTTTTCTATCTCGAAGTTTTCTCGCTAGAACACTAAGCGTCAATAAATGAGGAAAGTTTAAAGTTTAAAACTATCAAGAGAATTGTTTAAATTAACATATTTTACTGTCAGCTGTCTATATTAATTTAGAAGTGAAATAATCAGCTAATAATATTTTGCCAAATTATTTCGGGCTTTGACGGGTTAATATAGCCTGTACTAATATTTTTACAAAGGGTATATATTTTAATTAAAACTGTTGTTGGAGTGAAACTATTTGTTATATCACGAGGAAAATAATATAAATACTTTGGCTTCAACGGAGGTGAGAGATGGCAAGGAATATGGAAGCGTTCTTGAAGTCCTGTTAAGATATTAACACTAAACGTCCATGAATGAGGATAGGGTATGCATTTAAAACTATCAGAATACTTGTTTGTTAATATATTTTACTGTCAGTTGCCTATATTAATTTAAAAGTGAAATAATCAGCTAATAATATTTTGTAAAATTAAAGCGGGAGTTAACGGGTTAAAGAAAGCGACTTAAGAGGATCTAAAAAGGAAAAAAAATCCAAGTAATTGAGGTTCGGAGAGCATGGAACCCAAATAATAGTTCTCATGTACAGTCACCCAAAAAAAAAAACGCCACCCCCCCACCTAATTTCGCCGTAAATTATCGTAGAAACATTTGACTGGTACCGATCGATTTGTAATAACGTCTAGTTTATAACGGTATAGTTAACTTTTGCCTAAGGGGTCATCTACATATTAAAACTGGTATTAACTTCATTTTCTTCAATGGCAACCCCTATTTTTGACTTCATATTCAGATTTCTGAGATCAAGTCGGTTCGAAAAACATACCTATTCATATACCTTAAATCAATTTTAAATAGAGTTACACGTGAATATGTATTAGGGGTCCGTCTATACATTTAGAAAATATAAATCACGATCTACCACCCAATATGCATTATTTATTAAGTTTCACACCGGAAAAAAATTTTAGAAATGTTAATTATAAAATAAAAAAAATTACTAATTCACAGAACTTTCTGAGTTAGTTTATGGATTAAAAGATTTTTATTGGTTTCCATTGATTAAACATCAGATAGTTCACTTCATACGAAGAAAATTAAATAGCTTGAATAGATATTAAAATATCTATCAAAAAAAAAAAAAAAAAAAAAAAAAAAAGATGAATGGTTTTAAATTTGTTTGAAAATTCAAAATTATTTTAACTCAAGCTGCCGTATAATTGTCTGAAACGGCGGCACTCAACCTGGTTCCCACGGCCGTTTCACAGTGACAATGGGAGTTTGTTCTGATACTGCAGTACTTTCATTTTCTTTAATTGACTTTTTTAAAATATTAAAACAGATTTTTTTATTTTTATTTATTTTTTTTTAATTAATTATTATTATTTTTTTTTCATGACATTATTAAAAACTTTTACATAAATCTCCACAATATTCTTTTGCTTTTATATTTTATAATGTGTAACAAATTAATATGCAAAATAATAAATCCTACTACTTAATGGGATGTTCTAAAATTCTACACTTTAACACACATACCGAAGTGGACGGTGGGTGTAGAAAGGCTGACTACCCTTAATCTAAATCTTCACTTGAAAAGGTCAAAATGTTACATAACTCTTTTAAGGAAAAAAGAAGAAGATAAGGAGGAGAAGGAAAGATCAAAACGAATATAAAGCATATTAAACGTTAATACCCTTTAAACACTGGAAAAAGGCGGGGTTTTGTATTGTGTGTCATTTGGGAGCTGTAGAGTACCAGAAAATTACTTTATGTAATAAAACTTTTCATTTCAAGGGTATTTAAAGCAGCATTATATTTAATACATAGACTATTCAGAAAAAAAGTACCATTCATCTGGTTCATAAAAAATAAAGAACATTTTCTGGCATTGCTCTATGTATATACATTCTTGTCAACCTATCCCGGAAGATTGCTGGTCCCGCCCCTTTCCGTACATTTTTTTCACATCAGTCTTTTTAGAGCCGTGTCAGCCATCGGTGGCTGACACTGATCTTTCCATTTAGGCTAAGTCAGCCGGCAGTGTAAAATATGATATAAAACTACAGAACTTACATAGTTTTAAGTAATTACTGACAATTTATTTAAAATTTACTTCATGTTTTTTTTTTTTTTTTTTTTTTTTTTTTTTTTTAATAGGATTTTTATAGGATTATATCGTTAAGGCCTAATGGGGTTTATTGAAACTCGATAAACATAACACGCTTCTAAGCAGCACGTGTGGCCTGAATGGGATTTCCATAAGAATTCGCGTGGCGCTCAATGAGTTAATCGTAAATGTATTTGAAGTTAATTACTCTAAAAATTAAATTGTGTACACACAGGGGCGGGAACTAACAATGTTACGGGTTAGGTTGGCAAGTATGCATATATATTTTGCTTGATTTATAAAAATTTATAACACATTTTCTTCTTTTTTTTTCAGTATTTTGTGTTTATATCTCTCATTAAAAGTAAATACAATATTCATATATAAACATTTCCATACAGTAATGTATATAAACATATTGATTAAAGAAGATTTGTTGATATTATATAATTATTCTTCTATCTGTATAGTATATTAATACAAATATATTTTGTAAATTTCGCAGCATCGAAAAACAGCAACATAGCTTCCATATCAAGGCTTAATGTAAATAGGACGTAAGCGTACTGTAGCTAGTGTTGAAATTTGAAAAAAAAGAAAAAAAAAAAGAATAACAGTGGGCTAAAAATACGCCGGAATAAATTAAAATGTTGTTTATTCTGGTTTTAGTCAGGTGATATCACTCGTGCTAAATAGCTGGATCCGCCCTCTCTTAAGCTCAGGTTCAGCTCATCATAAAAATATTGTTTTTAATATCTGCCGCACCAAAATGTTCAAAACACAAATGCCAATTTTCATATATTTTGAAATCTTCCCGTTTCAACTTTAAAAGCATTTAGATTAATTTATTTGATTTTGAATTTTTAAATTTAGACGTTTAAAGTCTTTTAAATGAAATTTCAGGATTCTGTAAGATCAATATCTATATATTTGAAAGTAATAAGACAATTCCTTTGTTTTAAATTTTTATTCCATAATAACTGTGACTTTGATTTCGTGATTAGGAAATTGAAAATAAATACTATTGAGCTATATTCCAATAATAGATCTTATAAACTTAAAAAAAATAATAATAATAATAAAGCAATTTTTCACTATTTGATTCTGTATTAAAAAACTTTTAATAGAAATTTGATATTTTATTATGTTACATTATGGGATAAATTTTAAATAACACAAAGCTTACAAACGGTACAGTAACCAAATGCAAATATGTCAAAACAAAATTTAAACAGAAAATTTATGGTAAAAAATCTTTTTAAAATTATTAAATATTCATAATAATAATAATAAAACGATTGTCGAATGCATAATTGCTGTTTCATGCAATCAGTTTCGCTGTACCGTGTTTTCTAAAACATGATATTTAACTAGAGCTGTACGTACTCTTGAATATTGAAATGCGAAAAAAAGTGTAACAGGGTTAAAATAGAATTTTAGCAGCGAAAAACTAGAAAAAGATATTTAATACTTATGAAGAAAGACTTAACATAGTAAGATCGGATATATTCTTCTCTTGTACCGTAAGCCACGCCTTTTCACAAATTTTCTAAAACTTTATAATATAAAGCAAAATAATTTTGCATATTTGTAATTAAATCATTTAAGTTTTGTCTTCAATAATCGATGTAGTAAATACCATTGTGATTTATGCATACCAGCGTCACATATAGAGTGAAATAGGAATATGCAAATTTGTCTTTTTTTTTAAATAGTGTTTCAGCGAATCAGAGGTGGGGCTTCTTTTCCCTCGCCTACATTGTGATAACTTTACAAAAATATGCCAATTTGTATAATAAACATCGAAATATTGCTTAGGAAACAATAAAAATAACATAAAGGTAAATTAAAATAGTTTTCTGTCAAATTATATACAAACATTTACTTATAGAGAATACAGATTATAACAAGTGACGGCCCCCTAACAGAAATAAAAAGTGAAATATCACTGTAACTCAAAAAATAATGTTAGGAACGAGCTGTAAATTTGGAAAACCATGTTTTTGATGATGCCCGTTCTATTCGTGCAAAAATTAACATAGGTCATAATTCATAATTTTTTCAAATATGAATTTATTAATAATTTTCATAATTCAAAAAATGTTTTTTTAGCAAAAATTTGCATGGAATATGTTTGGGTCACTTCATTCTAACGAATAAAAAAAAACAGAATTTAAATATCATAATTATTTCGGAAGATATGATTTAATGTTTGTCACATTCATTTAACATTAGCTCCCCCAAACTTTGACAGCTTATAACTCTATGAAAAATTGAGCGAAATATATAAACTATACCATTTTCCGTGATGATTTGATCCAAAGAATTCAAATAAATTATAAAAAATGGGGGTTACCATTGAAGAAAATGAAGTTGATGTCAGTTTTAATATGTAGACGACCCCCTAAGTAAAATCTAACTATAACATTATAAACTAGACATTATTACAAACTGATTGGTACCAGTCGCATGTTTCTACGATAATTTACGGCAAAATTAGGTGGGAGGGTGGCGTTTTTTTTGGGGGTGACTGTACCTTGTGGAATGTGCAACATTGTTAGGGTTACGCAACACATTCCACAAATGTGCATATGATCCATCATAAATTATCCAAATGTTCTGGTGCAAAAGTGTCCACTATTTTCTGAAGCAAATATTGGTGCATATGCTGTACGAAATATATTGTGTCATTAAGACATTCATGTAGAATGCACGCTCGCAACTGATGAACTCCAAAAATTCGTAGCTATAGCTTAAAAATAAATCCGTTTTGCACGAGAAAGTGTTCTGCGGAATTTTTGACAAAAATATATGCGAATTTAACGCGTTCATCACATCTTTTCTAGTAATGCAGACTTCATTTGTGAATAAAGCAATCGTGAGAAACTGTGAGATATAATGCAAGATATTAGGCGTTGAATTTATGAACTCTGTCCGAAGGGGTTAATCGACATTTACTAATAATAAGGAATTATTCCTGATGAAGAGGTGATTATTTTCAGAAAGCAGAACCTTTGGCAAAGTTTTGTGTCGAATATCCAGTTCCAGTGAAACTGATATTGTACAAATCAACCGGTAATCATCAAACCGCTGCTTAACTACATTTTTTGTTTCATCTATGTGCCCACTGTGTTCTTGTCCTGCAATACCGCATGTTATTTGCAATCAATCCGACTCTTGGAGACATATATAAATGTTCTTGTATGTGGCATCATGGAGGCAACTCGTATTTTGCTCTTCGTGAATCATATGTGCTAGGCGGCCTTTGACACCTGATATAACATAAATCCATATGCCTTGTTCGTATAAACTGAATTTTATCACCAAACGAACTATAATTATATATAACTTATGAATACGAGCCGAAATCTTTTATTTTCTCCATAAAAATGCAAAGTTTGCATACGCGAAAGTTTCTTCTCTTAGACAGCAATGCTCCGAATACACGCATTTGTTTTACCCCTTATTCGAGATTTTCCTTGCATAAAATAGGTGCCCAGTCATTTTCTATGGTAATTGATCATCATTTCATATACCAAACACACTAAATAAACAAGGACAGTAGTAACTTTTTTTAGAATAGACTGAAATTCTTAATATCTAGACCATTTAGCGTTACATCTTTAGTATATGACATCCTTGAAATCTTTTTAATTTTTGACATTATATGCCGATAATCTTTTGGGCATAATTGCTTTAAAAATTAAAACTTATATTTTATAATGCCTGTATTTTTAACTATTGTATTTTTAGTTAATTTAGGACAATATTTAACTTTCTGTATATATTTCTAGTGTACAAATAGGTTTAAAATGGCTCTCGCAGCATTAAAGTTGCAACTTAAAGCATTAAAGTGATATTTCTTTCTTTCTTTCTTCTTCTTCTTCTTCTTTTTTTTTTTTTTTTTTTTTTTTTTTTGTGTGTGTGTGTGTGTTTACATTATTATGTTGTCAGGAAATTTTTAAATAATGTCATGTGATTATTGAAAATGTTTCAAATATTTGATTATTATAACTTTTTTTATTGTTGTTGCAGTTGTTACTATTGCACCATTTTATAATTTATGTGTATATTTAACGTATGTCCATTGTGGTCTTTTCCGATAAACTTTCAAACTACATGAGCTCTAATATTTAAAATTCCCTAAATTTTTCATGCTAAAAATGTTCCCATTCAGCCAACCGTTTAAGTCTTTTTTGAGTGAAAAAAATAAATCTTCAGTTTCAGTCTCTCAAATTTAATGTTAAATGTTTCTAAGCTTAATTTAAAACACTATAGCGATAGTTGTTTAACATAATTATGATGTTTATAACTACATCTTTTTCATCTGACGTTAAAATAAAGTAAAATACAAAATACTTTCCCTTTCATCTAGATTAAAATTTTCTTTAACACTATACAAATATCTTTTATTCAAAAATATTTACAAAATTCTGATATATCTTTTGTTCTTTGGAGCATCTCAGTGATGCTAATTTCATTTTTCTTTATTTAAAACAATCCCAGATAACGCTTAATTGAAATAAAGATGACATTTTTATTTATTTGCAGGCGATATATTTCTTTGTTATCAATGGCAGCATTGATAATTTGCCATGAGCAACATTGACAATTTATAAATATCGACACTGGCTTTTTACTTATTACATTTTTTTTACGCAATAGATGATATTGTATATCGTTTAAAGACTATGTTGTCAGAGACTCAGATTTCACTGTAATAAGAGTAAGCTGACAAAATGTCCCCATTTTCTGAGGACAATTGAGGACTTATTTTATTTTGAAGGCATTTTTCTAAATTTTAAAAAAATGTGGAAAATGAATTTTAATCAATAATACTTTATTTTTAGTTCTTATTTATTAGGAATGAAAAAATACACCCGTAATTGGATAATTATAGCATTGGATAATTGTAACTCTTCTCTATTATAAAGGTACTTTGATCTGGTCAGCCTAAATAAGAGTAACTATTTGCAAGTTGGCCAATAGAGTACGTTTATTATCACGACGTTTTTAATTAATAACTTCGTTAATTAAGCCGGCAAAAATTGCTAACAACCAAAAGACTTTTTCTAGGAGTTTTCGGCAAACATAGGAACATTTTGCGGCTCTCGATTGTAAGGATTTGCGGTCTAAATAAAAAAGTTTGATAATGAAAGTCTGCCATTAAAAATTGACATCAATACTTCATGTAATATCATTACAGGAACACAATTTAAAAGATATTTGAAATGATATTTCAAATTTATCAGCATTTAGGGAGTGACAAAGTACCCTGGGCATGTAAAGAATTATGTTATGCTAAAGAGATTAAATCATTGCTCCAAATAAACCTTTAAGTACCCAAATGCATTGTTCTACTCAAAATTACTTTTAAATAATATTTCAGTATAGTACAGAATATTTGTTGCAATTGTAAAGAAAAAAAAAATGAATGGCCAGTTAAACTTTCAAAATTTATCAATTTATTTATCAATAAAACATAATTTAGATAATAAATATGTATATATATATCTTTTTACTATCTCTTACCCATAAGGTAGAGAAAGTATTGTTCTAGGGTCAAATTTTCGAACGTTACTTTTTGTTATATTTACACGTATTGAGGTCTGAAAATCATGTTTTTAGCGAATGGTCTGTGGTTGTGCCTGTATGTCTGCGTGGCTTTGTATGTGTGTGTGTTGTCAGCATATCTCAAGAACAAATAGTAGCAGAAAGTCCAAACTTGGTATTCTAAATGTGTATGGTATAGGGATGCTACATTGAGCTTTTCGTTGAGATGAAGCAAATGGTTCGTGCACAGGGGCACACTGGATAATTCAAATACATTACGTCTATGGGGGAAATGCAGGTAAATACAGTTTAACATCTATAGACTGCACTAAACCAAATGAAATGAATATATATTTTTTATATGCGTAAAAACATGTCTCATGTATAATACGGTAGGGAAATCATCCACTGTTCATTTACAGGGCTACACAAAAGAACTAGACTATAGTGCGACAATAGCTGAAAATTAATACAAGTTTATTTTAGGTTATGCCGTGTATTATTACTATAGGATTATATTTAGGTGCGTCATGTGGTCTGTAGATAAACTTCAAATGAGGGCTACAAATGTTTAAGCTTACAGGGCTACAAATGTTTAAGCTTACAGGGCTACAAATGTTTAAGTTGTAACCTTCTTTTTTACTGTTAGTGGAAATTACATTTTTTTACATTTTCCAGGAAAGCTGGTCAGGCATTGAAATGAATACCTCATAGACATATGGTAAATAATGTATGTTTTTAAGCTAAATATCCATGGCTGGATTTTTGAACATTTACACGTTTTGAGGCTTTTTGATTACCGAAGTCAAGTTTTTTTAATGTTTAATTTTTGTATCTGTCTCTTAGAGTAACATAAAAATATATAATTTAAGAGATCCAAAAGTTGTATTTAAAAGTCTGCGGTGAATCCTGCCAAGTGTGGACTGTAAAGCCAACTCTGGCACTCTGAACTATGAACAATCGCCGATTTGGCGACCGAGTTATGGCATGGCAACCGAGAAGAGAGAACATCTCTCCCTCTGTCAGTTAGACGTCAGTGGCACTCTGGGACTTGACATAGCTAGCCACCTGCACCGGTCATAAGTCTGTTTAATTCACACACCACATGCGCTAATAATATTTCTCCAAACAATAATTATTTGTTAACATGTTGTAAATAAAATTTGTTAGTTTTAATGTTAAGTAGACAGTTATTATTAAGATGTCTCACTGGTGACCAGGGATAAAAAATGCGCCCTTCTGTCACGATGTTCCTGGTATGTAATTTTGATTGATTTCTCTGTGGTCAGGTCAGTATATTCTCTTTCACTTTTTTTTCACTTTACTTTAACCCCTTGAATTTCATTATTTAAAAATGTCATCTGACGAATCGGACACAAAAACTCCCGAACAACACATGTACGGAATCGGCGTCAAGTTCCCACCATTGTGCAAAAGTAATATCAAACTTTGGTTTGTACACATCGAAAGTAACTTCGTACTCTCCAAAATCACAGCAGATGAAACTAAATATAATAATGTTATCGCTGTAATCGATCCGGAATCCTTAACGGCTGTCTCCGATATACTTTAAACCCTCTCGCGACTGAGAAATATAAGGCCCTTAAAGATCGCCTTATAGACGAATTTTCCGATTCAGTGACGCAGCAGATTCGGCATCTAGTTTCAAAAATTCAACTCGGAGATGATAAACCGCCCCATTCCTTGCTTAAAGTAAAAGAATTAGCCAACGGAGCATTGAACGACGATTTTTTACAAACGTTATGGCTACAGCGCTTACCATCGGACATTCAGACTATCCTCTCAATAAGCTCTGAACTGTTGGAGACTTTAGCGAAGTTAGCCGACAAGATCGCGGATTGGCGTGGCGAAGCTGTCGCTTCCAGTGTTTGCGCCGAGAGTCACGATACGCACGATGTGGAGGAGAGACGCTCTCGAAGTCAGGTGATTTCGGCCGCGGGTTCGTTCGCGGACGGTGAACGGAGCAAAATTACGGCCTTGAAGGCGGAAATCGCCGCTTTAACTCGCCAAGTATCGCGTGTATTAGCACGTGATTGCAGCAATTCTCGTGCACCAACTTGGAAAATCACCTCATCCCCAAAACAGGTCGCAATATAAACAAGGCATTTGTTATTATCATAAAAGATTCGGTAAGGACGCACAGAAGTGTAATTCACCTTGCATGTTTTCTGAAAATGATGATTCGTGAAACTAGATTACTCGATGCTAGTATTTTCGTGACAGCTTCACCGATAGCCGCAAAGTCATGTCGCTTATACATGTACGATAAACGCTCTCACCTAAAATTTCTGGTTGATTCTGGCTCTGATGTCAGTTGTATACCACTTCCTAAAAATTCAAAAAAAAAACTACATCCAGCTGCTTTAAAAAATATTTGCTGCTAATAATGCAAGCAAACTTACTTATGACTCTAAATTAATGTACATATATTTAGGCTTAAAGCATAGTTTTCAATGGAAAATTTCAATTGCCATTGTGCCCATGCCTATTGTTGGAGCTGATTTCCTAGAAAAATTTGGTCTCATATTTGGTCTGAAGCATCGTAAAATTATTGATAATAATACTAAACTTTCACACATAGGAATATTTGCAAAACATACTCAAAATAGCTCTATAAAACTTATCTCAATTAATTCTGAATATCACAAAATCTTGTCCAAATTCCCAAATTTGACAAAAGTAAATTCAAAACATGGTCTAGTTTCACACAATATGGTTCATTACATTGAAACATCTGGCCCACCAGTACACAGTAGGTCAAGGTGTTTGAACCCCAATCTGTACGAAAGTGTACGGAAAGAATTTCATTACATGATAGATCAGGGCATATGCAGACCTTCCAAATCACCATGGTCTTCCCCTATATATGTAGTCTCGAAGAATTGTGGAAGTATCCTTCCAGTTGGTGACTATAGAAGACTTAACGCTTGTACAATACCAGATAGGTACCCAATTCGTCATATTCAGGATTTTTCAAATGCACTTTATGGCAATACCATATTTTCTAAAATTGATATTATGCAAGCTTACTTTCACATTCCTGTACACACAGATTATATCCCAAAAACTGCAGTCTGTACACTATTTGGCTTTTTCGAATACCCATTTTTAAATTTTGGTCTATGTGAAACGGGTCAAACATTCCAAAAATTTATAAATGAAATTTTAGGTAACCTTCCATTTCGTTATGTCTCTATAGATGATGTGTTGATTTATTGTAAAAATGAGGCAGAGCATAAAGAGCATTTCGCATTATTTTTCACAGACATAATTCATATGGTTTAATTATTAATGTTTCAAAATGTATATTTGATGTCCCACACATTTTATTTTTAGGCCATTTAATTTATGCTGAAGGAACAAAACCTTTCCCAGGCATGGTAGAGCCAATTTCAAACTATACCCGCCCTAAAAAAATTAAGATCTTAGACGATTTCTTGGGCTGTTGAATTTCTTACGCCGGTTTTTGCCGCATGCAGCACACAATCATATTTAAAAAATTCAAAGAAAAATGACAATCGTGAGATAAATTGGACAGACAAAGCTAATCAAGAATTCGAAGCCTGTAAGACTTTGATCGCTAATACAACCATTTTACCTCATCCAAAGCCTGATGCTAAATTAGTCCTGCAGGTAGATGCCTCTGACTTCGCAATTGGAGCTGCATTATTTCAGGTAGCTGGAGATTCACTCCAACCGCTTGCATTCTTTTCCAGAAAGCTATCACCAACCGAAAAGAATTATAGCCATATTATAGAGAATTATTAGCGGCATACGCTTCAATTAAACATTTTAGACACATGGTGAAGGCTAGGGAATTCTCGTTATATGCAAATCACAAGTCCTTAGTTTACGCTTTTCAGCAAAGACACCTCGATTCCATATCACAATTTACAACAAATATCATTCATATTCAAAGAACTTAAAATATAGCAGCTGATGCACTTTCGCGGATAAATTCAATAAGTCCTAATCCTATTGAGTATGACAGCATTGCTAAGGAACAAAAGCATGATTCTGAATTGCAACATCTAATAACTAATTCTCAAACATTGCCAATTAAGAAAATGACATTACCAGATTCTAGCGCATCTTTGTTTTGCGACATTTCAACTGGCAATATAAGACCTTATACACCGCAACAGTATCGCAAACATGTTTTTGATACATTGCATGCTATTTCCAGCCGAGGCATTCGAGCTTGTTCAAAATTAATTCGCTCACGCTTTATATGGCCAGCAATCAATACGGATTGCAATAACTGGGAAAGGCAGTGTTTAGCATGTCAAAAATCAAAAGTCACTTGGCATACAAAATCCCCTGTAGGTTCTTTCCCTCACCAATCACAGAGGTTCGATCATATACACCTTGACATTCTCGGACCTTTACCGCCATCTGGTGGAAACTATTATTTACTAACGAGGATCGACTGTTTCACGAGGTGGCCGGAAGCAGTTCTTATGCCAGATATGAGTGCCGAAACTGTCTCCACAGTTTTTTATAAAACGTTTATTACCCGCTTCGGGGTTTCATCAAAGATCACCACCGACCAGGGACGACAGTTTGAAAGTTCCTTGTTTAGATCCTTAGTACAGTTACTTGGCATTTTGTGAATACGGTCGTCACCATACCACCCGCAGGCCAATGGGTTGGTAGAGGAATTTCATAGGCCACTGAAGCAAGCCCTGAAAGTCTATGACAACGCCCGGTGGGTTCCCGCCTTACCAACCATCCTTCTGGGGTTTCGGACAGTTTTCAGAGATAGTCTGTAAGCCACGACAGCTGATTTAGTGTATGGCACCAGCCTACGGCTCCCTGAGGAATTCTTCACCACAACTCCAACTGGAGCATCACCGAAGCAGCTGGTGGAGGAGCTAAAACAGCATTTCCAGCACATTCGTCCTGTGCCCACATCAACACATAGCAGTACGCGGACATTCGTGCACCCTCATCTAAAAAGCTTTTTCTATGTGTTTGTACGCAACGATGCATTCCGGGAACCACTACAATCACCATACATTGGACATTTTAAAGTGTTGACTCGCCACTCAAAAACTTTTGGTGTGGAAATAAAAAAAATAAAAATTGTGCCATTTAAATTGATCGGCTAAAACCCACATTCCTCCCCACTACTCCATATAGTCATTCTTCAACTGTAACCCAGACACCTCCGAAAACTGTCACTACAAGAACATGTAGGAGAGTCCGCTTTCCTAAACGTTACACCAAATAGGATGAACTCCGGGTGCGGTGAAGCATGCCAAGTGTGGACTGTACAGCCAACTCTGGCACTCTGAACTATGAACAATTGCCGATTTAGCGACCGAATTATGTCATGGCAACCTAGAAGAGAGAACATCTCTCCCTCTCTCAGCTAGACGTCAATTGCACTCTGGGACTTGCCATAACTAGTCACCTGCACCGGTCATGTGCTTGTTTAATTCGCACACCACGTGCGCTAATAATATTTCTCCAAACAATAATTATTTGTTAATTTCTTGTAAATAAAATTTGTTAGTTTTAATGTAGACAGTTATTATAAAGATGGCTCAAGTCAATATAAGTTTGTTGCTGGAAAAGTTAGATCAAGACTGATAAGTTTCAAGGAATGTTGCATGTGAAAGTTGTCTGTATAGTTTTAAGTGAACTTTTAATTTTAATAACAGATTTAAGTTCTATATAAATATAGGTGCATTAATGAAACGGGAGGTTGAGGGGGGGGGGTAGCCGTACCTCTTAATCTCCAACCTGTACTTATATTATTAAATTTCAGGGTAAGAGAAAGTCGTGTGAGTGGCACGCCATATTGCTATTATTATTATTATTATTATTATTATTATTATTTTATTTTTATTTATTTATTTATTTATTTATTTTTTTAGAATAAACTTTTTTTATCGCCATGAAGGAATTTTGATTTTTCACAAAGAAAAAAAAAAGAATAATAACGTTAAAAAGAATATTCAGAGTTACGAACAGAATATTCACGTCACAAGAAAATGATATTAATATAAATAAAATAAGACATGTGCTTTCAAAACTTAATCTAAAGGAATATGAATTAATTTTACCGTATTCTATTGGATTCTGAATGTGATATATATATTATTCAAAGACAAATTTACACAAAATCGCCTGTAAAAGGCGCGATATAAATGTCAGATAAATGATGCACTAAGATAAATGAAGTGCTATATATATTTATGAAACAAAACTTAGAAATCCCACACCCACAAATTTGCAGATATATGTATATATACTTGATTAGACATATTTTGTTAACAATTAAATAAAAAATAAACCATTCTAAACTACAAATATTACGATCAAGAAAAATTTTAAGGTTATCTGTGAATTAAATACACATAACTTTTGTTTATGTAAAGGTTCATGATTCATTTAATTTCAAATAAAATAAATAAAATAAATAAAAAGTCTATGTTATGATACATATATATCGATTATTGCTTTTAATATTAATTATCTTGAAATATGTGAAACATAATCTCAGAAAAAAAAAATCAATATAATTTCTAAAGTTACCAAATTTTAATTTTCCCCGGAATATTAAACACCCCTAAATTTTAATAGTGTTTTCTAGTACTTTTAATTAGGAGAATAGATACGAAATATCATTACAAGTAAACAGTGATGGCATATAATAAACCTAAATTGGAATATTATGAGCTATTTCACATTAATCGGAAAGTGTGAACTACATTTTCTTAATTCCTCAAGTAATATTTTATTATAAAGTTCTTATTTTTATTATATATATATATATATATATATATATATATATATATATATATATATATATATATATACATATATAATCGTAATTTTATTTATCTAGAAATATGATAAACATCTTCTCAGAAAAAATCAATATAATTTACAAATTTATCATTTTTTTTCTGTTTTACGCGGAATATTAAACACCCCTAATTTTTAATAGTGTTTTCCAGTACTTTTAATCAGAAAAAATAGATACATACCATTATCAAGACATGGCGATGGCAAATATCAAATGCAAACTGGAATATCATGAAATATTTGAACTTTAATCGGAAGTGTAAACCATATATTTTAACACCTCAAGCGATATTTAATTTAATTTTTTTTTCCTATAATATATTGTTGTGTTTAATATATATATATATATATATATATATATACATATATATATATATATATATAAATACATCGTTTTATTTAACTAAAAAATATCGTACTGAACTTCATTGTTAAAAAATTCAGCACTAGTTAAATATATATGTTACTAGAGTTATTGTAATATTGTAAGATGATACAAAATGTGGTAGTACATTTTATTTTTCAAAAATGTGATGGTGAATAGTTCTTCCGTGATTTGTTGCTACTTGTAAAAAAAAAAAAAAAAAAAAAAAAAAAAAAAAAACTCAAAATTAGGTCAATGGATTCCACCTAATTATGGTTGCAGACATTACAGCTCCACGTTTTTCTTAAATCAAGCACCAAATCTCGGTATAAAATTTTATCATTTTATAGTTGAAGCTATTAATGCACAATGTAAATGCTCGACATAGTATACGATTTTTAGCGTTTTAGAAAATCATTAGCATAAAACTGACAAACAGAACCATTTATATAACAAACCATAATTGTGGACAAATATTTATAATACTAGAAGCAATAAAGTTGTTTATTATTCGTTTTTAAAGTAGAAAAACTAATGGGGGAAAGTTAAAGCTTGTTTTCGTCGAAATAAATTGAATGGTTTAATAAATCTCAGACTAAATTTATTATTATTATTATTATATTTTAATGTGAAGTTTATTTCACATATCCTAAATTTCATGAAGAAAAGGTTTGTAGGCCTCACTCCGTCCGTGGCAAAAACATCGCAGAAACGTACTTTTCATAGAAACTGCCGGAATGTTTTTTCAAAAAAAAAAAAAAAAAAAATGTTTAATGTTTATGGGATATAAATTTAACCTGAAGTTTGATCATCTGTAGGAAATGTTCGCATATATTTATTTATTTATTTATTATTATTATTATTATTATTATTTTGAGATAATAAATTTATCTGACATATATTTATTCCAGAAAATTGCTGTTGACTATAAATATTGACAATATTGGAAAGGCACCCTTTCTAAACTATGGAAAATTTTAGTTTTCTTGGAAATCTAACAATTTGGATAAATAATTAGTGTTAAGGATTTTTTTAATGAAAAATCCATCTAATTTATCACCATCTTCATGAAAATTAGCGTACACTGTTAATCCTCACTAGGTCTGGCATAAACTTGGTTTTCTTAGAAACGATTCAAATAATTTTGATAAAAAATTAGTGTTTGGTGCATTTTTGTTTTACAATTAAATCTGAAGTACCTTTATGTTTAGGAAAATTAGTCCTTGGCAAAAAGGGAGATATCTTCATTTTCAACATATGTAATCAAATATTTTTAATGGTTTGTTTCGTTACAGTTTTTTTTTTTTTTTTTTAATATAATAAATTTATCGAAAATAATCTCATTTTCAAGATATTTAGAGTTTACTTGTAACACGCGCCTCCCCCCCCCCTCCCGAAAAAAAGAAGGTGTAATTATAGTTTTGTTGAAATTTCTTGTAAGATATATATATATATATATATATATATATATATGTGTGTGTGTGTGTGTGTATACAGGGTGATTAAAAAAAACGTGGACAAAATGATATGGCAGATCAGTCATACAACAAGGATCAAACATCGCATAGGAACAGAGGATCTCAAATGCCTGTAGAAGGCGCTAGAGGCACGAGAGGGCGTTGCAATACAAACTCGAGCTGAGCAAACGGAGATTGTCTTCATTTTAGTTCTGGATGTGTTGGGCGTAACATGGCTAGTTACACGCACCGCAAAATGGCTGACGTGCATTTAATTTACGGCATGGCCAACTGCAATGGACGAGAAGTCTTGTGAATGTATCGTGAGAAATATCCTGGTAGAAAGGTCTCTAGCATCTCATTCTTTGGCACTCTGGATCGACGATTGTGTGAAACCGGCTCATTCGACGTGCACAAGACGGATGCTGGTCGCCAACGAGTAACTCCGACAGTTGATGCTGAAGAAAGAGTTGTTCAAGAACTGCTGCGTAATCCTTCAATGAGTACACGAGTTGTATCCCGAAAGATCCATATCTCCCAAACTACCGTCTAACGTGTTGTACATGACGAAGGACTACATCTTTATCATTTACAACGCGTCCAGACTACAACAATCGTATGGGTTTTGCGTTTTGGTTTTTGTAAGAAAGTGCTGGAGACTGAAACTTCGCAGCAAGTGTTTTCTTTACGGATGAGGCTGCATTCTCATTAGAGGGTGTGATGAATTTTCACATCCTGTATACGTGGGCGGATGAAAACCCGCAAGCTACATGTCCTCACGGCGCACAACGAAATTTTTCCGTTAATGTCTGGGCTGACATTGTAGGAGACTGTTTAATTGGTCCGTACATTCTCCCAGAAAGACTTAATGGTCCCATTTATCTAACAGCAAGAGGTTCTGCCAGAAATGCTGAATGTTGTTCCGATGCCTATTCGTCAACAAATTCGATTTCAACACGGTGGAGCTACTGCACATTTCAGCACAGATGTCAGAGCACATCTGCTGACTACTTTTCCTGGCGGCTGGATTGATTGCGGTGGGCCAATCGCATGGCCTCCACTATCACCAGACCTGTCTCCCTTGGATGTTTTCTTACTTTGATTTTTAAAAAGACTTGTGAATGAAACATTTGTTGTAACGCCGGAAGACTTGGTAGGAAGAATCGTTGTTGCAGCAGGATATGTTCGAGATACACCTGGTATCTTTGAGAAGTTGCGGCGTTGTATGCATTGTAGATGCCAGGCGTGTCTCGATGCATCTGGCAAAAAAATTTGAGTATCTCCTATAGGCTCAACATTTGGCTTGCATTAGTTGCATGTGAGTGAGTAATTATCAATAAAATGATCTGTAATGGTTTTGTTTCTTCTCTTTCAGTTATGTATTATTTTAGACACCCTGTAGCGGCTCCGGATCGCAGTTGCGACCCTCTGTTCTTATGCGATTTTTGGTTTTTCAGGTGAAAACCAATTCGAGATATCATCTTCTTCATGAAAATTAGCAGCCGCTTTCAACCTGTGGTTTGCCTGAAACGAAATATAGCAAAAATTTAAATTTATAGGTAACTGCTGGAGCTATATTAGTAAAAATTTATATTTCGGATTTTGGTATGATATAAATATTTAAATTTTCCTTATCACTCGAAAATTAACTTTTACTGGTAACCTACGGTATGCCCAGGACAAACAAATAAGAAATATATTTACGGAATCAATTTACTGTGTTTACACTTAGAATAATTTTTATGATGAGCACAAGGAAAAATGGTCATGCTGGTACTTAAACAAATTCTATGGTAAATATCAAATGGAAGATTCAAGCTCTTACACAGTCTTTGCTGTGCTACATAAGCAACGTACGATCATTTTTAACTCTTTATTTTCAAAAGAAATAAAACTTAAATCTAATATAACGGCGTAAACATTTTTCTGTACTTTAAATAAACATTTATATTAATTTAACGTTAAAATAAATCTGAAAGACAAATCACAAACTTTTATTTGAAGATTAATGGTTGGGGCTTTAAGATTAGGAAACTTAATTAAAAGCTAAATTATTAATGGGAACCAAGGGAAATTTAATGGACTTTATTAAAATTAATGCTCATAAATTATGTTTATTACTGAAGATTTATAATTGTTGAATAACAATAATTATAATAATATTTCCGTTTAATATTTATTCTAGTAACATCCGATAAAACAATTCATACTAAAGAATGATTTATATAATCATCTAATTTTCCAGACAGACGTTATTTATCTTTCTTCTTTTAAATTTTGAAAATTTATCTAAAGTATGACATGATACAATTTTATGAAATAAGGATTGAAAATTCTGATTTGCTATGAATGCAAATGCTAAAATTGGTGTCTTGAAATGCTTCTATCAGGAAACATAAACCTGGTTCACATTATTTAATTACAATGCATTTTGGATAAAGAAGAATATATAATTATTCCCTTTACCTGCAGACGAAACATTAAGAGATTCGTTTCCTAGTGCCACCAATTTTCAAACAGTCGCGAAATGTTATGCGTTTACTGTTACAGAAATTTTCCTGTTTCCAATTCCTCTCCCACCCCATCTTCTCTGACATATGTAAATATTTCATAAACACTGTCAGGGTCATTTAATTCCATTCCAAAACCGTAGGAACCGTAGGTTTCAGCGCAACACAAAGTTCCGTACTTCGGAAAATTGTATATATACGCCCGGGGAAGTTCGCGCATCGTCTTAGCGAGACGAATATATACGCACGGGATTGTTAAAGTGTTAAAGAAAGAAAAATAGTAAATCAAAAAGTAAAGTAGGTGGCAAGAGAAAATAAGTAAAGAAAAAAAAAAAGAAAAAAGAAAGAAAGAAAAATAATCGAACTGAAACGTAATGTATTTTCTTTCTTTTCATTAACCTGCATTTCTGTTTTACTTTAACTTAAGTCTTTATTTCTATATAATCTATTCCCATACTTAAAGATCATAAAAGGTAAAAAAAAAAAAAAAAAAAAAATACCTTTATGATCATATCCTTATACCATATGAACTTTACTTAGGAATATAAATTTAATATTAAGAGCCAAAATAATTCTAATCTACTCTTATAAAATATATATATATACATAACAGCTGTTTCATACTAAAGATTTATAACTTAGGATTTAAAAAGTTTTAGGAATGCTTTATTCAAATATCATCTGTTGAAATCAATCATATTATATATATATATATATATATATATATATATATATATATATATATATATATATATATATATATATATATATATATATGTATATATGTATATATGTATATATATATACTTTTTCAATCTTTGAATTTTCCATACAGAAGTAATTTATTTTTCTATTTGGACAGTTTCAAGATTTACGAACATAAGCAATGATGATAAGTTTATGAAATACAAATTAGAAGTAAATGAGTTTTGCAACGAATGTCAAATACTAAGATCATTCTTTTGTGCTATTTCAATTACGCTACATCAATCAATCACTCTTTTCTTTAATTTTCTTTATCTAGAAATACAGAAGATGAAATCCCCAAAGAAATTAAATTAAAACGTAATAAAATCTAAACAAATTTATTTTATTTAATCTCATATTTTATGTAAATTGATGATATTTTTCATTTCACATATTATTGTTCAAAAAATGTCATTAGTGTTTTCTAAAAACCGGAAACTTATCTAAATTTCTGAGGCATTTATTTAATTTATTTAATTTATTTATTTATTGAAGAGCTCTTATAATAACGTTTAGTAAGTTGTGACAACTGCTATATGACTGTTTATGTTTAAAAGTTAAATTTTACTAAATGAAGGAATACAATAATAAAAGTATGTTATTTTATGCAGACTATAATTTCTATTCTAAACAGTAAATCTACGTGATTTTAAATTAAAGAAGATTTAATTTTTAAAAATTCAAACGAAAAAAATAAGCAATTATTTTATAAAAAATAAATAAATAAATAAAATAATAATAAAAAATAATTCAAATACATGACAAGACCTATGTTTTAGATAATACGCTGTTTTAAAAATACTAAGGAATATATGTTTTTTCTTTTTTTCAATGCAGTGTTTACACAAGCAAAAAAAAATATAAAACATTAAATGTAGGAGACAAAATAATATAAACAGAAATTTCGCTCATATTCAAATAGCTGCAGAATTTACAACCATTTCCGGCACATATGTGTTTACTAAATATATTCTTCGGTGATTAAATCAAACTATTTTCAGTTCACGGATACCTGGTGTGTGCATGCTACTACAGGCAGGCCATTACCGAGAACGATTGTGAGGAACATATTGTTTGGAGACAGCAGCAGTAGTCCAGAGCGATGGTGCCCGAAGAATTCCGCTCCACTATGATAAGGAAAGTGCCCAAATTTCGTCCACCAGCCATTTTTAGGCCCATGGAAGCTTTACTTTTCCTTGAAAATCTACCATATATGCATTCTACATTCAATAACTATCTACAAACATTTAAGCACAGCAAAAGGTGCTATAAAAATATTTTTACCAAGTCAAAAGACTGTGTTTCAAAAGTTACTTATATTTTCCGACCTCAAAATAGGTACCTCAAAATAGGCGAAAAAAAAAAAAAAAAAACTAGAAAAAAATATTTTATTTTATTTATTTTTTAAATTATAAATATTGTTATAAACAACCTTCCTAGGAATAAGTACAAAATCAGTATAAAGAAAAATTTTATAACATTATTGTGTGCAAATATAATTTTGATAGTAATATTTGAATTTATATAATCTTATTACTTATATTTTTGGATTAATATTTAGAAATTCTGCTTGTAAAAGAGCTATTTTTCAAAGTAAAAGCGATGTTATTTATTTAAAAGTTATTTTCTCATTAAATCATTTATTTATTTATTTTTACGTAATGTTTCTTAAAGTTATATAAATTTTAAATCATCATTATTATTTTTAAACATAAATTTTGACTGAAAATAAATCATTAATTTAAAACTTTTAAGAATCATAAAGTAATTTTTATGAAGTTATGTTAATTGACATTTAGAAGGACATACTTGTCTTATTCATTCTAACTTTCATGCAAATAAAACAGAAGATTTGAAATACTTTAAAACTTTTCTCGTGATTAAATTAAAAATACTAGACTTTCTTCAGTAATTTATACTCTGAAACATTGTTTGTGTGATTTTTTTTTTCTGTCATCTTATTTTTATTTTAAACTAAATATAATATACTGTGTTTGTTCTTTTATAAATCTTTGGTCAAGTGGTTAGAAACTTTCAATTTTACTGACACATTTCTTGCATTCCTTACAATCAAAAAGAAAAAAAAAATGAAAGTTACGCATATAACACCAAATAAATGAAGAAAAGAAGTATATTTGTATTGCTTATATATGGGCATATTCCACTTTTTATTTGTTTGGAAAACTGAATTTTTATTTTTATTTTTTTATTTAGCGGATATATACATATCATTTTTAAATATTTATTTCACTTCAAAGATGAAATTTATTCAATTCTTTTTTAAAATATTTTATTTACGTATCTTTAAATATAAAGTGTATAAAATTAAAGAACGAAGGAAGTACACAAAAGTGGTTGACTAACTATCGGTGTTTTTTATTTATGTATTTATTTATTTATTTATTTATTTTTTTACCTCACAATTTTGTTATTAAAATTTCACTAAATTTTGTAACGTAATCTCTAAACGAGTAAATTAATAAATAAAAAAAAAAACTTTTCAGTAGGAAAATTATATTTCAAAATTTAACCACTTTCGTATAAAACAATTGAGGAGCAAACATTCAAACCGTATTTTCTCAAAAAAAAAAAAAAAAAAAAAATGTAGGTTTTTGCAAACAGTTGAAGGTGCCAAAATTTCAATTTTTTAAAGCTATTTCATCACCACTATTTTTTTAATATGAATTTATCCGATTTATTTAATTCACTTAAAGAAAATAATGTTTTTTTTTTTTTTTTAACATTTCTGATAAAAAGACTCCGGTGTAAATTTGAAATATGCGGCAATTATGCAAAAAATATAACATTTAAAGAAAAAAAAAATCTATGTGTCAGAATATTTTTTCGCACTACTATGAAACAAAATAACACTCTTAAAAATAAAATACTATATATTCTCATATACATTAATACAAAATAAGCTGTGCAATAACTACAAACATATACTACTGAATATTAATTAAATACGTTCATTTTGTTGAACAGTCATTTTATGTAAATAAAAAATATTTAGAAATTTCTTAATAGATTTAGCTAAGATGCGAGCAATTTATATTATACATTTAAATAGTTATTTAATTTAATGCATACTGAATTAACTAATAGGTCAATAAACGTAGTGCGTTTTGACTCATCAGATCGCTCGGGCGAGGGCATGTGTCTCTGAGTAATCAGATTTATGTATGAGATGATATTAGTGATTAATATCAGTTATGCGTTGTTTATGTTAACATAATTGATACACTTTGCAGTCAGCTTTGTGCTAAATAAATAAATAAATAAATAAAAGGAAAATTTAAAAGAAATGTTAAATATGAAAAGAAAAGAATTATAAAAATAAAAATGCAAAAACAAAATTATAAGTATCTTGATATCCGCGATGTCTTAATATCTTGATGTCCAATGCTCAATTGCGTTCGTTTGTAAGTT
Organism: Salticus scenicus; assembly: GCA_963930645.1. Taxonomy (NCBI): domain Eukaryota; kingdom Metazoa; phylum Arthropoda; class Arachnida; order Araneae; family Salticidae; genus Salticus; species Salticus scenicus. Next base: position 131,889,278 of record OZ005656.1, on the reverse strand, counting down.
TAATAATTTAGAGAGAATAATCACGTTTTTACTTTTTTTTTAATATAATAGTATTTATTAGAAAAAAATGTATTTGAAATACATTTTTTTTGGTATATAAGAGTAATTTTAAAACATATAAGAAACAAAAAATATGCATATTACTTCATCATTGCGATGTGATTTAGTCAGAGGTCACGTTAGTATGCCATTGATGCGTATATAAATAAAAAAATAAAAAAGAAACAGTGACAGAACACTATAATTTCTTTCTTGAGCGAAACATTGCGTCTAGGGCCATATAATGATATTTAAATGAGGTATATAATTCCTATTCTTATAAATACATTTAAAACTTCTTAAATAAATTCGTTTTGTACGATTTTTAATCTATGGTACAATAAAGTTACGTCGGTACATAAAAGGGTAAACTATCTGAAATCTCAAGCGAAACCAAGGTACTGTTTACTATATCCATGCTGTACAAAATTATATCACAGTTTAAATCGTGAATTAATTCACTGGAATTTCATTTGTATAACCTAAATTTAATATATTGCTCTTCTTAAAAAAATCTGCAATGCCTCTGTTTTCAAAAATATATAAATAAGTTACAGTTATGCACTAATTCATAAGATAAATTATATCTTAATCTAACATTAGACTTTACAAGTAGAGAAATCCTTAAAATATAAGACTTTCATATCAGAAGTTTAAACATTAATGCAGAATATTACCTAAAAAATGGATAAATGACATCGTATTTCTAAAAATTCTCAACTAACTGTCGGTAACAAAAGTGTCCGAACACTAGCAAAAATTCCTATGTAAAAAAAGTACACTTCATCCGGTTCTGTTAAATAAATCCTAATCGAATCATGTTTTTAGACTGACTAAGAAGAGAATTCGACAAGGATTTATTCAACAAAACCGTATAAGTGTACTTTTTTTACATAGGAATTTTTGCTAGTGTTCGGACACTTTTGTTACCGACTGTACGTGTATCATATTTAGAATTAGATATAATTATGAAAATTTTAATTGTATGAGTTATCTATAATAGTAACCATCGAGTAATCAATTAATACTTTTTTTTCATTATAGTTTAATTACATATAAGACCAATTTCAAACTGAAACTTCACATTGCTAATTAAAAAAAATATTTGATAATTAATTTTTTATAGTTAGTGTTTCATTATAATTTAAAGGTTTTCGACATTCGACAATTATATATGTAGACATTCTGTTAAATGTTGCAGTGCAGCAACGAATAAAATCGGTGACGAATTAATTGAATCACTGAAAGTTTACACTCGAAATTTTTGTAGTAAAAACCGAATTAAAGTGTTTATCTTCAAATATAATCACAATTTTTTTATCTACATGAAATCTGTTTTTACGACCAGCTCGTTTTCAAGTAAATGCTTAATTTGAATTTTGAAATATATTTTTAGTCTGATTGAAAATAAGTATAGATAATTTTCTCTAACAATTTTCTTTATTTTTTTTCTTTTTGAGAGAGAGGAAACTAGAAATTAAATCAATTTATTAACACAAAACTTTGAATTTTACTTCTTTCAATATTTACTTCTGGTTTTTATTTAATTGACTCAATATATCTGGAAAATTAGATTCACATTTGAACGAACCTTGAAAATTATTTAATAAAACAATGCATATTTAAAAGATATAATTTGATTGTAGTGTAATATATTGAGTATAATCTAGTATGTCTTGTATTATAAAAATGACATTATTTGGTCGGAATACATAGCTTGTAAAAGAATAAATAAATGAGACATTCCGTTTAATTTTAAATTACATCTTGATGTATATACATATATGGAAGCTATTAAGATACAAATGAATAAACATAATTAAAAAAAATTGTAATCATATTCCATAAAGTAATCAAGTATAATTTAAAAAATTCTTGTCGAATTCTATTTCTATTTAATTTTTAGCTGCTTTACATTTGCCTTCGGAACAAAATCTTCGTTCAAATTTAGGTTGAATAATATGTCCTTAAATACCACGGAAAGTATTTCTTTGGATATTCAACGTCAAATCTCGAGAGTGTAAATACTCCCCTCTGTACTGTGTATTTAATCACCGATTCTCTTGACTTTTAATCAGTAAATTGACTAATTCAAGTAATATGATATAGAGAATTCATAAAAAGAAAATTCATTAAAAAAATCTAAAAGGAAAATGTAAAGGAAAAAAAACTGCTTTTGGAGCTTTTCTTGTCTTTTTAATTATATTTCTCATTAAAAGTTCATTACACACACACACACTTATATATATATATATATATATATATATATATATATACTTAATTTCTATATTTAAAATGAAATTTTTAATTATAGCCACTTAATGTACCATTTTTGTTTTTCTATAATACTGTATATGAGTTTTCTTTGTTTCATCATAATCGAAAAGTTCATATTTTCAATTTCAGTGGAAACATAACGTTAATCAATCAAAGAAAGGTGGGGGAAAAAATTGATATTTCTCCAACTAGATCTTCTTGAGAAAATTACAGAATGTGATAACAATACAGAAAACCAGTTTTCTCGATATAATAAAGAAAAATACAATGTAATGAAGATGTGAAAACAAAAATTTCTGAAAGTGTTTTTTTTTTTTTTTTTTCTTTTTTGCTTCTTTATTTCAAATATTTTTATATCTTGGATAGAAAATTCGTTACAAAAATAACGAGAAAATCTGTTCTCGTACTGGAAACTCAAATAATTTTATCAGAAATACGGATGTCTTTTATATTATTTTGCATTGCGAATACCATGTGTTATAATAATAGTTATAAATTACATTTTTATAAACGTATATAAAAAATAAACATTATTTTTATAAAGGCAGCTTTGTTATTGTGTTCTGATTAATAAAACTAAGAAAAAATCAGATTAGTGTAATTTGGTTTCTTTCTCTACAATATCATTTTTTGAATATTTACGCTTCAAGTGAGTTTTGGACTAAGACAACCATGAACGCTTGAACTGGTAGAGAAAACAGGAACAATTAATATACAGCTACGTGGCAGACACTCATGAATTTCCAGAAAGTAGTTTCATTCAAATGTTTTCAATTAAGCAATACCATACACAATCTAATTGTATATTATACGTGTGGCTTTGGGAAATTTAACACTACATTTTTATAGTCAATTTTTGTTATAAGTCAATACCATCTATATCATATTTTTGAAACATGGAACTATTGCGTGCACGTGCATTGCATGTTATTATAACATTTGACAAAGATCTAGTTTTTACTGTTATTTTCTCAGACTCACGGCAAAATTGATTGCCAATAGTAAATAAATAATTGCCAAAATACTTATATACACATAAAAAAATATTTTTACTAATGAATTTATTATTTTTATTATTCTAGTTTGATTTCGTACTTAATTTTAATTTGTCAAAACTTTGGAACTTATAATTAAATTTATATAGTGTAACCAAATTTTCTGTGCAAGTAATGAGGATGTCTCTAAACAATTGGAGGGGTGTCAAATTGACCTACATGTTGGGGTTTGGTAAACATCCAGCCATTCGGCTTTCCCTGATAGCTTACTTTCTCTGAATGATAAGGTTATCATTTCTATATTTTCACTTGCACTGGACTGGTTGAGTCAGCACATGCGCAGAGTCAACCAAGGTCGCAAGAAACGTGTTTGATGATTGCGTTCACTAATTAAGATATTGCATGATTAATATTTTCTTTCTGTAGCAAACAGTGCATGTGTACTAAATAAATGTTCTAGCGTGACCGTAAAGAAATTTCAGTTATCTTAGAACAGTTACAGTTATTCAATGGGGAAAATGTAACTGTAATAAACAAATTGTTTATTAAGTTTTTAAAGTCAATTTCTTTCCTAAATGTATATTATCTGTAGTTTTATATTCTCTGAAAATATAATTCAAATATATATATACAGGGTGATTATAAAAAATTAAAAATCTACCCCGATATATGAGACCATAGCTGTCATACCGTTCACAGTAATTGAATAAAATTTTGGTGGAAGGTATTTTGAGGTATGCGCTCAAGAATTATATAAAAAACAACAGTATAACTCTAACAGTTACGGTTACAGTGACAAAATTTCAAAAATTTCAAATGGCAACACCTACTTTTTTCTATTGAAATGGAATCTCCATAGCAAAAAAAAAACATAAATAGCATTGGAACGGTACCTCTAGCATGAAAATCGGCAGCACTAACAAGCTAAGAAAAAAAAACGACTGTTATGTGCCTAAAAGAGCACGACTTTCATTTTTTAATGACGTCACATTTCATACTGAGTCTTTGGTTCAGACTAAAGTCTACTGATTCTGCTTCGAAACGAAAAGAAGAGATCAAAGTGTCCTTATTTTTGTGTAAGGCTACTGAATAAAGGCTTTAATTTCGTTGTAAGTCGTAGACGCCGTCATGACTGACGTCATCACAGTACATGAAAAACAAGGCATTGTAAAATTGCAATCAAAATCGATTTTGATGATGATAATGATGTTTCCCAGTAAGCGGCATAATTTTCACAGAGCAAGAAAGCAAGATGCACATCACGTATTTGCCAATGCCTTATTTTTTCACTTAGTGTGATGACGTCACTCATGACGGTTTCTTACAACTAACAACGAAATTAAAACCCTTATTCAGTATCTTACATGTAATTAAGGATACCGTGGTCTATTCTTCTCGTTTCGAAGCAGAATCAGTAGACTTTAGTGAGAGTCGAAGACTCAGTGTGACACGTGACGTCATTAAGAAAATGAAAGTCGTGCTCTGGTAGGCAAATCGAAGTGTTCTCTCTTTTTTTTTTTACTATGCCTAGCGTTGGTGATTTTCATGCTAAAGGTACCGTTCCAACGCTATTTATGTTTTTTTGCTATGAAGATCCCGTTTCAATAATAATAATAATAATAATAATAATAAATGGTGTTGCCATTTGAAATTTTCGAAATTTTGTCACTGTAACCGTAACTGTTAGAGTTTAACTGTTGATTTTTTTATAATGCTTGGGCGCATACCTCAAAATACCTTCCACCATTTTTTTTTTCAATTTCTCGGAACGGTATTGTAGCTATGGTCTCATATATCGGTGTAGTTTTTTTTTCTAATCACCCTGTATATATATATATATATATATATATATATATATTAATGTAAATTTCAGAAGCTAATAATGTTAATAATATAATATTATCACTGCTCATTTTCACATATAAATGATAGAAGTTTTGCACAAGAACTATTCAATTAGTTTTTATAAATATATATATAAAGAAAAAGAAAAAAAAAGTTTCAAGGAGACAAGAAAGGTGGTTAAATTTTCAAAAATCCACGAACTTAAAAAAAGAAAAAAAAAGACGTTAAAATATAATCATTTCTAATGATGTTTGATGTTTTATTTTATAATTTTGCGTACAATGACTCTAAAGCGAAGAGCAAAATTGTAACTGATACCAGCACCAAACATATTTCTTTTCCAAATTTTAAGGTTTATTTTTTGAAAACTTATTTTTTTTTCACTCACTTACAGATATGCGTCCTCAAAATTAATCTATTATTTTTTGTGTTTTCTAATTTTTTAAACATGCTATTCTTAAAATTATAAAATTAGTTTCCTAAAAAAATAAAATAAAAAAAAAAAAAAAAAAAAAAAAAGTCAAAATTTTAAATAAATAAAGTTATTATTTACTATTATTTTGTTCTGTAGGTATTCGTTATATAATTATGTGTATAAAACTTTAAAGTAAGAGGTAAAGGAGTTTTTAAAATTTTGCGGATAGTGATAAACAAATATATAAGTAAGTAAATAAAATAATAATAATAATAATAATAATAACACTTTTGTGAAAATAAATATTTAAATTTGGCAATGTAATTTATTTTCTTGATAACAGTTAATTCTTTGCACATAACATTAAAACTTTTGTATTTAATATTATAAATAGAACATCAAACTTTTCAGAATTGGTTGCATTCTAACATAAAGGTTTTTAAAAGCCAATTTTTACATTATCGTACGCATATATATATATATATATATCAGAGAAAGTGTTGGTTTTGTGTCAAATTTTCGAAATTAAGTTTTCGTTGTATTCACATATTTTGAGGTCCACTGAATCTGAAAATTATGTTTTTAGCGGTTGATCTGTTTCTAATCCTGTTATAACATATATTAGCAGGAAGCCCGAACTCGGTACTCTAAAATCTTATCATATATTGATACTACACTACAATTTTCGTTGAGATGACGAATATGGTTCATGTACAGTGAACAGTGACATCCAAAGTGATTTAAATACATTACGTCTATCAGGGAAAATTTCTGGTAAATACAGTGTAACATCGTAACATCTATAGGCTACCCTATATAAAATTGAATAAGCATTTTTTTTTTTTTTTTTTTTTTTTTTTCATGAATGAAAGCATGTTTTCTGTAGATTATGTTATAGAATTCATTAACCATTCGTTTACATGGCTACACAAAGTATTTGATATTTTTGAGTAATACTTGAAAATTGTTAGACGTAAATTTCAATTTATGTTAGATGTTCTATAAAGAAAGCATTTTTAATGTTCTATTTTAAACTCTTGTTTTTTTTTGTAAATTATCGTGTTTTGAGGTCTAGTTTTTATAGGTTAATGTGTATGTGTATCTGTTGTCAGCAAACCTTAAAAGCAAATAACTGCAAGAAATACAAATTTGGTAATTTTGAAGTTCGTACTCCAGTTTTATTATATTATCTCACTGATCTTACGACTTAATCTGCAATGTATCTTTATAATATTGAAATTCAAGGTGTAAGAATATCGTGTGAGGGACACATCCAAATATTTTCTAAGTTTAAATATCTTTGACCCTTCTTAAAATATTTAAATAATGAATATACATCAGTTTCTGAAATAATTAGACCATAAATAATAGAAAATGCTATAAATTGTGTAATATCTATAAAAATATTATACGTCCATAAACAGTAAGAAAATATTTAAAATAATTTAGAAACTTAAATTTCACAGTATTACAGTATTAATAAACTTTTAATATTAAGAAATATGGATATTCATTTTCATACAAAATAAAGCTGCCAGTTGCTTGCTGAAAATAATAAATTTTTTCCGACAGTTTTTATTCATTCATCACTATTATAAATACATATTTATTTATTTTTTATATTTATATATATTATATATTTTTTTATATCTGGATATAGATAGATAACCCTGATTTAACATTTAATTTTATGACGAGACTGATATTTCAAAATTAAATAACGGGACCGTTTTTTAATAAAATCAAAATAAAAGCATTACACCTTTCATTTTTTAATCCACACATAAAAGCGTTTAAAATCAAATCTGTATAACAAAAAAATATATTATTTATCTGATCTGTTGAACAATAGATTTATTTTTCTGTACTGCTATATGTATTTATATTTTTTCAGGTAATTATGACGCTTTTAGAAGAAGAAGAAATACAAAACGTAAATAAGAAATATTCAATCAAATATTTCCTTTAGGCGATATTCGATAAAGAAATTACTTATTTGAAATATTTTACTAGAAGATCAGAATAAAGAAACATCAATAAAGAAACGGCTTTAGTTCGGAAATGACGATGCGACACATAAAGATGTATTTTATTTCAGGAAATTTGCTGGATTTTGCCTCAGGCTGTGGAAAATGAATGCGACAAGGAAATTATTATATTATGAGTAATAGAATATCGATTTGTTATTTACTTTGGAAATTTTTTGTTATACAAAACGTCCATAATTGATTTCTTTATTATTATGGCTCTGTTTACCCCATTATTAAAAAAAAAAAAATAATAAAAATACTTGTCTCCGTCTCTATACATTAACGTATCTTCTAAAATACTATAGAATTACTTCAAATACTGCACGTTAAATTTTCTATAGTAATAGTTTTGAGCACGGAGTTTCTCTAGAAATCATTGTACATCTGAAGCTATTTCTTCTTAAAAAAAGAAAGACACTTCGTTAAATCTAGTTTCCAAAAACAAAATTATATGCTTCCGTAATTGCTAGAATGAAATTTAAACTGCAAAATAAAATTTTTGGTTGAAATTTGCATAAAAATAAACTGAATGTTCTACAAATACCTGTTTAAAAATTCTACTTCCTTTATTTAAATAAATATTAGTAAATTTAATTTAAACTAGCTTTAAACAATTATTTAAAAAAAAAGAAAAAAAAAGAAAGAACGAAAAAAAGAAAGAGAGAGAGAGACATGGGCGTCGGCAGAATGGGGCAAGGGGAGGCACTTGCCATCCCCTGAAAAATTCTACTAAGCATTTTTTCTTTAAATGTAAAACTATGCTATCAGAATTTTATTTAAAAAAAAATATTTTTTCAGGTTGTACCCCCCCCCCCCCCACCCCTGAAATTTTTTCTGGCGACGCCACTGGAGAGAGACAGAGAGTATTTAATTTGTTTGACTTATTTGAATAAAATAAAAAGATTTTATTATTATTTTTATAGATTAAATTAAAATGATCTATGTCGTTTTATAAGATAATAATGTTTAGTATTGATTTCTTAATAAAAAAAAAAACCCAAGTATTACATTTTCATCAAATGGTTCACAGCCGTTTTCTTTGAATAATGATTTTTCTTGTCCGTAGAACAAATTATCGATTAGTAAAGTCTCTTTTTCTTGACTAGTACAATATGTCGTATCAGTTTTACACGTCGTCTTATCCGTGAACTTTCGAAAACACTTTATAAAGAAAACGAGATTTTTGCGCAAGAGTTGCAGTGATTAAAACAGTGAATTTTGACATATTTTGACTAGGTCGGGGTATGTATTACTTATAATGTATAAAAGTTAATTTTACTGAAGATGAAGATAATCAAAATTGAATTCCCCCCCCCCCCCAAAAAAAAAATAAATAAATAAATAAATAAATAAATAAATAAAAATAAATAAATAAATAAATAAATAAATAAAAATAAAACCTATCAAAAACGTTTGAATAATTTTCGGGTTTTCTAGGTTTAAAATATTTTTCTTCTGACAGAACAGATGTTATCTGAAAACTCCAATTTTCCTAACAACAAAGAAACGTTAGATCGAATCACGTTTAAGAATATGTAGATTTGACAATTTTGATTTTCAAATTATCCGGATAGATTCAGTTTATTTTTATATTTGTTCTGTTTCAAAATTTAACCATCATGCATTATAATGATCAGTTTAAAAAATATAGATTAAAAATAAATGAGCACTGTAATGATTACGAAATAGAAAGCATAATCTCCTAAGTCATTTCAACTATGCTACATAAGAAATTATCTTCTTATTTCATGATTTTTATTTAGAGATGGAGAAAATAGAATCTCGAAAGCAAGAAATTAAACTGTAATTTAATCGAGAAATATGTTTTAATTTATCAAATATCACATGTAATGTAATTTAAAATATTTATATTTTTATTTTTAGATTAGATATTGTATTTATTAATGGTTATTACAGTTTTCTTTCTTTTTTTTTTTTTCTTTTACTCAGAAAAATGTTCTAAAACGCAGAAAAATGTAATTGTAAGTGTGTACATATGTATGTATATACATGCAGTGCTCAAAATAATTATGGAAGCCAATGGTTTTATACCGATACCAATATATTTATACTGATAACTAATGTGAAACAAATTATCCATAATTTAAAGCGTGACAGAAAACAGAAAAAAAACATTCATGACGACTCTTCAGTTTTTCCCTTCACTTCATGCAGTAAATTGTTTCTTCGCTTTTTGCTTGCTTCCCTCTTTTTATTTTTATTTTTAGCAGTGTAAATGTATAGATATGAGTATTAACAAATATTTATATATAAAAATCGAGAGAGACAGGGAGAGAGTGATTAAAACACGTTGTCGAGGAAGCAACTGAATGCCAAAATAACATATATATTATGATAACACGGATACAGCTGCATAGTCTAATCTATTTTTATAAGAATTAGAAAATTGCTTTAAAGAAAGTGAATTTTAATTTAAAGTTGCAAGACATTTATATATGTGTATGCAAGTTGGATGGAAAGAAGCATATGGAAGGCGTTTGTTTGTGGTAACAGGACAACGTAAATCCGACGTTTACATAATTTAATGCATTTAAATGTATATATTCCGAAACATATCTATCTATCTATCTATAGATATACAGATATATACATGTATACAGATATACAGGGAAAATATACCACGTAATCAAAAGGAAAGGAAAATTTAACAGCAGTGCGACCATATAAATGTATAGATTCTCTAATGGATATACTTTTCTTTATTTATTAATTAAATGTATCGCGCTTCCTTTTTAAATCAGGTGTATTTGCAACAATTAAACAAGAACTGTCAGTAACTGGAGTGTAAGAATTTTGTACTTAAGAAAATTTCTCTTTTCTTCAATTTCTTTTGTTCAAGTCCCAGAAACAATCTAGTATTCTTTGTAAAAGTTAGGTTTTAGACTCAGTTTCTTATGAATGTAGTAACCATTAGGTTATCCAACAGTGCATATACGTAGGAAAGTATACGAAGCGGGGACTGTCTATTGTGCATGTCCTCAAATCAGATGACGATGCATACGAAACTTTTTAGTAGCAATTAAAGCTGTAAGTAAACATTTGGTTTCTGAGAATAAGATTGGTAATCGCTTAACTAACGCTATCAGAATCTCTCCAAGTTTATAATTGGCTATTCAAATATTTGTTCTAATAATACATAATTTTTAATTTATTTTATTTTATTTATTTTTTTTTTTTGCATTTATATTAAATATTTTTTCCCCTATATTAATAATTCGAGAATGTCCTTTTAACGATGACATTTCGATTGAAAAAAAATATATATATATATATATATATATATATATATAATGATAATAATAATAATAATTGTTGTACTATTTTACGTATCAATATATATAGAGAAGATTCAACAGCTGGTTAAAAACTATATATATACATATATATATATATATATATATATATATATATATATATATATATATATATATATATACATATATAAACATTTTATGATAGATGAATATTATGTTTGGTCTGCATTTTGATTCTGAAAAACACCACAATTTTCACATACTAATATTTTATAACATTTAAAAATAATAAATGAAGGAAGGTTTACTTTTCGTAAATTGTGGGGTAAATGATGCGAAAATGCTCGATTTAATATTATAACTTACGTCTAAAAAAATATTATCATCATTATTTTATTTCATAAATCAACTGTATTTGAAGTGAGTGACTAAAAAGCACTGTTTACTAGTTAACAAGAAATCGTGACTATTTGAGAATATCTGAGAATTTCAGTATTAGTTCGTATAATTCGTAATTTTATTTCGGATTGGTTTTGTACTATTGGTAAATATATGTTTAATGTAACCAACAGATTGCCTTAAAAAATATTTAAAAATAAATAAATAAATAAGACGAAAAATTTTAACTGATTAATTTAATTGTTTTTTCTTGTATACATTCTATGAATTAATACTGAAAATGGAACTGAAAACTTGATACAATACTGTTGTATGCATTTAATTTTGAATAATATAACGTTTTTTGTATTTAATATAATTATAACATATAGTATATTTTTTGTTATTTGGAATCGTAAATAATAAAGATTTATTTTCAAATTAAAAGATGATTTATAGAAATATTATCTTAATGAAAACGTATATAAAATAAAGAATCCATGTATCTTTTTTTCAATATTTTATACTTTGAAATTTGCGAAATATTTTATTTATTAAGTTAAGAATATCAATTGTAGGTTTATTATTAAATAACATTTTTACGATCATGATATAACACTTCTAGAAGTGTATTTTAAATACATTTTGACAGTTATACTCTTCTCTTTAATTTTAATATTAAAATTACTCTAAATACAACAGAAAAAAAAAAAACTTGAAGTACTTTCAAACTTTTTAAAAGATTAAATTAAAAATACCAAAAGTCCTTTAATAATATATACAAGGAAGAAAATTTATTTTGTTAAATCCTTTTTGCTGTCATTTTCTTTTCTTTTAAATATGATATGCAATGTTTGTTCTTTTACTAATGTTTGTTGAAGTGACTAAAAACTTTCACTTTCTCAGGCATATTTCCCCTTTTTTATGATAAAGAAAAAAAAAAAAAAAAAAGGTAAATACACCCGCATAACTCAAAATAAAGGAAAATCAGTATAAGTATCCTTATATATATATTCCGTTTTCTATCTCTTTGGGGAATCTGATCAAACTTTTCTTTTCATCAAACAATATTTTTAACGAATTATACTCTTCAAAGTTGAATAAAATTCCACTTAAAAAAAAAATATTTTTTTTTTTTAAAACATTAAAACCTTAATGTTTTAAAGCAAACAGAGAAAGAAAGCATTCAAAAGGATTTGACAAATTATGACAGGGAAATTTATCATATTGTATAATTAAATTTACACTAAATTTATTAAAGTAATATACATAATTATATATATATATATTTTTTTTTTTTCAAGTGAATAAAATACATTTTAACTTTTGGTATAATGCAGTTTTATTTAAAAAATTTTATTCGCACATTTTTTTTCTCAGTTCTTGATAGATGTTTCAGGCAAATGTTTAAAATTATATGAAAATATTTAAATTCATATGTATTTGCACAATTACCGCAGTACATATCCCGTAAAAATAATATATATTGGTAATACATAACTACAAAATATAGTACAAATATTTACGATTGTGTCCTATTAAAAGTTTGATATATATTTTTAAGTTTCCCTAAAACTTCTTATTATATAAATAAAAAGTACTTCGAAAAATTTTAACTGGTTGAACTAAAATGCGCTTAAATCAATTCTTACATCTAAATCGTGATATAGTGTAGTACAAAATAGAGAATGAAATCGGTTATCAAGCTTAGCATACTCGTATTTTGACACTTCATGTAGTTATAAGGAAAAATTACATTTCAACTTTATTATACTTATTTATTTATTTATTTTTATTTTTATTTATTTTTATAAATTTTTACTATCATAATATTTCATTAACATAAATATTTGTTAGTTCTTGATGCATATTTCAGGAAAATATTTAAATTATACGATAATCTGATAAGTTATCGTTTGCAAAATTATCGCAGAATATATCCCATAAAAAATAAAATAAATTCTGAGGGAAAAAAAAGTAAAATATTTACAATTTAATGCTATTAAAAGATTGATTATTTTTCTAGGTTTTCATGAAAATTCTTAAAATGTAAACACAAATTATTTACAGGCATCGCAACGTTCCTAAAATTTTACATCCGTTTTAATTAAATGCCACCACCAATTATTATTATTATTACTTTTATTATTATTATTATTATTATTATTATTATTATTATTACTTTCCGAACATATATATGTAAGGAAAGTATTGTAATCATGTCAAAAATCTGAAGTCGATAATTTGGTGTTTCTATACGTTTTGAGGTTCCCTGTGTCCGTATTCACTATTTTTACGATGATGTATGTATGTGTGTGTATGAACACGCTAGCGTCTAAACGCTTTGTTCGACTAAGCTGTAAGTTGGTACGCATGTTGCAGGTCACCATAGCAAGAACCCTATTGAACTTGGTGAATCTGGAACTTATAGCTTTTTTTTTTTTTTTTTTACAGGGACAAAAAGGAAAATTCTTTACTATTATGGTCTATGGGACAAAAATCTTAAAAGTGCGATAGCAACAAAACGCCTTATTCGATGGGGGAAAAAATTATGCACATACTATAGGTCACAGTTATTCAATCTGTATAGATTTTGGAGAATCTGACACTTATAGTTTTTTTTTTTTTTTTTTTTTAACAGGGACACAAAGAAAAATTCTTTATCATTATGGCCTATGAGACCAAATTTTAAAAAGTGCGATCGTCAAAACGCCTTATTAAACTTAGAAAATAATTTATACCCATATTATAGGTAATAGGTGCATGAACTGATAGAGTTTGGTGAATCTAGCACTTATAGTTTCTTTACAGGAATACAAAGAAAAATTCTTTATCATTAAAAATTCTTTATCATTTTCAGGGACACAACAAATAATTCTGTATCATCATGGCCCATGGGGTGAAATTATTTAAAGTGCGATAGCATCTAAATGCCTTATCCGTTTGAGTGGAAATTTTATATACGAGTTATAATAGGTCACCATCGCACAAATTGTATGGATCTTGGTGACTCTAGCACTTAACGAGTTTTACAGGGATACAATTAAAAATTGTTCATCATGAAGACCTATAGACTTAAATTATTTAAAGTGCGGCAGCGACTAAACTCCTTATTCAAATTAACTGGAAATTTATATAGATGTTATACGTCACCGTCACAAGTAATTTATGAACTTTAGAGATTCTAGGACTTATAGTTCATTTACAGAGACAAAATGCAAATTTCTTTATAATTGTGGCATATGGGCTCAAAATTTAAAGTGCGATAGCGTCTAAATGCCTTATCCGATGGAGCTGAAAATTTATATAAGTATTATAAGTCACTGTTGCACTAACTATAAGCATTTTGGTCAATCTAGCATTTACAGGTTACAGGGATACAATGAATTATTCTTTATCATTAGAATCAACGTGTTTGGTAAAATTTCGTTAAATTAAGCATCGTGTACTATATAAAAAGAAATACCCAAACACCCTATTTAGTTTTCTCTTTTGTTTCTTTAACAATTCCTTTTTTACTTTACTTTATTTACAAAACAATTAATTACTCAATGTTCGGAAAGTCGAGTGGAGTCACTCCTTTTTTTAAGAATAATGTCTTATTGATCTGAGTGGTGAGAATATAATAAATTGAGAGAAAATTTTAGGATCGCTGCAATGTCTACATTTATAAAATTGTTAACAGTCTGAATAAAAAATAATTTCTTGCATTTAAATCGCGATATATTTTAGTACAAAACAGAGAATGATATCGAAATATGATACTAGCATATTTTGATGCTCTTGAAAATTGTATTCATAAAAGCGAGAATTTTAACATTGAATATCAGTTAAGTGTTGCATTATCACAGCATTAACAATCAAATACCTTGACATTTTAAACATTATAAAAGGTTATTGGAAATACAAATTACCAAACACTAAAATATTAAATATTTGATATCTTCCAATGTTCTGTCAACAGTTAGAAACGTAAAGGAAACACATTTGAGAGAAGATAACAATTTTATCACGTGATCATAAACAACTAATGTTTTTGAAGTCGTCAAACATTCTGCTGACAAACCAGATTTTTCCTCATGTGATTTTGTTTGTCGGATAACCTCAGAATATTCTAAGCAATTTTTATTCATTCGGACAAGTCCATTATTTCTTATAATGACTCCTTTAACGTAATAAATAATGGAATTGATTGACTAAACAAACCTGTATTTTTATAAGGATTACTATAGTTTGAGAGATATTAGTTAGTATGTATTTAACGAACAAGGAACTGTATACCGAGTAAATATATCCTCATGATATCCCTAGTTAATATTAATTAAGAAGATTAAAAAGAAAAGAAAAAATTTGTCGTCTAGCGTATTATTAATGTTATGAAAGAAGTTATCAGATAATGTGATAAATCAGAAAGATAATCCAGTTTCTAAGCTATCTGAAATATTAAAATAGTCTAAAATTGTAGCACACGTTTTAAAAAAAATTTGTAAAATAATAATAATAATAAAATAAACAAATCTATAATAATAAAAGAAGATGTTTGTTTGTCTGTCTGTCTGTGCATCTATACGTTCAGCCCCTACTGAACACAGAAGTATAAAATTTGACATACGGGTGCTCAGAAGCCTTCCCGAGTTGATAGTGAAAACAGAATTTAAAAATTTTAATTAGTTCCGGAGATATTAATTAAAACGTCGACCAATGCCCAATTAAAAAGCGAGCGGATCGTAATTTTCGCCCTTCAGCGTGTTCCTCAAAAGAGAAAGCAGAGAGAGGAAAATTTCGCGGGTTTTTCTAAAGCGATCGCTTCCGATCCGTTGGAAATATAGAAAATACACCTGTACCACGAAAAAGAGCATTTATTACCGATTCTTACGGTACAATTTTTTTTTAAAAATACGGATTTTTTATATTTTTAAAAAAAGTTTTAAAAAGGGTCGAAAATTTCTCTTTTTCTCGATTGTCGTTTTTGAAACGCCCTGTACGACCGAGTAACTGTTCCATTTCTTAAAAACTGGTATATTTGGAAAGGACCTTTAATCCTTTTTCGAACCATATAAACAATTTTACAAAATACGGATTAGCGATCCATATTTTTAGATTTTATGAAACATCGATTTTTTCACAAAACATCTTATAACTAAAAGCGTTTAGAGATAAATCATTTCTTTTTTATTTGTATATAGATCTCGCTTCAACAATTGAATACCCAGAAGATTGAGAAAAAATTTCAAAAACTGAATGAGTTATAATCTTTTTAATTTTCAGTATCGCGGCAGTTTTCGATGAAATTCTGAAACTCTTGCAACTGACCTTGACAGAGAAGAGAGAATAAGATTCTTCAGTGCCAGGTGCTAGAGGTCTGGAAAAATTGCTTTTTTGTTTTTCGCCCACGTGACAAAGTATACTGGAAATAAAAAAAGCAGTTTTTGAATTTTTTCAATTTAAAATCGATCAAAAGCAGAACTTCGAAATTTCCCCTCATAATGGCTCACCTGTATGCAGTTAAAAAATCTAAAGTATAGCTTTAAAAATAAAATAAATAGACATATTATATTTATTTAAATTCATTTTTATTTCATCTGTTAATGACACCATTCACCAATTTCATCTGTTAATGAGTTACTTTTAACAGAATAATATTGATTCCCCCCCCCTTTTTTTTATGAATTCGGTTGTAAAAAAGCAGTTTTGGAATTCTTAAATTTTAGATGGATTTCAATAGAAATCGTTAATCGCCCTTGATAGATTAGCCATTTTGAGTCTAAAATATATCATAGATATATCGTTAATCGCCCTTGATAGATTAGCCATTTTGAGTCTAAAATATATCATAGATATTCATTATTGTAATACATGATATACATCATGTATTACAATAATCATTACAATAATCATGATATCATTATTGTAATACATGATAGATATTTTAAAGTATTTTTATTGCAGGCTATTAAAATGATATAAGTCGTTCAAATTCTGTACGAAACTTTCTGAGAAAACTACAGAAAAACCAGAAATTTTTTATTCTTTTATATTTTACAGAGTTTCAAATTCAGATTTTCGCTCACATTTCGTACAAAAATTTTTAACGGTATATAGCCCGGAATTAAGCAAGTTTTGGAGAAAACCACAGATAAGTCAGACACAAATCTTTTTAAAAAAATTTTATACGGCGCCGCAGGCGCTACCGAACGGGACTTAGCTAAAGTCAGAAATTTGAAAGATCATAACATGGTGAGCGAACAGGATGTTTCAGATACTGAAAAGGGAAGAGGGCGCCGAAGGCGCTACCGCACGGGAATTTACTGCGCTTTCAATAAGCTATTTTCACGATATATCGATAAGCTGTTATTAGACCTGAAACGGGAAAAAGGCGCCGCAGGCGCCACCGAGCGGGAGTTTCGTAAAGTCGGATTTTTCAGGCATCGCGAACCAGCCGGTCGCCGAAGGCGGCTAGTAAATAAATAAAATAAATAAATAAAATAAATCAATAAATAATAAAATAAATATAATAATAATAATAATAATAATAATAATAATAATAATAATAATCACAATTTAAACTTATGAGCTTCCTTACTTACATTTTAGTTATATAAAGATATGTGGAACAATTGCATTTTAGTGGCTAAAATAAAATAAAAACTTATCTTCAATTTAGTTATTTTTTTCATAATTCATATATATATATATATATATATATATATATAAGTGCGAAAATAAGTACGATAATGTACTGGTTCACAAAAGAAACAAAAATTTTAAGAATAGCATCCAACAATTCCAAACAAAATCTGTTCCAATTAGCTGTGATCAATATTTTGGAGCAGTGTTTTTCAGTGGTGCTATTTCAGTAGTAAGAATAACTGAAAAGGTGAAAGTGAGCACCAGACTATCCGTTACAGCAAAAACTGTCTGTGTAGCACCATTCAATTAGTGAAAAGTTTAACTTTCATTTTTATCATTGTTGATCATATGCTTAAAGTTATCATTTAAATAATCTCTTAGAAAAATCACATAAATATTTTACCGTTCATATAAATAATTTATTAATTAACGAATAAAACCATCTAATTCAATAAATGATGGTACGTTAGTAAAATTTCTCCACGGCGTATATATATTATTTTGATAGAATAATTATAAATGCTTCAATAGCATATCAATAGTCCTTAATAATAAAAATACAAAAAACAAAAACAAAAAATATTAAACACGTGTAACATACAAAACTAATTTAAAGCATTATAATTTCAACATACCTGAATGAGTCTGATTTTAATCAAATGCATGTCAACACTATTTATATGAAATTATTTTATAATTAATTTATTTTATGCAAAACAATTCCTCTTCTTCAGTTTTAATCTACATTGAAAAAGGTATGATTATACTTTTTGTAGTATTAAGTATTATATTTATATGGATTTTGACAATGGAAATTCTATTTAAATAATATGTTAAAAATAATTCAAGTGTTTACCAAAATAAACTTTAATATTTATAAGACCAAAGTAGTTACAAAAGATTTTTTCTTTCTATTTTACTTGTATCATTAACTGTCAATCGTTAAAATAAAAATAATTGCACTAGTAAAAAATTATCCTGGTGCGTCATTCACGCAACTTTCTCGTACCCTGAAGTTTAATACTATAAATACAGTTTTGAGATTAAGGGGTAAGGTAACGAGTACTATTATACAAATCTACGTTAAAACAGTTAAAATTTAGGCTTCTGGGTAGCTTTATTTGACATATAATGCTATGTAAGGGGGGGCTACCGCCCGCTTCGACCCCTCGTTTCATTTTTTTTTTTACCTACATTTATATAGAATTCAAATACGTTATTAAATTCAAAATTCCATATAAAATTATGCAGACAACTTTTATGCGCAGCATTCCTTGAAACTTAACAATCTTGATCAAAGTTTTCTAGTAACAAACGTAATAACTTCAAAATACAACATTATGAGATCTCAGAAATAAAAACAATAATTTATCAATAATTATGATGTTTATGTGACACTTAAGCGTGAATGGCAATCTTATAAGATCAATCCTGAATACCAAGCGAAACTAAGCCCAACATATAAAAGCTTATTTCGACTTTAAATTTGAAAGTCTTTTAGTACAGTGACCATCTCTGTACATTTAATAAGTGACTTTTCATAATATAAATCCTAATTTTAAACTTATTTCCCATTAAGATATATACATAAATTAAAAAAGTAAAACAATTAATTGTCATTTATTAGGTTATGCATAATCTCCTTTTAAAATAGATGTGCAAATCGTTCATGCTCAGTGGTCACTCCTCGTACAAGTAAATGTTTGGGAGTGTGGATTGATAGCCACTTCATAGATTCCTACAAAGTTTGAAATTTGTTTACATATATTGGCATATTTTTATTCAATTTACCATTTATAATAAGAGAATCATCTGGTGCACAAACATTTAGGGCGTTAACTACTGGTACAAATGCTTTGGGGAATGAATGACTATCGTATTTACAGGCACCATGAAAATTAGTATTTGTTTACATATATTTACATAGTTTTATTAAATTTATCATTTACAATAAGAAAAAAAAAATATATTGCTCGCAAGTCGCAGGTTAAATGTCTGTTTTCGCCATTACCAGTATAAAAATTTTCATATATATGTAAACTGACATTAAGCTTGTTAACTAACCATCTGAAGTTTATAATCCACATTTGTGGCACTTCTCCTTAAGTATGTATACGCCAACTGTAATTTTAATAACATTTACGTTATTTATATCGCTGACAGTGTATTAAAGACGTTCAATTTTCTACATAGGAAGGAAAAAGTAATAAGCTTTTAAGTAACTTTGCTACTAAAATATTAATAAGTTATATATATATATATATATATATATATATATATATATATAAGACATAATTTTCTCATAATTTATAAACCATAATTAAATAATATATATAACATATAAAAAATATGCATTCAGTTTAGATAGATTGTTTTCTCTGTTTTAGAGAATTTATTTCTTTACAATATTTTTTTCAACTAAAACTGTTTAATACAGTAAAAGTATTTAGGTGTGTTATTTTTATAATTACTATAGTTGTATTCATTGGAAAACACAGAAAATTACAGTGTCATAATGTGAATTTTAGCGTGCAAAATGTATAACACCATTTACCTAACAATTTCTAACAGTTTATATAAGATAATTAAAATAAACACAATAAAAAAGAGAAAATCTATTAAGGACAAAAAGAGCGTTGTAGTCCACATTTTACTATAATTTGTTCAAGGAAAGGTTAAATTACTAACATGATGTTATTTTCAAGAGCATATTATCTCCCAAGAATCACGCAAAAAGTATATAACAGATGTTCTTTTAATCAAAACGTAGCACGATTTACGTGACTAAATTTAAGTTATAAGTTTTAGAATTATCGACTACGAACACAAAATGCACGACTCTCCGAACTAACAGTAAAGTTTCTTGGAGCATTTGAGCTCAGAAATAAATGCAGTAAATTACTTAATAATTTTAACAAATTTGGAATACGAAATTACATTTTTGGAACTGTTTAATAATCTATACATGTATTTAGCGATTTTATGTTATAATAAATTTAACTAAAAAAGGATATTATTTTTTTTTCTGTGTTAAATGGAATACATAAAATTTAGACAGTGTATAATTTATGGGAAATTAAATGTATAGCAAACATCATAATGTTTTAATTGCTCTTTTATAAAAGAAAATGTTTATGTGTTTAGCTGGTAATGCCTTCTCCCACCTCGTTTAGCAGATTCTGACTGAATAAAACAAATCAAACTTGAATAAATGCGATTTTTTTTTTTTTTTTTTAAGTAATTTGAGCGAAAACTGCACTCAGACATGCCTTGTGATAAAAATTTATAGACAGGGTTTTTGAAATAAGAAGTAGGTCTGAAGTACCTTGAACTTCAGAAAATGTTGAATTCACTGGCAACGCACGTTCTGAATTGAAAAAAAAAAAAAAAAAAAAAAAAAAAACATAAATATCCAGAAACAAGTCACCGTATTTACAGTAAGAATGATTTTTTTTTTTTTCTACTATGCGTACGAGTGAAATTTAGTAGCACTATTAGTCTTGTACAAATATATTGCATCTTTTATAATCAGCTATGAAAGTTGTTATAAACATTCATAATTGCGTTTTGGAGACTGAGAAACAGAACCAACGTAAAACATTAATTTGGGACAAACGTCTCCCGAAAACAACGTTATAATTTCCATTATAATATTCCTTAAACAACAGACAACGTTTTGAAATACCATTTATTAAATCCCTCCTACATAAATAAATAAATAAATAAATAAATGTATATATATATACATATGAATGATTTATTTATTTGTTATATTGTAGTACCAGAATATGTACACGAACGATAAAAAAGCATACATAAAAATACACTTTTACATATGCGTATGTGTATGTACATATATTTATACACACAGACGCAGACATCATTCTATCTATCTCTCTATCTCTCTATATATGTATATCTATTAAAAAAAAAAAAAAAAAAGAAACTGTATTCTTGCAGAAAAACGATATGTTATTTTATGAATGCGCATTTTTATCTCCGTGTTCCTCATAAAAACCCAATGAATAATTCATTGTTATTTTTGAAAACGTATTGCACAAAATAAATATGCATTTTAACAAATAATGTTTCCTTTTAAAATGCATAATGTGTATGAAAATTCGTCTTCAATTTATGACAAGACATATGACGAAATTCCAAATTACATTTTTTGTAGAAGTAAAAAGAAATATGTCAGAATTTTAAAATAAAATATATGCCATTTCGTGGAATAAATATTACATAAAATAAATTTTATTAGTACTTTCCTAAACTGTGTATAACAGAATAGTATTTAATAATATTAATTATAAACTACTTAATTATACACTGAATTCCATGACACAGCTCTGAAAATTTGAATTAAAAAAAAAAAAAAAAAAAAAATGTTTGCAATGTAATGACTGATTTTTATATTATTTGATGCGCTAAATTCACATATGACATTTTTTTTTTTTTTTTTTTTTTTTTTTTTTTTTAATCACGTGAGGATTTTTCACAAAATGGGTTTAAATGTATAAGACTAGACCCAAAAGCAGGATATATATCACTATATAATGCAATAAGCATTTCATGTAACAAATGAGGAAGATGCTGTTTTAGGGTATTTCAACCCCGCTGAATATGACTCTACCTGTTGCCAACGCGAAATTTGGACCATAAGTCCGGTATCCAAGATGGCGAGTAAAACTCTGTTGCCGTATATCTTTCTTGTCTGTTGTCTTAAAATAATTATTTAAACTCCCACTTAAAGGTTTTCTTGGATCCTAAATAAATTACAATACTCAAAATGTACTTATCTTGGAGTGCGTGGATACCAAGAGCATGTTGAAGATGACCGCCGAGACTTTCTTGTGTTTACGCGTGCTCCGTGCGTCTTGTTGTATTTATAACACAATGGATTCCTGCCGGGGTATTTGTTTATATTTATTATTATGTTTTTACTTCTGAAATAAACTATTTGATATCAGAGAACGACGAATACGAATCAATTAAAATTGGAAAATTATTTGCTTTAATCGCAGGTTAATGAATGAAAGTTTGGTTCGAACAACCATTGCAACTATTTGCAACTATGTTTCAACTAGTACTTGCAATATAGTACTTTCAAATAGTACTATGTTGCAAAACTACTGTTTGTTGATTAAAAAAATATCAGTTCAGTTTGTTGAGAAAATTCGCCTTGAAGACAAATATCGTTTGTGAACTTTTAGAAAATTTATTTTCCGAATAGCCTCTTCTATAGTCCTTTTTATGTCCATCATAACGTAAGAAATAATTTTGAGGCGGAATAACATTTTGCGTAATAGGTACTAATGTCTCAAAAGTTTTTTCGAGTTCAAATGCATCTGCTCTATTTTACTCGTACATAAGTTTAAATTATCAGGTTCGAATGACTGAGCATGAACATTAAAAATTTTTCTCCTTTCAACTATTTTAAAATTATTGTTATTACTATTGTTATTACCTGTTCGAGTTTGTTTGGAATAAGCATGCTGTTGTTGTTCTGACCTTTTCATGAGAGAGCGAAATTTGTAGGTAATGTGCTAAAGCATTTATATTTCAATTTACATAAATATCGAATGCATGTAATTAAATATTTCTTTATATTGTGTAAAGCAGTCTTAAAACCATTTTAAAATAAGATAGTAAATATAAATCTCTTATAGAAGAAAGGTTGATTTCTCATCAGAATAGTTTTTTAAACATTTTTCAAAAAGGAGTTACTTAGAAAGAAAACATAAATTCATCCTATTTGAGTGAAATTCCACTTTAGTTTACTGAAACATAAAATTTTTTGCTGCCTTTAGCCTTTCTGATGCCTTATTTCAGTTTCATTCATTTGTATTAACATAAAAAAAGTAAAATTTTGAAATAAAACTTTTTCTTCATATATGAAAGTTCTTTGGGCAAAATTCTGAAATGGTTTTAATTTTAAATTCATTTAAACTTAAACAAATGTAAAAATGTTTAAATTTTAACTGTTTAATGAAACAATTTCAATAATATACTTCTTTCTACTTGTCTGATCTTTACAATTGAATAAATATAGTTCCTGTAACATTTATAAAATATATGTTTTATTTACATGTACAATTTTTATTAATTATGATGTACTGCAATATGGTATACAGTGATTCTTAAAAAAAAAAAAAAAAAAAGTTATACTTAAAATTTTCAAAATCGTGATTATTATGCAAACTACTATTTGTTTTACTCATCAATTAGAAGAATATTTTAGTTAAAAAGTTCTCGTTTTCAGATAAATATTTATTTTTTTGTTAAATTTAAAAATAATTTAAGGTTTTTATATTCTTTAAAATCTAAAGTAAAATAATAATAATAATAAATAAAACTTTGTTTAAAAATTATATTTTAGTTTATTAGTTTTGTATAATAAAGCTTATATTATTATTTATACATAATATACATATATATATATATATATGTGTGTGTGTGTATATTTGCGCCCAAATATTTATTTAATTTAGATGCGAGGAAATGTATACGCAAGAACATATATAACTTTATAAAAGTTAACAGAAAAATGCAAATACTGAATGTTTCGAGTTATAAAACTTAACACAGTCTGTATTTTATTAATCCATAGAAATGTATATATATATATACACTTGCTTCATTAAAGAAAAAAAAAATCAATATTCCATAAAGATTAGATATGAAATCAAACGTATATATTTTATATTTTCATAATATGAAGATAATACTGAAAAATCCTTTTACAAGGTTTCATATATCTTTTAAGATATTTTTAAAGATATATAAACAAAATTTTCTTTTCAAGAACTTCACATAAAAGTACTTTCCTGAAACATGTATTTATAAATTTTTCTTGAATGAATATGTATAATTTTAAGAATATGGTTAAATTAGTATACACAGAGAGGATTTCTTTTTTTTTAATATAGCAATTTTTCACACACAATATGTTAAAAATAAGTAAATAAATAAATTAAATTGCGATATTAAATGGTTTTTCGTCTTATAATGTAACTGCAAATCGTAACTTCGAAGATACTTTAAATTTGTTTCCTTCAGTTCTTGCTTCGTGTTTATTTTAAATATCTGTGATAGTTTGTCATTTCTAGTAAGTATTTTTTACAACCACTTATAAGGTTTTTTTATTTGGATATATTATTGTGATGTTTTATTATTATATTTTTTCCTGTGTATTTTAATAATTTTTCATTTTATAATCAGACCTGTAGTGATTAAGATTTTTTTTCTCTTGGTAAGGCGTAGTGAGCTAGTCTAATTTTATTTTTGGCAGTGCATCTTGATATATGTTACTTTTGTATCGTGCATTGAGGATGGAAAACTCTCTGACGATTGTCTCAAAGATTTTGATTTAAATGAAATTTTATTATTTTTAGCTGCATATATATATATATATATATATATATATATATTTAACTACTTGTCACCATCATCATCAACATAAATTTCATCATTTATCAATCCACTGCAAGATGAAGGACTCTCCTAGGTGATTCTAATCTGCATAGTTTTTTACTCCTAGGTAATTGTAACCTTTGTTTTCTAAATTTATTCTCCATTCAGGTCCTCCAAACTTGATAATCTCATCCCTCAAACGATACAGTGATATATTCTTGGGTCTTTTCTTATTTTCAATATCCAAAACTAATTTTTGGTTGTCCTTTATTGTTCTCCTTTGGTTGTTCTTTAATTTTTGGTTGCCTTGTTTTTTCTAGCGACGCTCTGAACCGATCTCCATTTTAACTTATTTACTTTACAAATTGCATCCTTAACTTCGCCTCTAAAAAAAACATATATCTCTTTTTGTCTCTCCGGGCGAATCCTAACTTGCATTTCCGTATTCTCTCTATGTTGTTTTAAGGTTTTGTATAATTTTACATATTAATATCCAGTTTTCTGAAGCATAATTTAATAGGCGAAATTCACTGATCAATAATGTTCTTTTGAAACAACTTGAGGGGTCGTTTTTTAATCTATCTCCATGCACGTTTAACTCTTTCGTTAGTTTCTTCAATGATGTTTCCGTTCATTGCAATGATTTGGTAATGATTTTTTAGATAATTATGACTGCATACTCTTTCTATTTATCCATGTCACCTTCATTGAAGAAACAAAGGAAATTGAAATAATATAATTGAATATAATTTTTTTTTTTGCCAATTTCCTTAAAATTTAGTATCTCAACAACTTTCTGAAATACTGCATTGAACAGCTTTAGTGAAATTGTGTCGACTTGCGTTAAAATTTTTCCTTATTTTGAAAGTATTACTCGTGTTGGAGAGTTTTTATTTGGCTTTAGCTTCTTTATGAATGCTTCCAGTAAGATCTCCATAATTACATGTGTTGTTAACAGAGAGAAGACCCTTCATATCAAATATTTATGGCTTGTAGAGACCGAACAGTGAAAAGCATTAATGTACAGCCAGTATCTTTACGTAGTGCAGCTCTCAGTAAGCCAAGTATTACGAAACAAAACGGATGGACTCGCACCAACCCTTACTAACCAGCGTTTTGTGGTGCATCTTAGCAATATACTCCTTCATACTTCAAAATGCATTTTTCATACGTATAATGGCTGTCAGTTTCAAGTAGCTGGTTGTACTTAAGTATATTTTACAATTTATGTATATGCAGAGAAAAAGAGAAAGAATGATCATATTTGCGTGCATTTACATGCAAAGTACTTCAAGCGTTTGGATATAAGGAAAAGTCTTAGAAAAATTTCTCGAAATGATTTAATTTCAGATTTTTCTACTTTAAAATAATTTATTTAATGCTATATCATAGGTCGATTCTAGGACACTTTGAGGTCCTTCGTAAAATATATTAAATTTTCTGAAATTGAATATGTATTTTATTTTCACAGAATAATGTTGAATTAAAAAATAAATTTACTAGATTATGTACAGCGGTTACAATTTATGCCAGTTGTGGATCACATGGCAACGATTACCTTTCTCGAATAAAAACTTAAACCATGATATATTTCGAAGTCAAAATATTTTTCGCTATAGAGTTTAAATTCGACAGATTCTAGAATTTAAATTATCGATCTGAAGAGTCCTTCCTTTTTGACACAGTCTGTGATTATACAAGTTCTGTTCTTTCTTTGAATATAGCCAATAATAATTTTTGTGTAACCGTGCTACGCAAAAGATTTTTTGCTATAAACATGATACATTTTAGCTTTTATTGTTCCCATAGTCACAGATTTTATGTTAAAATGAGTCAGGTAACGACAATATTTTCGAATACAAAAGCACTTTCAATAAACTTTGGACCAAGTCAAAGATTCATTATTCTGAAAAACTTGATATTTCAAATAATATATCAAATAATTATTACATAAAATCAGCACCCTAAGTAAGCCTAATGCAAATGCACAATGAATGTTTCTAATTAGACATTTTTCGTTTGAAGGGATATTATGAATATATATATATATATATACATATATGTGTGTGTGTGTGTGTTTGTGTGTGTGTGTACCTTAATTTATGAACGAAATGCTGGCTTATACGAGGAAAAATTAAAAAGAAATATGTATAAGAATACCTCTGCAACGTTTAAAGCGTGTGCGTTGTTTATAATCTTTGTTTTATTAAATCCTAAATATTTTTTAATTGATGAAATAATAATAATATTAAATAATAAGAAATAGTAATATTAATACTTAGGAGGCAAAGTTCAGAAGCTGTAAATAATTATCATGGGTTGCAATGTAAAAACGAGGATTATTTTTTTCTCTTTCATATATATATATATATATATATATATATATATACATTGAATATCTCTGGTACAGAAGTTTTCTAAGATACCTTCAAGCCCATATTTTCACTAAAGTTGTGTAGAAAGCCGCGTATTTTGTTCGAATGTTGTAGTTCCTACAATCCAGCTTTTCTTTTTTCCTATGAAATCGATGACAAAATGTTTCATTGAAATCTAAATTATTTTAAATTGTTTAATTTATTTTTGCTGTTAGGTTGATTTCTTTAGAAATCTACCTATTACAATCACTCCGTCTATCTATACGAATTGATTGCAATCTATCTATCTATATATAATGAAAATTTGGTCATCACGATAACTCCCGAAATAATTCTTCAAATCGAACCAAATTTGGACAGCGAAGTTATCTTATAAATATCTTGGATGAATTCGTTAACCAAGCTGCTCTGTCTTTTTGTTTTCAAATGGCTGTCACGTGAAAATTTCAAATTCACATTGTAAAAAGCGTATTTAAGGCCAGACTTACTTGAATTTTGAAGTGAATGTAGAACACATAAGGGTCTCATTTTTTTTTTTTTTTTATAATGGACTTCATCCGCAATTTTTTAACAAAGTGGCGGATATCTTAAATTAACCAGACCACGTGATATCAGGCTGTCACTTGAAAATTTAAAATCACGATAACTTCCGTTATAATACTCACAATCGAATCAAATTTCGACTGTGAAATTATTTTATGATTATCTTAGATGCGTTTTTAATCCAGTTGCTCCGCCATTTTGTTTTGAAGTGGTGGTCACTTGAAAATTTCAAATTCACATTGTAAAAATCGTTTTCCGAATTTGTTTGAATTTTAAAGTATGCATAGACCATATATATGAGTTTCAAGCAAGATTATTAATCAAAATTATCCTCCATTTTTAACAAAGCGGTGGAAATCTTAAACTAACAGGGGTCACTTAAAATCAGGCTACCACTTAAACATTTAAAATCCTGATAACTTCCGAAATAGTACTCCAAATCGAACTAGATTTGGACAGTGAATTTATCTTATAAAAATTTTGAATGAGTTTGTTAACCAAGCTGTTCCGCCATTTTGTTTTCAAGTGGAGACCACCATAAAATTTCAAATTCACATTGTAAAAATCGTTTTCCGAATTTGTTTGAATTTTAAAGTATGCATGGACCATATATATAAGAGTTTCAAGCAAGATTATTAATCAAAATTATCCTCCATTTTAACAAAGTGGTGGAAATCTTAAACAGGGGTCACTTAAAATCAGGCTACCACTTAAACATTCAAAATCCTGATAACTTCCGAAATAGTACTCCAAATCGAACTGGATTTGGACATTGAATATATCTTATAAAAATTTTGAATGAGTTTGTTAACCAAGCTGTTCCGCCATTTTGTTTTCAAGTGGAGACCACACTAAAATTTCAAATTCACATTGTAAAAAGCGTATTCTGAATTTGTTTCATCTTTTTACTTGTTTTACACATAACTTAAAGCTATGGGAAACTCATAAAGTTTCTTAAAATATCACTATTTGTTTAAAATTAAGGAAAAATTCTTCAAACAGAACCTTTATGACAAGCAGAGATTTTAGAAGATTGAAAATAAATTCTATATAATTTAGCAAGATTAAATATATATATATATATATATAAATAAAAAAATAAATTCTTCCACGCAACATTGCTGAATACTTGAATACCTATGAATTGAAAATGCAATATGTACTTTTTTGTTTATGCATATTAATCCCAATGTTGAATTTAATTATAATTAAAATATTATAACACATTTTTTTAATGTTTTAAATGCAGTTTATTGAATTGGTTTAAATGAATGTAATAAAAATATTAAAAAATATTAGACATAACTAAATTTCTGCACTATGTAACTACATTGTTTTTTTCTTTATATTTTACATATTTCTTTAAGGAACACTTTTTAAAAAGACATCCAATGATTATTTTAAGTTTTTTTTGACTAACGCTCGTGATTTGAAAACTCTACTTTTTTTTTTTTTTTTTTTTTTTTTTTTTAATCAGTTGTATACAAAACGTTTGTAAAAGAAAAAAAATAATAATAACTTAGACATTTTACTTTTCCAATCATCAAAATTCCTCAAAAATTTTTTAAACAATATAAAAATTAATAAGTTATATATATCTGATTTTTTTTTTATTATTTGTCCTTTAAAATATAATAGATAGATGGTGCCATCATTTACCATTTTTGTTGTATCAAATGAAAAATGATCAAAATTCAATCAAAAATGGGCTGATATTTAAACGATCACTTTGACTGAAAAATTTTTGGATCAGAAAAGACTTATTTTGCTCAAGTTTGATCTTTTCCTTGAAATTCATCTCAAATTATGGCTAAAACTTTTTCCGTCTGTTTTTGAGTAGGAAGATCCTGTCACACGTTTTAAGAGAGTATATAATAGGTTTAATGAGATCATGCATAGAACATTTACATCAATACATCTGTGTATTGTTATGAAATAATTTAGTTTAGTATTATAATTAGAGAATCTGATTTGTAAAAATATTTAGTTCTTGCACAGTTACTCTCTTGTGAAATAAATAAATTTTTCACCACACTGACTATGCAACGACACCTTAAAGCGTTAATTTTTATGACAGTTATGTTCTCTGAAACGCAACACGCTTTCTTCCATTATATGTTTTTATTTATTTATTTATTTAACTTGATCTTTAGAAAGCATTATAATGATATAAATGTCAGTTAAGAATCAAAAAGCCGTAAAAAGTTTTCTTAAACTTCTATTCACGTTTCAAATTGTTACTCGTGCAAAAATTTAAATACTAATAACAAAAAAAAAAAAAAAAAAAAAATGATGTATGGGTGTATAATTATATAATGTGCGTTTATTTAGTTAAAGAAAAATATTCAAAAAATATTTTAATACTTACATTAAAAAAAAAAAAAAAAAAAAAAATCAATATTACCGTTAAAAATATTTGTTGATTAAAATATTTTTGTATAAGATTTTCTTTTTTGTTTTAACCTTATTCAAATTCAAAAATTTGATCTTATCTTTTAATCATTATATATAAGATTAATGGATTTTTTTTTTTTTTAATAAAATGAATTATACTGTTCATTACATATACTATTTTGAGAATATATTCATACTATTTTAGAAAAAAAAAAAGTAATATCTATATAGTTTTGTTTGATACATGAAAGAAAAAAAAAAAACCTCTACTTTCAATTTTCCTAAAAAAACACTTAATTTTGTTAAATGTTTAATAAATATAGTATCACTGCTGTGCGTTTAAAAATAATATCTAGCTATTACTGATCTACTGTTACATTTTACGTAAGAGATAAACTGCATTTTCATACTTACAGGAACTTTTTTTTAAAATTAAAATCACCCATTTAGATTCCACTTTCTATTTCTGAGATCAACGCCGTTTGGAAAGAATTCCAGATTATATATTATATACTTTTTTTTAAGTCTTGAAATATTTACAAACGATAGCATATTATGGATTCATGCATTCATATAAAATTATTCAATTATGGTCTTGCACGAAAGAGCAAGATAATAAATTAGATAATGCCAAAATAAATAAGAAGAACTTCAAATATAAAACAAACTAAAATATAGCTAATTAAGAAATTGTGTTTGTGTCTAAGCTTACTAGGATACATATTTTAATTCTTACGTATGCTAGATGATGACGCAAATGATAACACGTTAAGACTTCTTAATGCACATATGTAATTAAATAAAATATAATTGTATCTCAAAAAATAATGACAGGAATGTACTGTAAATTTTAAAATCCATCTAGTTGAAGATGTCGGTCCAATTCCTGCTAAAATTAATGTAAATCATAATTTATGCATTTTTTTTTATGAATTTAATGACAATTTTCAGAATTTCAAATATATTCTTGAATCGAAAATATGCAGGGGATAAATATTTTTGAGACAGTTCACCCTAACGCATTAAATAAATGAAACATAAATTTATTGATTCTTCGGGTAGATATGAATTAATGTCCATAGCTGCCAACATGTACTATTTCTGCTACCAAAAAAAAAAAAAAAAAAAAAAAAAAATTAATATAATCATTTAAAATATTTTTTAGCAGTTTTCTGCGAAACCTGAAGATTTTTTTTTTTTTACAAAGAAATAGTGGTGTTAAAATCCGCACTGTTTGGCACGTCTTAATCTCATTTTAAGGAAAAACATCGTTGTAGCCCTCACTCCGTCCATGAAAAATATCGCAGGAACTTGTTTTTTTTTTGTTTTTTTTCAGAAATTTGCATAAATAATTAGGGTTGAGGAATTTTAAATAAAAAAATCCATCTGATTTATCATCATCTTCGCGAAAATTATCGTACACAGTTAACCTTCAATTTATCTGGTAGAAACTGGGTTTTCTTAGAAACTATTTAAATAATTTGATAAAATGATTGCGTTGGATTTTTTTTTTTTTTTTTTTTTTTTCTTTTTACAATTCAATCTGAAATACCTTTATCTTCAGGGAAATTTTGTCCGTGGAATAAATAGCAGAACTTTAATTAAAAAAAAAAAAAAAAAAAAAAAAAAAAAAAGCGAATTTTTTGAGGAAAAAATCACTTTCATATATCATCTTCTTAGCGAAAATTGGCAGTCGATTTCAACATGTATTTTGCCTGGAAATAATTACAGAAAAATCTATTGTTTTATAGGAAAATCCTGGAAAGATTTTGATCAAAATTTTTATATTTATATTTCAGAATCCCATACCTATTAATTTTTCCTTATATCCAGATAATTAACATTTACTGGTAACCCACGGTAGGCCCAGAGCAACCAAATACGAATATATTTACGAAATTAACTTACTGTTTTTACACTGTGGGGAGTCCAAGTGAAATTGGTCATATGGGTACTTAAAAATAAATAAATTGTGACGAACGAAAGTGGGTCATGATTCAATTTAACTTTTTGATTGAAGCTGAAACTTAATTACTTAATTAAATTTATGAAGTAAGCACGAGACTTGAAATGTATTATGAAGTAATGACAAAGTCATATTTATAAAATAAATGAGCTTTTATTTTGAGCTTAAATAAAAAGGTGGGCGTTGGACTATAATGGCATTTAATAACTTGTAACTTAAGATGGCAGCCTTCTTAAATATTTTAACATCAATAAATAACCACCATTAATATCAATTACTTTATTTAAATTTATTAACTCTTACTGCTTAGTAATCTTTCGTATGTGGGAGGATTCCCTGACACCACTATACTACTCGACTTACTATCTTCAACTATCCTACTCTAAGCAGCTACCTCAACAGCCCTCTTACTCTAAACCGCCTTCTAAGCCGCTAACATCTAACTTCCCTTCATCTCGGCTACCTCTCAACTATCTTACTCTCTTACTCTCCTTCCAACTCACTCCCAAAAGCAATCTTACTTTTCTTTTTATACAAGTTACTTTCCAAACTTATTAGCATATGGCACATTACAATTGCGTTTATCATTTATCATAGGAACTAACTCTATTGGTCGACTGAATCCTAAATTCTTCACATTCATGTTTTACTCGTAAAGCGCGAATTTTAATTGTAGCACTTTTATATACCTCACAAAATTCTACAGTGAGCATCAATTAGATGATTCAAGCTTTTACACATTTTTTGTTATGCTACATAGGGAATATTTAATTATATTTTTTCTAGGAATAGGGGAAAATTCTCAAAAGACATAAAATTTTAGTATAATATAGTGGCGTAAACATTTAGCTTTATTTTGAAATAATCAACTATATTAGTTTAACGCTAAATTAAATTGAAAAAAAAAATCATAGACTTGCTTTTAAAGATTATTGGCTGGACTATTAAGATTGAGATATTTAATTAGAAGCTAATTTTTAATGGAAACTACGAGAATTTGAATGAAATTTATTAAAATTAATTTTCATGAATTATGTTATTTACTGAAGATTTATAAATTTTGGATATTAATAATAATAATAATAATTTTGATTAAATTTTATTCAAGCCACATCCGATAAAACGATTTTCACGAAAAGGTGATTTATCTATTTCTATATAGTGTA
This sequence comes from Salticus scenicus, assembly GCA_963930645.1. NCBI lineage: Eukaryota > Metazoa > Arthropoda > Arachnida > Araneae > Salticidae > Salticus > Salticus scenicus. The sequence goes on along the minus strand of OZ005656.1, from coordinate 131,855,537 downwards.
TCTCTATCTAGTGTATCATCTATTTTTCCAGACAGATGATATTTACTTTTCTCCTTTTAAATTTTCATGATTTATCTAAGATGTTCTGTGATATAACTTTAAGAAATATGGATTAAAAAATATTTTTTCTATGAATTTCAAATACAAAGATTAGTGTACTGCAAGATTTCAGTTATTCAACATCAACCAGGCTCACTTTGTTTAATTATATATATATATATACATATATTTTTTTTTTGGGGGGGGGAGGGGGGAAATTAGTAAGTCTAAAAATAAATATAAGTAAAATATAATGTAATCTCTAATGATTTTCTTTCTTTTCGCTAATCTCAATTACCACTTTACTTAATTTAAGTCGTTATTTTCGTATAATCCATTGCTGAATATTAAGAGTTCAACTAATTCTAATTTATTCTTAAAAATATATGTTCATTAAATATGTTTCATACTAATGATTTACAACTTAAGAATTAAAAGGTTTCATAAAAACTTTATTGAAATATCATTTGTTAAAATCGACAATTACTAGGATTTCACAAAAAATATACTTTTTAATCTTTGATTCATCTACACAAAAGTAATTTATTTTTGTATTTAGTCAATTTCAAGATTTACGAACATAGTCTATGATGATAAGTTTATAAAATACAAATTGAAAATAAATGAGTACTTCAACGAATGTCAATTACAAAGATAACTTTTTTGTACAATTTCATTTATGCTACATCAATCAATCTCTATTTTCATTATTTTTGTTTATCTAGGATTAGGAAAGATGAAATATTTAAGGAAGTCAAATTAAGATGAAGTATAATCTAAACAAACTAACAAACTTATTTCATTTAATTTCACATTTTATGTAAATTTATCTATTTTTTAATTGACATATTATTGTTAAAAAATTTTGTTAATGTTTTCTAAAAATTTAAAAATGATCTAAATTGCTGAAGCATTTATATAATACTTTTAGAGAGGATTTTATGAGAACATTTATTAAAGCATGACAACTGGTATGGCACTTTATGTTTAATAGTAAAAATGTATTAAGTGAAGGAATACTATAATAATAGTATATATCATTTTATTCAGGTTATAATTTCCCTTCTAAACAGTGATATTCTGTGCTCGAGTGTATTCATTTCCAGAAAAAAAATGCATGGTACTTATATTTCGAAAAGTTAATAAGTACATTTTTTAAAATTATTTATATGAAAACAATAAGCAATTATTTTATAAAAAAAAAATAATAATGATAAATAAAAAATAATTTAAAAACATAACACGATTTATGTTACTTTATCATTCAACGTTTGACACAGCAGTCACATAAGCATAATATTTATAGAACACTAAATGCAGAAGACATAATAAAAGAAACATTTCACTCACATTCAAATAGCTGCAGACTTTACAAACACTACCGACACATATGCACTTTCGAAATACTTTTTTCAGCGTTTACATGAAATATTATTTTAAATTCACTGATACCTGGTCAATGCATTCAACTTCAGGCACACCATTACCGACAATGATTGCCTTGTTTTGAGGAACATATTACTTAGGGACAGATGCAGTAGTCCAAAGTGATGGTGATCGATGAATCCCGCTTTAATATAATAAGTAAAAGCACCCTAATTTCATCCACCAGCCACAATTTGGCCCTTAAAAGCTTAGTTTTCCATGAAAAACCTACCAAATTTGGATGTTACATACACTAACTATCCAAAAACATTTAAACATAGCAAACTTTACTAAAAATATATATATTTACCAAGTCACAAAACGGTGTTTCGAACCTGTATTTTACCTGTATTTTCCTATTTTTTACCTATATTTTTACCTATATTTTCCGACTATATATATATATATATATATATATATATATATATAATTATTACTTTTGTTTAAAATAAACCTTCCTAGGAGTATGTACTGAACCAGTATATTGAAAAGGGTTATAATATAACTGTATGCAAACATTTTTAGATAATATTTGGATTCAAGTAATCTTATATACATATATTATTGGATTACTATTTAGAAATTTAATTTATAAAACAGATATTTTCCAAATTGAAAGCAATTTTCATTATTTAAAAATTATTTTCTTATAAATCATTTTTAAAGATAATTGTTTAATGTAATGTTTCTTAAACTTAAATAAATTTTAAATCATCATTATTATTTTTAAACAAAAATGTTGACTGGAAATAAATCATTAATTTAATATTTTTGAGGATCACAAAGTAATTTTTATGAGGATATATTAAATGACACTTAGAAGTACACGCTTCTCTTATTCATTCTAACTTCAATGCAAATAATCCAGAAAAATATTTGAAATTCTTTAAAACTTTTCAAATGATTAAATTAAAAATACAACATTCCTTCAGTAATCTATACTCTGAAAAATTATTTTTGTAATACTTTTTGCTGTCATTTTATTTTTATTTAAAATTAATTATGATATACTATGTTTGTTCTTTTATAAAAGTTTGGTCAAGTGCTTAGAAACTTTCAATTTTCCTGACACGTTTCTTACACTCTTTTTGACAAAAAGAAAACACAAAAATAAATACACACAGATAATTCCAAATAAATGAAGAAAAGGAATATGTATATTTACAGTGTCTATATTTAGGTATATTTCGTTTTTTATGTGTTTCAAAAATTAATTAAACTTTTTTTTTTTTTTTTTATCATAAACATTTTTAAATATTTATTTCTCTTCAGAGCTGAAATAAATTAAATTCCTTTGATAAAGATTAAATTGAAATTTATATCTTTATTTCTATATCTTTAAATATAAAATGTATAAATAAAAATAAACGAGGGAAGTACACAAAAATGGTTGATTAAGTATTACTTTTTTTTTTCTCCTCACACATTTGTTATTAAATTTTTATTAAATTTTGTAGCGCAATCCAAAATGAGTAAAAAATAAGTAATTAAATAAATAAAAAACCTTTCAATAGAAAATTAGATTCCAACATTTAATAATTTCAGTATAAGGCGATATTTCAGTATAAGGCAAGTTCATTTCAAAAAATATATAGATTTTTTTTTTTTTTTTCTCCTCACACATTTGTTATTAATTTTTTATAAAATTTTTGACGCAATCTAAAATGAGTAAATAAATAAAGAAATTAAATAAATAAAAACCTTTCAATAGAAAATTAGATTTCAAGATTTAATAATCTCAGTATAAGGCAATTATATTTCAAAAAAATATAGATTTTTTTTTTTTTTTTTTTAATCATAAAACTTTAATAACATATTTTTTGTTAGTTTTCTGGAAATATTTGAAGCAGACATAGTAGTCAAAATTTCAACTTTTTAAATACGTTTTATCACCACTATTTTTTATGTGAATTTATCCCGTTTATTTAATTCAATTAAACAAAATAATATTTTTTGAATATTTCTATTAAGAAAAGAAAAAATAAATAAATAAATAAAGGGAAATTTTTAAAACGTGGAAATTATGCATATATATTTACAGAAAAAAAAAACTATCATAAGATTTTTGCGCACTAATGCAAAACATAATACGTTTAAAAACAAAATTATATACATTATCCTATATATTAATACAAAAAAACACAGTGCAATAACTTTAAACATATACAACTAAATATTAATCAATTTTTCATTTTCATGAAGTCACTTATGTAAAAAAAAAAAAAACAGTGTTTGGGACCGCCGATAGAAGTGAAAACTAAGTAACTTGTAAATTGTATCGTCGAGCTATTAGATTATTCTTTTCGAATACTTTTTGGTTTGTAAAGAAGTGTTTAGGATCTGTATTATATGATTCGGCACAATATTTTTAGCTACCCAAATTAAATGAACTATGCCTTATATTAGGTAAAATTATTGATTACTTATGAAATCATTTTAATTAGTAGCTAAGATACAAAAGAAAACCGATTCAGGACACCAAAAAACGTGTAAATCAGCTGAAATCTCGAATTCCACTACCGAAAATATAAAACAACTTTAAAATGTCTTTCGAATGATGTATTAAAAATAATTTAATCATAATTAGAATTTGAAATATTGAAATTTTAAAATATTACAGCGCCATCTGGCGGTAGAAATTTCTGTAAGTTACAGTTTGATTCCAACTCAACAAAGCTATCAAATAATGTATTACTTATGAAATTATTTTAATTAGTAGCTGAGATACAAAAGAAAACCCATTCAGGACACCTTAAAACGTGAAAATCAGCTGAAATCTCGATTTCCACTTTCGATTCTCATGGAAAGCCTTCGCTGACGATGACGCGAGTTTCATGATTTGTGTTCACCCAAAAGTGCTCAACGCGCCTAAAGAAGTTTTCACTTGAAAAATTGCTAACAGATTTAAGAAAGAGGCGCGTAAATTATTTTTTACATTTATATTGTTATATAATTTAATTAGAAACTAATAAGCAAATAGATTAACAAACGTAGTGCATTATTAGAAACAAAATGCATTTGAAATCCACTTTTTTAGCTACATAAGTGTAATTTTTAAACATATAAGCAACAAAAATTATACATACAACTTCATCAATGCGATGTGATTTAATCAGGTGGTAAGCTAATGTACCATTGATGTATATATGTAAAAATAGATTAAAAGACCTTAAAAAAATTAAAAGAAATTTGTGGATTTTTATGTTCTTTATATCCCCCCCCCCTAAAAATGGTGGTAGCTTCGTGATCTAATATGTAAATTAATTATAGTAAACTTACAAATTGTGAAAAATTAAAAACAAATATAGCGGCAGCACATTATAATTCCCCTTTTTTAAGCAAAAAAGCTACATGTAGCGTTTAGTGCCATCTAATGAGATTTAACTAGAATATATATGTTCTATTCTTATAAATATATTTAATATTTCTTAAATAAAACCTATTTTATACGCTTTTTTGTCTAATAGTACTGTAAAGAACGTCGGTAGATATACGGGTAAACTATCTGAAATATCAAACTAATCCAAGGTGTCGTTTGCTTTCTATATTCATGATTGAAAAAATTATATCCCATTTTAAAACGTGAATCGGTTTATTTGAATTTCAATTACATAACCTAAATTTAGTTTTTTGCTCTTCTTATAATAACTAAATAAATAAATATAATAATAATGTTTCTATTTCCAAAAATACAGAAACAAGGTACGGTTATGCAAAATTCATAAGATAAACTATATATAAGGCTAAAATTCAGCATTAAACTTGGCAGTTAGAAAAATTACTACATAATTAAACTTCAATTACACAGTTTATAAATTAATGAGAAAAAATACCAAAAAAAAAAAGGAATAAATGACTCCACATTTGTAAAAATTTTCAACTACGTGCATCTTTTACAGAACTAGATATAATTACAATCGGTAGCAAAATTATATATGCACACATCTACATTTTCTACATATTTTTTATTAGTTTAATCGCTAATTTTTATCATCAACTTGCTTTTTTATAAACAGCATAAGACAAAGATCATGACTTGACAAATATTTACGTAAAAAAATAAATTATTAGGTATTCAACTTTTAAGCAAGGATTATTGCTAGTGCTTCAATAATTTTGCTGCTGACTGTATGAAAATCTTAATTGTATGATTTATGTATAATGGAAATGACATACTTCATACCAAATAATCAAATAATACTTTTTATTGTAATACTTCTTAAATGAGACTACTTTGATAAAAAAAAAAAAAAAAAAAAAAAAAAAAAATCGTTACTTATTTAACAAATTTTAATAATAATTAGGGGAATGTCTCATGTTAGGGGCATTCTCTTGTTATGGGAAAACTACCATGTATTTTGACAGAAAGCAAATATGGTGGATTGAAGTGCTGTCAAACTTGTATTATGGTGGTAGGCAGTTTTTATGAGCATCGAAGTGATAATACGCAAGTATAGACAAAAAAAAAAAAAAAAAAAAAAAAAAAAAAACACAAATGTAATTTGTGAATATATTCAGAGTGTGATAAATCGAAATGAATTAATTAAAAAATGTAAGTGTAATGTATATCCATGCAGTATATTAATTATATTTTTGGATGCAATAATGAATTGAGCCAAAACGTGAACCGAATATTTATTTTTCTGTCGTTATAAAAATGTCTGCCATTCCCGGTTGTGAACACCTTCATGTAACCGGTTGTGAGCACACTTGATTTTATCATTTAAAGCGTTTGTTTGACTAACAGATTGTCAAGTATGGTCGTTTATGTCAAAAGAACAACATTTTTTATTATTGTTTTTATGTATTTTAGGCCTTTTTAGACACTTTTAGTCATGTTAACCCCGAAAAAGTCAACCAATCCAAAATAAATGAATTTTAATGCGCTGGTTAAAGCCATTTTGAATTGCTTAGTAGATAAGAAATCTATAAAATCCACTGTTCAGGAATATGGACTTCTTGTGTGAAGAACTCTGGGAAAAGTAAGGCAACTCTACCTATCAAATTGCCGGCCAAGCGCGCTAAAAGTAGGAACATCCACTATCTGATAACAATGTCGACTTTCGTATCATATGTGTGGAGCCCCTGCTACCATGTCTAACAAGAGCCAAGTCAATCAAATGCAACGAGTGTAATCGCCTGGTGCATTTTCAGAGTGATAGCATACATTGAAATTATTTTTTTACAAGCATTACACTTCTGAATTGGAGAATTAAGAAGATGACGAATAACGTTGGAAAAATGTCATTTGAATGACTAAATTTTGTTATTTTCTGTATTTATAGTGTTTTTTTTTTTATTATTATTATTATGTTCCCATTAATAGCATATTTTTCAAGTGTGCCCGTTTCCGGGTACACATTTTTATTTTTTTTTCTTTCGTTAAAAATTACCAATTCACAAAGTTTTTTTTTTTTTTTTTTTTTTTTTTTTTCTTGTTGACAAATTCTATACAGTTACTTTATCAACCTTTAGTTATGGTTGCAGCTTTTCCTTGTTATTCATATGTTTGCATAGTACATACTTTATGAACAATAATAAGCCGAAATAAAAATTGTGCTCGCAACCGAAGGCATTCCCCTAATTTTTTATAATTAGTCTTTCATTATAACCTACATTGTAAAAGGTTTGCTTATGTATTTATTTTGCTTTATTGTATGCAATTTAACAGTGATTTTTATTTACAAATTGTGGCACTTATAAATTTAAAATATTCACAGGAATTATTTGTCAATAGAAATTTTACTTGAATCGTTATATTTCAATGGTAAAAATTATAAATGTAATATTAATAATAATAATAAAATAATAATAATAATAGTATATATATCTATATATATATATATATATATATATATATAATCTGAGAAAAGGAAAAATTCCTAAAAATTCTGAAGTCTTAATAACACTTAAACGTTAATATCAACCTTGTAACGTCAAACTTGAAAGAACGACGTAGAATGGTATTTTGTGGAATTAAAGTTTAACGTCTCCAACATTATTACAGTTTTAAATGCTGTGTAATTATATTATAAACTTTTTCAACACTTTATAATTATATTATGTGCTTTTTAATATATTCAAATATATAAATTAAAATATATTATGAGCTTTTACATAAGTTAAACTCTCTGTGCATTACTCCTTAAAGCATACACATTATATTAAAATGCAAGAAATTCGTTATTCGCTAGATTTCTCTAAATAGTTTTAATTTCGCTATGGAGTATATAGCTGTAAAATGTTGTACAATTAATTTTAGAAAATCATTCCAGTTTCTTATTTTTTTTTTTTTTCTTTTTTTGTTTATTAAAATCTTTGAGTTATTTTAAGCGAAAATACTTAATAACAATGCAATTACACTGGTATGTAATTCTGACATAAATCTTAATTCTATCAGCTCGCCAATTTGAACAAGTTTTAATATCAAAATTTATATTAGCCTATTCAAAGTATAAATAAGTTTAACAACCAATTTCTAACATTTTATAAAAGGAAATTAATATAAATAAATTTGAAAGTGAACTTTACACTCAACATTTTACAATAATCTGTTCAGAGAAAAAAAAATAATATATATATAAATATATATATATATGCTTTTGCACACACATACATATACATATATATATATATATATATATATATATATATATAGGGAAGACCCGTGTACCTAGGGCCGCTTTTTTTCAATGCCCAAAAGCAGAGCCCTTGACCTGTTTAAAATTATCAAACTGATATGTACATATCTTTAGGACTAATTACTTCCAATTGGTATTAATATAAAAACCTAAAATAATAAATTCCGACAAATAGAAGGTTTTTAAAAAAACTTCACTCGTGGCCCTAGGTACAACACCCTCATTGTACCTGGGGCCAGACCTCATTGTACCTAGGGCCATTCTCTCAAATTTAGATTTCACTTTGTAATGAATAGAATATAGGCATATAAACATGTATTTTATAAAAGAAACAATATAAAGTAATATATTTATTTATCATATAATAATTATCATGTTGTTGCCTTAATTTGAAACACGAAATTTTGCACTTTTTTTTTCTTTGTGATATTATTCTAACTGAATGTTTTTTTTTTTTTTTTTACCTTTCAGTTTTTTTTTCTGGAGTGTTTCTTGGATTTCTAGATCTCTCTGGTTTTCGGTCGCATCCTTGATGTGGGAGGTTTTGCTTTAGGTAAAGGTTTTAGCAAGGTTCGTACATGTTAAAGCAGGACACACGCAAAAAAGTTAGTTGTTGAAGGTTTCGAAATTTCAACAGGACACGAAAAAAAGACATCCAGTTCTATCATTGTTGGTTCCCTTTCTTCCTGGATTTTTTTTTTAAATATATGGAGGGATCTTGTCTTTCAGTCACATTTGAACTTAAATATTTATCATCAGTGAATGTGTTTTGATTCATTGGCTATACGCCGGATACACGAAAGCCTGATAGAACGTTTACAGGTGTAAAGGCCGACGTATAGGACTTGCCAACACTTTCAGCAAAATCATATACATATATAGTGATTGGTTTACCACTTACCAGGGTTTGCCAGCATCCAATTACTACAGTACTACAGTGCATCCAATTACTCCAATTACTACTGTGTTTCTTAACACTTTCTCGACCGCTGACGTAGATTCACGTCATTTGAAAGTATGAAACTCCACCAGTGAGCGTTTCTTTTGCAATTTGTATGTTATTTGTTTCTAAGAAATATACACAATATTCATATTTGTACAATCAATATAATATAGATGCAAATACTTTGATTGGAGAGAGATTATCATTATAATGCATACCCATTAGTAATATAAATGTGAATACGTAAAATTTTGTTTTGAAAAATTGTAACTTATTAGAAAAACGCCCACAGGCGGACCTTACTGTCAAAAAGACAAAAACATGCGGTCGCGAAAGTGTTAAAAGGTCCAAACACACTGGCCCTAGGTACAAGGCAGCGATGTGGCCCTAGGTACAAGTTTTGGTAACTTCATTCAAAATGCCTTCCACTGAAAAATCCACATGCAGAGAGGACTAATTATATATCTCATTTATTACTCAATATAACAAGAAAAATTATACACTAGAAATGAAAGAAAAATGTTTGACTCGCCTTTGTAAAATAGCAAAAGAGATGAGCTGCAAAATATTACTTCAAACCATGTAAATTCGTTTTCTACATGTAACTTTTCAAAACTTTCTCCTCAAAAGTTCCAAAGTAGTTGTAAAAGTAACAATTGGTGTTGTTACTCGCTCATTTGAATATTAAAACTTTAAATTAAATATTATTCAAATAAAGTGGGGTGGCCCTAGTTACATGATGGCCCTAGGTATACGGGTCTCTCCTATGCATACACACACGCATGTAAATACATACTAGGGGCTCTACTCCCTGCTATCTTCCTTCGCCAACCCCACAGATGCAAAGCCTCAACTCTCTCCGTTCTCCCATATAGGCATATAGGCTTCTTCTCTCAGGAATTGCATATCATTTGTCTCAGTAAAAGAACAATATAATTTAAGCCACCGAGAAGAAAGTTTTTCTCGAACTCTACAGAACTGAAATTCTCTGGAATCATACTATGGAAACAAAACTTAACCGAAATAGCTAAACCTAAACATTTTTATCCCAAACATTTCGCTACTTAGATAGTTCATTTTTGGAATGTCAATTTAAATGTCTTCTGTAACATACTTTCATAAAAATAATTTTAGATTTAATCATGTAAGTAAGCTTCACTTTAAGATAGACTTCGTAACTCCTGTTATAACTACTATAGCAACCTTATCTAATTCCAACTATTACTTCGCTCCCTCCCTAAAAAAAACCTTAAAATCATTTTCAAAACTTTACATCTTTTGACATTCCTCCAGAATAGTGCCAAGGACGCTGTCAAGGATAATAATTTTAAAAGTGTATAAATAATCCAAAGCATAAGCGATACTATAATGGATATAAATTTTTCAAACCTAATTTTGATTATTTGTTAACATTATCTATAAAATAAGACAGATGACAACACATTTCTTAATATTAATTTAAATAAATTAAAACACCTATTTTCTACAGTTGGTTCAAATGTTTAATCTTTTTAAAAAACATCTTATCAAGACAATCCATCTAGACTCACCTCTTCTATTTTAACATTTTGTTTCTTCTTTCAAGGATGGAATCTTACTGTTACAAGCGGTCAGTTACGGCAGCATTTTTTTTTTTTTTTCTTTAATGGGGATGAGTGGCAAAACTGTAGTCATTTGAAGTAGAAAAAAAGTTTATTTGGCTAATATGAAGAAATATAAGCGAGCTATTTTTTTTAATCTATCCTTACAGTACTCTTTTGATTTCGCACATGGGTGGAAGTGATTGTTACTGACAACTACTGATTGTGAACTACAATTAAATTGATAGCAATAATAATTTTACTTAAATGATACTGTTCTAAGGTTTTTGCAAATACTTAGAAAAACATATTTCAGCCTAATATTAAATAAATAAATAATAAATAAATCAGAAAAATAAAACAAATTATCCAAATAAAGAAAACATGATACAGAATTACAAAAACAGCAGGTCCAGATAAATTACAAAATAAAATTGCGTTACTAGCTAAGACGTTTAACTTAAAATTGGTACATTTTTCAGTTTGAGCGTTTTTTTTATTTGATGACCTACAGGCCGATTCACAGTACATACGAGTGGAGAAATGGCAGTGACAACGCCCATCTCTGACGTCATTTTGACGTCAGCGTTTCCGGTGAGTTAGAAATAGCAATTCTGGGGCTCATTTTCTCTACTCCATCGTTGTGTTAAATGTCTCGTTTGTTTGCATCGCGAACTCGGCTGCTTCTATGACGGCGAGAACCGAGAAGCAGCGATGGAGAAGTGTGCGTTGACTCTTTAGAAAAAAAAAAAAATGCGACAGATTTCCACCTAATAAACCTAACGACTGGCTTTTTAATATCGTTACCGGCTTCCCCTACGTCAGAAACTAACCAGAATCTATAACTTCTTAATGCATCTTTCCAATTTGACCAACTAATTTTTCAATCTTCCAAGGCAGTTACCAACTTTTCTCTTGCAGGACCATACAATTTTTCTTCACAAGCTTTTCCATGCGAGGGATCAAGGCTCCGTTCTTCTTTTCATATTCTTGTTCCTTGTCGCCCTCTGTCGTGTGAAAGCTCCGCTTTGGCGACCTCTGTAACCTTTTTTCTTTTTTTCTTTTTTTTTTTTTTTCTGTTTATGCAATAAACAACGGAGGAGGTTTAACCTTTAGACACGGGCTCTTTTGAATCACCACAGTGCCATCGGAGCCCCTCTCTAAATGTTGAAATCGCTCAAAACCGCTGCATAGTGGTGAGCGGCCACCTTCCGTCTTAGAATCTTAGAATCTTAGAATTATTTTGGGAAGTTATACTGCATTTTTTAAGAAAATAACCTTTTAATATTATTTATTTTAATTTTTAACAATATTTTAAATGTATTATTTTGAAAAATTATAATCGAAAGTTAAAATAAAACCGTTTTGAAGTTATAGTTTTCAACATTATTTTTAATGAAAATGATGCACATACAGTGAAATTTCATTTTTAGACTGAATGGCTATTGTTTGGTGAATGTGGATATTTAAAATTTTGCCATATTCATAAGCAGTAGCAATTCAGTCAGTTTTCTTTAACCTGGATACTAGTAGATTATACTAAAAGAAATATGACTCTTTTGGGATGAAAATTTAACGAAAAGATATCTGTATCACTAAGCTGTAAACAGGTAAGGGGAATTAAATATTTTTGCATTAAGTGATAACCATGTCCATTTACTAACTCTATTTTCTATCAGTTCTATTTATGAAATTGATTCGTTAAACAAATATAGTTGTATAGTCAATATATTGACTTGAATTACCATAATGCATTTTTGCGAGACTTGTTTTTTAAGCTTATTTCAATAACAATAAATTAATATATTTTTTATATTATAATCTAGCTATGAAACTGTTTTATGATTGGATCTACCTGTCCCTTCACACATATATATATCAAATTCTATTGAATGATCATGTATTAAATTTTTTGCAAAACTGATAGTTACAAAATTTATTGCTTTAAAATTCAAATTTCAATAAATTAAAAGAAGAAGAAAAGCAACAACAACAAAAAAAAAAAAAAAAAAAAAAAAAAAAGATGGTTTGCATGATTTATAAAACACTTTGCATCTGTATCCATTTATTACATTTTTAAACCTCCAACTTCTCCTCTTTCAATACAACAAAAAAATGCTTTTTAAAATTTTTCTACTTATTTTTTAAAATGTACTTGATTAATTTTATATAAACATGTAAATCAATCATTAATGCTGATTACACCTTATTCATTAGAAAACATGGTTTGTGCCTCTGAATTACATATAAATTTCATTATGTTTTGTAATATAGAAAGATAATATACTTTAAAGAAATATTCACATAGACAATTATCTAGAGAAAAACAATTATAGCTAATTTTTAAATGGCTTCAAAATGCTAAAATGTCAATTTGGTGACTTTTGGTTACAATTTTGAAAACTTGCTAATTGATGTATTGTACTGCACCTGTCCATAAATTTATATATATTTCAGATATAAGAAATAAAAAGATTTTATAAATTTTCAATGAATCAAAGATAAAATTGTGTTTTAAAATAGATTTTGTACACAAAACTTGAAACACACTTTTTGTTATGAAATACTTTGTTTCATAACAAAAATCTTGAGGTTGTTTTGAAAGGTCACATTTGGCGATAAATCGCTTGCTTTATAATAAGAGATTCATTGTTTAGTTTATAATGCATCCTTCGAGAATATTGAAATTTTCAGAGAAAGGCTGTAGTTTATTTGATGGTTATTCTTGAAATAATCCAACAAGCTATTATTTACATGACAAAAGTTATGAAAACAGTTAATGTAGAGACAAACTGTGAAAATTCTATGAATAAACAATTTTCAACTACTGTCATAAAAAAATCAACCAACTCATAAACACCTTTTAATTCTTTCGGAAAGTTTAAATAAATAAACAACAGTATGTTTAAACAATTTTTAAGTTTACCATCATAACAAGAGAATATTATTTTATGATACAAGATATTAAATAAAAACATATACATAATACTTTCATATAAGCAATGAATGTAAGAGATAAACAGACATGCAAATTGTTTTGTAAATCATGCAAACCAAATTTTCAAAATTATGTTGTATCTCAATTTCATGTTAGATTAGTTTGTTTTTATAGAAATTTCTCATTTTGAATGTTTAATATGCCTTATAATGTTTTAACAACAACTCTTTAAATATCACTTGTTATAGGTTTTAACAGATATTTTTTATAATAGGTCATTCATTTTGCATCCCAAATAGTTGTTTTCAGCGCTTTTCAATATTAAGTAGTTTCATCCATGTAGGTGCTAATATTTAGCAATTTATCCCTTTTTGGGGAGAAAAAATGTGATAAATATCTAAGCATTGGCACTTGTCTTACGGTTGCTACAATAATATTTTGACAAACTTGTACACAGCGGTAATGTTAGTGCTAGAAGAAATTTTATTATGGCAATGGAAGATGGATCATTTATTTATTAGTTATCTTGATACTGCATTACACGACTATTGTTTTTAGACAGTGATTTTAGCATTGTGGAAATTTGCATTACTCCCCTTGAATCAAACAGTTTTTAAGTTTTGTTAACTTTCAATTCTCTATACAAAACGACACAGCTCAATTGATCACTACAAAAGTTTGTATCAAAATCTTGTAATGCCTATTTTTTAATTCAAACAATATTTAAAAAAAAAAAAAAAAAAAAAAAAAAAAAAAAAAAAAACACTGATTTAATTTCAAAATTATTAAAAAGTTAAATCAAGTTGTTTCCTCCCACTTTCAAAATAATGCATTCAATTTTTCTTACATGAAAGGAAATATATATACAGTAGACTCCCGATTATCCGCGGTCCTCAAGGGCCTGAATTTAAAAGGGAATTTAAAAATACAGAAAAAACTTATTACAAAAAAAGATCGAAGAGAGTAACGACCTTCAAGGCTTTTGGAGATATTACATGATTCTTGACAGCATTTATGACACATGCACTGCTTGGGAGACAGTTAAGCAGTCTCCATTGGTAAGGTCTTTGAGAAAATTTTACCAAATGTAGAAAATACTTTGGTAGAGTTTATAGAGAAAAAAAATTCTGCTCATGATTTGGCAAATTTAGCTAAATCTGTTACTGGAGGAGAAAAAGTCAATGAAGGAAACATTGAAGAGTAGATTAATTGTGACGCCAATGATCCAGATATTGAACGCCTTACCGATGAACAAATTGTGGGCCAAGCATCGGACCCAGTTTCAGAAGATAGAGATAAGACTCAGCAGAGGATGAACCACGACACAGCCCTAGCACATGCAGATGGACTTATAAAATATTTCGAGGAACAGAACAATTTATCACTTTGTGACAAAATGCTGATAAAGAAACTGCAATCGCAAATTAAGAAATAGTGTTTTAGTACTAAAAAACAGAAATGCTTGGCCGATTTTTTTGTTAAAAAATAGAGCAAAATGTAAGTAGAAATTTTTATTAGTATGTTAAATTGTATACGTAGGCCATGCTTATCTGTTAATTAAATAGTTATTGCTCAAAAGGCTTTATGTGTTGATTTATATCCCTTTTTTGACCATTTTGCGGATTATACGCTGATTCGATTATCCGCGGTTGTCTATTCAACGTTCACCGCGGATAATCGGGAGTTTACTGTATTCGGTTTAAGAAAATGGATGTTTCTCGCCAAGATTATACTAATGCAATTGTGACTGCTATTTTAATTTATCCTCAAAATAGCAACAAAAATTTAAAAGTCACCAAGGTTATCCTATACTAAAATTGTAATATAACATTTTAAGAAATGGATATAGTAACTATTGAGAAGGAGCAAAACAGTTATGAGTTATTACATGCTTTTGTATAGAAGAATAGACTTTGAAAAAGGCCCTTCATACTGAACTAAACTCCATCTTGTACATAATTTCATATTTATTACTCGAAAAACAAAAATAGTTTTGTTTATACATGTATATTTATTTTTTTCCCTCTTTAAGTACAGATTTATGTTAATTTGAATTTCAAATGATTAAAGTGTGCATGAGACTTTAAATTTCAAATTAAATTAATGTGTTTAGTTTCTATCAATTCACAATAAGCCAACTATTTATTTATTTATTTTTAAATAAACTTCCATTCTATTTTAAATGCTTCCCTTGTGAAAAACATTTAATGTTGAAATGATCAAGGCCATTAATTTCATAAAAAAACCTGGTGATTAATCTATTTAAGTATTATTTTGATAGTTTTTTGCCTTAAAAGTTATTATTTTATGTATGTAGCATTAAATATTTTGACACACATGTAATGCATTATTCAATCATCTCAAAATAATCATTGCAATCTCATATGAATGAAAAAAAAACTGGATCCAAGAAAAATACTAAACTATGATTCGCTTTATCAAGCTGCAAATAGGTAAGGAAAATTACTGATATATTTTTGTATTATTAATCAATACAAAAAACCCTTAATGGGTTAAAAGTTTGTGACACAGCTACTTTATGGCTATAAGAAATTCAAATATAGGTCTTAAAAATAATTATATCTAAATATTGTGTGACACTTTGGTATTAAAAAAGTAAAGCACCATAGTAGAATAATAAAATATGCTTAGATAAATTAGTGACTTTTATTTCTATTTTGATAACTTATACAAGATTTTGCTTAAAGAAATTTTTATAACTATGTTAAGAGAATGTTATGTTAACAGAATTTTTCTGTTTAGTATTTTGTACTGTAAAGATATTACTATAAAGAGTTACATTTGACGAAAAATTGTTGGCTTGTCATGTATATAGTAATATGTAGAGTTGTATATAAAAATGTTATAAATATCGGTATAGAATGAGTTCATCTAGTGGCCTCACCCAGTATTATATGTATATACATATATTGTATTTATTGGTAATAGTTTTGTGTCTTTTTAATCATATTTATTCAAAATATATTTTATGCTCTTTAACAAACATCTCTTGAAAATAAATAAGTGAAGAAATGATTGCACATTTTTAAATGCTAGAAATATGACAAAAAGTTACTTTGTTTGGCAATAATGAAGCTGAATATTTAGACATTGGATAACAAATTACTCTGTTTGGAAATATTAAAGCCATCGAAAAACTTGGCAAAAGTAAATATTCATCTGAATATAAAAGGTACAGGAAAATCTGAAGAAACCTAAATAATTTGTGCATGTCTAGTAAATATCTAAAGTTTATTTTTATTTTTTTTTTCCATGCTAATTATAAATTACTGAAAATTCTTAAGTTTGTGTGTTCAAATTTTTACTTATACATATATAATGTAATGGTGAAAACAGGAAAAAAGTATTATACTATCCTGCGAAATATTTATAAATCAAATGTTATGTCCATTTTACAAAAATAATAAACATAAGTTCTTCAATGTGGTCAACATGTTTACAACCTACTATAAAAGCTATTAAAAAAAAATAGAATGTCCAATGTGTACATTTATCTACTAAAATTGATTATAAATAAATTTCTTTGTAATACAAAAATGTAACTATCGGAATGCCCAACAATCTTATTTTAGTGTTTCTTCAAATTGTTTAATCTGTTTATTTTATATGTAGATATTTTCCATTAGTAACAGTTCAATTTTTAAACTGGTGATATAAACCATCAAAACCTGTTAATCTTGTATGAGATATAAATGGAAATTACTTGAAAGTTTCTTTTTTATTTTTTTTTCCCCAACTATTCTAAATTTTTAGTACTTTATAAGAAGTATATTCAATTCCAAGATCTCTTCCTCTATAATTTAAACAAATGGTATAAAAGTACTATTTGTCTGTGTATAAAGTCTCACAAAAGAACTCTGATACTTTATGGTGTATGTGAGTATTTCAAGCATACTTTTGTTGTTATACTGCATAAAACATTATGAAATTTATACATATACCAGAAGCAAAAAAAGCATCTTCCCTATGGTGTAATTAGCATTTATGATTAGTTTATAGAGCCACACAAAATTATTGATATACATTTTAGTGTATAAGTAGAAACCCTCAAAACACAGTTTTTAATTGTATTTAAACAAAGATGAGGAAATGGAGGTTTAACAATATAACAAATAAGAATAGATGTGTAAATTGTTTTAGAAATCATGTAAACCATATAATTTTTCTTAAAAAAAAAAGTTATATTAATGCTATCAGTTTTAAAAATATCAAGTTTTCAGTAAATTAAACATGAAATATAGGAAGATGAATGTATTTAAATTATTAAATTCAGGTGTTTTCATTGTTGTAATTAATTTTTGGGAAAAAACACAGTTTGGAGGAACAGAGGAAATAGAAATTTTTTTAATGTTTTAAAAGCTTTAAAATGAATTTGAAAAACTTATGTTAAAAAAGACACAGAATTAAAAACTTTGTAAGCAAGCAATGTAAATTAAAAAAATTCATAGCAATTGTTGTATTTTATTTAAATTTTGTATATGTGATGTTACATTATTTAAAACAAAAATATTTATATCAATACTAAGTATATATCAAATTTTCAACTGAAATTTAATAACCAAGCAAGAATATATAAATCATTCTCCTTACCTATTTAAAGCTTGGTAATTAGATTTTTGAGCTTCATAATACTTTTTTTTTTCCTCATTATAAGAAGAAATTGTGTAATCCAATTTGTATATGACCGAATAATTAATGTATGTGACAAAATATTCATTATTCACATGCATAAAACAATAATATTTCAGTCCGAAATTACGAACTTATTTAATTCAGAATTAAAATTTTGTTGGAAATAATCTTATTTATCAGATATGTGAAAATGTAAAGTAGAGGAATTTCTACAACTACGCAGTAAGCACAACGTGCTTTTGATCACAAACAATATTCCGATGAAACCTTTCCTATTGGTTATATCGCTACGTTTTCTATCATAATCGGTAAAACTGACGTCAATTTAGGGACGCCTTCTCGTTTGTTTTATCGATCAGCTGGCACGACTCGTGTGCGAGTGAAAACGGTCCCCGGAATAGCTATTTATCTTACTACCGAGAACAGCGATGGAGTAGAGAAGCGCCTTTCGGTTACGTCACGTCTCACTCGTTTCTCTACTCCGCCGCGCTGTGAATTGGGCTGCTAATCTGTTGTTGTCCCCAATCGTTGCACTTATTAAATTAATGAAAATGGGACAAATAATAATAAAATCGTATAACTTAAACACTACATAAATTCGTAGAAGACTTATGGAAATTCAAGCATTCATTTTTGAAAAAGATACAAAATAAGAATGAATTTCACAACGTTTAGACTCTCGAAACAGTCAACAAACACATTCAAGTCGGCACAACATTATTGCTGTTAAAAACTACCTGGTGTCGCAGTGCCCCACTCTACTCCTTCCCACTAAATCTCTGTATGCGCCTTTTTTTCTACCACATTATTTCTTCTAGCTTTTACTTTTAGAAAAATAAAATAAAATAAATAAATAAAATGGCGTGCAGATTGATATATTTAAAGTTAAAACCACTTTACGTAAAATTTATAACATGTGTTTAGATAAAATCAATATTTAAAGTATTACATTTTGAGATATAAAATTTATAAAATATAGCATATAAGGTTACAAAAAGTTTTCACTTCTACAAAGGAATATCATCTTCAGGTCTCATACGGGTATTCGCATCCGACAAATTCGTACAACAGACATATATATAACGAGAAATTTGTCTCTTAAGTGCTGTAGTGCAGCAATGAAAAAAATTGGGGAGGATTCAATTGAATCGCTAAAAGTTTACAGTCGAATAAGTTTGTAGTAATAATTAAATTAAAGTGTTTATCTAGAAATCTAATGAAATTTATATTTTTATATACTTGAATTCTGTTTTAACGACAAGCTCCTTTGCTTGTGAGCTCCAAGTGCTTCATTTGACTCCTGACAAATTGTTATTATTATTATTATTATTATTATTATTATTATTATTTTTTGTCTAATTGAAAATAAGCATATATAAATTTCTCTAACATTTTTTTTTTTTCTTTTTGAGAGAGTGCGAACAACTGAATTAAATTAATTTACTAACAACAAACACTGAATTTTGATTTTTTCAGTACTTATTTCTTGGTTTTATTTAATTAACTGAATAATCTAGAAAATTTGGTCCACATGTGCATGAGCGTTGAAAATTATTTAATAAAATAGTGCATATTTTGTAAGATGTTTAATATTTCTATAACTTTGTTGTAGTATATTGTGCATAATGTAGTATGTCGCGTATTATAAAAATGACATTTAGTTGGTCTAAATAGCCTTCAAAAGGTTAAATAATGAAGATTTAATTTTCAAAATATATATATACATATATATACATTTTTTTATTTTTTTTTATTTTTTAATTATATATGCAAGTTATACAAATACAAATGAATGAGGATAATTAATAAGATTTAGTAATCAAATTCTATAACACATTTCAAGTACTATTTTAATAAGTCTTCTCGAATGCTAATTTTATTTAATTTTTAGCTGGTCTACAATTGCCTTTGGGAAAAAACCTTCGATGAAATATATGTTGTACCATGGAAAATATCTCATTAGATATTTGGTGTTAAATTCAGTGACTATTAATTGGTTAATTCAATAAATATAAGTTGCAGAATTGATAACAAGGAAATTAATAATAATAATAATAATAAAATAAAATAAATAAAAACTATTTTATACAGTACAGTATAACAGTTTTATTTGCTTTATCATAATCGAAAGTTTCATATTTTCAATTTCACTGGAAACATAACGTTAATGAATCAAAGGAAGGTGGAAAAAAAATAGATATTTCTCCAACTACATCTTCTTCAGAAAATTACAGAATGTGATAACAATACAGAAAACCAATTTTCTCGATATAATAAAGAAAAATACAATGTATAGTAGATGTGAAAATAAAAATTTCTGAAAGATTTTTTTTTTGTTGTTGTTGTTTATTTATTTGAAATACTTTTGTATCTTGGATTGAAAATTTTTTACAAAAATAACGATAAAATTTGTTCTCGTTCTAGAAACACAAATTTTATCCGAAATACGGTTATTTATTTTATTTTATTTTTTTTATACTGTCAGCAGAAAGATTTATAAAAATAATTATAAATTATTTTTTAATAAACGTATATTTAAAAAATAAACTTAATTTTCTTGAAGTGAGCTTTGTTATTGTTTCCTGATTAATATTTAAAAAAAAAATCTCTAAATTTATCAAAAATACAGGTGTTTTTAATATTATTTTATGCTGTCAATACTATTATTTATAATAATATATATATATAACGTTGCATGCGTAGAACTAGTTTAACCCTGCAGTGCATGTTGTAAGCCATGCCGCCTGTCTCCATATTATTATTTTTAATTTCGCTCTATTTCATTTTTGTTCTGGAATATGTTAAAGATGTTTTTCGTACTCTATTTGGTTTTAGTTTGTTTATTAATTTCGATAGGTTTTTGTTGACTTGTTTTATTCTTGAATTTTATGTTTAAATATAATTTTGTAGTTGGTTTTGCTTTTCAATGGGATGTTTATATATATATGTATATATATATATATATATATATATATATATATATATATAAGTCAGCTTTGCCATTGAGTTCTGATTAATAAAACTAAGGAAATCTCCGATTGGTTTAGTTTGGTTTCTAACACTACAAATATATATTTTTTGATATCTACTGCTTCAAGTGTGTTTCGGACCAAGACAATCATTAATGTTTGAACAGGTTGAGGAAACATGAATCCCCAACATACAGTTACAAGACGGACACTCATAAATATGCGGAAAATAATTTAATTAAAAAGTTTTTAATTAAACAATACCATGCCCAATTTAATTACATACCATACGTGTGGCGCTGGACTTTTTATACCAGATTTTTGTAATTATACTTCTTATAAGAAAATACCATTTATATAATTTTTAAAGATGGGACAATTACCTACACGTACAATGCATGTTATTGTCGCATTTGATGAAGATCAAGTTTTTACTGCTATTTTCTAAACTCATGATGTAATCGATTGCCAATACTGACATAGTTTTCCTGATAGCAATAAGATTTCTTGACCTAAAATATTTATTGTAATAACCTATCATATTTACTAATTTTAAAAGAGTTGCATACATCAGTAAGCATCTGTCATACCCAAGCTGTTGTTATTTAATGTTTAAAGTTATATTTTACATCTACATTATCTACATTATCAACATTATCTTATTTATTGTTTTTAAAAAATGCGCCGATTAAATTAAAAGTATTGTTTAGTAATATATGTCAATTAACGGCACATTATTACTCAACATTGCAATATTGTTGTAATCAGCATTGTAATATTGTTAAATTTAATTGTAGGCTTACTGTAATTTTAATTTAAACATATACGCATAATGTCAGACGCAGAGGTGCTAACTGACATCGGAAATTACCTTAGTGCATATTTTGGTATAAAATGGAAACAAGATAAAAATAAATTTTATTTTAATATTATTTAAATTTACTTTAAATATTGTTTATGTATTCCGTTTTGGTTCCTGATTTAAAATAAAGAATTAATGTATCTTTTTTTTATGTTACATCCTTTGAATTTTGTTAAATATTTTATTTATTAAATTAAGAATTTTAATTGCACATTAATTATAAAATTATAATTCTCAACGATCACCATATAACCTTTTTAGAATGGTATTTTAAATGACACTTTAAAAGATATACTCGTCTCACTCATTTTAATTTTAAAAGAAATGTAACTACAACAGAAAAATATATTTCAAGTACATTCAAACTCTTCAAAATATTAAATTAAAAATACCAGAAGTGCTTTGATATATATACAATAAAGAAAATTGAATTTGTTAATTACTTTTTGCTGCCATTTTCTTTTCTTTTAAATATGATATAAAATGTTTGTTCTTTTATTAATGTTTAGTGAAGTGGTTAGAAACTTTCATTTTCTCTGACATATTTTGGCTTTTTTTTTTATTAACAAAACAAAAATAAAAGTAATACACCCGCATAACTCCAAATAAATGAAAATAAGTATAAGTATCCTTATATATATATATATATATATATATATATATATCGCTTTCTATCTCCTTAGAGAAACTGATCAAACTTTACTTTTTATCAGACAACATTTTTAACGTATTTATTCCTCTTCAAAGATAAATAAAAGTCCATTTTAGAAAAAATCTCTTTATTAAACTTTAAACTTTGAATGTCATAAAGCAAACAAAGAGAGAAAGTATTCACAAGAATTTGACAGAATAACGTAGGAAAATGTATGACATTGTATATTTAAATTTACATTAAATAGAGAATGAAATTGAAAGACAAGACTAGCACATTTTGACTTTTCAGTTAGTTCGAAAAAATGGAATATATCTCTGAAAAATTAGCTTCATAAAAGTGAGTATTTTAACACTGAATATCTGTTAAGTGTTAGATAATAGCAGGAATATCAATGAAAAACATTCGAATTTTAAATATTGCATAGGCTTTGTGGAAATAGAAATTACCAAATTTAAAATATAAAATAATGATATCTGTTAACGTTCAGTCAACAGTTAGAACAGTAAAAGGATCACATTTGGAAGAAGATTAATATTCTATCATGGAAACACAAACAGTTAATATTTTTAAAGTTGTAAAACACTCTGCCAACAAACAAGATCTCGCTTCATGTGATTTTTGTTTGTTGAATAATTTTGTAATATCCTTTGCAGTTATTTACTCTTTGAAATAAGAGAAATTTCTTTATTGTAATAAAAAATGACCAACTAAAACAATCTGATTTTTTATAAGGAATACAATAGAATGAGAGAATGTGGATAATATGTATTTAAAGAACAAGGAACTATACACCATGTAAATGTGATCTTATAATATTCTTAGTTAATAGTAATTAAGAAGGAAAAAAAAAATAAAAAGAATATTAGTCGTCTTAGTGTATTATGAGTGTTCAGATAGTTTGATGTATTGTTAATATATATAATGCTAATTCGTTCTTATTCCTATACTCGAGAAATAAGAGAGATAATTCAGCTTTAGAACTATCTGAAATATTAAAATAATCTAAAATTGTAGCTCATTCATTTATCACGTTGCACAAACAATAATAATAATAATTTAAATGTATGAATTTCTTTACTTTCATTTTAGTTATTTAAAAATGTATTGAATAATTGCATTCTACTTATTTAAATTAAACTAAACTTTCATTTTTTGTTATAAAATATAAGCTAAGTATTTACCTTTATAAGTAGGAAAAATAGTAACGATAATGTATTAGCTCACAAAAGAATTTCAACTGTTCAGAAAAGAATCCAACATTTCACCAGAAAATATGTTCATATTAAATGGGAACATTATTTTGCTACAGTGTTTTTGAATGGAGCTGCACTGTTAAAAAATAAAATAAAATAAAATAAAATAAAATAAAATCCCGTAAGGTTACGGGGAAAGCCCGGCAGCAGAGATTCCAGTCAAAGCCCGTTAAAAGAAATACTTAGACCGTAAATTAAGTATATAATAACTTAAATTACATTACATGCCTGTAAAAAATCATTTTGCCCGTAAAACCATTTTTTTTTTTTTTTTTTTTTTTTACGGGCTTTGTCTGGAACCTCTGCTGCCGGGCTTTCCCCGTAATCTTAGGGGATTCTTTTTAACAGTGTATTTCAGGAGTAAGCACACTTGAATTGGTGAAAGTGACCACCAAAAATATTACTTGCAGGAAAAATTGCGTATTTAGAACCATTCGCTTAGTGAAAAGTTGAACTTTTATTTTTAACACTCTATAATATACGTTATATTCATCATTTAAAAACTCCGTCAAAAAAATCACGTAAATATTTTAACGTTCATATAAATATTTTATTAATTAACATATAAAACCATATGACTGAACAAATGACTGTACATTAGTAAAAAGTCTCTACCACTTTCATGTATTGTTTTTATAGTTTAATTAAAAATCATTCAATATTATACATTCTTATTAATATTAAAAAAAAAATAATAATAATAGCCATTAAATTTAAACACACGAAGTCTAATCCAAAGAATCTATTTTTATTACAAATTAAACATATCTAAATGAGATTGATTTTAATCTAATACATGTAATTAGTTCTTATTTTAAAATATTTTATAAATAATTAATTTTATACAATGAAATTCTTCTTTTATTGATTTTATACAAAACAATTCTCAATTTTAATCTACTTTCGGAAAGGTTTACTTATACTTTTTGCATTATTAAATATTTTATTTGTATTGATTTTGACCGCCTTTTAATTACCAGCTATAGAATTTTTATTAACAAGTTAAAAATATATAAAGTGTTTATCAAAATTAATTTTAATATTTATACGATCAATGTAATTATATAAGTTTTCTTTTTTTTTTTTTTTTTTTTTTTTTTTTAAATAATACCTTAATTGTATCCTTAATTGTAAATCGTTAAAATTATAATAAGTACTTTAACAATAATATATATATATATATATATATATATATATATATATATATATATATATAATTTGAATAATTTAATTCCTTTACAACTCTCAGCAAATGAAATAGAGACAAAAATACCAACATATGAAATTTTAAATGAGATGTAGTTCGAATAATATTATAGTCACGGTGATAATTTAATTTAATTAAACTGAGTAGTAAAAACATATTAAAGTACTTACGCAGAAGAGAAATGACACACATTAATCATAAGCCTAACGAAGAGATAATTTGCATATTTAATTAATCCAATATAAACATTCATCAAATAATACAAATGGAAAGAGATAAAGTAAACAAAAGGATCTGTTAAAAGAAAAGAGAATTCATGAAATGAAAAATAGAATTTTAAATGCTGAAAACCAGAAATGATCTTCATCGGGAAACTTGCATCCCTGTCAGCATAAGCAAGATTTCTGATCGCTGTATAGCTAATTCAAACAATATACAACTCATGTTTTTATCTTGCAACAAAACAACAAAAAGGTCGTTAAAAAAAAAGGTTTAAAACCTTTTTTTTTTTTTTTTTTTTAAGGGGAAAACATACTTAATAATTATTATAATAATACGTAAAACAGAGAAAGCCAGCGCTAAAAGATGTTTAGCCAAACGATGTTTTTTTTTTTTTTTTTTTTTTTTTTTTTTTAACTTTTAAAACGAATATTTATGTGATATAAAATTAAAATAAAAGTTTAAAGATTAGAAAAACAAGCAGGGAATTACAAACCAATGCGGGAAATTGTTGCAAAAGGAAATGCAAAACTTGATTATAGGGATAATTTAACAACTGAATGAAATGACATAAAAACTTGAAAAACGAAAAGTTCGTCATCAGGGAGACCTCTCTGCGTAGAAGTAAAAGAGGGATAGAGCAATTAGCTAATAACTATCCGTAGTTCCAACTTCTAGTTTTATTTAAAAGAAGACATAGGAAATTACAATGTCATAATGTGTATTAGCGGGCAAAATGTATAAAACCATTTTTCTAACAATTTCTAACATTTTATATTAGATATACATTGGGAAAGGGAAACCAATTAGAAAAAAAAAAAAAAAAAAAAAAAGAAAGAATAAAAGAAAGAGCTTTGCTTTCTACATTTTACAATAGTTTATTCAATGCAACATCAAATTAGTAATACGATTTTATTTTCAGGAGCATATTATTTCCCAAGAAACTCGAAAAATGTATATGACAGATACTGTTTTAATTAAAACATAGCACGATTTACGTGACTGAATTTTTATTATAATTTTTAGAATTAACGACTGTGAAGACAAAATGCAGGATTATGCAACTCTCATAGTTATGTTTCTTAAAGCATTACAAATCAGAAATGAATGCAATGAATTGCTTAATGGTTTAAAAAGAGAACAAAATATGCAAATAATTCTTTAATAATCTATAATCTTAATTAATAGTCTTTAACTTTTTAATGATAGAGATTTTATGTTACACCAAAGTTAAAAGTAAAATGGTATTATATTATTATTATTCTAATGTATTATCTAGAATACATAAATTTAAGGTTACATATAATTTATGTGAAATTAAATTTATTGTAATTGATATAATGCTTTAATTGTTCTATTATAAAAGAAGAAAAAAACTGTTTACTTGTTTAGCTGGTAATGCATTATCTGATGCGGTTTAGCTGTCACTGACTGAATAACTCAAACTACACATGGTTAAATGGAATTTTTTACATTTAAAATAATTTCAGAGAAAATTGTAATCAGACATGCCTAGTGTTAAAAATTTATCGATAGGGTTTTTGAGATAAGAAGTCAGTCTGAAGTACCCTGATCTTCATAAAATGTGAAGTTCACTGGTATGAACCACTTTAATTGGAGAAAGCATTTAATATATATATATATATATATATATATATATATATATATATATATATATATATATATATATATGTTAACTATGAGTACGAGTAAAATTCAGTCGTATTACTTGTCGTGTAAAAATATCTTTACGCAATCAGCTATAAAAATTGTCGTAAACATTTAGAATTAATTATAAGGGCCTGGACTTCAGAAGAAAGGTAAAACATTTATTTGAAATAATCTTCTACCCAATTTGCACAAAAATAAATTTGAAAGTGTGTAACATAATTTTAAATTTAGAAAGTAAATTTAAGGTCTCTCTCTCTTTTTTTTTTTTTTTTTTTTTTTTTTTTTTTGAGGGCTTCTTGAATTTCCCCCATTTGCCTTATCAGAAATCAGGATCTGTAAATAATAATTTTAGAGGATAAATTTAAAATGATAAAAAGCTGGTACCCTAAGCTCTGCATGTAGTAAAATATAGCAAAAAAATATTTTTCAAACAAACTAATCAAACTATTTAGAAGATAATTTAAAATTTGATGAACTTTTTTTTTTTTTTTAAAGATAAAACTCTATTTGAAATATCTTTATATCCAAGAAAATTATTTTTCGATCGTAACTCGCGATCCACAATGTTGAAAATACAGCAACATACAGCAACATACAAAACATAGTTTCTCAAAAATTTCTCGAAAATATTCATTAAAAAAAGAATATTTTTTCTTCAATGACAATTCATTTTCAATTTCCATTAACTTCTATCAAAATATCGTTTGCATTACAGTTTCACCAGGGCAAAATATCGCTGAAATATAGTTTTATTAAAAATGGTTCTGATAGATTTTATGAAATATGTCATCTATCTATCTATCTATATATATATATTAAATCACATAAATCTGAGTTATTATCCTATGGAGCAAAGTGAAAAATTATTAGTAATACTTTCATCATACGGGAAAAAAATTGAGTAAATAAACGGCCTTGAACAATTCGATAAAAAATAATGCACATTATACATCGCGTGCAACTGAGGCATGCAAAAGTCTGTACGCCAATTACTAAACTTGAATATATATATATATTACCGCTATATTAACCAGTAACTAATATTCAAATCGATAAATACAATCTACAGTAAATAAGGTCCGTTACTAGATTTTTCTTTCTTTTGTAATTGGAAAATAATGTTCCAGTTTACCATCTAATTTCACAGTAATACAAATCAAACAACACAAATGACATTTAAAATAGCATTTATTTAATATCTGCACCATAAAAAAAAAAAAAAAAAAAAAATGATTTATTTGTACGCTATATTGTAACAAGAAAATATGTATACGCGCGATTAAAGAGTATGTTTATACACACACAAACACATTTCATTCTTCCCATCTATGTATCTTTATTTATATTTAACTCCCTATCTCTCTCTCTTTGTATATATATATATATATATATATATTATATATATATATATATATATTTAAAATCGAAAAAAAACATTTTTTTGCTTGAAGAAAAACGAAACTTTATTTTACGGAAAGCGTATTTTTATTTCTGAATTCCTGATAAATACTCAATGAATAATTCATTGTTATTTTTGAAAACTTATTGCACAAAATAAATATACATTTTAACAAATGATGTTTCCTTTTAAAATGCATAATATTTATGAAAATTTGTCTGCCATTTATGACAAGACATACAGCGAAATTCGAAATTACATTTCATGTATAAATAAGAAAAGTATGTCAGAATTTTAAAATAAAATATTTGCCCTTTCGAGGAATAACTACTACATAAAATAAATTGTATTAATACTTTTTTAAATTGTGCACTATATAATAGTATTTAATAATATTAATTAGTAATTTAATAATGCTAACTATAGACTCTTTAATTATATATATATATATATATTCATATCTGCATATACCTATACTTCTAGTTTCCGTATGTACTGAACGTAGTTTTATTCTTAATTTAATAACCTGTCTTTAAAAAAGAAAATTATCATTCCTCGCATTAAATAGATTTTAGCTCTTGTGTATAATATGACATATTTAACTATTTGAAAGAAATTTGATATTAATTAATCATTTACTTAAAAAATTCTATAAATAATTATTATTTATTAACTTATTAATTACCAACTTATAATTTAGTTATGGAATTCTAATCAAACTTTAGTTCAGCTACGCTAATAAGGTGTGAAATTGTACATTATATTATCTTTTTTTAACAAAGCTCTTTTAAATTATCTAAGGTATCCACAATATCTATTAATAATTTTT
Organism: Salticus scenicus; assembly: GCA_963930645.1. Taxonomy (NCBI): domain Eukaryota; kingdom Metazoa; phylum Arthropoda; class Arachnida; order Araneae; family Salticidae; genus Salticus; species Salticus scenicus. The sequence continues at coordinate 131,826,254 of OZ005656.1, read as the reverse complement.
CCCGCAGTTCTCCTTTATATTTAAGTATCATTATGCTTAATGTTTTTCACAATCATACGGAATTCCATACTAAAAGTAAAGTTGTTTATATTTTTTTTACCAGAAATCTTCCAGATGTATCGCTATTTATTTAAATGTAAAATAGATTTATCTGTTACTTATGGTGGTTTTAGACTATTATCGCTCACTCTTTGGATGTATGTAGTGATCTTTAACTTTCATTACTGCTGATAACAAAGAATTTCCTGTTTTACAATACTTTGTTCATCTCGATGAGGCTTGGAATCTTCAGGTGAATATTTCTGTTCATTTTTTTTTTCTTTTTTTGTGTGTGTGTGTTCTTTTTAATTTTTTCCACTCGTTTAATTACTTTACGTACAACATAGGAGATCCAAATGCTTATTTTTCTTTAACAGCGTCCGAGTTAGAAATATTGCATTTGGAAATTCTCAATGCACAAATGGCTTGTCCCAGATGATAAATCTCTATTGTTTGAGCGTATTTCCAAATTTTTTGGCTTAAATCGCTTTTAATGAACAATTTTTATTAATTTCTCAATTTCACCATTTCCAGTGATATCGTTCTCTTTTTATATTGTCTTGTTTCCTATAATAATTTAAGAAAAATTTCTAGCAATATTGTTTCGGTAAGTTTTTTATTTTTATTTTTTGATACTATATTAAATATATTTATTGTTATTTATTTTCATATTTCCATGAAATGTTACTTTCCGGCTACATCTGGAGGAATCTACCATGGAAAGCCATCGTTTGTTACTGAAAACTTATGAAGAACGTACCTTTTAGGATAAAATGTATAGAGTTTTACTTTGACGATGTAAAAAAAAAAAAAAAAAAATGTCATAATCAGCCAAAAAAATATGACTATAGACAATTAGAGGCCTTATTGGGGAAATATCCCTCTGGTACCCTTAGTTTTCTGAAACATAGTTAAAACTGCAGTTGCGTTAATTTTAATAAATATTTAAAAGCTTTAAATGCAACAGAGATGTTTATGAAAGAGAGAAACTGTACGAAATTAATTTTAGTTTAATTTTAAATGTTTCCCCTTTATAAGTATTTGTTTAATGCTATATCATAGGTCGGATATCAAAGCAGATTGAGGTCTTTCGAGAAACATATTTATTTTTCTGATACTGAATATGTATTTAATTTGAATAAAATAATGTTGATCTGAAAAAAAACATTTATTTTTGAATATGTGCTGTGGTGACAATTTTGCCAATTTTCGGTTACATGACAAGGATTATCTTCTTCGAATAAAATCTTGGAAACCATGATATAATTCGAAGGCAAATTAATTTCGCTATATAGTATAAATTCGACAGCTTCTAGATTTTAAACAATCTATATTATGAGTCCCTCCTTTCTGAAAGATCATTTTATAATGCAAGTTCGTTTTTTTTTTTTTTTTTTTTTTTTTTTTTTTTTTTTTAATATATATATATAAACAGTACTATTTTATTTTTAATAATCATGCAAGGCAAAAGATTTTTTGTTAAAAATATTCGAATTTTTTTAATTGTATCCAAGGTCACAACTTCTATGTTAAAATAAAAGCAAGGTAACGAAAATATTTCTCGATTCGAAAGATTTCGATAAACTGTGGACAGTAAATGATTCATTCATCTGAAAAATGCAATATTTCAAATAGCATATCAAATTATTGTCAAGTAAAACCGGCACCCCAGGTACGTATAAAACAAAACATTGAAATATACAAAGAATGCTTTTAATTCGATATTTTTCCCTTGAAGAGATGAATATATATATATATATATACGCTGTAATTTATGAGAGAAATGCCCAGGTGTATACGAGGAAAAATAGAAAAGAATTTGTATAAAAACTCCTCTGCAACGTTTACACCGGGTGTTTTGTTTAGGTTTGTTTTCATTAAATCTCAAATACTTTTTAAGTGATTAAATAATTATAATAATAAATTACAGTAAATAATATTATTAATAATTAGAATTAGAAACTCAGAAGACGTAAATAGTCACCGTAGTTTGTCATATAAAAACGAGGACGGCCAAGTCAGTATGTCCTTTACAAGAGAAGTTTACTGGAAATGGCGTATAACTTGCTCTTTCTCTAACTAACAAGGAAACATTCACAAGGTGTCGTCTTCAAAAAATATTGAAAAACATATGTGTGATTCTACTCTTTATAAAACACGAGGAAGTGAAATAAAAATCGTCTGAAATTAATTACAGCGACCACAAAAAATTATCAAATTAAGCATATTTGGCGATTTAGCTCTGTTAGGCGTTCAGTTCGCTAGCACCGAGATTGCCGTGTACGAACATAACCGTGTTTTGTTTCTCCACCAAGTACTCAAAATCAATCTTCTAACAATGTGAAATCGCCAAATATGCTTTATTTTGATATTTTTTTGTGGTCGCTGTAATTCATTTCAGCCGATATTTTTTTCACTTTCTGGTGTTTTAGGAAGAGTAGAATCACATGTTTTTTTTTTTTTTTTTTTTTTTTTTTTTAAGACGACACTTTTTGAATGTTTCCTTGTAAGTGAAATAGAAAATGGAAAACGTTTTCTACCTTTTGGAAGTACTAGTTTTAAATCTGGCTTTTATACCAACACGAAACAGCAACAATAACGGAAATACTGTAACTTTTCAAATTAGTACAGAATAATGATAATAATAAAAAATAAATATAAATAAAAAATAAAAAATAAAAAAGTATTAATTAAGCGTTTATAAGACATTTTTTCTAATATAGGTAACCAAACTTTAAAAAGTGAAATATTAATAAATATTTATATATAGTAATATTTAATTTCTCATATTTTGTTAATCATGCGGATTTACACATAAAAAAAGTTTAACATTTTGATTTTTATTTGTGGTTTGAAAGCCAAACATTGTTTTTTAAATTTTCATGAATTATCTCAAACTAGTCGTCTTTTGACAATATTCACGACTATATGAAAAAAAAAAAAAAAAAAAAGAATATCTCATTTACATTTACAATGCAGATGTAATAAATCTAAATGCATCTATAAAGTTTGCTTTAAACAAACTGAATGAGGTCACGTCTTTATCATTTTGAAGTGCATGGCACCGAATGATATTTGACCTGTCTGCATTCGGTAAGCTCTGTTTACTTTGCAGCAGTTGAATTTATGATTCATATGATATTTTTTCTTTCATTTATGACGGAGTTTTAAATCATGTCTCTGTATAATACACTAATGTGAAATTTGTATGGATTAAAATAAATCAGCTTCTTAACACAATCTTTATTTACTTTTCGTTACGAGTAAAAACTGACTTTGCAGAAAGTTTTTCGTAATCAGCTAATGGCTCGTTAAACAAAAGAATACTCACTTTGTTCGAAATTTCGCTGAATTTAAAAGACATATTTTTAAAGAAGTATATATATAAAAGAAAAAAAAAAATGTACTATTATGCATACTAGAACATTTTTTATGTTTATAAACAACTTTATTAAATACAATATGTGATAAAAAATTAAAGCAGTGAAATACCATTTAAAATCAATTTTTCTTCCTCTGAGAAAGCAGAGTTGTCAAACAGTATGAAATAATCATAGCAATTTCATGATTTTAATATTTTTTATTACGATTATTGCAGTATAATGCAACAGTTAATCACAAAACGTTTTTATCTCTGAGTAATTACCTATTATGTAAAAAATATATTAATATATAAATAAAATTACGTTTAATAACTAAATTTTTAAAGCATACTAAGTCTAGTCCTTACACTCTTTTAGACTTTCCACCATAGTTTAGAATTGATTATGACTTCGTTTTTTCTGCTCGTCTGTCTGCCTGTCATCTGTCATTTATTTATGGCTAGGAGGAACCGAACAGGACAAAGTACTAATGTCCAACCCAGTCCCTGCTAGTCCCAAATGGCCGGTTATATGTACATTACAATCCGTGTACAGTATATATATATATATATATGAAGAGAGAGATAGAGAGAAAGATCATATTTGCGTACAATTATATGAAAAATGCTTCAAATGTTTGGAAATAAGGAAAGGTCTCAGAAAAATTTCTAAAATATTTTATTTTCAGATGTTTCCTCTTTATAAGGATTTGTTTAATGCTATATCATAGTTCGGATTTCAGGACACATAAAGGTCCTTCGAGAAATATATTTCCTTTTCAGATATCCAATATGTATTTTATTTGAGCAGAATAATGTTGAACCGAAAAAAAGAAAAAAATCTAGAATATGTACTGTGATTACAATTTTTCCAATTGTTTATCACTTGACAGCGATTACCTTCATCCAATAAAAGCTTGGAAAAGGGATGTATTTCGAAGGCAAAGCATTTTTCGCTATAATTTTTAAATTCGAGATATTCAAGATTTTATATTGTTTTTATTATCAGTCCAATCTTTCTGGAAGACCTATGTGGATGCAATTTCTTTTTTTTTCTTTGAATATAAACAATACTAATTTTTGTATAACCATGTTACGAAAAAAAAAAAAAAAAAAAAAATCGTTGAAAACATAGGTTTTTACCTTTATTGTTACCAAGGTCACAACATTATGTTCAAATAAAAGTCAGACAACGACAATATTTCTGAATTCGAAAGCATTTCCGATAATTTATGAACCATTTCAAATAATGCATTAATTTGAAAAAAATAAATAATGTTTCAAATAATGTATCAAATAATTATCAAAAAATCCCGGCACCCTTGGTAAGTCTAATGCAAAAGTGTGAAATATACGAAGAATGTTTTTAATGAGATATTTTTCACTTAAAGTGAATTTATGAAAATATAGGTATACCGTAATTTGTGAAAGAAAAGCCTAGGCTGTTACAAGAAAAAACAAAAATGGAATATGTTAAAAATTCCTCTGCAGCGTTTACGCCGGGTATGGTGTTTCGATTTTTTATTTATTTATTTATTTATTTTTCATTAAATCCCAAATAATTTTTATTTGATTAAATAATTACATTAATAAATAATAATATTAAATATTAGAAGGCGAAACTCAGAAGATATAAATAGTCGCTGTGTGCCATATAAAAACGATGACGTGCAAATCAACATATCCTTTACAAGAGAGGTTTACTGAAGATTGCATAAAAACTTGCTCTTTCCCTGAACTCGGTGAAAAAGAAAATGCAAAAGGTTTTCTAATTTTTGGAAGCAGTAGTTTTAATTATTGCTTTTATGCCAACACGAAACAGCATTAGTAACGGAAATGTTGTAACTTTTTAAATTAGTACCAGAATATATAAAAAAAAAAAAAAAAAAAAAAAAAAAAGCTGTACTTATTAAGATTCCATATGGCGTTATTTCTAATATATGTAACCATATATTAAAAAATGAAATATTAATAAACATTTCTATATTGTAATATTCAGTTTCTTTCTTTTTTTTTTTTTTTTTTTTTTTTTTTTTTGGGGGGGGGGGGTTCATGAGGCTATTCATGTCTCCTTTATACATAAGAAAAAGTCCAACATTTAGAAAGGTTTATTTGGTTGGAAAGCCAAACATTTAAATTTTAAATTTCATAAATTATCTGAAATTACTAGTCTTTTGACGTTATTCATGACTATGCGAAAAAAAAAAGAATATCCCATTTATATTTATTGTGCAGAGGTGATAAATCTAAATGCATCTATAAAATTTGCATTAAACAAACTGAATGAGGTCACGTCTTTATCGTTTTGAAGCGCATGTCATCGAATGATATTTGACCTGTCTGCATTCGGTATCCTCGATTTTCTTTGCAGCAGTTGAATTTATCACTCACATGATAGTTATCCATTTATTTATGACGCGTTTTAAATCTAGTCCCTACATAATGCACTAGTGTGAAATTTGTATGGAGTAGAAGAAATCTGTTTCTTAATTCAATCTTAATTTATATTTTGTTATTATGAATAAAAACATACATTGCGATTTTTTTTTCATAATCAACTAATTGTTCTTTAAACAAAATTATATTCACAATGTTCTAAATTTCGCTGAATTTAAAATACATTATTTAAAAGAAATATAAAATAAATAATGAAAATATTTGTACAATCCTGCATACCAGAGGAATTTTTATATTTATACACTTTGTTAAATGTAAAATGTGGTATAAACATAAAACAGTGAAATACTATTTAAAAATCAATTTTCTTCATCCAAAAAAACGTAGTTCTCAAATACTATGATTCAATCATAGCATTTTTATGGTATTAATATTACTTTATTATTATAATTATTATTTTTGTACTGTAAATCAACATGTAATCACAAATGTCGTTAAATCTTCGAATGTTAATCTTTTTCGTAAAAGACAAATTAATAAACAAATAAAATTACTTTAATTCTCGTAAAGTTTTGAAACATATTAAATCTATTATTTACATTCTTTTGCAGTTTCTCGCATTGTTTAGAAATGATTATGAATTTTTCTTTTCTGCCCGTCTCTCAGACATTTATCTGACTATCTGTGCACAAAATCCTTTAATTTTTTAAAGATTTCCTTGAAAAATATTTAAGTTATTCATTTTTATTCGTAGATGCTTCCTGAATTTAGGAATAAAAACGTTCAGGACAACCGTATCCCCAATATTCAGGAATTCCATTTGAATTCCAGAATGCTTAATTATAATGAAATTTATATTCATTTTTAATGTGCACAAAAATAAATAAATAAATAAATAAATAAACTAAAATAATAATAAATAAAATCTTTACTATATAGTGTTTAGTTAAGATCTATAAATGAAAATCACTGGAAATTCATTTTCGTTTTTATTAAGCGATTTTTAACAATGCTTAAATGTGATTATCATTTGCCTAACGCACAGCCACTTACATCAATGAGACATTTATAAAAGTTTAAAAATGATCCATTAGACTTCTGCAAACATATATATATTAACATCCTTTAGATGTTTATTAACACTTTCGCGACCGCATGATTTTGACTTTTTGACAATAGATCTGTGGATTTTCCTAAGTTACAATATTTCAGAACATCATCTCCTGATTGTGAATGTTTCTATTTTTAGTGCGCTTGGCCAGCAGTTTGACAGGTGGAGTTCCCTTATTTTTCTAGGCTTCTTCTGTACGGACACTGAAGTTGCGAGGAGGTCCATATTCTCGGGCAGTCATTTTATAGATTTCGTATATACTAAGCAATCCTAATTGGCTTGAACCATCGTCTTAAAATGCATTTCTTCAGACAGACTGACTTTTTCGGGGTTGACATGGCTATAAAAGACTAAAAGTGCCTAAAAATACATAAAATAGTAATAAAATATGTTATGTTGCTTTAAACGATTATATTTGACAAATGTTTAATCAAAAACACGCTTTAAATGAAAGAAACATGGGTGCCCACAACCGGAAATGACAATCACTTTTATAATGACAGGGAAAAAAAAAAAAAAAAAAAAACTATTTTTATTCTAAATTTTCGCTTAATTCGATATTTCATCAGAAAATATATTGAATATATTGCATGAATATATATTACACTTATATTTTTTAATTAATTCACTTCGATTTATCGCACATTGAAAAAATTCAGAAATTACTTTTGTGTTGCTTTTTTTTAAAAAAATTGTGTTTCGATATTTGCACTTACTAAGCAAATGCGTCCATTCAGTTCTGTGTTAGCGCAATAACTGCATACTGTCACAATACATGTTTGACGTTACTCAAATCTACCATATTTACTTTTTGTTAAAGATATGGTGGGGTCCCCACAACCGGAGAATGCCCATAACTGGAGATGTTCTCGTATATAATTTTGGGATGTTACAAACTAGCACGTTGAATGAAAAAGATGCATTGAATACGGTACTCTGAAGAAAAAAATGAATCTTCATTATGTTATTGTATTGCTGTGCATAACAATTGTTCATTAGTTAGAGAAATACGGATTTTGAAAAAATTAGTAAGTGTTCAGAAATGCATTAACATAGTAAAAGACATACCGCCGTATTCAACACAGCAACTGCTGCAATATAGTTCTGCTATTTTACATAAATTCCTCTATGTAAATTCAAATAATTTTGAAAATGATTTTTTGGAGCAAGTTTAGTTTTCTATTATAATTTTCTTTCTTCAGTTTCGCTATATATCGTTATAAGCAATGTCTTAAAATTTAATAGTGATATTTATATGGAAAGAGTTTTTATTAGAATACAACCAAAAATCTACGGATTATAAAGAATATTAGAAAAAAAAAAGCTTAAGCCCGAAATATTTTAAAGCTAGAAATTGTCATTTATAAAAATATATATCAATGCAATGCCGTTAAATACAAAGCCTGGAAAATATGTAAAAATGCAGTGGAAATCTTTGTGAAATCTCACAAATTTTGTACTGAGAAGTACATACGGAATAATTAAATGGAAAGTCTATTTTATAAATTAAATATCAATTTTACATTCTATTTTTGATAGACTATTATTTATAGTACCTTGTAATGAAAGACTATTCCACAAATTTATGTTAAATGGAATAAACATTTGGTTTTCTTGGGAACTACGCAAGTGTATAATATTTTGAAAAGTATATATATATATATATATATATATATATATATATATATATATATATATATATATATATATATATATACATATATATTTAATGTCTTTCTTTTAGTTTTAAACATAAAATAATGGGTATTAAAATTAATAAAGTTGTACAATTCTGTCAATAACTTTCTTTTATTATTTTTATGTTTTGTAAATAAATTGAAACATGAGTTTCAAATACAAATCTATAAAAAAAAATTTCTTTTTTGCATATTTTTTTTCTTGCAGCACATAATGTATTTTTTATCACAACACTTTAAAATATATCTGTATATAATCAATTTTGTTTAACGCATTTAAATATTTTATACAAAATACAAATTTTGAATTTATTATTGAAGAAATTTTGAATTATTATGAGCAGATACATTCACATTAACTAGTTTCTGAAATGTTCTACCGACATAAAAATGTTAGCTCATTATTTTAGACAGTTTCTGAATCATGCCTAATGAACATTTACTTTGAAGCCTAAATGACTGCATAATCATTAAAAAAAGATTAATTTTACATCAAGATTTAATGTATGCAGCAGATATTCTAATTATCTGACAGATATTTTAATGATTTCTTTTAGACAAATTTATCTGAATATTAGTATTTTCTGTAGAAAAACATTATTTTATACAGAAAAATAATGTGTATATTATTTGACAACGTATACCTCCATGCATTCAGGCGTTTAAACTTAACACATCTTACAAAATACTGATATATTTTAAATATATGAGGGTTTTTTTTTTTTTTTTTTTTTTTTTTTTTTTTGTATTTTAGCATTAGAAATTATAATTTTCAAAAATACAAACGAATATATAATCTGTATGTTTATCAGTTTTAGACATATCTAATGTACGATAACATGTTGACATAATATTTATACTTAAAGACGTTATAAATTCATGTAATTAACAGAAATAAAATTTGGTCACGAAAGTTGGTCACGAAATTTGGTCACGAAAGTAACTATTTTTTAATAAAAGTAAACTTTTATTTCAAATTAATATGTATATATATTGCCCTGCGATAAGAGATTTAGAAAATTTCTCTAACGATGCCCGTGAAATATAGAATAATTTTAAATGAGAAATAAAATTGGGAGTTTAACTGTCATTGAGCCACCTGATTTAGCATCTTTCTGCAAAAAGTATGAGAGGTCGAACAATAGTTTTAAAAGACAAAGTTTTCAAATTTATAACAGTTTATTAAGTACTTTAGTAAGGGAGGAGAGGAAGGCTAACCAAGATATAAAGATTTTAAACCGTTCCGTGTGTAATGGAAGTATTTTTGGAGCGTGTTTATACAATAAATAAAAAAATAAAAGTCGATGACAAAGTTTTATCCTAACTATAATATTAAACTACACTTAACTGTTCACAACTGATAAACAGTTAAGTATTTAATATTACAAGTAGAATTGGTTCTGGAATATTAAAACCAAGTAAAAGTTATTGGTGAGTGCAAAAGATCTACCCGTTTTTATTACCCATAAAGAAGAGAAAATAAACAGTACCTATTATTGTGCATAATCCTCATTGCTATCTATGACATCTTGAAACCTTTCTGGTAGGAGATGAATCCCACGGCAATGAAATTCTGGCGGCTTTCGAGTCAAAAAAGTCTTGGATGTCAGTTTTCACAGCATCAAGATCATCAAAGATTTTTCTGACTGACGGCATTGTTCAACGCACGAAATATGTGATAGTCAGTTGGTGCCAAGTGAGCAGAATAGAGAGGATAGAGTAAATATTCACAAACAAAGCCCTGACGAGTGAGGACAGCAGCATGTGACCTGGCGTTATTGTGATGAAGGATAACAACGCGACGATTGGTGAGATCTGGCCGCTTTGCTACCGAATTTGAATGCATCCTGTCTAACTATAGGCAGCATTGATGGCTGAGTGGTAGGATCTCCCAGTGAATTATTCCCTGCACATTTCACCACACATACACTAACATCTTAGAATGACTTTCAGCTTTCGAAGTTGATACAGGCGGATAAGAAGGGCGACACACAGTAATACGACGCTTTACGTTACGGTACATAATCCACTTCTCATCTCCTGTCACAATTCGTGTTAAAAATGGGTCATTTTTGTACTGGGAAAGCAAGGAAACACAGGTGACGATACGAGCATCCCGTTGATTAGCTGTGAAGTTTTGTGGAACCCAATTATCCAACTTTCTCGTAAAATCCAACTTAGCCGACTCTCGACCATTGTCCGGTGTAAGTTGAAGGTCTTCGATAATTCTTGCACGGTTGGATTCGGGTTGCTCCTTATGGCTTGGTCAATATCGTCGTCTACAACGTGTGATGGTCGTCCTCTCCTAGCCTAATCTTGGCAGCTTCTGTCTCCTTCCCAAAATTACGAACGTCATGTGCTTTCGTATATTGCATCCTCCCCCTCTAACTATTTAAAGAAACAATGACTTATATGCTCCTACTCGCTTTCCATATTACATCCTCTGATTTTTTTTTTGAGATGTTATCTTTGTGAGACACGATGCATTTATATGCGAGGCATCCACAAGTTTGATTGGCCGTCAATTTAAGTCCTTAAAATGTCATGTATGACAACTATTCCAATACAAATTTGCATATCCAAAAACGGGTAGAACGTTTGCACTCACCCAATGCAACATCTAGAATGTCAGACAGAAAAAAAATGAGACGCAGACAGCTGTTTCAGTAGCATTTAGCGTACCGTCATCAATACATAAAGAAATGAGAGTGAAATACAGTTACACATAGAAAAGGATCGAATTCTGATCATCTAATAGAATTATGCCAATTCCCTACATTTCGTGTAATTCTATTGGTGGATCCTAATTCGATATCTTTTCAATGTACAAGTGCACATCTCTCTCATTTCTTTATGCACTGAAGACGGTGTGCTGAATTCTACCGAAACAGCTGTCTGCTTCACAGTTTTTCTCTGTTTGGATTTCTAGACGTTGTAGTTTTTACTTAGTTAATTATTTAATAATTCCTTTAGAATTCCCTCGTCGATTTCGGTGGTAACTCAGTAAGAAAAAGAACTCTAAGTCTCAACTCTCAAAAACAAACCTTCCCTGCCTTAAAAAAACTTGATACATAAAAAGTTCATAGTCACTTCATATAACTTCTCTCTATTTTTTTTCTTTAAAATACCTTCCGGTTCTTTTATATACCTAAACTTCACCATGCGCTGATATTCACAACTTCACAGCACTCACAGCTAACCTCCAGTGAAAAGAAAATGTTATGAATAGTTAACGCTAGTTTGAGCAAGGACTTTTTAATTTAGACCCGTATCTAAATACTAAACTGCAACTTTATAGACTAAATGTGGGTTTATTTTCTAATATATAAGATAAACTATAATTCTTAGAAATTCCAATTAGCTGTTGACTGGAACCACTTCTAAGAGGCGAAGCCTCACGCAATATTTTTTCCCCCTTGGTATAAGCGCCAGAAATCGCGTTTAGTTTTCCATGGAATACTTGGTTGGAAACGTTAAAATACCCTTTTGGATCTAGTGTTAACTGGCTATGGTCGCGTTTGAAAGTGTAAAATTGCACATACATTTGTGTTGGTGTAGAAGAAAGTTGCTAGTTATTCGAATTTAACTTGACGTTTATTTCAAATAGATATACAGAAAGAGTTCAAGGGGAATTGCGAAGATATTGGTGTTCAGCTGGATATCTGTATTTATAAGATGTATTTATAAGCTGTATTAGGGAAAAGTAATCGTTCTCTATTTTATTTCTTTAAAATGAGACTGTTATATACAGATTTAAATAAGATTTTTGGGGAATTCCTTTTATACCACATATCTATACAGTTTCATTATAAAGACTGCTTAAATTCATTTCTGAAACATTTAAAACCTCGCATTAGATAAGAGTAAATGTAATGAACATGATAAATTACATGATAAAAATTTATTACGAATTAAATTGTGATTTATACAGGGGTATTCGCTACCAGACTGACAAAATAGCAGGGGATATACGGGGTACTGAGACGACCAGTAATCACATATTAATGCAAGGTCAGAAATTCAATCCAAACTAGATAGTAGGTTTTTTAATCCCTTTATAATTGTTTTAAAGCACACCCAAATGGTTCCAATTTTTATTGAATTCAAGAAACTTGTTTTAAAATAAGCATATGAATGACAGACATTTTCATTCGCCTGATATTTTTTAATAAATGTTAAATAGTATGATGCTGATTGATGCTTTCTAGTACTTTAAATTCTCAAGAAAACAAGGACAGAGGGCGTGAACAAATACCGTGGATTTTACGTACACGAGAATTATAGGGCTAAGGAATATCACAGTAAAACTGTCAGCAGCTACTCACAAAGTGCTAGGATGAAATCTATGAATACATGGCGATCGTGAAATGACATTTAAAGGACATTTAAATGACATGCAAAACTTAAAATAAGTTATGAGTTTCCTAATAATTATACCCCCTATCACTTTAGTATTGCATTTCTGACCCTGCATTCCTATGTGATTCCGAGTCGTCTCTGTACGCCCTACGCCCCCTGTAATTTTATCGGTCTGGTAGCGAATCACCCTCTATATAAAGAGCTTTTTTTTTTTTTTTTTAATGAAGAAATTGTATTGCGCACATTGAAATAAACTATTGAAATAATATTATCAAACACTATTTTATTATTTCTTATTATTTTTTTTGCAATATTTTAAAATAAAAGTAATAAGCTTTTTCACAGTGTGGAATTTTAAAAGTGTTTAAAAGTTCAATTCATCATATTTTATTCAATTTTCTGTAAATCAGTTCGGAAAAAAATATTAGATCAACTCGCCACTTCAGAATTTAAAATTTAAAATATCATATTGGATAAATCTTCTTCGCCTTTGGCTATAAAAATTGAATGATAGAGAAACTTTAAAAGACAAACGTGATTTATAAAAAGTTGAACTTTCTTTTGGTATCTAAGTCTGCTGTAGGGCTCAGAAAGTAACACATACATATTCCTTTGAAACTTTTATCGATTTTCCGAAAAATTGAATATAATAATATAAATATTTCGATTGATTTTTAAGCAAAGCATATCCAAACACATTTTTGTGATGTCTGACATTTTATTACCTTGAAATATTAGAAAAACAAGAACTTTAGAACAGTTTTTACCCAGAATTTATTTAAATAAAGAATAACATTATTTCTAAATGCTTGATGGAGACTGAATTCTTATTAAATGATTTTTTTTTTTTTTTTTTTTTTGTGAAATTTGTTTTATGTATTTCTCTCTCTCTCTCTCTCTCTCTATATATATATATATATATATATATACATATATATATATATATATATATATATATATATATATATATATATAAATTATCATAATTATTGTGCTTAGATTTTCTTATTTTCTCAGTATATCAAATTTAGTTTCCTATAAAAGGAAAAAAAGATGAAAAAAAAGGGAATTTTTAATTTTACTAATTATTACGGTTAAAAAAAAAAAAAAAATGCTATTTAGTGATTAATACTTAAATATAATATTTTTTATAGCATACCGAAATGTTTTTATATTAAATTTGCCATTACATTTAAATGAGTGTTTCTTTAAAAATGCACAAACCTTTAATACAAACCTTTAAAAGGTTAAAATTTTTCAATCACATTTATTTAAATTTTAAAGAAAGCAATCGTTACAAATTTTGATACGTAAACTGCAACGCAGTTTATTTTAATATCTGGTGTACAAGGCATGCTTGAATTTATAATGCATATATGTATAACAGTTTTTTAAATATCTTTATCTTTACATCTGATACTAAAGAACAATTACAATTTCCATGCATAAAAGAAACAATCATTGTGTAAAAAAGCATGTGCGGATGTAGAAGATATAAATATAAAATTCTACTAACAATTAACAAAATTATACGTATGTTTACGCTTCATTTATTTCCATATTATTTTCAAATTAAGTAATTCAAATATCAAAATCATTTAAATTACTTATTTTAAAATATTAATTGTGTAGTGGACATTGAAAATCGTTTTTAGAAATTACTGTCTTAAATTTATTTAAGTTAGCATGTAAAGTAGGAATAAGTTTTGCAAAATAAGAGTAGCGAAAATTTAGGATTTTACTCTGCTTACTAAAGAACTCTACAAAGGAGTTGAGAAATGAAAAACGAGAACTTTCGTATTTTTCGAGATTTGCTAAATAAGTGAGTTTTGGTGGAAGCACGTAGAAAACAAGATTAAATGAAATAATGCTAATTGGTCAGCACATAAAGGGATTGATGGTATCGTATTCAGAGAAGTAGTAGGTGTGTAGTAGGGTGGATGCAGGTGGTGAAGCAGCTTCTAGCGTGAAGTTTCATTCTGACCACATGTGCGTCTAAGTAAGATAAATTCACCTGATCGGGAGATCACCGAATTAATCGTCAGTTTTCATGATTAATGGGTAATGTAGCATCGTTTATTGTTTTATTGTAAGATTGTTCAGCCACCTCTTTTTATTAGGTAATGAAAGTACCTAGAATTTATAATTGTTCAGGAGAAGCTAGAATATTTATGTTTTTCAAAAGTAGTTTTGTAAAGTGGTCCTATTCTCCCTTAATTGAAGTTTAATTATAGATACTATTCAGTTGTACAATTTGACTCTGTCAATTATTTACACTCACTACCTCACTAAACTGGTGGAAGGTAGGACAGACTACGTCATTACATTGACGCCCAATATTTTCCGATACTCCGCCCTCGAGAGCGTATTTTACAGGCTCCAGCAAAATGGGCCGCAATATCCCAATCGGTAGACCACCGGGCTCGTAATTAGAATATTGCGGGTTCAGTACTCGAGCCGACCAAAGACCGTCGTGTACACTAAAGGTGGCTGGTGCAAGCAAAATCAGTTGTGGACGCAATGTCCTCCATATTCCTGCCAAAAGTATACCTCTGAGAGTCACCGAAGCGGGAGAACCATCCCTTCCGTGATGGATCAAAATATGTTATGGCACGACTCCGGATCACCTCTAGGGATAAGTCCAAAACCGTCGTAAATTCCCCATTACGCAGAACTAGTGCGACGTAAAACACAACCAACCAACCGGCTCCAGCAATGTCGCAAACTTTTTGAGGAGCTTAACGAATATTTTGATATTAATAAAATATAAGATGCGGATAAATTTATTGTATAAAAGTATAGTTTAAACGGATACCCCCAAATTTGGTATGAAACTGTGGGTGGAAGTATTTTGGTTGAAAACTCTGCTTTTGCGGATTTAGAGAGTAGTTTAAGAAATGAATTTTATCATGCGATTGCATTACGAATGCATTATCATACGATTGGTAAAACAAAACTAATTCAAGAATTATATGGTTGTAGATGGTCATTTTTTGATAAACCCACGAATTTTTTATTGCGTAAATTAGAAATTAACTATCAGCTAAATTTGAAATTATCTTTTGCTGCAGTTCTCGATATAATTTACCCTCTTTTTACAATACCTCTTCAAGATTTCTTGGATACGACTGTTAGAAATTTGTACGACGCACTTCTTTAAATACTAAGAAAACACGAATATCTTAATTTCCCTACAACCCCAAACGAAAAAGAGCATGAACGAAACATTTCCCCCTCAAAACTTTTCTCTTAACTATACTTTTCACGAAAATGACACTGCACAATATCCCAGAAATTTTCAACGAACCTTTCCTAGAACGGATTTTCGTCGTAATGATACATACCATCGCAATTGGCCCAGAAATACGTACAGCGAAGCTAAACAACCGATTCATCGAGCCAGAAATCCTTCCGTAAATCTGCATAGTATGCCGATTAGTCCTGTGAAATTTCATCATCATGGGCTGTTCTTTTTTGAAGGAAGGAACAAGTTAAACTGCACTCATCGAATGAATCTGTTCTTACACCATATGGACAGACTAAAAATTGTTCTAAAAGTGACCCTATATATTGTATAAGTCTGGTTTAAAATATCTGGAAAATTGAAATATGATTGTAAAATTGAAAGCGATTTGCATAATGGCATTCATATTTTTTGGGGAAAATATCGAAATGATGCAAGCATATCTAAAATTTTCAAATGTGAGAGGGAAACAGATATTTAAATGACGCATTTGATATATTTGACTATAATTCTAATATTGGAGAGAGTAAAATGGTCCTAAAACTGTGAGAAGTTTTCAAGGTAATAGCTTAAGGGAAATTTCTTAGAAAATTAGTAGATATTTTTGCGGAAAATGCTAAAACTAATAAAGCTGAAAATTCGGAACTATCTAAAGTTGAAAACAATAAATTACAATTTTTGAACAATATTAAAAAGTTTAACTGCATGGAAGGTAAAATTGTAAAAGTATATTCTAAATTAGCGGATGTTAAGTGTAATGATATTTGAAAAAAAAAAAAAAAATTCATTTTCTTTACTTGAATTTTTATGTACATGAAATGTCTGCATTAAATCTTGGTCTAAACGATTTTTCAAATATTTTAAACATAGGAGATAGTATTAACATTTATTGTTTCGAAGTAACTAATGATTTAAAAATCACTCGATACAAAATAACCAAGGATCGCAAAGGTTTAAAACCTAATATTTCAAATGAAATAAACCCAGTGAAACTTATAAAGCAAAATAAGTGTCCGATAAATTCTCGATAGCAAGTTTCCACCTTCACTTAAAACTTATATTACTGATATAGAAACATTCTCTATAAAAGGAACACTCATCATAAATTAAAAAGCACCAGTATTTCACAATGATAACTTTTCTATACTTCCTAGTCCTCCTGTATTGCAGTTTTTTTACAAAGGGTAATTTTAGCGTCCCCCTACTACAAATGATGTCTGCAACTACTGAACCAATAAGCGGATCAAAACCAGTTTTCATGCACGTGTATGGACTAAGACTCCTGTATGATAAGAGCTGGCGCAGTGTCCGCCATTTTCTATCCCGTCTGGGAAAGGGTTGGCGGTAGAAAAAGCATGGTTACCTGATTAGCGTTGTTATCGCTTTTAAACTTCTATACAGATCAAGTGAGCTAGAACTTCTTATCACGAAACAAACAAGTTGGCAATTTTAAGAACATCGCCAACATTCTCAAAACTGCAACCCTTCACGTTAAAAGAAATGTAATATTAAAGTTAATTTTAAAAGAATTTAAAACAATAACTTAAAAAAACAGTACATTCATATTAAATTTGTCAAACAACTTTGAATATAAAATGAAATAATTTGAAAATAAGGGAAATCTTACGCTACAAGGTTGTGCTCTTGCTCCGGGTATTCACGAGTTACATCTGCAATTTATAATCCACTTTTTCCTTCTTTCTGGATTAGAAGAAAATATAAACAGGCGGTGCCCTTTTCTGGAGTTATTCGTGCAATTTATTGCAGAAAAACCACCAATAATAAATAGTCAGCCGGTCGTGTGGGATAGAAAATGGCGGATGCGTCAGCCTGTCTATGTAGGAGTTCTAGTATGGACAGATGCGGCTACCCCTTACGTCTTCAGTGCTAAAAAAGATGTCATATATATGAATTCGGAAAGAGAAAAGCCTCCTGAGTGCGTGATTTTTTTATGCGACCCATCGAGATTCCAACAGCTACCAGTGACCGAGGAGATGTTAAACCACACAAGATGACAAAGCCAAACCATTTGAAAATCAGATGATTACGTTTCATTTTTTTTTTTTTTTCAAGTGCATTATTTTGTCGAGAGAAGAACAAATCCTAAAAACTTTTGGACTTTTATTGGAAATAAACGTTTAAGAAAAGAACGATGCCTTATGCCTATGCATCATAAATTATATATTGTCTACCTGTCAAACTGACAAACGCATCAGATTATAAATTAAAAAAATTAAAGCTAAATAAAAATCGGCTTCATTACAATTGACGAAAAATCACTTTTTAACTTGTAAATTTTAAGCAATTGAAGTTACCGAAGAAGTTTAAATACAAAAATTGTTCTTTAGGGTAAGGCGGAAATTTGCCTGATTTTAAGTATTTTCCCATTTTCAATATTAAAGAAATTATGGGCAAATGAAAATTCCCACCCCCTTTGAGCTGGATACCGCATCTACGAACTCGACCGAGATTTTTACTATCCTGGCAACATATCCCCAGCTGTTTAATTTTAAATAAAAATTACTCCAGTTATCGTGTTCAAAACTTAACATGGGAAAATGCGTTATACATATATGTATATATATGTATATAAACTTTTGAACGGAGGGTGGTTTTGGGTTCTAGGGGTCATGATCGGTGAAGATATGAAGAAATTTTCCAGAAGGTCGTGACATGAGAACCATTGCAATAGGTAGATCTCCTATAAGGAATCTACCTAAAACCTCTGATGTATATATATACAGGGGGGTCAGAAAAACATGATAGAAAGTAAACGATCGTTGTGGAAAAAAGCAACATGCAAGAACATGAAACATATTTTATTGAATAAAGATATGAATGACATTTAATATACAAGATGCTTAAAATGTCTACCGTCCCCGACTATAGTGTTATAAAACCGGTTCCGAAATTCTGTCATAATGCGCTGGAGTGTGTCGTAATCAAGTGCATCAATCTCACTTCTGATAGCCAAGTTTAGGTCCTCCAGTGAATCAGGGCTATTCCTATAGATTCTAACTTGATGTAACTCCTTAAGAATAAGTCACACGTATTTGGGTCCGGACTGTATAGGGTCCACTCTATCCCGTGCCCCGTGAATTTCTCTGCATCCAATGCAATCAAACGCTCACAAAACGTTGTTTCAAGCCACGTGAAGACGTCAGAAGTTTTTTGGGAACGAATCCCATCTGGCTTGAACCAGTACCGGCATATCCTGTTGAGATGGCCCGCATCAGGGCCAAAGTGACGCTCTAGCAACTCTCGATACTTCACTCCTGTTACCACACCATCAATAAATATCGGACCAATTATCTGCTTCGACGATATGGCACACCACACAATGACCCTTTGTGGATGCAGTGAAGAGATGGCGCTGAGATGAGGATTTTCCGTACCTCAGTGGCGCCAGTTTTGTTTGTTCACGAAACCATTCAACTGAAAATGGGTCCCATCACTGAACCAGATCCATCACTGACTGATGGAACCATTTTTAAGTTCCTCGATTATGTGGTTTGCGAAATCTCTCCGCTGTACAGTATCCCCCCCCCCCTTTAGCGGCTGTCACATTTGGATCTTATATGGACACAATCCTACTGCTTTCATTAGCCTTTGTAATGATATTTTGGATATGCTTAATTGTTGGGCCGCCTGTCGAGTGGAAGTGGTTGGCTGATCCTCAAAGTATGCGCGCGCAGGCTCCCTGATGTCGTCAGTAACAACTGCTGATTTTCGTCCCGACGCCTTTCTTTTTGCATCCTAAACACTCCCTGTAGATTCATATCTGTCCATCAACCTGTAAACAATGAAAATCAGTGGGAGATTAGGACCATTACATCAGTCATCTGATGGCTTAAAAATCACTGCGACTTTAGAGTGCTATAACTTACTGCGTGATTATCTATTCACTAAGCGTCCTTTTTTTTTCTTTTTTGAACTCTGAACGAATGCCCGTCGAACAAAGAACATTACATCGGTTCTTCTCATAAAATTTTCTTACGATATACAATCGATCTTAAAAGGTTTGTGATTCTATATTGCTCATTCTTTATTTCCGGTAATTAAGAATTCAACTGAAATGTCTCTATATGTGCTATTATAAAATGGAAGAATTATATTTGCATCAATACATTTGAAATCAGAAACTTAAAATACTTTATATCATGTTTTTCGGGCCACCATGTATATATATGGCATATCTGTATTTAAGGCCGTATTTCTCCTGGGCTCTATGCGGGTTATCAGTGAACGATAATTATACTGAAGAAGAGTTTATTTCAGATCAAAATGTTATCGTCAAACACACTAACTCTAAATAATTATTAAAATTGTTCAAATACTTAAAAAAAAAAAAAAAAAAAAAAAAAAAAAAGTCTATCGCACAATGTGTCGCGCGAATGATTTTTACAATTATACAACGAAATAATCATTACTATTATGACCTGTCGTCTAAAATTATTTCATGTACAATAGCATTAAATTTAGCAACACGCATTTTGTGGGAAAATATTTAAAATTCTTACCACAAATTTCGTTTTTGTTTGTTTAACGACTTATCTTATTTTAACAAACGTTAATAACTTAACGTTCGAAGAAACTGGTGGCGTCACACCAGATATTTTGAAAACAAAACAAAACAATTATGTGGTCTTATATGAAGTAAAAAATAGTTCACTGGGTAAATTTATTGTAATGTATTACTAAATTAAGCAAATTTATAAATAAAATGTTACCTAGTGTTTTCCTTATATGTACAGATATGTGTATAAATAAAAAGACTAGTATGTTGTGGCCACCACAAGACTTTCTTCTATATTTTCCTATACATATTCAATCAGTAACAATATTAAAAAAAAAAAAAAAAAAAAAGATTTTTTTTTTTTTCTTTTTCTTTTTCTTTTTTTTTTTTGTGAAAATTAATACATATTCAATCACTAACAATAATTAAAAAAAAAAAAAAAAAAAAAAAAAAAAAAAATCGAATTTTTTTTTCTAAGTTTTTTTTTTTTTTTGTTAAAAGTAAAAAAAATCGATAACTTTGTTTTAAATTATCACAGATTTATGGTTCAACCATTCGTTTTAAAGGTATTGACGAGATGTTTCGAATGATACCCATCTTCAAAATTTAACCCCCCCGGGGGGGTACTTCCCCCCCAGGGGGGGAACCGATGCCCCCCCATGCACAATTTTTTTTTCTTAGTTAACTACTACTATCATCAATAATTCAAATTAATTTTACAATCACAAGTTTAAAATAACTCTCATTATGCCCATTTATACGGAATTTTGTCCTATGCTGCCATGTTAAAAATTTGCATAAAATGCGATTACAGCGCCACCTGTTGAGCTATTGATCCCCAAATCTAATGGGCACCAGTTCATGTCAGGGTGCAACTAAATACCAAGTTTGGTTAAATTTCATTCATATGTTCGTGAGATACAGCGTCCACAAAAAAATGATACAGACACACAGACAGACAGACAGACACACAGACAGACAGACAGACATTTTCTAAAAACTATCAATTCGTGTTCAGGACATCCCAAAACGTGTAGATCCGTCAAAAAACGGAGGTCGAAAATTTTCGCGAATCCAATACTTTCTCTATATTACATATAGAAGAAAGTAATAATGAACAAAATATAAGATTCGCATTTATTTTTAAACGTCTGCTGCTATATATATAAATATGTCAGTTAATTTAATTATTTAAAAGTTAAAATATTTTAATCTTTATTATTATTATCATCATCATTATTATTATTTTTAGAAAAGGGATAAAGGCGGGAAAATGATTTTTTTTATATACACATTGTATGTTAATCGATGAAATACACTCAGCTCTAAAAACGATGAACTAATGATGATTCTCTGTTTAAATCTTTAAATTAAGTATTTGTATAAAATGAATGTTACTTTTTTTTTTTTTCTAGAAATAATGCGGGTAATTATTGAAATCCAAATAAAACCAAAATTATTATTTGACATATGAAAAGTGGGGAAATATATTACTTACACGCATAATTCCAATTACACAAAATAAATTAAATTCACTCAAAATATAAAATGTAAAATATTACGTCCCGTACAAATAACATTGAAATCAATCCCAGAAAGTCCATAATTAAATAAAGATAAATTATTTTATCCCTCATGTAGCATATTTCTTTTCTTTCAAGAATACGAAAAATTAGTGTAAGAAAAAGAAATTGCATAGTATGTTTCTAGAATATATTTCTATCAAGCAACTGTAAGAAAATTTTCATGATATATGAAGTTTTCAAGATAAAATATTTCAGCATGAAGAAATTTATACACTTTTCTTTTAAAGAAAAGTGTTTATATAAATTTTATTATTTCGCTATTTGTACTTTTTTTTTCTTTTTTTTTTTTTTTTTTTTAAATCAATAAACGAACACATGGAAATGGAATTTATACGAAATTCTTTTTAAATGAACAGTAAACATCCAAATTTTTAAGCGGATATTAAATAAATTAAAAATAATAAATAAAAAAAAGTTAAAGTGTTATATTAAAAAATATTTATAGTACTCAGAAAAAAAAAATGTGTATTAATACGTATTGCAATTTTTGTAGAATAATATAACAGTGGATTTATTTGTTTCTGCATAATAATTTTAAATTTCACAATAAAGTTAAATTCTTATATATTTAAAATAACGCTGATTTATATATATATATATATATATATATATACAATAAAGTGAAACCATTTGAGCATGTGCAAAAATAAAAAAAAATTGAAAAGCCAAAACGATTGTATTCGTGCCATTATTACGTTCATCGCCCAGCGTAATTCGGCTGAATTTCTCGCCAGTCCCAAATCCGACCGTCGGAGATAACGTGCACCAGAGAGCCACAACTGAAAAAAATAGAATGAGAAAATTTCGGGAACACCTCGTTAAAGATTAGTTGTCCTCGGAAAATGCTTTTCCCGACAATAATAGAATTAAAACAAGGAACATGTCCCACAATTTAGCGATCCGTATGAATCAGGAGGGCAAACCTATAAGAAGGATGTGCACCAGAAGTAGAGACAATCTACCGAATGTCAAGAAAAATGTAAAAAAAAAAAAAAAGTACAACATTTTGTTTCATTTGTACAAAATCACCTAAAATGTTTTTAGAATGATTTAACGAACACCATGCGACTTAGTATAATGTAATAAGTTGTCCTAAATTTAAGTTTAAGTGTTTATTGCATTAAAATCCTTTTAAAAATCCAACTGAAAATCCTATTAACTTCAACAAGAAGAGCGTCGCCCATGTTTGGGTGACGGGACCCACACGGAAGCATACCCGTCACACAGATATGAGTGACGTGGCGACGAAAGTGTTACGTAAATGATAAAATATAAAAAATTAAATCTGGAACATTAAAAGGAAATATATATAAATATATATATTAACAGTTACGGATAGCAGTGATAATATAAGAAGGACATCCATTTGATTTTGTGGTGTCTGATAAATTGTTAAACACGACTTCAAGACTATCGCATTTGTTGGATATTTTTTCCTTGCAATTTTCGAAAACAAAATACTTTTTTGAAAAAAAAAAAAATTCTTTATCCTAACAATTTGCAAAAGCAAAATATTTTTTTGAAAGTTTTAATATTCTTTAATCCTAACAATTAAAAAAAAAAAAAAAAAAAAAAAAAAAAAAAAAAAAATGAAAAAATGAAAATTTTAGTATATGATAATCAAATATTTAATCTTATAAACTAAATATCGACATCTAATATTTTATCATAAAGTCTAATAATCCTAGATTACTTAACTAACTTATTTTTTAATCTACCTTCATTACTAGTGTGTTTTAAAGCTAAATTATTTCAAGAAATATCAAGAAATACCTCTAAGAAGTTACTACAGTATATACAGGTACTACACTATAAGATCATAAATATACCTAAAGGATTTTATATAAATATTAACTGATTTTTTTTTTCATAAAAAAATATATAAATATATTAACAAAAATATATAACAGGAATTCCTTTAATTTGTGAATCCATTATATAAAATATTTTTGAAAAAAAAAATAATAATAAATAAATAAATAATGTCTTTTACAGTACATAATAGAACTAAATTTGTCATATATAATATTAAATATCATACTAATATCACAATGGGGGATACTTTTGGAGAGATTATAAAAAACCAACGTTTTAATCAAATATAGCTTAAAATTGTTGGTATTAATATAATCTCAAACAGGACTATTGTTAATAATATAAAACTATTTTTACGTTTATAAATATTATTAACCACTTCGTCGGCCACTTAGGCATTCCGTTTAACGAAATGAAAAACTTTTTGTAATCAAACACATAAAAAAGAATATAATGGGTCCTTCCATCTAGATTAATATATATATATATATATATATAAATACTTTTCTACTAAAACTATATAAAGACCAAAAAAGAAATACAAATATATAATGCATAAAATGTTTGAAATTCTAAAGAAAAAAAATCAGAAATAATTTATATATATATGTATATTTCAATATCAGAATTTTCCACCTATAATTTTGTATGATTATTAAAGTAATTTGTGAGATTTTCTAAAACATCCCTTACTGTTAAACTCTTCTATTGAAGCATATTTTTGTGCCCTTGTTGACATATGTTAAACCTATTATGATTTCGTCCGTAAAATAAATTAAAATCCTATTAAGAATTTGAAATAGTTTGTGATAGTTTGTATACAAGTTTGCAGTAATTTTAGTGCATTTTTTATTCAATAACGAAGAATGAATTTATTTATAGCTTTATTTAAAACTTTATTTTTAAAGGGATTTTAAAATAGATTCAGTATATGCAGTCATTTATACCGAAAAAAAAAAGTTAATAATTAAAAATACTGGATGTTCTCTACTAAGACTCATAAAAAAAAAAAAAAAAAAATAAAAAATAAAAAAATAAAAAAACTTTTAACTCCTATAAAATGAATTTGAGCCATGTCCACTATTCTATTCTATCGGAAATAAGCTGATTCTTATTCTATTCTATCGGAAATAAGCTGACATAAATCAGCATAATACTTATTAATTTCGAATTGTTTCGTGATTAATGTATTTATTAAATCATATTCTAATTTCATGCATCTTATAGACTATATTATATTGATTTAATTTTTTAAGCCCTTGTACACAAATCTGGAATGGCATAAAAACATTTTTTGCAGGGAATGTATGATAGTAATCATACTTATCGTATATCGATATCAAAATATTTTACAATCATTTGAAAGCTGACAAGCATACAGACGGACAAACAGATAAACAAGCAGAAAATCCGAAATCCCAAACATTTTATAAATTTGTTTTGAGTATGTTTTATTAATTTTATTTTTATATTTTAGTGTATTAAATTTCAAGAAAAACGTATTTCTGGCTCCAAAATTGAAACTATTCAACTACAAAAAAATGTTTTTTTTTTTTTTTTTTTTTTTTTTTTTTTTTTTTAAATTTTTAATGAAATATAATAATTTTTATCTCCTGATTTCTATATATTATGTAATATAATTTTTTGCATTTTATCCATATAGTGCAAATAAATTACTGAATTATTCTATCATTAATGCATAATTAAAAAAAAAAAAAAAGAAAAACTAATATGAGTAATGAAAAAAAAAAAAAAAAAAAAAGATTCGTATCAGGTAAAAAAACAATATATATATATATATATATATATATATATATATCAGTTTATTCTTCTTTGTATTGAAATTAATAATCTGTATAAAGATGTTTCAATGTACCTGATTTTCTTCTGTTTCCATTTGTTTAACATTTTAAAGCTTTTGCATGCAAAAATATCAATATTTGATGGAATGTAGTATGAATTTCACATTTCAAAAATTTTGATTGAATTTATGTTACGAAAGATTTTTCAATATTGAAAAGACTATGAATACAATCTTGTTTATGTATGTACGGTGTACTTGCTTTCTAGATTGTTGAAGATAAGAAGGATTATATACTGTGATCGTAAAGGAGATATAAATTTTTTCGTGTGCCGGATTCTTGTCAGAAACATATAAACACATTTTATATTTAAAATATATACAACATAAATGTTTTTATTTGAAAAGGAAAATAAAATGATGTAAAGTTTATTTTTATGCAGCTGATTAGAGAAAATATAGTAAATAGTGTTACCATATGTATTTCATTTCTAAAAGCTTTCTAAAAATAATTTTATATGGTTTTTTACGCTAAATTTTTGTTTATGTATTTATTTATTATTTTTTTAGGCACATGGAAATTTCTCATTCCTTATGCAAACATTTAATAGAAAAAATAAACGTATTTTTATTTTTATTTATTTATATTTTTATTTATTTATATTATTTCTTTTATAAATTATCAAACATAATAAAATTTTCTTCGGAATTTACTTGACAATAGTTCATTTTCTCTTAATTTTTATTGAAAAATTAATAATTTAAGCAAATTTTATATTTATCGTAAACCTAACTCTAAAGTATTGAAACGTAATCAAAAAAGCTCTACGCTATAGCTTAGTCTAACTGCGATTCAGTTTCTCTCGAAAAAAACCTAAAATATAAAGTGTTGTAATCACATTTTTATTTTTATTTAGTGAATGTTAATGCAGATTTCTGTGATTGTAAATAAATATTGAGAAAACCCCTTTATCATTTTTTTTTGGGGGGGAACAGCTGAAATTCAGTTCACTTTTTGAGTTTACACAATAGTTGTTTGGGGTGTTTATAAGTAACTCAATACATTTGGCTGTTAAATTATGCTGAGGACATTTCGCTAAAACTTATGCATGCGCAGTCAGAAATTATTTAGTAAAAATACTCATATTTCATAAGAAATTTAATATTTTTTCATTCTGATTGCAGTATGATGTGTCTAATATGGAATGTAGAGTTTCCTGTAAACAGTTTTGCACTGGGTGCACTGCTTTGCACCTTGCGCGTTATATTGTAGCTAAAACAGTGAAAATGTTTTTTGCAATTTTTTAAAGAAACCTTTATATATTATTAATTATATGCGATACAGACATAAAAAATTAAACAGATAATGAGATGGATAGTCCCATAATCGAATTTTACAGACAGACGGCATTTCAAGCATTACTTTTTACAGGGTGATGCCAAATACATTAATTTTTCTTTAATTTTTTACTATCCCCCCTATCATTTTAGGAACAAATATTTAACTAAATTGTATGAGGAATATCATGTTCTTAGCACTCCTGAAGGTTCAGAATGAGTTGTTTAGTACTTTATAAAACATTTTAAAAAACGTCTGAAATCGAAAATGTCCAGTCATTTATGTAAAAGTAGTGTATTTGAATGATTTTGTATGGCCCTGTACAAACATTATTGATTCAAGTACCATTAGATATATTCTTCAAAACAGTTTTTTTTTTTCATATACCAATAAAATTAATGCTAATTTCTTTATGTTTGTGCAGCACCAAATATGCTTTATGAAAATATGCTTTATACGATATGCAATTATTTCCTTTTTAGCATCCGTCTATATAAATATAGCGTAGCCACATTTCCCGCGCCTAACACTGAAGACGATTCTAAGGTCTTCGAGGTGTGTCAAATTGGCAGTGTATTGATTTGGCAAACATCCAAATATTCGGCGTTCAATTACCGTTTATTTTCCATCAATCACAAGGTTTTTCACCCCTATTATAAATTGAATACTAGACTCCTTAAGTTAGTACTTGTGCAGAGGTTTCAGTGATGGCAAGAAATGTGTTTGAAGAATAATGGGTGCTTTTTTTAACAGTTTTAATGGGGAAAATATCTCTGTGTTATTATATTGTTTATCAATTACTAGGTAGTATAATTATACTTATAGAAGTTAGTGCGTAAAAATCAGACTGACATACCGTTAAAATGCCTATTGAATATATAGGCAATTTACATCACGTGTATAACTTCAAAATTTTTCATTTTGAATTTCTAAGATAATATCATTGTTTAAGGATTGTTTATTATTTCTCAGCTCAAATCTAAATATCGTCAGTCTGACGTCTTGTCTCTATAATAATTAAGAAACTCTGTAAGGTAGGAGTGGCGTCGATTTGAGGAGGTAAAGGTCGCCAAGGGAATTCTGTATTGGAAGTAGTGTAAATTGATAGCGTCGAGTTTGAATAGAATGTTTAGTTGAGAGTGTCAAAGTCGACATTTGAACTTAGTATTAAAAGTAGTGTGAGGTGGTAATGTCGATCAAAATAGAATGTTTGGTTGAGACTGGGAAAGTTTCTAACATGATCCAGCTTATTTTGGCGATGCTGTGTGCGTGAATGTTAGTTGAAGTTGTCGAGCAAAGGTGAATTTGGGTTAGCATGGGGTGTCTAGTTATAATTTTAAAACATGATCTACGTAGATTGTGGAAAGGTGTTTAGAAATTTAATGCGGATAGTCTTTAAAAAAGTAGTTTGGAAAAATGAAGTGAATCATATATATATATATATATTTAAAGACTTTAAATAGAGCACTTAATAGAACACTGATATCTATTGTTGGATGTGTTGATGGTGATACGTTATATGTGTGGTTGGCGGCTAATGTGTTGATGTGTTATTGCTGATGATATAAAGTGTTACTTTTCTTTCTCTGAAAAAGTCCTCGGCCATTTCAACTAATAGTATTGCAAGCTAAAAATGGTAAGTTACTTTTTTGATAGATTAAATTACTTAGTTTAAGTTCATTAGTGAGTTCTTTCATATCACTACCTTTTCTTTAAGGCTAAAATAAAGATCGATGTCTATTTAATCTGAATCTCTCGAATGCTTTGTACTCTAACTTAATAATATAAAGCAAGTTGAAGTAGGAACCGTCACTTCACAGTGGCGTCCA
This sequence comes from Salticus scenicus, assembly GCA_963930645.1. Taxonomy (NCBI): domain Eukaryota; kingdom Metazoa; phylum Arthropoda; class Arachnida; order Araneae; family Salticidae; genus Salticus; species Salticus scenicus. The sequence goes on along the minus strand of OZ005656.1, from coordinate 131,797,160 downwards.
TCTTTTCAAAATCCCCCCTCTCCCCCGCAATATTTTATTTCACCGGGTCAGGCAATGTTCCCGAATTTTTTATCCAAATTGAAGAATATTTTTAGTTAACTAAAATACCAGATGAGGACAAATTTAATGCATTGAAATATTCACTTAAAGGTGATGTCAAGTTGTTGTATGAAAATGTTGCGTCTATTGCTCTTTGTCAAAACCCAACTTATGATAAATTAAAACGTAAGATTAAGGAAATTTGTTCACATGTTGCCGACAAGGCGAAACTACGCCAGGAATTTTATAGCAGGAAAATGTCCTTATATGACAAAACCACCACCTTTTTGCTCCGAAATTTGGACATCATTAAACAACTAGATTTGACCTTATCTTTTGCTGCTGTTTTAGACATTATTACTCATTTTTTCACAATCCCAATTCAGGAGAATCTCGATATGAAAAATGTGGCGTCTTATGACACTCTATTACAATTTCTATCAAAATCTCAGGAAAGCCATCCTGTGAAAGTTGAAAATAACTTTTCACGGTGGGAACAGTTCACACCGCTCAAAAATCTAACCGTAATTGCAATCGACTACAGAAAGGTCGATCATAACCAGCTCCACAAAATAATGCTAATTTTTCGCATGGACGAGATGGCGGATTTCGACAAATTTAATTGTCATTCAGAAACGAGCAATTTTAACATAATGGCAATAATCAACGTTCTTGGCCATCGCGTGGCCTTAGAAATTACACAAACACAAGCAGACCTTTAAACTACTAAGTGCGTTTTGGGTGGAGGGGCAACAACCATGGCATGACTCTATTACTCTACTTGTTTAAATACGATTTGTGTTAGTCCAGTGGACTTGTCTAATTTAAATATAGTTTTTATGATGTGCTGACTCTTTTTTTCTTTTTCTTTTTTTTACACCGGAGCTGAACTCTTTCTAGTCTCTGGAGCTGAGCTCTTCCTAGTCTATGATACCTGTCGAAAGTACTTTGATTTTAAACCTCTAAATCAGGGCATTCAAAATAAAACTAGGGAGCAAAAGCAATAATATATTAATATAGGTAATGTTTGTCTAAAAGTTAGAATTTGGCAGCTTGAATCTGTATCGCCGTTTTATGTCACGGATTACTTACAATACCCATGCATAATAGGTTTAGATTTTATGAAAGCAAATAAAGTCGAACTAAATATTTCCACTAATTCATTATATATTGATAAATCTAATTTAAGTTCTAAACCTGTCGAATCCACTGAATTAACAGTTAATTTAGAAGAAAGTGCCCTCACTGTAACAGACAGGTCTTTTTTTTTTTTTTTTTTTTTTTCAATTTCTTACTCCATTTTATGACTTGTTCTCCAATACGCCTGGCTTAACTCATGTAGTATGTAATGAAATCGATACTGGTAATCATGACTCAGTTTTTAATAAACCATATTGGTATGATAAGGCTAAACAAGGAATTATAGATTGGCACATTGGTAAGATGTTAAAAGACGGTATTGTTATGCCGGGGATTTCCGCCTTTGTTTCACCAGTTGTCCTATGCCGGAAGAAAAACATTAAACCAAATAATGACCCAGAGGAGTGGCGATTCGCAATTGATTATCTGAAACTCAACGCTATTACTGAATACCCACGATATCCAATTCCAAATATTGAGGATTTACTAGATCATCTTATAACTACTGAATATATATCCACCTTAGATTTCACTTCAGGATATTTTCAGATCGCCATAAAACTATAAGTTATTGTTAAAGCGGCACTTATTACAAATATTACAAAGCGAGGAACATTCGAATTTAAAAGAACGTTTTTGGTTGTTCCGGGGCAGTTGCTACTTTTCAAAAAGCGATGGAAACAGTTCTCAAACATGTTTTAAATAATTTCGCGCATGGTTATTTAGATGATATTATAATTGCCTCGTCCTCGTTTAATGAGCATCTGGGGCACTTAAAAGAAGAATTTTCATTACTGAGGAATGCAGGACTAACTTATTGTCATTCCGCACGTAAAGCAATCGCTCTTAAAGAAAAACACCGTAAAGAGAAACCTTTAGTAAAAATAATGTTTTATGTACATATGAATTGTTATGGTAAATATAAAACTATTTTCAAACTGTTAGCTAATATTTCTATCTAATATGGTTCAAAAAGATTATTCATAAAACGATTTCAGCCATTCATCTGCGGATTATTGTAAATTAGTTTAATTTAACTATTATACTGTAATTACAAAACTGGATATAGAAAATATTTAATTATTGCGAAATTACTCTCTAGTGACAGAAATAAATAATTCACCACACTGACTAAACAACCACTAAGAAAATCGTTAATTTATATGACAGTTATCTTCCCTGGAAAGACACAGGCTTTTTTTCCTTTATGTCAAAGATTATTTTTTTTTCTTTTTAACTTGATCTTTAGAAAGCATTATGAAGGTATTTTGTTGTTAAATGTCAGTTATGAATCAGAAAACCGTAAATGATTCTTGAGACTGCTATTCACGCTTCAAAATCTTATTCGTGCAAAAATTAAAATAATAAAACAATAAATAAATAAATAAATATATATATATATAAATAGTTAAAGAAAAATATTGATGAAACCATTGAAAATAATTGTTAAGTAAATGATTTCTGTAACTATTTTCTTTTTTCTTTAAACTTCATCCATGTTTGATAATTTGATCTTAGATCTTTAATATTTAATATATTTGTTCATTAGATTTTTTTCATAAAATAAGCTATATTGTTAATATATATATATTATTTTAAGAATATATTGATTATATTTTAGAAAAAAAAGATAATTTTGTTTCACGCAAACATACATACACATACACACACACACAAAAAAAAAAAAAATAAATAAATAAAATAAAAAACCTTCCAATTTTGCTAAATAACCACTTAATCTTACTAAATAATTAATAAATATAATAGTTACTGTTGTGCGATTCGTAATAATATCTAGCTATTAATCCTGTAGTTGCATTTTGTATAACAGACCGTCTACATATACGTTTTGAATACACATTCTATTTCTGAGATCAATGCGTTTTGAAAACAATTCCAGTTTATATACTTTTTATTTTATTTTATTTTATTTTTTTAATTCTTGAAAGATTTGCAAACGATAGTATATTAGGAATTCATGGATTCATTCAAAAGAATTTAATAAAGATCTTGCACAAAAGAGTATTATATTAAATAAAATAATGACAAAAACAACAACAAAAAAAAAAAAAAAAAAAAAAAAGGAGAATTTTATATATAAAACAGCTAAAGTAAGACTAATAAAGAAATGCTGTTTGTGTCTAAACTTACTTGAATAATTATTTTAATTCCCGTGTATGCTAGATCATGAAGCAAATGATAACATTTGAGGACCCTGTAATTCCAATAAATAATTAAATGTCACTGTATCTGAAAAACTAATGTCAGTAAAAAACTGAAAATTTAAAAATCCATATATCTGATGATGCCTGTTTAAAATCTGCAACAATTAATGTGGGCAATGTTTCATTTTGCAAATGATTTTTAAAATAATTTTTAAAATTAGAAATAGGTTCTTTAATCGAAAATATTGCTTGGGATATTTTTAGGTCAGTTCATTCTAACACATTAAATAATTGAAACAAGAATTTATTTTATTTTATTTTATTTATTTATTTATTTATTTATTTATTTGATAGATATAAAGTAATATCTGTCAAAATCATTTAACCCGAGAGTAGTCGCGTCATTTTTTATAACGCTAGAAGTCGCGTGTCGGTCTTTTTGCCGCCGCTGTTTAGTGTTGGGGGAAAGCCGAAAGAAAACCAGTAGAGAAAGATAAAGTGCCTTTAATTCACGCGAAGTTTTTCCCGCAAATCTCTAACCTGTCTGAAAAACCGGAAATGGGGAAAGAAATGAATCAACGTTAGTGGTCGCGTCGCGGTCAAATAGACCGATTTGAGAAGTAAAATGTTTTTAACTGCTCAAAAAATAGCAGAAATAACTTGAAAACATACTATGTTAGAGGACATCCACCCAAGGTCAGGTACACAGAGTTTCCCCACTTTATTTTTAAGGGTTGGTCTGCAGGAGGAATTTAAATGCGATGGGCGGCAAAAAGACCGATATGCGACTACTAACGGGTTAATATTAGACAACTCAGATATACGCAGCAAATGACATTATGAAAATATGAGAGAAGCCGGCAAAACATGAGATGGTGGCCAGCACGTGGCCAAGTGTTGGATGCCAACAGAAGCCGCAGCCGGTACATTGTTGACAAAAAGTGACGGTGCCGAAAAGGTCCTGTTACACAGGCCGGAAAGTGACTGCAATCAACCGACGCATTCTGACCGCTTGCATTAGAATCGAAATAAATTAGTGGGCCAGTAATGGATAACGGCTAGCTGACAGCAGTAGGATGGAAAATATTAGTGGGTCAGGTTTAGAAAGACAAAAATTATTTTTTTCATATTATTTATGTCAACTTTTACTCGGTCAAACATAAATTCCCATGTTAATGCAGGCAGTGTCTTGGACACTTTATTATTTTTTTTTTTTCGTTAATGGATAGCAGTGGTGCGGGTGTATCCAGTACATTTGTTTTATTGGTTATAAACTAAATTTTATAAATGCTAATTTCTGTGCACCAAATATCCAAATTTATGTTGCCCTTTTTTATTCTTTAATAATGCTTAACAAGTGTTTCTGAGACTGTAATTATAAATCCAAGTTTTCTGGTACTCCATAGGTAATATACAGTAGGCCCGTTTTCATTAAAAGCAACTCTGTGATAAGCATATTTGTTTTTTGTGAAGATATTTATTTATATTATTTGTGTGTATATATATATATATATATATAAAGGGTTATGTTTTCTTTGAAAGTGCTAAAATTTCAATATATATATATTTAACTTCGATAAGTTATATTATACTAGTAAATATAATATACATAAAAATTGATTAAATACTCAGAACCAAAATCTGATTCAAGTATATAATATATAGAATACTTTATAAAATATTTAAATCAGGATTTAAAAAAAAAAAAAAAAATAGATATTTAAAAAAAAAAAGGAATAATAACTAACATACGGAGTTCTGCCTCAAAAGAAAAAAAAAAAAAGCTTAAGAAAACTCCATTTATAAAAAAAGAAAAAAAATCGCAACAATTGTTTCGGGTTGAAATAACACAAGTACTTTCATCAGGTGAACAAAGTGAGCACGAGTGCAGCAAAAGTGGATTACTGCCCCCCATGAATTAAATTGCTAATATACAAAGTGCTTTGCTGCACTTGTTCCTAATTTCACACCCAATAAAAGTTTGAGGTATTATTCGAACTCTGAAAATATTGTTGCTAGATTTATGGAATTATTGTTTTTTTTTTTTTTTTTTTTTTTTTCCCAAAGGGAGACAAGGGTTTTTTTTTAATGATTATTTAACAGATTTTCCGTCCAGGTGTATTGTACTTATTACGGGGTTTAAAATCCATTTTTTAAATCTAATTATTTGTTTGTCTTCCGTTGATTCTTAAACATATTTCTGTTGTCATTGGAATAAGAACTAAGCACTCACACACAAAACAAACTATTTATATGAAATTTTGTAAACATAATAAACTTATCTGAATTTAAAATTTTACTTTAGCGCAGATTTATATATATATATATATATATATGTATATATATATATATATATATGGTTTCAAGTCAATTGTGGGCGTTAAAGAACTTTAAGAACAATACTAATTCGATTAATTACTAATTACTTAAAAATTTAATAAAGAATTAATATGTACAAATATTTACATAAATGATAATGAGCATTAAAATTGCTTATCAAAAGTTATTTTAATAGTACGTCAAATTATTCATATCTCGTCACATAGATAAATCACTTGGTACTTCACCAAATACGTCGAACGTGAAAACCGAAGTTTATAAACAAGCCTTGCACCCATCTAGTGTGCAGCTTCGTCAAACTCTCTGTCGAAACTGAATCTCATTCCTCCAACGCTCTTAGCAGCGGCGTTTTCAGGAAGTGGCGTCATTCACGTCATAAGCACGCATTTCTTTAATATTCTGATATTCCGTTGTTGATCAAATGACTAGGATTCTGAGTACGGGAAACAGAAACTAAACTACGTAGCCTTGGATTCAAGAAGGGCTTGTCACTCCACTACAGGTTCGGCCGTCCTGCATCCGGCTGGTCCTCCAGGCGATCACACTAAAAAATACAAAAAAAAAAAACACAAAAAAAAAAACACAAAAAAAAACCCACAAAATAATAACATACTTATTCACAGTTTTTTTTCTTTTTTTTTTTTTTTTACAAATCTCGATATTTTTTTAAGCTATCCACTGCTTGATAAATTCAACATGAGTGGATGTGCAATGAGGGCCTTCATGGCATCCTTCCTTAACTACATCATAGGTGTTACCACCTTTCATTTTTACGATTTTATCGGGACCAAAGTATTTTGATTTCAATTTCAGGTTAGGACCAAATTGCGTTCGTTTGATGGCAACTCGATCGCCTACTTTATAAAATGTAGGTTGTTTTCTCCGTAAGTTATAATTTTTTCTATTCTCTTCCTGGACTGTGAGAATTTGTCCCTTTGCATGTTTGCGCAGATCTTCTCTCTGGGACTCAAAATCAGCCTGGAACTCGAACTCGAGTATCTCTTTTATTCTATCATTTCCTTTTGTGTTTATTTTAGTACCGAACAATAGTTCAAAGGGCGTCATGTCGATGCTTCTTTGGTATGTCGAGTTTATTGTGCGTTGCAATTCGGTCACATGTTTGTACCATTCAGCAGGATTTTTAGTGATAACTTTGAAAATACTGATATGATGACCCTGTTGATTCGTTCGACCTGACCATTGGCCCTTGGCAAACCGGTAGTAGTGAAATGATGTTTAATGCCTTCGCCTGAACAGTAATCAGCAAATTATTTAGAGGTAAAGGCAGGGCCGCGGTCAGAAATTATTTGTGATGGGTTGCCAAAGACAGTCTTCTGAGTTTCCAAGTTAGCTAACACTTCTGAAGTCGTCGTGCTTTTGGTAGGATATATCCACACAAACTTGGTAAATGAGTCAATTATGACTAAAAGATGTTTATAGTTTTTACGTGTACTCTCTAATGGCCCGAGATGATCTGTGTGATAAGTATGAAGTGGTATGTCTTGTTTGTGAAGTGGGTGTAGCAGTCCCTCTTTCTTTCCGCTTTTACGATTCATGAGAATGCAATGTACACATTAGTGATAACGTTTTGAATTTTTTCTCGCAGTTTGGGAATGTAGTAAAATTCTTCAATATAAGTATCTCAGTGTAATTAATTCCCGTATGTCCTTTCTCATGAGCTTCTTTAATGATCTCGGTGTGCATGCTATCTGATATTACAACTAATTCCTTTCCATTTATGAATTTATATAAAATTTCGTTTCTGGTACAATAATTTTCATAACTAGTACGTTTTAATACTTCTTTAATGGTTTTTATGTGCTGATCAACGTCCTGAGCATTTTTAATTCGTGGTAAGACATTTTGTATGGATATGCACAACACATCTATTGGTGCCCTACTTAATGCATCAACATGGGACATTCTACTTCCAGCGCGGTGTTCGATCGTATAATTAAATTCCTGTAGCAGAAGACCCCAACGTACCACTCTAGTGGCTAAATCCCTTTTTTCCATTGTTTTTATGAAATCCTGCACAGTCAGTTACTATTTTGAATGGAATTTCCAATAAGTATATACGAAACTTTTTCAGAGCTTCAATAATCGCTAGCACCTCCAACTCGTAACTTGAATATATTTTTTTCAGCATCTGTGGTTTTACGACTCATGTAATATGTAGGGTGGAAATTGGTGTCATTCGGTGATTTCTGCATTAAAATTGCGCCATACCCTTCAACACTGGCATCAGTATGCAACTCTGTTTCATAGTTAGGGCTATATAAGGCCAAAACCGGTTTATCAGCCAAGATAGATTTCAAGCAATTAAAGGAATTTCTCTCTTCATCGCCAAACTTAAACTTGCGATCTTTTCTTAACATGTCACCCAATGGTCTAGCAATGATGGAATAGTATGGGATAAACCTTGGGAAGTATCCAGTTAAACCTAGGAAACTTTGGACCTGCTTCAAGTTAATTGGTTCCGGAAACTTCATGACGGCTTGCGTCTTAGAAAGAGATGGAGAGATTTTACCTTCCTCGTTTACGTGGCCCAAGAATTCAAATTTTTTTTTAACAAATGAGATTTCTTAAAATTTATTTCTAAGCCATATTTACTAGCCAGAGTTAGGGTCTGTCTTAAGTTGTCAACGGCTTCTTCATAGGAGGATGCTAATATTATTAGGTCATCTAAATAGGGTAACACAATACCGGAATTAACTAATGGTCGAAAAATTGTGTTTGTGTATCTTTGAAATACGGCAGGCGAATTGCACAGTCCAAATGGCACTTTAAGATATTGATACTGACCCTCGTGGGTCACAAATGAGGTGTATTTTCTATTTTCTTTATCAACATCTACATGAAAAAAAGCGTTCTTCAAATCAATCGTACTGAAAATTCTTGCACCCTGTAAACTATCCAAAATATCCTCAATCAGCGGCAGGGGAAATCGGTCTTTAACTATGATTTTATTCAAACGCCTATAATCAATACAGATTCTCGAAGTACCATCTTTTTTTTTTACTAGTACAATTGGAGTACTGTACTCGGAGGAACTTGGTTCGATAATACCCCCGTCTAGCCATTCGGCTATCTGACCCAGTGGCGGATTTAAGGGGGGGGGCTAGGGGGCTGAAGCCCCCCCCCCAAAACGCTGACATTCACAAATGAATATTGCAATTGTAAATTTTTTATTGGTCTAGAATAACACTTTGAAAAATCTTAGCCCCCCCCAAAAGTCAAGTTCTGGATCCGCCACTGATCTGACCTTCCACAATTTTTTTTTTTCAGAAAATGGTAATCTCCGCGGCTGATGACAAATAGGTTCACTGCTTTTCAACATAATTTTTAAGTCGATATCAGTTGACAATGTCTTTTTAGGTTCATAATTCGAAATCAAATCCCTAACTTCATTTTGAAAGCCGGGGGGGGAGGGGCATCATAAGCAATATCTGTCTCGACTTCGTTTTGATATGCATTTATTGGAAGTACTGTTAAAAGTTAATTTCAATAGGATTAGGCTTATTTTTTACAATAATGCCATTCTCATTTATTGTCGTCTCGCCCAACATTAACACGTTTAGCCCAACGATGACGTCATGGGGTATTACCTCGTTTTGTACAACATAAACATTGGTTTCACATTGCAATTCATCAATTTCAAGATTCACTTTAAATGAGCCTAACGGCTTTAGGAAATTTATTCCAATTCCCTTCAAAGTGGTACTCACTGGATTTAACCCCTTAACATCTAATTTTTCAAAAACACTTTTACGGAGCAGTGTTGCCTCACTGCCCGTATCAATGATGCCACTGAAATTTACATCATTTATTCGTATAATTTTATTCAAATTACGATGTATACCAATACATAAGGATTAAAATTTTTGTTTTGAACCCGGGCACTCCGAACTTTTATGCCCAAACCGCTTACACGTAAAACACTTCAGGCCTTTTGCCTTATGGGGTCAGTCCCTGGATAAGTGGTTTTATTCACCACAATTATAACATATTTTGTTTGCTTTATTTTTAGGACTAAATTTTTCATATACGTTATAGGCTATATGCTTCGGTTTTGCACTATATTCTACTTTATGAATTCTATCAAATTTAAATTTATTTTTCTCATTGTCTCTTTTATACATTTCATATAATTTTATTTTTTCTTTGAATTCACGAATATTTTTGGCACCATATAAAATTAGTTTATTTTCACTTTTATCATTTATTCCTTGGATCACGTAGTGCATTATTGCGGCATCATCAATGTGCCCGTTTTTTGACAATTCACGCATTTTAAAATAATATTCCGTAACTGATTCATTAGTTTTCATTTTCTTTTTACTCAGCATGTCGTGTAAAGAGGCGGAATTTACCTCGATTTTAAACTCATTAATTAGTGATTTTTTTAATTTTTTATAAGTTAATAGTCCTTTTTCGGACTTAATAAAGAGAAGAGCGTTTCCGCTCAACGATCTCTTACAGAAAACAATTTTTCGTAATTCACTTAAATTAAACATTATTCACAATTCTTCAAAATCGGAAAAAAATTCAATAATATTTTCATGCGGTTCGCCGCTAAATTTAGACATGGAATTTTCAAAATCATTGAAAGAAACAGTTGCACCAAGTGATCCATTATTACAATTTAAACTTTTTTTTTTATTTTGCCATCATCATAATTACCATCATTGTCATTACTTTCATAGTACTTATTATCATTTATATGGCAATGCACAGAGGAGTCAGTTTTCTCGAAGTCATTATCACTACATTCGTTTTCAGAATCATCATCTTCTGATTCGTTGTCGGAGTTTTCCTCTTTGAGTAATTCGATGTCATTTAATTTTAATAATAATCTATTACGTATTTCTTCTTTCGTGCCGTCAAATGCAACATTCAATAAATTACTGATAATAATCAATTCATTCAACGAAAAATTTTCGTCGATGAATTTTTGCTTTTTTATATAATTTTCATCATCTACGGCAAAATTAAATCATATAAATTTTCTTATTCTGCATCGTTTTTTTTTCGCTTTGAATAAAAAGCGTTGCAGAATTTTAATTTTACTATAGCTCTCAGTCCTCAGTGCAGCGCCAATTTTCGGAATATCCCCTAACGAAACCATTGTAACAACAAAATAAAATGTACGTATCTTTGTAGAGCAGAAACAGCTGTTGTTCTAATTTTTTATTTAAATTTCCATTCAGTCGACTTGCCGTTTTAAATCCTTGAGAACCTTTAAGAACATTTTTCACACTTCGTTGCTTTAGTTTAAGCAAATTTCATCGGTGCGTGCATTTCTGTTGATTATAAAGCCTTAATACACACTTTAAAAACCATTCATCCAGTATGAATTAGCATATGAAGAAATTCTAACACAGTTCAGAAATAGTCTATTACAAGTTCAGTCTGTGTTTCAAAAAACAGTTTATGCAGTTTATCAATTTAAAAGTTCAATTCATATTTTAAGAACTGTTTTTAAAATAAATAAACAGTTCAGTCCAATAGAAGTTTGTAGTGCGTTCAATCCGAAATTAAAGTTAAATTAAAATAATCGATTTATCCTTTTTCTTTATCTTTATATTAAAATTTGCGTTCAATCCGAAGTTTAAGTTAAATTAAAACTTACGATTTATTCTTGATCTTAATCCCACTTCTGATGTGGTTTCAAGTCAATTGTGGGCGTTAAGGAACTTTAAGAACAATACTAATTCGATTAATTACTAATTGCTTAAAAATTTAATAAAGAATTAATATGTACAAATATTTACATAAATGCTAATGAGCATTAAAATTGCTTATCAAAAGTTATTTTAATAGTACGTCTAATTATCCATATCTCGTCACATACATAAATCACTTGGTACTTCACCAAATAGGTCGAACGTGAAAACCGAAGTTTATAAACAAGCCTTGCACCCATCTAGTGTGCAGCTTTGTCAAACTCTCTGTCGAAACTGAATCTCATTCATCCAACGCTCTTAGCAGCAGCGTTTTCAGGAAGTGGCGTCATTCACGTCATAAGCACGCATTTCCTTCAATATTCTGATACTCCGTTGATGATCAAATGACTAGGATTCTGAGTACGGGAAACAGAAACTAAACTAGAAACTAAACAGAAACTAAACGTAGCCTTGTATTCAAGAACGGCTTGTCACTCCACTACATATATATATATATATATATATATATATATATATATATATGTAAGTCAAAAATAGGCTTTTTTTCTGCTACGAAACCGTTAGCTGAATTTGAAGTCAACCCTTAACCTAGTAAAATAGTTTTAAGGGAAACAAAAAACAACTCCAATTCACAAAGAGTTTTTTGATGAGCTGAATTCGGCCCTGAACCAAACATGTTTATAAACAATACGGGAACTCAATTTGAGGTTTTAACTGATTTTAATATATATATATATATATATATAATTATTATTATTATTTAATTTTCATATATATATAAATAATATGGAATTTTGGGAATTCATTTAAATTCAGCGAACAACAAAGCGAACAAGACTATTATTTCAATTATCCTCTTCCCTCATTATCATTTCCCGTGAATACATCAATGCTATAAAATAACTTAATATTGAATGCATAAATGAAAAAAAAAATCTTAAAGAAATGTTCAGTTTTGGTAAACCACAAAAAAACTTTCTTGTGGTGTTATCCTGCGCATTCAAGATTAACTGAAGCATGCAATACACTAAATTGCAGTTTTGTCATATTTTTTTCAGAATTTACATAACGCTTGAAAAAATACTAACAAATAAAACGAACATAAATATTATTACTCGATTTGTTCTTTTGTGTCAGAACAAAAATATATTTTTCTGTACTAATGTTTAAATTGTGGATTAAGGAATATTATTTACCAAATCAATTAACGAATATAATGGTTTCTTTAAATGCATTTAAAGAATATTTTCTACATTAACAATGAAAAATGTACACAAGGGATTTTATTACGCTTTAACAGGTCTTCGTTTCTTTAAAAAACATTCATACTACCAACAAGCCAATTAACAAAATATTTTGAATATAATATGTATTTGTATTGTAAATTACCGAATCAGAAACGCATAATTCGATCATATTATTGTAAAAATTCTCTCTCTCTCTCTCTCTCTCTCTCTCTCTCTCTCTCTCTATATATATATATATATATATATATATGAGATTAAGAACTGAAGATTTCAAATAGATTCATTAAAAAATGTTATATTATATTGTATGGCATTGTATAATATAATTATAATATTATTTATAAATTGCCTGAAGAAGGACGTAGTACATTCTGTAAGTATATATTTAAACAAAAGTGATTAATTTAGTTGATGTCATAAACTTAAAATATATTTGGAATAAAAGTCTCATAATAAAGAAGTTACAAAGAGAATTCATGACATTTAACAGTAAATTTAAAAAACACAAAATTAATCTGTTAAAAAACATAAAATTTCTTAACTTTTTTAAATATAACACTTTATTCTATTAACATGCATGCTTTTTATCTGAAACCAAATTAAATATATAACCACTGATGAAAATTTTACCTTTTATGTACATATTATTTCTGTTTCTATACGGAAATTTTGGTACAACAGAAGAATTGTGAAGTTCTAAGTAACGATAAAAAATACGATTTCAATCCTGGAAGGATGACCGTCGCCTATTATATGCTAAATATAGGTTGTCAAAATGTAGAATTTTATCTAAAGTGAGAAATTTTGTTACATAGTGCCGAGGTATCTTTTCTTTTTTTCTTTTTCTCTTTTTTTTAAATATAAAATAGTGCAGTCAACATATTATTTTTTCCATAGTATGTTGGTTACTTCTGTTAACATAGCTACAATAAGCTATCTGTAATACAACAGGATTTTTTCACAATGTTCTGTGTGACATGCAGAGCTCAAGTGGTTTACATGTCGCGTATGATGAAGTGGTGGTCCCCTTATAAATGGGGTAGTGATGCTGACCGTCTAAATGACTGTTTCTGAACGCTCTGACAGCTGTTCTTTGTTATACCTACCTACAAGTTCGGACCAAATCTAGTACACTTGGGTTATGTGGAAAATAGGAAGGTGTTGCTAGTGATTGTCCTAGCTTTTCGTAAATATAAAAAACATGGCGCAAATAATTACCTTGTATTACGACGTTTGGGAAAACCAATTTCGAAGGATTTAAGATCTGATAATATGGCGTACGCTCAGATCAACTTTTTCCTGTATTAATCACCAGCTTACACTCTCTTCCATAATCAATGAGGTATTACGGATTTGCCAATCAACAATAATTATTTTTTAAGCGATCACTACAGGTATTAATTGATCCTCAAAAGTTGCTGAGGCATACACTTGTCAGGAACTTACACAGAATATGCTTATCCGCTGTGATTGCTGTCTTTATACTATTACTTACACCATCACACTTCTTTATAGACGTTCGCTACCTGGTTTTATCCCCAAGTCGCATATTGTTAGGACGTGGCAAGTCAGTTCGGCAACATGGGAGGTTACTATCAGTGACATGATTGTTGGTCTCATCTGTCCAATAAAAAAACTTTAATCCGTTTTTCTTCCCCATTTACGAACTGAATCTAGGGCGAACACTCCAACTCTTCTTTCAATATAATTTCACTAATAAACAAAAAATAGCTACATAGCATTTCGTTGCTGTAGAATTTCTTTGCTCTATTGACATGTCTCACACATTTTTTCTCTTAATTTGATGCATATATTACAAATGGATAAATACTGCATGAGATGCCAGTATACGGAATTTTAATAGATTTTTAAGCCTCGGAACACATTCATGTACGTTTTTATTCCCCGAAAAAGAAACTCCTAAATATAATGCAAATCATAAATACATTGGAATACATCACCAAAATAATATGGTTTCGTATAAGACAATTCGTATGATATTGAACAGTGCATACTCGAAAATGTATTTCCACTTATATTAATAATAGGTTAATTTATTCTACAAGAAAATTTACAAAAATTTCCATTTTTTTTTTTTTTTTTCAGTAAACACATTTTTAGTAAGTTTTAAGAAAGCATGCTCAAAATTTTTATTATTATTATTATTATTATCATTATTATTTTTTTGTCACATGACACTATTGAATATTTATTTAATTATACCGTTTTAACTCGGCAATACTTGCTCGAGATAAACGAATGTGATTACTTGCGCTGGGTATGTCATATCCGCGGCTATTTTTTTTTCTCTGTATTATACCATAAAATATACATGAAAAATAAAACGGTATAAAACATAGACGGGAAAATGCAGTTTTAAATGTATATTAAACATTATAATTATATTTACTCGAATATTTTCTGCAGATATTTCATGTATATCCCATGCGTATATTTACACTTTTTTTTTTTTTCCAAATGAACTTGTTTTTCATTAAAATAATTATAATAATAATAATAATAATTGAGTCACTATAAATGTTAGTCAATGGTACAAATTTCTTTATTAAACCGGATGATATAAGAATGCTTCAAATTTCCAAATACGTGTAACGTCTTTTAAAACATATGAATTTCTGGGAGTTCGAAAAAACCAGTGATAATCCCAACATTAGTTCGAAATTCATCTTTATTCTATTTTGTCAAATACTGTTTTCTATAAAAGTAATTTCATTTGAATAGGAAACATTACTTTCTAAATTAGATTCATATTCAGTCAAAGATTCGGGAGCTCAGGGATAGTCTCCATGACCAGGGTCAGTATCATCTAGAATCTCATTAATTTTCTCGATATTTTAATCATCCAAAAAAACAATATCAAATAAATTTCTTTAATGTCATATTTATTCACTATAATGCATTCATGAACGTTACATTTTATAATAATGCTAGCAGGTAACGCCCGCTTTGCTGGTCCCTATTTTTAAATGAATCGCTATAATTATTGAATTCTCAAAATTGCATTAATTTTTATCACGTGAAAAGAAAAAAAAAAAAAAAAAAAAAACAGAAAAAAAATTTTATTAGGAAAAATGTCGCACCGGGTTCTCACTGCCTTCGGAAAAAATTCCCAAAATGCTCTAACTCTTATTTCTATTATTTTCCCCCTTCGCCCCACCCTCCCGTCTATCCTAATAATTTTAAAAATTCGAAAATATCCGCAATCGATTTGTAGGTATCGAAAACCTCTATATACCAATTTTCAACGATCTAACTCTATTTTGAATTTTTTGCCCCCCTCTCCCCTCCCCCCTTTTCGTCCCTCCTAATAACTTCACACTTTCGAAAATATTCCCATTCGACTTGCAGGCCTTTAAAACCTATCTGTACCAATTTGGAACGGCGTAACTGTATTTCTATTTGTTTTTGCCCATAGCCCCCCATACTGTCCCCTTCTAATAATTTTACAAATTCTAAATTATCCGCAATCGATTTGTAAGTATCGAAAACTTCTATGTACCAATTTTGTACGATCTGACACTATTTTTATTTTTTTGCGCCCCCCCCCTCCCCCCCCCCAAAAAAAAAAAAAAAAAAATCGAAAAAAATCAAAAAATGAGTTTTTGGAAATATTTTCAAGAAGACGTTTGGCGTTTTTTTTTCTTACATATTTGAGCTATTACTTTTACTCGAAAATCCGTATTTTTCTAAATCATTTATACCCCCTTCTCCCGTTAAAAATCCAAAATTCCAAAATCGCAGGAAATAATTTTTTCGTATTCAATTCTAGTCTCCACATCTGCAATTTCTTCACTGTGAAGTTATTTGGAGCCGAGTTATACTTATAAATGTACCCCCTTCCCCCCTTAAAAATCCAAAATTCCAAAATCGCAGAAAATGATTTTTTTTGTTTTCAAGTCTAATCTCTCCCTCTGCAATTTCTTCACCGTGAAGCAATTTGGAGCCGAGTTGTGCTTATAAAGGTGGTTTTTTCTTCTGCACCTTCGAAAATCATTTTCAGCCCCTCTCCCCCCTTAAAATCCAAAATTCCAAAATCACAGAAAATGATTTTTTTGTATTCAAGTCTAGTCTCCCCATCTGCAAATTTTTCATCGTGAAGCAATTTGGAGCCGAGTTATGCTTATAAAGGTGTTTTTGTCTTCAGCAACTCCGAAAATCATTTTCACCCCCTTCCCCCCTTAAAAATCCAAAATTCCAAAATCGCAGAAAACATTTTTTTCGTATTCAAGCCTAGTCTCTCCATCTGCAATTTCTTCCCTGTGAAGCAATTTGGAGCCGAGTTGTACTTATAAATGTGTTTTTGTCTTATGCGCCCCTGAAAATCTCATTTTTACCCCCTACCCCCCCTTAAAAATCCAAAATTCCAAAATCGCAGAAAATGATTTTTTTGTATTCAAGTCTAGTCTCCCCATCTGCAATTTCTTCACCGTAAAGCAATTTGGAGCCGAGATATGCTTATAAAGGTGATTTTTTCCTTCTGCCCCCCGGGGGGGAACGGGGGGGGGGTATTTCGCAAAATCCCGTCTTAGTGATCGCCAGGGTCCTAAAATCAACCTGCTCACCAAAAGCTGTGACTCTATCTCCCATAGGATCGTCACAACCGTGTTGAGTCCGTGAACCAGTGACTCAGTCAGTGAATCAATGGGTTTACTCTTTTATATATATAGATATTAATACGTTTTAAAACGAGATAATCTGAATGTGCGTCCCTGTACTCAGAAAACTAATAGAAATCACAATTATATTTCTTTCATTATACACATTTTCATAAAATCTAAATTTATAACATTTTTCTGAAACTCGTATGTAAAATACCTCAAATGTAAAATAAACTTTCTACAAAAAAAAAAAAAAAAAAAAAAAAAAAAAAAAGTTTTTGTATTGTAAGTCTAAGTTGTATTTTTTTAATTTTAACGTGGTGTTCTTTTGATAAAAATGCTAGAGATTCTTGATACGTGAGCTGCATTACAATTTAAATATAAAAAAAATGAAAACATAGTTGTTCATATATATAGAATGATAGATATAAATAGATAGATAGATAGGTAGATAGATGGATAGATGGATAGATAAATAGATATACGAGATTTAAATATATATTACTTTATCTAAGGAATAAAACATAATAGAGTTTTAGTAAAATATTTCTGTTATATGTTTTTTTCAAATGGGCTAGTCTGAGTGAAACTTCTTTATTCTTCTGTTTTGTTATAATTCATTCCAGTCAAAAATTTTGCACAATAATTCTGATTCGAAACTCTTAAAAAGAAAAAAAAAAAAAAACTTGTCGATAGAATAATTATGTGAAAATGATAATAATTTCTGTTGATTCAAAAAAATAATATTCTGAGTGCAAACTCTATAACTAAAATTCAATAGTTCATAATTAATTCGGATTCATCTGTTTTGATATGTTGTTTCTTTTTGTTTCAGTCATCGATGGAAATGCAGGAGAAGGTGAGTACGATTAAATGTAATATTATGCATTCAAAAATAAAATTCAGTTGTGCTAGATGCTAGATTTACTATTCATTCTGATTCCTATTCTTATCGTATAATTCATATTTTATTTCTTGAAACAATCAGTGTTTGAACAATATTTGAGCATTGAAATATCATTGTAAAACGTATATAGTGGTATTATGTAAGCTTTTGAACAAAGTACATATAATAAGAAATTTTCCTTTATTATCTCAATAACATTGTATTGACAGAATGTAAAAACAAGCATATGTATGAAAAAGGATGTAGGGGAACATCTCCAGTTCTGGGCACAGTTTTGAATTTAGCTTATAGCGTTTGATAAAATATATATTATGCAAACATCTGAATACTAATGGAAAGCAAGAACCATTAGCTAACCTTTGATGAAGTAACTGTATTGATTCCGCCAACCACAAAAAAAAAAAAAAAAAAAAAAAAAAAAAAAAAAACAATTTTGTGAATGATCATGTTGCGCTGGAGTGAAGGTTACAAACATTCCCAGAGGTCAGGGGTCGTGTGACCAGACAGAACGGAGTCATGGGAAGCCGTCTGAGCGACAACTGCTTTGTGTGAAAGAATTTTATATTTTAAAGAAGCGGTAACATCACTAGGTTTCAATTTCACGCATGGGTTTTGTTTCACTACTGACATTTCTCTGAGTTTAGGGTAGACGAAGATTGGAGGAAAATGATATCACAGGCATAGTGACATCACGATCAACGAATCAGTGTTTCGTGTGGGGTATTCCCCTCCCCCCCCTCCGAAGTGTGCTCGGGGGTGAGAGACACTAGAATGAGCAGAGAGACTTGGTGCTTAAGAGCTGTAGCGTGTTTTCGAAGGATGCTCGGAGGCGAGCATTTTGTAATGAATTTTTTTAAATTATTTGTAATGCAACCTATTTTTATTAAGTTTGAATAAAAATAGCAAAAATCACCACATCTTTAAGTAAAGATATATATTGGTGGCATGTCGGCGGAATGTTGTTTTAATGGAAAAAACATCGAACTCTGTCTTCTATGTGTTTGTGGTGAAAAAGTAAAAAAGAACGTGTTGCTGTGAGCCAGGTGACAACTGAAATTCCTGACCCTTACTGGAGATTATTGATGCCTGTGACAATAGCGTGGCAAGAGGAAAGGAGGGGAAGTGCTTCTTTCCTGTGCTGCTGAATTCCCTGGAGATGTCATTCAAAGTGGTTTCAGGTATGTTTTCTTCCATTGTTAGATATGTAAAGTGTCAGAGATTGAGTTAGTGGGTTGATAGTTTTTATTTTTTTCAGTTTGTAACAATGCATTTAGTTACGAAGTTTTAGGAGTAAGAATTTAGTTTTTATGTGTACAATTTTAAGCACGGATATCTCGGATTCAAGTTAATAGTTAAGGCGGTTGAAAATATTAGTTTCATGACTTAACGGGCCGTTTACTTGAGAGATAAATTTATCGTTAAAGTTCTGTTTATTGTAACGGTGAGCTTGGTAACTTTAAATTGTTGTTTAAAAGTTTGATAAGATTATAATTCTACATTCTTTTTAAAAGTAACGTAAGGTGTGGGTAGGGGAAAGTTGGATAAAACGGGATAGTCTGACAAAACGGCATACGTCGCCTAAGGACCTGTCTAGTACTGCTATCGAGCGGACGACGACAGAAACTTGTTCTCGGCCGTCATTACACCATTCTCAGTTCGTCCCGCCTTGAGACCACTTTTTGATGGAAAGTTGTAGCTCTTAGAACTTTTTTACTCTAATTTCTTGGAACTTTCTACATTTACATGCGTTGTTTTCTAGATTATACTGCCTACATATATGGGAATACAATTCCAGTGAGTATTACATTTGATTAAGCATTTATTAATGAACATTCTCATGTGTAATATATCTAATTTTCCTTTCACTTTTAGACATCAGCCATGTTTGTTTTGAAAAGTGTCGGAGTTGGACAAAACGGGACACTTATGAGTTGGATAAAACGGGATACATTTTTTTTTTTTTATGCCGTATATTCGTCACTTCTATGTTTGTATTTCCTCGAGTGAAGGAAAACCCACGATTCATGGATGATGCTTTTCCAGTATCATTTGCAGTACATCACAAGACCGGCTGGATCACGAAGGAGACCTTCATTGTTCGGTTATGCCCATGAGAAGCTCATGAGAAGCTAGTGCTGTTGCTATTTTATGGACACAACAGTCACACCAAATGTTTGGAACTTGTAAATTTGGCAAGAAAAAATAATGTAACCATCCTAACCTTCCCCCTACATACAACTCATCGCCTTCAGCCCCTGGATGTCAGTTTTATGGCTCCACTGAGCACGTATTATGAACAAGAAATTCAAAAGTGGCTGTTTAACCATCCAGGTAGGTGCGTCACAATTTACGAAGTTGCAAAACTGTTCAACGCAGCCTATTCACGGGCAGCTGTTGCAGAAACTGCCGTTAAAGGGTTTAGAAAAACTGGCATAAGTCCTTACAATCCTGACGTCTTCCCAGATCACTTATTTGCACCCTCTGTCACCACAGACCACCCTGCGTCAGACCTGCAGCAAGAACCTCCAGGCATTGGGCACCAGACTGATATGAGCAAAGACCAAGAGCAACCTTCAACTTCTTCAAGGGACATTGTAGAAGTAGACCAACCAACAAACTTGTCAGGAGACAGCCTATATCCAGACCAACCTGCAACATCCTCAGGGAAGAAAGGATTAGAACTCTCTTGTTATTGATCTAAGCTACCATTTTCCATCTCTCCAAAGTTTCTTCTGCCTGTACCTCAAGTAAAAAGTCCTCGCCCAGAAAAAAGGGCTAATAAGGGAAAGAAGAAAACTGTAGTAATAGCATCCTCTCCATATAGGAGTGAGTTAGAAATGGAAGAAAAAGAAAGGACGATTAACTACAAGAAAGAACCAAGAAAATTGAAGAAAAGGCTGCTAAGAAATCCCTCTTAAAAATTCCAAAAGAGAAGTTTGTATGTAAAGGAAAGGGAAAAGAGGATGAAAAAGAGCTACCAGGTCCAATCAAACCTAAAAGTAGGCCTACAAAAGATTCCAAAGGAAAGCCTAATCCTGATGTTAAAAGTCAAAACATAGAAAAGTTTAATAAACCTTCACCAAGCAGCCAAGAATTCATGTCGTCATCGTCTGAAAATGAATCAGAGGGAGGGGAAACCTGCATATTTTTTAATGCACTGTACGTCGACTCTAAGGCTGGTGAAGGTTGGATCCAATGTTCTGGATACCAAGAATGGGCTCACGAAGCGTGTTCTAATGCCGACGAAGAGGACGACACCTTTATATGCGAGTTTTGTTCTGCTATAGGCCAAGATAAAAGGTCTTTCCCATTTTGTAAATAATAACATAAAAAAAACTCTTATTTCAAGTCTGTGGTTACTGAAGGCATTGTTCTTTCAAGCAGAAATTTTGCTTTACAGGTTTTTGCCAGTTAATTATGCTTTTCAGTTATTTTTAAACAAAAAATTAAACATTGTTATCCCTATCCCGTTTTGTCCAACCCAGGTATGCTAAAACGGGATGTGTAAGAGTTTCGTAAATAATTTTTTTTACTATTTCACAGTCATTAAAATTAGTTAAAAATATGCTTTTTGTGTGCTTCAATAAATGTTGTAGTTATAAAAAAAATAAAATGTGTGGTTTTCTTCAATATATTTTCCGTAGTAAAGAAAAACAAGAATGGTATCCCGTTTTGTCCAACTTTCCCCTATATTGTAACTGTTTATATAGGAGTGTACTGGACATTAGTTAATTTTCCTACTGGTAAAAATTCTAGGAATTTTTTTTTTCTAGTTGTTTATTTTAACTAAATATAGGTACTGTTTGTTGTATCTGGGTAAATATTGTAGTTAATGTTTAGAGAAAAGGTGTTTAAAGAATTTCGTAGGTGATAATCAAAGTGTTACTTTTGTGTATATTTTCATGGTATTTGATTTGTTTATTGTTTTTATTACATGTGCATTTTTTTTTCAGTAATTAGTGAAATTGTATTTTGTAAGTATGGCATTTCTCATTAAGTATACTAAAAATGTATTGTTAGAGTTAACGGATAAATTTGGTGTTTCGGGGCTAACAGATAAAAGCAAAAAACTTGAAATCAGGGAAGCCATTGAAAAAGCGGCTAATTATGATGAATGGGTTGCGAAGGTGCTAATAGAAGGGATTTTGGAAGAGAAAGAAAGGGAATCGAAATTACAAAGAGAAAAAGAAGAGCGCGAATGGGAATTACGAAAAGAAAAAGAAGAGCGTGAATGGGCGATGCAAAAAGAAGAGGCCGAACGAAATTTTGAACTTGAGAAACTCAGAATCCAGAGCGCTGCAGAAACTAGTAGCGTAGAGTCGGGGAGTTTAGTTCAAGAGACGGTTTTAAAGAAAATTAATTTAAAGGACATAGCTCCGAAATTTGACCCAAAACAAATGGATATTTCTCTTTCTTTCACGATATTTGAAAGATTAGCACGTAAAGAAAATGTTAGCGAACAGGACTGGATGTCGCAACTTATCCCTTTATTGCCGAGCGACGTCGTACAAATAATTATGAAATTAGACGAGTCAGAGGCTGATAATTTTTAACATGTAAAAAAAAAGTGTTGATGAATAGGTTCAGATTGAGTGCGCGTGCGCTAAGAACGAAATTTGAATCGCACAACAAAAAAAGTGAAGAATTATGGGTTGATTTAGTCCACGATTTGCGAGGGTACCTAGATAACTGGCTTGAGACTTTAGAAATTAAAGATTTAGAGTCATTAAAGGAATTGATGCTCACGGAGCAGTTAAAGAAAAGGGTACCATGCGAAATCAAACAACATTTTGTAGATGTGTGGGAAGAAATCAACAAAGCTTCGGATTTGGCGGAGAAGTGCGACAAGTATGATGCGGTTAGAAAGGAGAATGGGAAAAGAGAATATAAGCCTTTTCAGCGTTTTACGAAGGGTAGAAATTCATTTGGGAAGGATGGTCAGAAATTCGGGTCAGGTAAGCATGATGGCGGGAGTAATCCGAAAGCTGAGTCAGCTAAGGGCGACAAAAAGGACTCAGGAAAATTAAAAGGGGATAAAATCGAATCTAAAGATCGTGATTTTGATAGAAATAGTAAAGTTGTGTGCTATCTTTGCTCGAAAAGGTGCCATATTCGACCTAACTGCCCACAAAACCCTACTCGCAGAACAAATCCGATCAATAACTTAAGTGCGGGCGAAATTTTAGGTGTTGGTTTTGAGCCTTATATAGGTAAATTAGAAATAAATGGACAAGAGCGCGAATTCTTGAGAGATAGTGTCTCAAACACTGACGTGTGCGAAAGGAATATGATTTCTGTTGAAGATTTACTGCCGGAACAGGTTTGGATTAAGCAACCGTTTGACGAAACGTGTAGGTGTTTACCTTTGGCGAAAATCGTTTTAAAAGGGGAATTCGGTGAGGTCATTACTAAAGCGGCTGTAAAACCGGCTAATTTGAGTCAGGGAATATATCTTCTAGGCAATAAAACCTCAGAGTTCATTGAGTCCAATAAAAAAATTGTTTATCCAATTAATGCGATAACGCGAAGTTAGAAACGGGAGCAAGAAAGGATTAAGAGTGCGCAGTCCGAAATAAATTGGAGCAGCATGTCCTACTTTGGACCTTGCACCAGAAAAAGCCATTCAACCAACCGAAATAAATAATAAAAACCCAACTCAGGAAAAAATTCAGAATTTTGAGGAGGAACCGGGTTTGATAAGCGAGTCGTTAGAGGAGACTAGTGCAGAAAATAAGGTTGTTTTTTCCTGTGTTAAAAGAAATAGACAGGTGTCCATTAATCGGGGTTTCAGCTGAAGAGTTTCAAAAAGAGCAAATGGCGTGTGAACAGTTGAAAAATTGTTGGGAAAAAGCTAGGAATGAAGCGGGAAAGGAATTTAAGATAGAAAATGAGCGGTTAATTCGAATAACTGATTCTAAGCGTAACCAAAACTGGATGCAGTTGTGCGTGCCAAAGAAATTTAGGGCAGCGATTCTAAACCTGTGTCCTGGTTCTGTGTTAGGGCATTTAGGCTCGTGTAAAACTAATCAGAGGGTGCTGACTAATTTCTTTTGGCCAAATTGGTATCAGGAAATCGAAGAGTATGTCAAAACTTGTGAAATTTGTCAAAAAGTAGGACAAAAAGGGGATAAGAAAAAAGCTCCATTAAGATTAGTACCGATTATTTCTGAACCGTTCAGACGTCTGTTGATTGACGCTATAGGTCCGCTTGTAACGAGCAACAAAAATAATCGTTTTGCGATAACGGCTGTTTGCGTCGCTTCAAAATTCCCGGATGCTATTCCTGTGGAAAACCTAACTATAAATATATATATATATATATATGTAAGTCAAAAATAGGCTTTTTTTCTGCTACGAAACCGTTAGCTGAATTTGAAGTCAACCCTTAACCTAGTAAAATAGTTTTAAGGGAAACAAAAAACAACTCCAATTCACAAAGAGTTTTTTGATGAGCTGAATTTGGCCCTGAACCAAACATGTTTATAAACAATACGGGAACTCAATTTGAGGTTTTAACTGATTTTAATATATATATATATATATATAATTATTATTATTATTTAATTTTCATATATATATAAATAATATGGAATTTTGGGAATTCATTTAAATTCAGCGAACAACAAAGCGAACAAGACTATTATTTCAATTATCCTCTTCCCTCATTATCATTTCCCGTGAATACATCAATGCTGTAAAATAACTTAATATTGAATGCATAAATGAAAAAAAAAATCTTAAAGAAATGTTCAGTTTTGGTAAACCACAAAAAAACTTTCTTGTGGTGTTATCCTGCGCATTCAAGATTAACTGAAGCATGCAATACACTAAATTGCAGTTTTGTCATATTTTTTTCAGAATTTACATAACGCTTGAAAAAATATTAACAAATAAAACGAACATAAATATTATTACTCGATTTGTTCTTTTGTGTCAGAACAAAAATATATTTTTCTGTACTAATGTTTAAATTGTGAATTAAGGAATATTATTTAACAAATCAATTAACGAATATAATGGTCTTTTTAAATGTATTTAAAGAATATTTTCTACATTAACAATGAAAAATGTACACAAGGGATTTTATTCCGCTTTAACAGGTCTTCGTTTCTTTAAAAAACATTCATACTACCAACAAGCCAATTAACAAAATATTTTGAATATAATATGTATTTGTATTGTAAATTACCGAATCAGAAACGCATAATTCGATCATATTATTGTAAAAATTCTCTCTCTCTCTCTCTCTCTCTCTCTATATATATATATATATATATATATATATATATATATATGAGATTAAGAACTGAAGATTTCAAATAGATTCATTAAAAAATGTTATATTATATTGTATGGCATTGTATAATATAATTATAATATTATTTATAAATTGCCTGAAGAAGGACGTAGTACATTCTGTAAGTATATATTTAAACAAAAGTGATTAATTTAGTTGATGTCATAAACTTAAAATATATTTGGAATAAAAGTCTCATAATAAAGAAGTTACAAAGAGAATTCATGACATTTAACAGTAAATTTAAAAAACACAAAATTAATCTGTTAAAAAACATAAAATTTCTTAACTTTTTTAAATATAACACTTTATTCTATTAACATGCATGCTTTTTATCTGAAACCAAATTAAATATATAACCACTGATGAAAATTTTACCTTTTATGTACATATTATTTCTGTTTCTATACGGAAATTTTGGTACAACAGAAGAATTGTGAAGTTCTAAGTAACGATAAAAAATACGATTTCAATCCTGGAAGGATGACCGTCGCCTATTATATGCTAAATATAGGTTGTCAAAATGTAGAATTTTATCTAAAGTGAGAAATTTTGTTACATAGTGCCGAGGTATCTTTTTTTTTTTTCTTTCTTTTTTTCTTTTTCTCTTTTTTTTAAATATAAAATAGTGCAGTCAACATATTATTTCTTCCATAGTATGTTGGTTACTTCTGTTAACATAGCTACAATAAGCTATCTGTAATACAACAGGATTTTTTCACAATGTTCTGTGTGACATGCAGAGCTCAAGTGGTTTACATGTCGCGTATGATGAAGTGGTGGTCCCCTTATAAATGGGGTAGTGATGCTGACCGTCTAAATGACTGTTTCTGAACGCTCTGACAGCTGTTCTTTGTTATACCTACCTACAAGTTCGGACAAAATCTAGTACACTTGGGTTATGTGGAAAATAGGAAGGTGTTGCTAGTGATTGTCCTAGCTTTTCGTAAATATAAAAAACATGGCGCAAATAATTACCTTGTATTACGACGTTTGGGAAAACCAATTTCGAAGGATTTAAGATCTGATAATATGGCGTACGCTCAGATCAACTTTTTCCTGTATTAATCACCAACTTACACTCTCTTCCATAATCAATGAGGTATTACGGATTTGCCAATCAACATTAATTATTTTTTAAGCGATCACTACAGGTATTAATTGATCCTCAAAAGTTGCTGAGGCATACACTTGTCAGGAACTTACACAGAATATGCTTATCCGCTGTGATTGCTGTCTTTATACTATTACTTACACCATCACACTTCTTTATAGACGTTCGCTACCTGGTTTTATCCCCAAGTCGCATATTGTTAGGACGTGGCAAGTCAGTTCGGCAACATGGGAGGTTACTATCAGTGACATGATTGTTGGTCTCATCTGTCCAATAAAAAAACTTTAATCCGTTTTTCTTCCCCATTTACGAACTGAATCTAGGGCGAACACTCCAACTCTTCTTTCAATATAATTTCACTAATAAACAAAAAATAGCTACATAGCATTTCGTTGCTGTAGAATTTCTTTGCTCTATTGACATGTCTCACACATTTTTTCTCTTAATTTGATGCATATATTACAAATGGATAAATACTGCATGAGATGCCAGTATACGGAATTTTAATAGATTTTTAAGCCTCGGAACACATTCATGTACGTTTTTATTCCCCGAAAAAGAAACTCCTAAATATAATGCAAATCATAAATACATTGGAATACATCACCAAAATAATATGGTTTCGTATAAGACAATTCGTATGATATTGAACAGTGCATACTCGAAAATGTATTTCCACTTATATTAATAATAGGTTAATTTATTCTACAAGAAAATTTACAAAAATTTCCATTTTTTTTTTTTTTTCAGTAAACACATTTTTAGTAAGTTTTAAGAAAGCATGCTCAAACTTTTTATTATTATTATTATTATTATCATTATTATTTTTTTGTCACATGACACTATTGAATATTTATTTAATTATACCGTTTTAACTCGGCAATACTTGCTCGAGATAAACGAATGTGATTACTTGCGCTGGGTATGTCATATCCGCGGCTATTTTTTTTCTCTGTATTATACCATAAAATATACATGAAAAATAAAACGGTATAAAACATAGACGGGAAAATGCAGTTTTAAATGTATATTAAACATTATAATTATATTTACTCGAATATTTTCTGCAGATATTTCATGTATATCCCATGCGTATATTTACACTTTTTTTTTTTTTTTTTTCCAAATGAACTTGTTTTTCATTAAAATAATTATAATAATAATAATAATAATTGAGTCACTATAAATGTTAGTCAATGGTACAAATTTCTTTATTAAACCGGATGATATAAGAATGCTTCAAATTTCCAAATACGTTTAACGTCTTTTAAAACATATGAATTTCTGGGAGTTCGAAAAAACCAGTGATAATCCCAACATTAGTTCGAAATTCATCTTTATTCTATTTTGTCAAATACTGTTTTCTATAAAAGTAATTTCATTTGAATAGGAAACATTACTTTCTAAATTAGATTCATATTCAGTCAAAGATTCGGGAGCTCAGGGATAGTCTCCATGACCAGGGTCAGTATCATCTAGAATCTCATTAATTTTCTCGATATTTTAATCATCCAAAAAAACAATATCAAATAAATTTCTTTAATGTCATATTTATTCACTATAATGCATTCATGAACGTTACATTTTATAATAATGCTAGCAGGTAACGCCCGCTTTGCTGGTCCCTATTTTTAAATGAATCGCTATAATTATTGAATTCTCAAAATTGCATTAATTTTTATCACGTGAAAAGAAAAAAAAAAAAAAAAAAAAAAAAAAAAAAAAAAAACAGAAAAAAAATTTTATTAGGAAAAATGTCGCACCGGGTTCTCACTGCCTTCGGAAAAAATTCCCAAAATGCTCTAACTCTTATTTCTATTATTTTCCCCCTTCGCCCCACCCTCCCGTCTATCCTAATAATTTTAAAAATTCGAAAATATCCGCAATCGATTTGTAGGTATCGAAAACCTCTATATACCAATTTTCAACGATCTAACTCTATTTTGAATTTTTTGCCCCCCTCTCCCCTCCCCCCTTTTCGTCCCTCCTAATAACTTCACACTTTCGAAAATATTCCCATTCGACTTGCAGGCCTTTAAAACCTATCTGTACCAATTTGGAACGGCGTAACTGTATTTCTATTTGTTTTTGCCCATAGCCCCCCATACTGTCCCCTTCTAATAATTTTACAAATTCTAAATTATCCGCAATCGATTTGTAAGTATCGAAAACTTCTATGTACCAATTTTGTACGATCTGACACTATTTTTATTTTTTTGCGCCCCCCCCCCTCTCCCCCCCCCCAAAAAAAAAAAAAAAAAATCGAAAAAAATCAAAAAATGAGTTTTTGGAAATATTTTCAAGAAGACGTTTGGCGTTTTTTTTCTTACATATTTGAGCTATTACTTTTACTCGAAAATCCGTATTTTTCTAAATCATTTATACCCCCTTCTCCCGTTAAAAATCCAAAATTCCAAAATCGCAGGAAATAATTTTTTCGTATTCAATTCTAGTCTCCACATCTGCAATTTCTTCACTGTGAAGTTATTTGGAGCCGAGTTATACTTATAAATGTACCCCCTTCCCCCCTTAAAAATCCAAAATTCCAAAATCGCAGAAAATGATTTTTTTTGTTTTCAAGTCTAATCTCTCCCTCTGCAATTTCTTCACCGTGAAGCAATTTGGAGCCGAGTTGTGCTTATAAAGGTGGTTTTTTCTTCTGCACCTTCGAAAATCATTTTCAGCCCCTCTCCCCCCTTAAAAATCCAAAATTCCAAAATCACAGAAAATGATTTTTTTGTATTCAAGTCTAGTCTCCCCATCTGCAAATTTTTCATCGTGAAGCAATTTGGAGCCGAGTTATGCTTATAAAGGTGTTTTTGTCTTCAGCAACTCCGAAAATCATTTTCACCCCCTTCCCCCCTTAAAAATCCAAAATTCCAAAATCGCAGAAAACAATTTTTTCGTATTCAAGCCTAGTCTCTCCATCTGCAATTTCTTCCCTGTGAAGCAATTTGGAGCCGAGTTGTACTTATAAAAGTGTTTTTGTCTTATGCGCCCCTGAAAATCTCATTTTTACCCCCTACCCCCCCTTAAAAATCCAAAATTCCAAAATCGCAGAAAATGATTTTTTTGTATTCAAGTCTAGTCTCCCCATCTGCAATTTCTTCACCGTGAAGCAATTTGGAGCCGAGATATGCTTATAAAGGTGATTTTTTCCTTCTGCCCCCCGGGGGGGAACGGGGGGGGTATTTCGCAAAATCCCGTCTTAGTGATCGCCAGGGTCCTAAAATCAACCTGCTCACCAAAAGCTGTGACTCTATCTCCCATAGGATCGTCACAACCGTGTTGAGTCCGTGAACCAGTGACTCAGTCAGTGAATCAATGGGTTTACTCTTTTATATATATAGATATTAATACGTTTTAAAACGAGATAATCTGAATGTGCGTCCCTGTACTCAGAAAACTAATAGAAATCACAATTATATTTCTTTCATTATACACATTTTCATAAAATCTAAATTTATAACATTTTTCTGAAACTCGTATGTAAAATACCTCAAATGTAAAATAAACTTTCTACAAAAAAAAAAAAAAAAAAAAAAAAAAAAAGTTTTTGTATTGTAAGTCTAAGTTGTATTTTTTTAATTTTAACGTGGTGTTCTTTTGATAAAAATGCTAGAGATTCTTGATACGTGAGCTGCATTACAATTTAAATATAAAAAAAATGAAAACATAGTTGTTCATATATATAGAATGATAGATATAAATAGATAGATAGATAGGTAGATAGATGGATAGATGGATAGATAAATAGATATACGAGATTTAAATATATATTACTTTATCTAAGGAATAAAACATAATAGAGTTTTAGTAAAATATTTCTGTTATATGTTTTTTTCAAATGGGCTAGTCTGAGTGAAACTTCTTTATTCTTCTGTTTTGTTATAATTCATTCCAGTCAAAAATTTTGCACAATAATTCTGATTCGAAACTCTTAAAAAGAAAAAAAAAAAAAACTTGTCGATAGAATAATTATGTGAAAATGATAATAATTTCTGTTGATTCAAAAAAATAATATTCTGAGTGCAAACTCTATAACTAAAATTCAATAGTTCATAATTAATTCGGATTCATCTGTTTTGACATGTTGTTTCTTTTTGTTTCAGTCATCGATGGAAATGCAGGAGAAGGTGAGTACGATTAAATGTAATATTATGCATTCAAAAATAAAATTCAGTTGTGCTAGATGCTAGATTTACTATTCATTCTGATTCCTATTCTTATCGTATAATTCATATTTTATTTCTTGAAACAATCAGTGTTTGAACAATATTTGAGCATTGAAATATCATTGTAAAACGTATATAATGGTATTATGTAAGCTTTTGAACAAAGTACATATAATAAGAAATTTTCCTTTATTATCTCAATAACATTGTATTGACAGAATGTAAAAACAAGCATATGTATGAAAAAGGATGTAGGGGAACATCTCCAGTTCTGGGCACAGTTTTGAATTTAGCTTATAACGTTTGATAAAATATATATTATGCAAACATCTGAATACTAATGGAAAGCAAGAACCATTAGCTAACCTTTGATGAAGTAACTGTATTGATTCCGCCAACCACAAAAAAAAAAAAAAAAAAAAAAAAAAACAATTTTGTGAATGATCATGTTGCGCTGGAGTGAAGGTTACAAACATTCCCAGAGGTCAGGGGTCGTGTGACCAGACAGAACGGAGTCATGGGAAGCCGTCTGAGCGACAACTGCTTTGTGTGAAAGAATTTTATATTTTAAAGAAGCGGTAACATCACTAGGTTTCAATTTCACGCATGGGTTTTGTTTCACTACTGACATTTCTCTGAGTTTAGGGTAGACGAAGATTGGAGGAAAATGATATCACAGGCATAGTGACATCACGATCAACGAATCAGTGTTTCGTGTGGGGTATTCCCCTCCCCCCCCTCCGAAGTGTGCTCGGGGGTGAGAGACACTAGAATGAGCAGAGAGACTTGGTGCTTAAGAGCTGTAGCGTGTTTTCGAAGGATGCTCGGAGGCGAGCATTTTGTAATGAATTTTTTTAAATTATTTGTAATGCAACCTATTTTTATTAAGTTTGAATAAAAATAGCAAAAATCACCACATCTTTAAGTAAAGATATATATTGGTGGCATGTCGGCGGAATGTTGTTTTAATGGAAAAAACATCGAACTCTGTCTTCTATGTGTTTGTGGTGAAAAAGTAAAAAAGAACGTGTTGCTGTGAGCCAGGTGACAACTGAAATTCCTGACCCTTACTGGAGATTATTGATGCCTGTGACAATAGCGTGGCAAGAGGAAAGGAGGGGAAGTGCTTCTTTCCTGTGCTGCTGAATTCCCTGGAGATGTCATTCAAAGTGGTTTCAGGTATGTTTTCTTCCATTGTTAGATATGTAAAGTGTCAGAGATTGAGTTAGTGGGTTGATAGTTTTTATTTTTTTCAGTTTGTAACAATGCATTTAGTTACGAAGTTTTAGGAGTAAGAATTTAGTTTTTATGTGTACAATTTTAAGCACGGATATCTCGGATTCAAGTTAATAGTTAAGGCGGTTGAAAATATTAGTTTCATGACTTAACGGGCCGTTTACTTGAGAGATAAATTTATCGTTAAAGTTCTGTTTATTGTAACGGTGAGCTTGGTAACTTTAAATTGTTGTTTAAAAGTTTGATAAGATTATAATTCTACATTCTTTTTAAAAGTAACGTAAGGTGTGGGTAGGGGAAAGTTGGATAAAACGGGATAGTCTGACAAAACGGCATACGTCGCCTAAGGACCTGTCTAGTACTGCTATCGAGCGGACGACGACAGAAACTTGTTCTCGGCCGTCATTACACCATTCTCAGTTCGTCCCGCCTTGAGACCACTTTTTGATGGAAAGTTGTAGCTCTTAGAACTTTTTTACTCTAATTTCTTGGAACTTTCTACATTTACATGCGTTGTTTTCTAGATTATACTGCCTACATATATGGGAATACAATTCCAGTGAGTATTACATTTGATTAAGCATTTATTAATGAACATTCTCATGTGTAATATATCTAATTTTCCTTTCACTTTTAGACATCAGCCATGTTTGTTTTGAAAAGTGTCGGAGTTGGACAAAACGGGACACTTATGAGTTGGATAAAACGGGATACATTTTTTTTTTTTTTATGCCGTATATTCGTCACTCCTATGTTTGTATTTCCTCGAGTGAAGGAAAACCCACGATTCATGGATGATGCTTTTCCAGTATCATTTGCAGTACATCACAAGACCGGCTGGATCACGAAGGAGACCTTCATTGTTCGGTTTAAAAAAATCGTGGAATTTTCCAACCCTGCCCATGAGAAGCTAGTGCTGTTGCTATTTGATGGACACAACAGTCACACCAAATGTTTGGAACTTGTAAATTTGGCAAGAAAAAATAATGTAACCATCCTAACCTTCCCCCTACATACAACTCATCGCCTTCAGCCCCTGGATGTCAGTTTTATGGCTCCACTGAGCACGTATTATGAACAAGAAATTCAAAAGTGGCTGTTTAACCATCCAGGTAGGTGCGTCACAATTTACGAAGTTGCAAAACTGTTCAACGCAGCCTATTCACGGGCAGCTGTTGCAGAAACTGCCGTTAAAGGGTTTAGAAAAACTGGCATAAGTCCTTACAATCCTGACGTCTTCCCAGATCACTTATTTGCACCCTCTGTCACCACAGACCACCCTGCGTCAGACCTGCAGCAAGAACCTCCAGGCATTGGGCACCAGACTGATATGAGCAAAGACCAAGAGCAACCTTCAACTTCTTCAAGGGACATTGTAGAAGTAGACCAACCAACAAACTTGTCAGGAGACAGCCTATATCCAGACCAACCTGCAACATCCTCAGGGAAGAAAGGATTAGAACTCTCTTGTTATTGATCTAAGCTACCATTTTCCATCTCTCCAAAGTTTCTTCTGCCTGTACCTCAAGTAAAAAGTCCTCGCCCAGAAAAAAGGGCTAATAAGGGAAAGAAGAAAACTGTAGTAATAGCATCCTCTCCATATAGGAGTGAGTTAGAAATGGAAGAAAAAGAAAGGACGATTAACTACAAGAAAGAACCAAGAAAATTGAAGAAAAGGCTGCTAAGAAATCCCTCTTAAAAATTCCAAAAGAGAAGTTTGTATGTAAAGGAAAGGGAAAAGAGGATGGAAAAGAGCTACCAGGTCCAATCAAACCTAAAAGTAGGCCTACAAAAGATTCCAAAGGAAAGCCTAATCCTGATGTTAAAAGTCAAAACATAGAAAAGTTTAATAAACCTTCACCAAGCAGCCAAGAATTCATGTCGTCATCGTCTGAAAATGAATCAGAGGGAGGGGAAACCTGCATATTTTTTAATGCACTGTACGTCGACTCTAAGGCTGGTGAAGGTTGGATCCAATGTTCTGGATACCAAGAATGGGCTCACGAAGCGTGTTCTAATGCCGACGAAGAGGACGACACCTTTATATGCGAGTTTTGTTCTGCTATAGGCCAAGATAAAAGGTCTTTCCCATTTTGTAAATAATAACATAAAAAAAACTCTTATTTCAAGTCTGTGGTTACTGAAGGCATTGTTCTTTCAAGCAGAAATTTTGCTTTACAGGTTTTTGCCAGTTAATTATGCTTTTCAGTTATTTTTAAACAAAAAATTAAACATTGTAATCCCTATCCCGTTTTGTCCAACCCAGGTATGCTAAAACGGGATGTGTAAGAGTTTCGTAAATAATTTTTTTTACTATTTCACAGTCATTAAAATTAGTTAAAAATATGCTTTTT
This sequence comes from Salticus scenicus, assembly GCA_963930645.1. Lineage (NCBI taxonomy): Eukaryota > Metazoa > Arthropoda > Arachnida > Araneae > Salticidae > Salticus > Salticus scenicus. The sequence goes on along the minus strand of OZ005656.1, from coordinate 131,762,840 downwards.
GTGTGCTTCAATAAATGTTGTAGTTATAAAAAAAATAAAATGTGTGGTTTTCTTCAATATATTTTCCGTAGTAAAGAAAAACAAGAATGGTATCCCGTTTTGTCCAACTTTCCCCTATATTGTAACTGTTTATATAGGAGTGTACTGGACATTAGTTAATTTTCCTACTGGTAAAAATTCTAGGAATTTTTTTTTTTTTCTAGTTGTTTATTTTAACTAAATATAGGTACTGTTTGTTGTATCTGGGTAAATATTGTAGTTAATGTTTAGAGAAAAGGTGTTTAAAGAATTTCGTAGGTGATAATCAAAGTGTTACTTTTGTGTATATTTTCATGGTATTTGATTTGTTTATTGTTTTTATTACATGTGCATTTTTTTTTCAGTAATTAGTGAAATTGTATTTTGTAAGTATGGCATTTCTCATTAAGTATACTAAAAATGTATTGTTAGAGTTAACGGATGAATTTGGTGTTTCGGGGCTAACAGATAAAAGCAAAAAACTTGAAATCAGGGAAGCCATTGAAAAAGCGGCTAATTATGATGAATGGGTTGCGAAGGTGCTAATAGAAGGGATTTTGGAAGAGAAAGAAAGGGAATCGAAATTACAAAGAGAAAAAGAAGAGCGCGAATGGGAATTACGAAAAGAAAAAGAAGAGCGTGAATGGGCGATGCAAAAAGAAGAGGCCGAACGAAATTTTGAACTTGAGAAACTCAGAATCCAGAGCGCTGCAGAAACTAGTAGCGTAGAGTCGGGGAGTTTAGTTCAAGAGACGGTTTTAAAGAAAATTAATTTAAAGGACATAGCTCCGAAATTTGACCCAAAACAAATGGATATTTCTCTTTCTTTCACGATATTTGAAAGATTAGCACGTAAAGAAAATGTTAGCGAACAGGACTGGATGTCGCAACTTATCCCTTTATTGCCGAGCGACGTCGTACAAATAATTATGAAATTAGACGAGTCAGAGGCTGATAATTTTTAACATGTAAAAAAAAAGTGTTGATGAATAGGTTCAGATTGAGTGCGCGTGCGCTAAGAACGAAATTTGAATCGCACAACAAAAAAAGTGAAGAATTATGGGTTGATTTAGTCCACGATTTGCGAGGGTACCTAGATAACTGGCTTGAGACTTTAGAAATTAAAGATTTAGAGTCATTAAAGGAATTGATGCTCACGGAGCAGTTAAAGAAAAGGGTACCATGCGAAATCAAACAACATTTTGTAGATGTGTGGGAAGAAATCAACAAAGCTTCGGATTTGGCGGAGAAGTGCGACAAGTATGATGCGGTTAGAAAGGAGAATGGGAAAAGAGAATATAAGCCTTTTCAGCGTTTTACGAAGGGTAGAAATTCATTTGGGAAGGATGGTCAGAAATTCGGGTCAGGTAAGCATGATGGCGGGAGTAATCCGAAAGCTGAGTCAGCTAAGGGCGACAAAAAGGACTCAGGAAAATTAAAAGGGGATAAAATCGAATCTAAAGATCGTGATTTTGATAGAAATAGTAAAGTTGTGTGCTATCTTTGCTCGAAAAGGTGCCATATTCGACCTAACTGCCCACAAAACCCTACTCGCAGAACAAATCCGATCAATAACTTAAGTGCGGGCGAAATTTTAGGTGTTGGTTTTGAGCCTTATATAGGTAAATTAGAAATAAATGGACAAGAGCGCGAATTCTTGAGAGATAGTGTCTCAAACACTGACGTGTGCGAAAGGAATATGATTTCTGTTGAGGATTTACTGCCGGAACAGGTTTGGATTAAGCAACCGTTTGACGAAACGTGTAGGTGTTTACCTTTGGCGAAAATCGTTTTAAAAGGGGAATTCGGTGAGGTCATTACTAAAGCGGCTGTAAAACCGGCTAATTTGAGTCAGGGAATATATCTTCTAGGCAATAAAACCTCAGAGTTCATTGAGTCCAATAAAAAAATTGTTTATCCAATTAATGCGATAACGCGAAGTTAGAAACGGGAGCAAGAAAGGATTAAGAGTGCGCAGTCCGAAATAAATTGGAGCAGCATGTCCTACTTTGGACCTTGCACCAGAAAAAGCCATTCAACCAACCGAAATAAATAATAAAAATCCAACTCAGGAAAAAATTCAGAATTTTGAGGAGGAACCGGGTTTGATAAGCGAGTCGTTAGAGGAGACTAGTGCAGAAAATAAGGTTGTTTTTTCCTGTGTTAAAAGAAATAGACAGGTGTCCATTAATCGGGGTTTCAGCTGAAGAGTTTCAAAAAGAGCAAATGGCGTGTGAACAGTTGAAAAATTGTTGGGAAAAAGCTAGGAATGAAGCGGGAAAGGAATTTAAGATAGAAAATGAGCGGTTAATTCGAATAACTGATTCTAAGCGTAACCAAAACTGGATGCAGTTGTGCGTCCCAAAGAAATTTAGGGCAGCGATTCTAAACCTGTGTCCTGGTTCTGTGTTAGGGCATTTAGGCTCGTGTAAAACTAATCAGAGGGTGCTGACTAATTTCTTTTGGCCAAATTGGTATCAGGAAATCGAAGAGTATGTCAAAACTTGTGAAATTTGTCAAAAAGTAGGACAAAAAGGGGATAAGAAAAAAGCTCCATTAAGATTAGTACCGATTATTTCTGAACCGTTCAGACGTCTGTTGATTGACGCTATAGGTCCGCTTGTAACGAGCAACAAAAATAATCGTTTTGCGATAACGGCTGTTTGCGTCGCTTCAAAATTCCCGGATGCTATTCCTGTGGAAAACCTAACTTCGAGGTCAGTGATCAATGCACTGATGCAAATTTTCGCGAAGACCGGATTTCCTAGAGAGTTAGTCTGCGATCAAGGTGCTTATTTTACGAGTGACTTATCGACAGCGTTTTTTGAGAAGTATGATATCAAAATCAATCATCTTCTGTCTGTCATCCGCAATCTAATCAGGTGGAAAGAATGCATTCCACTCTTAAGAGGATTCTCAAAGCGTTATTTCTCGAATCGAAAAGCGATTGGGAAGAAAATCTGCCTATGGCTCTTTTCGCGTTGAGGACGGTGTCGCATGAGAGCAAGGGATTTTCTCCTTCAGAGCTTATTTTTGGGAAGAATTTGAGGATGCCTCATACCGTTGTTTACGAAAATTGGATGCAGAAAGAGGAAATGAATCAAAATGTAGTCGAGTATATTTTGGATTTAAATGAGCGCTTAAAAAGATGTCAAGATATGGCAGGTGAGCGTATGACGGAATGTCAACAAAAAAGGAAATGGTGGTACAACCAAAATGCGGTGTCCCAAAATGCGGTTAAGTTGGGAGACTCGGTGTTGGTTTTGGCTACCGCAAAACCACACAAAATGGCAGTACAGTGGCTAGGTCCAGGTGTAGTTACGGGGGTAATATCCGATACGAACTATACGGTAGATCTTCCGGGAAGGAGATGTAAGGACACGATTTTCCACGTGAATTTAATGAAACCTTATCATAAACGCCCAGAGTATGTCAACTTAACTTTGGAAGAGGGTGGCGAGGAAATTGAGGAGGATGCATCTATCCCGTATCCGATTTCGGTCCCAAATCATTTCAACTTCAAAGACTTAATTAAGGGGAGTAATTTGGGAAATAAGCTTTCGGAAGGGAATTTGGCAACTTTACAAAATGTCCTAGTAAAGCATAAAACGGTGTTTTCTAACGACCCTGGTACGACCCATAAGGTAGAGATGGATATCATTTTGACAGATAATAAGCTGATTCGTGCAAAACCCTATCGCATGTCCCCGCGGCAGTTAGAAATTATGCGGAAGGAGATTTCCAGGCTGTTAGAGTTAGGGGTGATAGAGGTGGGTCAGTCCGATTACGCATCGCCTATGATTCTTGTAGAGAGTCCGGGGAAAGACCCTAGGCCGTGTGTAGATTATAGGGCCCTCAATGCCAAAACCCAAGTGCAATTTCTCCGGTTACCGAATATTGAGAAGATTGTTGAGGAAGTGAGCACTGCAGAATATATTTCAGTAATGGATCTGTCGAAGGGGTATTTCCAAATCCTGTTAACGAAACGTGCGCAAAGGTATGCGGCGTTTGTAACCCCTTTCGGTGAATTTATTCGAAAAAAATGACGTTTGGCTTAGTGAATGCTCCATTTTATTTTTGTAAATTAATTAGTGAGGTGCTAGGGAATTTAGTGAGTTTTGTGAGACCATATCTGGATGATTTGGCAGTGTTTTCATCCAGTTGGGAGCTCCATATCCGGCATCTGGACATTGTGTTACAACGTTTGGAGGAGGCAAATCTAAAAGTGAAACCGGCAAAGTGTTTATTCGCCCAGGATCATGTAAAATTTTTAGGGCATGAAGTGGGGTCAGGGAAGAGGTCGCCGAGTGACGCGAAAATCCAAACTATCAAAGAATTTCCCATTCCAAAGACAAAGACGAATGTAAGGTCATTTTTAGGTCTGACCGGATTTTACCATAAATATATAAAGGATTATGCGACAAAAGCTGCGCCTTTGACGGATTTGTTAAAAGGGAAAAATAAGAGGGAAAAAACTGAGTGGAGTCAGGAATGTGATCAGGCATTTAATGTACTAAAATTAGATCTAACTAAGGGACCGGTACTCTATGTTGCGTATTTTTCAAAAGAATTCATTGTTCAGACTGAGACTGATGCAAGTCTTATAGGGGCGGGTGTGGTCCTAGCTCAAAATTTCAGGAATAACGAGGAGCATCTAATTGTTTATCTGTGCAAAAAAATCTCTAAGGCGGAGCGTAATTATAGTACCATTGAACGCGAATTAGCGGCAGTCATTTTTGGGGTGAAAAAACTAAATCATTATTTAGATGGACAAAAATTCGTTCTTCAAACCGATAATAACCCTTTCGTTTATCTTAAAAAAATGATGGTCACAAATTCACGTTTGACGAGATGGGCCTTATGTTTACAACTATACAACTTCACAGTCGAGCATAAGAGCGGAAAAAAGCATTTGAATGCAGATGCGTTAAGTCGCATGCATGAAGAATAGAAAAAAAAAAAAAAAAAGGAAAAAATGCCTTGGTTTGAGGTAGTGTTTTTGGACTGTTTGTAAACATTTATTCTTTTAATTTCTCTTTCATTTGTATTCCAAAAAATGTTTGAATGTATTGATTATGAATTATTTTTCTATCTTTTTCATGAAATTTTATTGTGAAATTGTGAAATTTCAGTGTTTGACTTTTAAAATTTTGTTAGGTGTAGAACCTTTGATTGTCATCACGAAATTGCATGTGAATGTTTATTTTTTTTTACATAATGTGAAATGAGACCTTGGGATCTAGGAATTATGCAAGGTGTAAGACTAGAAAATTTATTTTTAAGATTATTTTTAGTTCTATAAATGTTCAGGGGGTTGTTTCGATTTTTTTTCTTGAGGGGGGGGGGGGGAGCTCAACTCTCTGGTGTTGCATATTTGATAGTGGGAGGAGGCACCTGTGTCTTCTGTAGCCCATTTTTTATCCTGAAGTCCGTAAAATGGTCTTTTAGGAGGGAGGAAGCTGTGCTGGAGTGAAGGTTACAAACATTCCCAGAGGTCAGGGGTCGTGTGACCAGACAGAACGGAGCCATGGGTTTTGTTTCACTACCGAGATTTCTCTGAGTTTCGGGTAGACGAAGATTGGAGGAAAATGATATCACAGGCACAGTGACATCACGATCAACGAATCAGTGTTTCGTGCGGGGTATTCCCCTCCCCCCCTCCGAAGTGTTCTCGGGGGTGAGAAACACTAAAATGAGCAGAGAGACTTGGTGCTTAAGAGCTGTAGCATGTTTTCGAAGGATGCTCGGAGGCGAGCATTTTGTAATGATTTTTTTTAAATTCTTTGTATTACAACCTGTTTTTATTAAGTTTGAATAAAAATAGCAAAAATCACCACAATGTTTTGCCAAAGAAAATTTTGTACCCAGTTGTGGGCACACTTGAAAAATCCGCTAAAAAATGGGAAAATAATAAGAAAAACTACCATAAATACAGAAAACAACAAAATTTATTCATTTTGTAAGGATTCAGTAGCCGAAAAAATAACAGAAAATGACATTTTTCCATTTTTATTCGTCATCTTCTTTATCCTTCAAATCAGAAGTGCAATGCTTGTAATTAAAATACTTTTTATGTATATTGGCACATTTCAAATGTACCAGACGATCATACTCGTTGCATTTGACTGAATTCGCTCTTGTTCGGGATAGTAGTAGGTGCTCCAAACAAATGAGGCAGAAATCGACATCATTTCCTGATTGTGAATGTTTCTATTTTTAGCGCACTTGGAAAGCAATTTGACAGTTGACCCTTACTTTTTCTAGGCTTCTTCTGTATGGACACAGAAGCTGCGAGGATGTCCATATTCTCGGTCAGTCGATTTTATGGATTTTGTATATACTAAGAAACCCTAAATGGCTTTACCCATCGCCTTAAAATGCATTTCTTTTGGATCGATTGACTTTTCCGGAGTTGGCAAGGCTAAAAAAGTCTAAAAATGCCTAAAAATAGATGAAACAGTAATAAAATATGTTATGGCGTTTTAAACGATCATATTTGACAATTATTAAATCAAAAACACGCTTTAAATGAAAGAAATATAATCCTGAAATAACATTTTATTAAACTCATGTAATTTGTACAGTATGAGAAGTACGCTATAAAACAGAACCATTCAATAAAACCATTCTTGAGGGCCAAAACTGCCGCAAGGCGGTTCCTCAATCTTAAGCATGCAGTCTCAGGATGTCATTAGAGAGAGCTGAAAAAGCGGATTCGTTGTGGAACAGACATTGCAGTTTATGTGAAGCTCCCTACACACATAATAATCCAAATGATTGCAGTCAAGGTAATTAAAAGACCAGATGTTGTGACGGATGGAGTCATTTTCCTTCAGGAGAGGGTTGCTTTGTTCCTTTTCTATTAAGAGTTGGCATTTACACCTCTTTTAGGAGTGATATCGATGGTCCTCATTCAAAGTAAGCTTCATGGTTGACTGTGCGGCACACATTACCCGCGTTAGTACTCGTATTTTTTCACCTACACCATTCTGCTCAGCCTCTATCAACTGACAAAGATATTATGGTGCGCGATGGCAATCGAATCGTCTTTTTTAAGCTTTTATGGCTGCCACGGCTTCTTAGACACCGTTGCACTTCTGCATTTCAATTCGTATCGCTTTTACTGCGTTAAAGAAGCACTGCTCAACTGTCTTGATTGCAGAATTTTGTTAGTCGCGAATAGAGAAGATGCATATAACACATTTCTTATATTATTGTGACTTCCACTTATTATTTTCAGTTCTGTTTCATTTCACAGATGGATCGGCAACCAAAGAGGGGTAATGTGAGAGACCACTGGCAATAACTTCAGGCGACTCATATATATATGAAATAAAACCAACTGTCAAATTTTACTTGAGCACCCTATATAAACATAAAAATAACAATAATACCAGTAAGATAATTATCTCGAACTGCGTTGAGGTATCATCAGGGGAACCACTCAAATGCAGGGTGGAGAAAGAACTGTACGGTGTTTTAAAAGATACCAGCAAAAGCTGATATATCTTGGTTCCGTATATCATACCAAGGAAAAGCAATCTTTATCCTTTGTATCACGAAATAAGGAATGAAGAATTCATTAAGTATAAATGGAAAGTAAACAAAATTATAAATCAATATACGCAAATAAAAATGTAAAAATTTTTAAAAATTGTAAAAAATTCGAATATATATATCTATATATATATATGAACACTTTGAACTCCTTGATAATCCGTCTTAACACACACACGCACACACAAAAAAAAAAAAATAGCGGCCAGTACATGAATTGGTATTCATTTATACGCCGTAGAAACTAACGCAATGTGAATTCAGATTTGCGACAATGGTAGTTTTTCTGGTGGATTCAGAATTTATTACTTTTCGGGGATAATGATCATCGATGCAATAAGTAATTAATTATGATTTTAACCACTAAACAAATCTTAATCATTTTTTAATTGTATGATCAGGGTGTTTTCATTTATTTAATTTTTATTTGCTAACTATAAATATACTAAGTGGTTTAGTACATAACACAAATACCTAGAGATACTTTTCAAATAGTTAAACATCCACACCGGCAATTTGTTTCTCCAAAACCCCATTACTGTCGCCTGATTTAATGTTCTAAGCCATAGTGAATAATGCGCTCTCATTCTTCCTCTTTGAAAAAAAAAAAGTGCTCACTACGGCAGCTTCCTTACACCATATAAACCATAGGATGTGAAGTTATTCGTTCGATGTTGTCACAATCTTCTTTCTATAAAAGTAAATTATTGTATGCCGATCTACTGGTTAAATTGTAGCGTTCCCGTTTTCATTTAACAGTAAGGTGGTCTTATTTTAAATTTAGTCATGGACGTTCACGATATTAGAAAAGCAACTTTAAAATGAACCACTCTAATTAACTGTAGTACGCAAAATATAATTAAAAATAAATAAATAAATAAATAAATAAATAAATAAAAATAATAACACTTTTAAATACAAATCTTCAAAAAAAAAAAAAAAAAAAAAAACTAAATATCACTAACATGTTGTGTTGAAATACAACTTACAAATTATCTCCACCTTACAATTTCGTTTTCAATTGTAAAGAGAAATACATACTGTTGTTAAACATTCGCCTTTCTTGTGCGAAAATAATACAAGTAGGTCCTTGTCGAATACTGAAATTTATTCAACGTAAATTCTATAACAGGTCATCAGAACTGTCAATTCAATAAATATTGCCACAAATGTTCAATAAATCTGCTACTGTCTCCCAATAGTCATTATTCAATGAACAGTTTATAAGCGTTTTAATAAAACAGTCATTTGTTCAACAATAGTATCGAACAACTTTAAATACTCCTCAAAACTGGAATTTCGAACAAAGAAAGAATTCGATTCCCGAAAAATTATCAGCTGCCTTGAGCATATTCAGTAAAAGGCAGCTGCTCTGAGTAATTTTCTTTTTCAACTGTTCGTCTGTAGTATAAGTTGTCGTCCTTTAGTATCTCTGTCCTTGTGTAGTCAACTATCCCTCCTATTTATAACATTTGACGGCAAGAATATGACGGCAGTTCTTGTGAAAAATGTGTCAAAGTCCTTTAAATCATTTCCGAACACTTTTTTTTTTTTTTTTTTTTAAGGAAAAAAAATTTTTTTTTTAAACTATGGAAACCCTAAACTACCATTGTTTTCCGAATTTGGTCGACAAGACCGACTTTAGTGGATATAAACGCCTACTCATCTGTGATCGTAACGCATACATTTAAAATTTTACATATACATATCTTTAATTAAGAAATGATCTCATTTTTTTCAAACAAATATGAGTGTATATGCTCGTCCCCAAAAAAGTTTAAATACATCATTAAATAAATAAATAAATAAATAATCTCACTTAAATATATTTATTCGAAAACTGAATAGTATTTGAAAATTCAAATATGAAACCTTTCAATAACTTTCTTTTATTTAATGTACTGACAATTATTCAGATTTATATATATATATACTAGTTTAATAATAGAAATTGAAATAAAATAAGTGCCGACATATATTTAAATTTTTATTTAAAAAGTGATCTTTTCAAAGATTTTGTTGTATATATTTATATATCTTAACTTTTATTTGATAATGTTTAAAGTTTTTCATAATAAATTTTAAGTTTTGTTACGTTTATTTTTCAAATAAATACATTTTATTAGATTTTTGCTCTTAAAGAATTTACATAACTTGATACATAAGTTGTCATTTCCCTTTTCTTTAATATACCAAGATATGTTTATTATTATACAGAAAATTTTAACTTGATTTCAGAAATATAACTTTTTTTTTTTCCTGACTTGATAAGAAGCAGATACATTTTTGGAAATCTGTCAAATAAATCTAGAGCATTATTGCAATTATTTTAGTGTAGTAAATTCATCTCAAAAAATTCTATTTCCATTATTATTATTATTATTATATGGGAATGTTAAGAACGCATAATAAATTTTGAGGGAAAAAAAAAATTAAAGGTTTGTTTAGATCAAAATATGAAAGTAATAAAAACGAGAGAATAAATAAATAATGGAAGTAATAAAAACTATGAAATATTGTGGTTAAAAAAAAAAATGAAAGAAAAAAAGAAAAAAAAAACAATAATAGTAATCTAACACACACACACACACACACACACACACACACACTTATATATATATATATATATATATATATGTTGTAAAATTTATTTTTGTTTATATATCCAAATAGGTTGTTGTCCAATATGTTTATATATCCAATATGTTTGCTCAGTCGCCATACTTTTTAAAATTTTCGTAAGTTTAATCGTCCGCGAATTATGTGTTATTCAAATTAATTTCTCCCACGTTATTGTCATTGAAGAAGGAGCGTGCATTTAAGAACCAACAAGAATTTTCAAATATTTAATATGGCGAATAAACTTTCTCGCTTCAAATAATCATTATTTTATTTGTTTGTAAATTACATTTTAGATTTTGATATGTGGTCTACAGAAATATTATTGTTCATAGATATTTTGGAATGCCTTTTTTTTCGTTGAAATACTCTCAAAATAATTCTTTGCGTTCAAGAAATTTAAAAATGGCATGGGGCTTGATGGGCAATTTTGCGTAGGACAGATTTGTCCGGCATGCCAACATGCCAACTGGGACTGAAACGAAAAATCTCCAAAATTAACTTATTCGCACATTGGAAAACTTAGTATTTTGTTTTGTGAGGGGTGTAATTATGATATCTATCTATTTCGAGATGATTATTTGAATTCCTCTCTATTTGAGTCATGATTTTTATAAAATTCAGTTATAAAGTTGTTTACTATCTTCCAGCAATAAATCAGCTACTCTGTGGTAGGAAAATACAAATAAATTTGATAATTATGGGAAAAAAAATTCTTAACATGGCCCCATTTATTATTATTTATCGTTCGGCAATCCCTTAATAGCATGTATTTCTAAAATGTGAAATGGTTTCATTATCATATCATTTCATTATCATATCATATCATTTCATTATCATTTCATTATCATTATCATATGTGAAATGGTTTCATAGGACTTTTTTTTTGTCTGTTTGTTTATTTACGGAATCGATTCCTACTGTTAAATTTTCATTGGGACTATATTTGTATGATTATGTTGACATATATTATTTTTAATGACCAGTGGTAGAAAGCATAAGTTGTTTAATACAAGTAGATAAAAATTGCTTTTTTCTGATCCCAGCAAAACCTCAGATGACGGCCAACACGAGGCCAAGTGCTGGTTGCCAACAGTAGCTGCAGCTGGGCCGTCGGTGGCAAAAGTTACGGTGCCGAAGGGAATATGTTACGCCGGCCGTCAGTAGGCCATATTCAATCGATCCACTGTTGGCAGCCTGCAGTAAGTTAAAAATAAGTTAGTGGGCCAGTGAATGGATCGCTGCTGGCAGCTAGCAGTATGATGAAAATAGGTAATGGGCCACTGTTGGTAACCGACATTAGGTTGGAAATTGTTAGTGGGCCAGTGTTGGGCTACCTGGTGGCAAACATAATTTTTCTATGTTAGTGCTGGCAGCCTGCAGTGGGCCAGCTGTGGCAAACATAAAAAATTATATTACTGCCGGCAGTCTTCATTGGTCCTTTATATTTTCCCATTAAAGGCCCACTTTACTCACCGTCGCCGGAAGCCGAAGCCAGTGTTATTCTATGGAAAATTTTCTTTACAAATAACTTATTAACTAATACATATTTTTAAATTCTGCTTTAACATTCTGAAAATTCCCAACTGTTAAATTGACGGACCTTTTTTTTTTAATTTTTTTTTTTTTTAATATTTTATTTTGAAGCTGCAAAATACGAATTTTCAATACGTGAAATTTTTCATTTTGCAAATTCAAAATAAAATATTAAAAATTAAAAAAAATACATTTTTTAAAAAAGGTAAGTCAATTTAACAGTTGGGAATTTTCTGAATGTGAAAGCAGAATTTAAAAATATGTATTAGTTAATAAGTTATTTGTAAAGAAAATTTCCCATAGAATAACATTGCCTCGGACTTCCGGAGACGGTAAGTGAAGAGGGCCGTTAATAGGCCAGCAGTGATTTAGTTATAGCTAATATATTTATTTTATTGGTGATACCTTTAATTTTATTTGTGCTTTTTTCTTTTTCTTGCTTTCTTTCTTTTTTTTTTTTTTTTTTTTTTTCCCTCTCTCTTTTTTCTGATGAAGTAACAGCCAGTTTTTTCTATGCATCCAATATTTAATTTGATTTTGTACACATTCATTTTTAAATACTATTTACAAGCATTTGATTCATACACATTGTTGTAAATTCAGGATTTCTAGTGCAGCATACAGGAAATATTCATTTGATCCATTTTCCTTATGATAAAAGTTTATTTTTTGTTTTCAGTGCAAATATTTCTCTATATTACATTTTTTGGAATAAAGGAGATTATGTTTTTTTTTTTTTTTTTTTTTAAGTGTTCAAATTTCAATATGTTTAACTTTGTTACGCTATTTGATATAAATAAATGTAACTTTACATGGGAAAATTATAGAATATTGAAACAAAAATTGTTATGAAGAGAGCATTGTAAAAAACACCATAAACTAAAAATAAATAAATAATAAAAAATTGCAGCAATTGTTTCCGGTTGAAATAGCACGAAGACCCTTCATCAGGCGAAACAAAGTGGGCACGAGTGCAGCAAAAGTAATTTGCTGCAATCGTGCTTTTTGTTAAACTCACGAAGGGATGTGTTATCATTTCAACCTAAAAGAAATGATAGATTTTTTTTCAATGTTTATGTTTATTGAAATCCGGAATCGTCCGGACCATGGCCTTTCCGGATTTCGGACTTTTCCGGATTTTAGGTCACTTTCTGATTTACGGCAATAAAAAAACGGACATTTCCATTCCGAACGCCCTTTTAGTAAAAACTATCTTACGCCGCCCGAGGGTGCAATTTCTTAAGAAATTGGAGAATACTCTCAAGTAACATGTACAATACTTTGAATAAACACCATAAAATTTTGCAAACAAAATGCAGGCGAGCTTGCGCTTTGTTTGCTGCACTCGTGCCTACTTCGTTTGCCTGATGAAGGATCGTGTTTTCTTTCCATCCGAAACGATTGTTGCAAGCTCTTACATTTTATGGTGTTTACTCTTATTACTTTTAAACACCAATTCTGTGGTGCTTTTTTATTATAACTCTTAAGTATCCAGAAAATTTTGAATATTTTTCTTTTCCCCTACATCAAATGGTACCCAATTGATATTTTTTTCCTTCTTTTTAAAACAGAAGGCAGATTATCAAGTCAGAAAAATTCCAGAAATATACTGACATATATGCAGTACAGACACACAAACACACAGACCACTTGCCAAAAACCACTTTTTGGACTCAGGAGACCTTAAAATATGTAAATTAGGTGAAAACTCGATGTCGAAATTTTTGATCGAGTACAATGCTTCCATTATCTGCAGTACTCTGACTATGGTTACTACTACTACTACTACTAATAATAATAATAACTAGTAGGCTACGCCCACTTTGCTGGTCACTATGTTTAAATGAATTTTTAAAATAATTGGACCGGTATTTATGTTTTACATCACATTATTAAAAGAAAAAAAAAGAGAAAACTAAAATTATTTTATTGAAATTGCTCTAAACCTCGCTTCGGGTACCCGCTACCTACGGCAACTCTTTTTCCATCCGCATAGTAGTGTGAGCACCGCAGAGCACAGACAGACACATAGATACTTCTCTTTATTTATATAGATTAGTTGACACAAATCCTGGCATAATTTCAGATAGAAATTGTTATTTTATTGAAGGATTTGTACTTTAAATAATGTAATCTATACGCTGTTAATAAATAAATATCCTCCTTTATAGTTCCTTAAAAAAAAGAGGTCCCATATTCCCGCTCTTCGATGTAATTTCTAGTCAATTTTGTCCTTTTATTACCTACTTTTCTTTTACACACTTAACATTGTGAGTACTTTTCGTTTTCATCCCATGCTAAATCTATGGATTTTTAGCATCCCCCCCCCTCTATTTATACATTTAAAGTACGAGAGGTTCCAAAATAGAGGTCACTTCATGAATCTTTATACTATTCATGCAATGATAACATATATTACACCGACAAGCTTTTAGCTGTATACTTACAATAATTTTCATTTAAAAATAATTGATGACTTGACTTTTCTTCTCTTTTATTTTCTGAACTCTGTTCCTCGTCATCTTGATAAACAAATTTCATTCCTGCCCAATAGACCAACAAAAATAACGCTGATGCGACAACTATGAGTTACATTTTGTTGTTTTTAAGCACAGCTGGTTTTCTGATTTAATGAGTAGTCAGAGATATAAGTGTGGGAGTGTGTGAAGGATTTCTTCTGCATGCAAAAATTCAAGAAAAAGAATTTCACTTGTTAATATAATGTATAATTTTACTTCAAATATATTTTTGAGTGTGTTTATTTACATTTTTCAACAAAATATGAAATTGCTTAGACTTCTGTCCATCTATCCGCTAATTTCCTTCTTTTAAAATGTTTTTAGAATCCTATAAAACTCATATATGTCATTACAGAATTTCCAGATTTATTGCAGGAAGCTTGTCACAAAAATTTATAGAGGTAGCACAAATGGTTTGAGTATAAAAATTCATAAAATAATTTTGATACATTAGAGTCTAAGAGAAGTTTCTTATCAGCGCACGCAAAAATTTTTGTACAACGTTAATAATATAGATCAACATAGGTTTTAAAGATGCAACAAAAAAATTTTTCCGATCAAAAATAACAAAATAAATATTTGCGATTCATTTATTAGCGATGCACAAAAACATTCTTATCCTTTACGGGAAAATGATGGGGGAACTATTTCAGTTTCGTAAAAGCGAAGTTATTTTTCTTACTTGCATTCAAATAATAACTATTATTATTATAAATAAAATAAAATAAAATAGTTTGTTATGGTTACCACTTTTTTTTTTTTTTTTTAATAATAGTTTATAGAAATTACATATTAAAATTATTATTTATTAAATTTATTTTCTGCGATCAAGGCAGGCGATTTGATTTTCATTTCAAAGAAGCATAATATATTAAATTTCGAAAAAAAATCAATTTTTTACCAATATCCGAGAAATTTTTAAAGTATTTTACCTTCTTATATGTATATATATATAAGAAGAAAAATTTCGACTTCCGGTTTTCGATGTATTTCCATGTTTTGAGATTCCTGAACACGAATTGACCATTTTTAGAAAGTTTCTTTCTGTGAGTGTGCATAAAAACTTTTGTAAACGCTGTATCTCACGAACCAATGGACGAAATTAACCAAACTTGATATGGTCAGACCATGATTTAAATCGTTCCCGATTACATTTGTGGATCATTCACTCAACACATAGCTCTATATTTCTACTTCTTCGTAATTTTCAGTATGACACAGTGTAGGAAGAAATTTTATATAAATGTACTAATGATATTATTTTTTTTATTTTTAAAATGAATTAAAATATAAATATTTAAGTAACTAACAACCAAGCAGGATTTTTTTTTTTTTTTTTTTTTTTTTTTTTGTATAAGTTGAGAAATCGATCGCCCTTCCCCGTGATGGAGTAAATTTTCAATGCTGGTATTTTTCAAAAGAACTCGTCAGTACCTTTTGTAAATAACTGAATAAATTTTGTGGTAAATTAAAACAAAGTTATAAATTATATTAAAAAAAAAAAAAAGCATTTTTTAAGATGTTGTCACAAAATTGATTTTTTTTTTATTTTTTATTATTATTATTGAGAAACACTTTTCTAAGATGAAAATCGTTTGCATGCATTGGGGAAAATAATCTTAACAAATTATCTGCACTGCGCAAATTTGCATAATAAAAAATATAGAAGAAAGTTTTGTGGTAGTTTTTGTCAAAAATTAAAAAAAACAATAAATTTTCCTAAAATATCACAGATATATAATTCAACCTTTCGTGTTAAAAATACTGGAGAATTCTTTTCAAGGATACTCATATTGGAAAGTCACTTTATCTGGTATATTTCTCCCTCAGGGGTGGGGAAGCAACGTTTGTACATTTACAAAAAAAAAAAAAAAAAAAAAAAAAGTAGAAGTAAACTTTGTGGATTTCTATCACTTAAAAAAAATTTTGAGCTCACACCGAGGGATAGACAGACAATTTCTCAAATTAAGTTCATCAAAACAACCCAAAACGTGCAAAATCTGTCGAAAACCGGATGCCGAAAATTTCCCGAACCTAATGCTTTCTTCTTAAATACACTGAAGGAAGAAAAAATAAAAATAAAACATTAACTATAAATATTTATAATTATTCTAATAACATTCTCCCGTCCATATAATATAAGTATATAAATTAAGATGCATAATTTTTATTTTATGAAATTTATTAAATTAATAATAAAAATAACAAATGTAACTAGAACGTTAAAGTCTATCATAACTTAAAACGGATCAACTGAATATTCGCTTTCTAGAAATCCTTTTATTATAATAACGACTTTAGATTTAAACACCTTTAAAAAATAGTATTTAAAAAATAATAGAAAATCAAATTAATAATTGAATTACTTACTCATATAATATATTATTTTTTCGTGATTTAACATCTTTCAGTCTAGAATCTACATCCGCAGACTACAACAACGAACAAACTTCGTATGAAATGGCAGATGGCGAGCGAATTTCAAATCAACAAAAAATAAATCACAGCGCCCTCTAGGCATAAAAATTGGTTATGGCCCAATAATTTGTGGCCACAATATGAAAAATATTATGTTGGCCTTGTGGTGATAGCCTGCATAAGGCCAACTGTGTTTATGCCACTTCTGGACAACCGACCATTTTTCTTTAGGCCTCCAATACTGCTGGCAGCCATAAACGGCCCACTGGTGGAGTTATGTGGGGCAACCGGCAACTGATGGCAAGTGCAAGATGCCGACTTTAGGCCATAATGAGCCCATCAATATAAGTTTTGCTGGGATGTTCTTGATTATGTTGAAAACTTATGTCATTACACTTTTGTCCTTTGAACTTCCCTGTTGTATATATTGTACCTAATCAATAATCTTTAGATTGAAATATGTATGTCGTATATAAAACTATGTTAATCCAGGCTGCGACGATTGGACAACAACAGATAAACTTCTGGTGATATTATGTAAATTCCTTCAGTCATGAAACCTAATTTTACGCTTGCAGGAAAACAGTATTAACCCGTTAACGCACAAATTAATTTTGCAAAATATATTTTAATGAATATCTCACTTCTGAATTAATATACACAACTGATAGTAAAATATTATAAATTAAATAATTATTTAAACAGTTTTAAATTTAAAGCTTATACTCATTTTAGGACGATTAGCGTTCTAGCAAAAAAAATAAAAAAATAATAATAATCGAGATAATAGATTAGTTCCCTGTTAAACGCTGGAAATTCTTCAAAGTTAAAGTACTATAATATCTACTATTTTTCAATCTGACTTAAGTTGATATACCTGCTCAAAAAAAAAAAAAAAAAAAAAAAAAAAGATATATATATATATATACATGCGATGAATGAAAAATCATAAAATAACTTTCCAAATAATGTAATTATAATTAAAAGCAGGCACATAAAACTTTGAGCGATCATTTAGAGTGATTCTATAAGCTGTGTTTAAAAAGCAGAAATCATTTGAAGAAACCATGAAAAGTATACGGGTTATTTTGTAATCTGTCCTCAAATAAGCACGCAGGGAGTTAATAGGTTAAACATAACGGTTGGGTTCGAGAACATAGGTATTTAAATTACCTCTCCTTCCAAAAATAAAGTTTTTTTTTTTTTTTTGACATTTGTGAAATGTATGTCGTCATGCAACGGAATTCGATTACACCCAGATTCCACATCCCAACTCACTGCAGTTACTACTCCAAGTTTTCCACCAGTTTCAATGAATCCCCTTCTACACCCTTCTGGAATTAACCAGTTTTCAAATAAAAGCTTTGGGGAGAATAGCTTCCTGATGATGTGGGACCTTGCCTAATTGCAGAACTATGGGGGAAAAATGCGGGAAAAGAGAAGATGGGATTCTTCCTTATTTACTCACACACTAATCAAACAAACATTCGGAAAAAAAAAAAAAGAACAAGAAATAAATTTTGCGTAAAAAGTGCGAAAACTCTGGAAAAAGACTCTTTTTCCAAAATCAAAAAATTAAAATGACAGAAAATTAAAATGACAACATGAAAGCGAGAAACATGTTGCAAGCAAAGATGGAGATTAACAGGATAGTTGGGGTATTTTCTATTTAAACCATTTTAAAGCAGTAAGTCGGCTTTGGGAGGAGGGATTTATTGTTTGTACACAGGGACACAACAAAGTATTACTTATCATATGGGCATACATATAGAATTACTTTTAAACTTATTTTAATGTAGTTACACTGTGTTGAATAAAATGTAATAAACATACATTATTGAGAAGCTTGAAAGCGTTTTCCAGTAGAAAAATGCGTGATTAGAGAAATATATATATACATATAAAGGCCCTTGCAAAAGTACTGCGACAATGTTACGTAATCATCTAAATTATGTCAAATATTAAACATGCTTTGAATTAGCAGTTACATACAACTACATAGAATTGATTGTACAGTTTTTACTGACGTACATAACGTTTATGGCTGTTTAACAGGGACAAACAAAAGAATGTTGCACCATTACGTTCTATTGACTATTAGAGACTTCTAACATGGTTTTACTGAATTAAACATATTAAAATAAACGTATTTTTTTAGAATGTTTTAATCCATGGTATATGTAAAATGTATTAAGGTTGAATTTCAATTTAGTTTACAACGCTACTCAAAATATTTCCTTTATGTTATAAGGGGCCGCGGTAGCCCAGCCTGTAGAGCGCCGGGCTCATAACAGGAAAATTGCGAGTTCAGTACTCGAATCGGCCAAAGAATGATCGCTGGTGCACGAAATGGTCGCTGGTGGTCGCTAAACTAATGGTCGCTGGTGCACGAAAAATCTGCCGTAGCCGCAATTTCCTCCAAGTTCCCATCAAAATTATATTTCAGGTGTCACTAAAGCGGGAGAGCCATTCCTTCGGCGGAGGATCAAAATTGTGATGGCATGTTTCCGGACCACCTCTTGGGGGGAGGTGGTGCCAGACTATCGCCAATTGCCCATTGCCCGACACTAGTGCTACGTAAAAATCCAATTAACAAACCGGTATGTTATAAAATTATTTATTATGAAATCTTATACAAGTACTTTCAGTTACAAGGAGTTAACGAGCGAGTTTAGTACTGATATGTATCCCTCTCTCTCTCTCTCTCTCTATATATATATATATATATATATATATATATATATATATGTGTGTGTGTGTGTTTATTTTAAAATAATTTAAAGTAATATGAAGTAAATAAAAAATAGCTTTTGAGACGTGTGTCATGCAATTACGGCGTTCAAACGAATCATTAGTATAAGGAAGCGTTAATTACTTGATGTTTGGAAAGTCAATTGGTGTAACTCCAGATTTCTTGTACTTTCCGAACATACATACATGTAAAGATAGTGTTGAAATTATATAATTTTTTCGACTTTGGGATTTGTGTGTTTTTGTACGTTTTGGGTTGTTCTAAAGCCATTTTAACTTTTTTTTTTTTTTTTTTTTTTAATTTTAGCTTTGATGTATGCATATGTATATATGTATGAGTGTATGTATGTATGAGCGATTGTATGTGAGTTTGTGTGTGAGTGAAGACAACGTCTAAACGTTTTTACCGATAGAGCTGAAAGTTAGTACGTGTCTTATAGGTCACAGGAGCACAAAATATAATGATTTTGGTAAACATAAATCTTAGAGTTTTTTTTTTCCCTTACAGGGGCACAAAGAAAATTTCTGTGCTGTTATAGCCTATGGGTTAAAATTTTTTAACGTGAGGTAGTGTCTAAATGCCTTATCCGTTTGATCTAATAATTTTAATTTATGATAATGGTCAACGTTTGCACAAACTGATTTTGATACATTTAGTACTTATAGATTATAGAGGGGCACAAAGAAAAAGGATTTACATTAAAAGTTATGATCTCAAATTATTTGAAGAGGGATAGCGTTAAACGCCATATTTGATTGAGTTTATTAACATCAAACTCCAATTACTATAATTTGTTTAAACAAACGTTAATTACTTGATGCTCGGAAAGTGTAGTGCAGTCATTCCAGTCTATTATTATTATTATTATTATTATTATTCGTAATAAATTGTTAAAGAAACTTCTTAAATCTATTTTGAAAATAGTATGAAATAAACAGATTTTAATACGGGTGAAATAAACAAATCTATTTCCATTCAAAATTAAATTATCCAATAACATGTATTGGCATAAATCCCAATTTAATTTAAAGGCGAGTTCTTATGCCAAACTGAATAATTAAATTGTCGATATAGTGCATTATATTACTACAAATACACAGCACATGAAAAGTGTCAGTTAATCTCTCTCTATATATATTTTCATTTTGGAAGACCTAAATATTAAGAATAACAATTTAAAAAACAAATTTTATTTCTCAAAGTCATGCAATTTGCTACAGGTCACGCAAAAAAAGTCTGGCGAAAGTCCAATGCGACAGTTAATAGTAATTTTAAAATGAAATGGGTAATGGTTTCCAATATATATATACAAGATACGGTAATAATAATAAAAAAATCTGTACTTGTAACAGGTTTTACGTCTAACATTCAAATTGTCAAGAGTAACTTTTCTACATAATGTTTAATTTTATTATTTTGAAAACGTTTATATATCTATATTGTTATTTCTAATCAATATCAACTTTTAAAGACAGAATCGAAAACAAATTATTATTTTATATTAATTTTCCTTTTATTTTCTTGAATAAACATAATTGTACGTAATGTTACTAATAAAACCTTTTAAAAAAGTTAAAAAAAAAAAAAAAAAAAAAAAGCTGTATTTCTAGGAAAAAAAAAAAAAAAAAAAAAAAAAAAAAAAACAATAACTATGTTAGATTTATTGTACAATATATGTTATTTTCTAGAATATTTTTATCGTTTAATTTCACCTTTTGATAGATAAGACTGACACCTTATAGCAATAAGATACATTTTCCCTTTAACCTTATTAAATAATCTGGTGTGTCACTCACATGATTTTCTCTTACCTTGAAGTTTAATACTATAAATACAGGTTGCAGATTAAGAGGTAGGATAACGAGTACTGTTATGTAAACCTGCGTTAAACAATTCAAATTAGGCTTCGGAAGAGTTTTATCAGATAATTAGTTCTGTGTGAGGTAGGCGGTAGCCCCCCTCAAATCCCGGTTCATAAATGCACCTACATTTATATAGAATTTAATTCGACTATTAAAAAATAACTCCGTTTAAAAAAAAAAATATATATATATATTAAAATTATTATTTAAAAAATTATCTTTTATGATAATGCAGACGATTTCCACATTAGAGAAGTAGGTATAACACTAAATATCCAAAAAAAGTCCATTTTATTCTCAATATTTACAAAAAAAAAAAAAAAAAAAAAAAAAAAAAATCGATTTTTTTTCAAGTTTTTTTTTTTTTTCGTTAAAAGTAAAAAAAAAAAAAAAAAAAAAAAAAAATCGATAGCTTTGTTTTAAATTATCGCAGATCGATGGTTCAACCATTCGTCTTTCAGGTATTGGAGAGCTCTTTTGAAAGATACCCATCATGAAAATTTACTCCCCTCGAGGGGGGACTTCCCCCCAGGGGGCAGGCGAGGCTCCTACATACACAATTTCTTTTCCCAGTTGACTATCTCTATTACATAAAATATATATTCGTTTCATTTGGTTTAGTGCAGTCTATATATGTTAAACTTTACTTACCTGCAATTGCCCCCATAGACGTAACGTATTAGAATTGATTGTTCCTGTACAAGAACCATTTGCTTGATCTTAACGAAAAGCTTACTTTAGCATCCCTATATGATGCACAATTAGAATATCAAGTTTGAACTTTCTGCCATAATTTGTTTTTGAGATATGCCGATAACAGACAGACACACACACATACACACAGACCATTTTGTAAGAACATGATTTTCATATTCAGGGGACCTCAGAACATGCAATTATAACAAAAACTGTCGCAAAGCAATAACAAATCGTCTGTCTTAAAAGAATAATAATGAAATTGCATTGAATTTCATTAGGTATCTTTGCACAGAATATATATATATATATATATATATATATACTGCGTTCATCTGGAACTCATAAGTAGTCATTATGGGAATCTCAGAACTAGAATTATAGATTTCTGAATTATGCGTATATGGTAAACAAATAAACTAAATAGATTAAACGTTGGAGAATGGTTAGTCAATACTTTTTTAGATGATGAAACAAACAATATTATGAATATTATAAATATTACGATTCTTTTGTATTGCGTGAAATTCTAGCTTCATTTTTTAGAATTTTGTAATAAACGAAAATTTTAGTCATTAAAACCTGCGTCTTTGTTCGCATTTATTTTCAGAGATTTTGAAATAAGTTTGACAAAATTGCTCAAGAATTCTAATAGAAATTTGAAGAATTGCCAACTAAAAGGAATTACATTTTATAAGGAAGATATGGAACTATATATTCCAGAGCCACAATTTATTTTCTAGATGTCAGTCACCGAATATTATTTTTATGTAACCTCAAAATGGAAAATATCATTTATTTTTTACTTTGTGGAATTTTAATTACGATTCTAATCTACCAAATTACTAACTACTTAAAGGAAATATACAATTCAAAATTTAGTTGTTACAATTTAGATACTTTCTTTAAGATCATGCTCCCAACAGCTTCATTAATCAACTATTATTAAAAAAAAAAAAAAAAAAAAATACTTAGCATATCGTATTATAAACGCTTGGGATATTGCAATTTACGATGGTTGATTCCAATTTTTAAGCATGGTAACATTTTCAGTAATACATACATGGGATTTTTAAATTTCAGAGTGTTTACTTCGGAGCTATTATTAGTAAGTGACGTGCTGTATTTGACACAAATTTCTCATTTTTGAATATTTTTGATATTTTGTTTAGTGTTTTAATAAAAATAAAAGCAATATTTAAATGTAAAAAAAAAAAAAAAAAAAAAAAAAAAGCAAGATTTCCAAACGATCATTTTTTTTTTCCCATTTAAATTTAAAAACTTATATCTCTTGTTAAAATGTTTTCAAACATTGAGTATTTAAAGAACTGGGTCTTTCTCCCTGTTTTCAGTGAAGGTTTGTTTAAGACAACATTTAGGGGGCCCGTAAAAAATTGAGCAAAATCAATAATACTTTTGGTCACCCTGTATCGTTAAGTGAACGAAATGATTTGTAACTTTAAGGTATGTTATTATACACCCAGTAGGATTTCTCGCTGAACTTTATGACGATAGTATGTTAAATAACGG
Organism: Salticus scenicus; assembly: GCA_963930645.1. NCBI lineage: Eukaryota > Metazoa > Arthropoda > Arachnida > Araneae > Salticidae > Salticus > Salticus scenicus. The sequence continues at coordinate 131,739,333 of OZ005656.1, read as the reverse complement.
AGATATAAGCATTTATTCTAAAACTGTAAAAAGAAAACAAAAAGGAAATAGCATGCTTTTTATTTATAATAAACAGAGTTTTAAGCGAAATTTATTCCCACTTTAAGATAAATTGAAAAGACTTTTGACACCATATACTGCAATTGGAATACAAATATCTTAAATATTTCATAAAATATGCGCATTTTTAGGAAAAATGTCTTCACTGCGAAAGCATGAAAGATACAATATATATATATATATATATATATATATATATATTACATAGTTTGAAAGCTAGATATATTGGTTAACTTTTATCAAAATAATAGGATAAAAGTTAAGCAAATTGTTAGCAAAACTGCGAGCTAGATTTTAGGTATTTCGAAATTTAATAAAGGCATCTGAGATTTTATAAGGGATTTTTCACATGCAGCATAATAGATTTGAAGATCCAATTATTTCAACCACTTTGTGATCGTTCTGTTTTTGTGAAAAACATCTTGGGTTCTCACAAATCTTAGTAAATAAAGAAAAATATGTTTGAGTTACAAGTTTAGAAGAGGTTTTTCACAAAAAATTACTTTTAGAAAGTGGTTGAAAAATTGGATCTTCAAATTAATTACACAACATGCGGAAAACCCCTTATGAAATTTCAGCTCTTGGAAAATACCTAAATCTAGCTCGTTCTTTGCCGACAAGTTGCTCAATTTTTACTATATCGAAATGAAAGTTCGATAAAAGTTGCCCAATATATCTAGCTTTCAACTTACATTATATATATATATATATATATATATATTCTTCTATCTTTCGCTCTGGCCCAATGAAGACGTTTCTCATAAAAATGCTCATATTTCATGAATGTTATGAATGTTTTAAGTTATTTGTATTCCGATTGCAGTATATTATTCCAATAGTATTTTTTTATAATTTATCTGAGAGTGGGAATAATTTTCGTTTAAAACTATATTATAATTAAAAAACTTTGTGATTTTTTTTTCTTTAAATAAATGCTTGTATCTCCGTTATTTAACAAACTATGATCGTACAAATTCATTCACAAATTGTTCTGAGTCTATGTTAAAATATTCCAAATATAAAATTTATATCGTTCACGTAACGATACAGGGTGATAATAAACATTATTAATTTGGCTCAATTTTTTGCCGCCCGCCTAAATATCTTAAACAAATCTTCACTGAAAAACATGAGGAAGACACCGTTTGTTAAATACCTAATGTTTGAAAACATTTCATGGAGGGATACGTTTTTAAATTGAAAAACCTGCTCGTTTGGAAATCTTGCTAAAATTTAGAGCAGGATTTTATTTTAGCAATAAAAAATCCAAAAAAGAAATTATTTTATACAATAGTGATAACAATAGGAGAAAATACATACAAAATTTTGGGAACGATGTGAGTCCTGTATATATATATATATAAGTAACCAAGAAAACGATTAATTGGTTCAGTGTTCTTTGAAGCCGTGTTGTTCGAGACTTATTTTCAAGTGTGAAAAAAAGAAAAATAATTTATGTTTTATTATTTTTATTTTAACCTATTTTTATTTATTTATATTTATTTTTTATTATTCTTATTATTATTTTAATGTAAAAGTTATTTTTTTTTATTTTTTAAATTGATATTGGTAATTAATTCTAAGATATCTTGTATGTATTGATGCATATTCTCTTATTTTTTTCTTCATTCGTTTTTATTGTGTGAACAGTAGCCTCATTAAAGTTATCTGTCTTTGTAACAACTGATATTTTTTTTTTCTCTTTCCTTTAGATGGTTAAAAAATTTTTACTTTAATTTCAAGTGAAATTGTACACATTTTTCGAACTTTTTTTTTTTTTCTTTCATTTTCTGCACACTTTTTGTAAATTATATATTTCAGAAAATCTAGAAATTAATTGATAAAATGCTTATAAAAAACTTGTTTGAAAATATCAAATAATCGAAACTCACGATATCCTGCTTTTATACTCAAACGAGTTAAAACTTACATCTAAGGAAAATTTCAATAAATCCATCAAATCTATACAATACGTTATGGTACTCGGATATTTCCCTTGATTTCTACAAAATAATCTAACAGGTAAAATTAAACAAAATGAAATTACTAAGAAAAATCGCAACGAAATTTGAATTAGATACTTACACACACATATATATATATATATATATATATATTTGTGAGTAATGTATATTTAATGTGTATTTATTTCAATTAAAATGGAATGGAATTGAAAAGTCTTATAAAAACGTGATTTTTCAAATTTCATTTTAAAAGTTATAATTCCCTTATAATTCTGAATAATTTTCCCTTTGATGATGACTCTCTATTTTATCAAACAAAGCAGAAAAACTCGAAAATTGTGTAGTTTAAAACCGTGTGAATCGGGTGAAGGTATCCGTTTTTTCGAAACTTGTGTTATTCAAGTACCGTGTTCTTCGGGTTCTACCTTTACATATTAAAAGTTCGCATAGCTTTTAACAAGTAATCCAATAAATATACAAATGACAATCAAATATAGTGAAATATACAAATAAATACAATTAGATGGATAATAAAACATATAAACTGATTGCACAAATGCAACATATTGAAATTGAATATCAATATTTAATATACTAAATGAGTACGCATATTAAATATAAGAATAGAAAACTATGTAAACAAGGACTAAATGCAAACAAAGGAAAATTAAATAAGAATAAAAAGAAACAGTGGCCATCATGGCTTATAACGGATGGAGCGAGTAAATCCGGTACGTCGGGCACTCAACTTTCCCCAAAACCTCTGCATGACGATATCATAAAAAAGAAAAATATATATTGAAATAATATATATATATATATACCAATGTTATATAAACTAAATCAATTTGAGTATTATGATCTAAAATAATTAAGAATTTTTATGAATCGATTTTATATAAGCTAAATCAATCAAAATATTAACCACTCTACATAGCTGTACTTAATTATGACAGTAATTATAAAATGCTACAACTATATTTCAAAAATGAATAGAATAATCTGTAGCCAAGAAATGTAATTTTTCATCAAAAAACGCTCGGAATTATAAAATCATTTGCCCTGCTTTAAAAATGATTGTTATATTAATTAATATTTTTTTTTGTCTTTATTTCTTTATATGATAATTCGCTTTGAAATTAGTTATTTTTCACAATAATAATATATTTATTATTATATTTTTCGAAAAATACTTTAAAGCATATTTTATTCTCTTCAAAGTAATTTCTTCTCCTGTGAATTATTGCCCGGAAATTCATTATTATTTTTCCCATAAAAAAGTAAAATATTTGACTGTTATTACTGTACCTCTTTTTGTTCATCCCAGTATTACATAAAATAAATGAATTGCATCTGCATACAATTTATGGAATGTAGAAATTAATTACTGCTTTCAGAATTTATCACAGTAGGAAGTTATAAAACAGGTACAGACTAGAAATGTTTATCATACCAAATATTTCTTATAAACTCGCATGTCATTTTTTTTTTCATTTTAGGTAATAAATCTTGTCTGTACTTTGTAGTAATTATTATTATTATTATACTTTTTAATCGTCATCATTTGGATTTTTTTTTTTTTTTTTTTTTTTTTTTTTTTTTTACTTAGAGGAAGCTCATGGAATGAATATTGTCGCACACGTCAAATACCATTGTCAATAAATGACAGAATGTTTTTTATGAGATGTTAGCGCCTATTTAATTAATTAATATTTTTTGCAATGTACATATTAATCATATTAATGTTCTTGAATTGAAATAACAGTTAAAATGTTTATCAACATAACTTTATGATCGTTCTTTATGTTTTGTATGATTATCTTAATCTTTTATTAATTTTAAAACAGCTAAAGAAAATGTGATCTGTTATCTTTATATAAATATAAATAAATATATATATATATATATATATATATATATATATATATACATAAATGTTATTAATTTGCAATACATAAAAAAAATGCTGTATATTAAAATTAGGTATTTTGGAATAAATCTAATTTTCATTTTATAAAACTGGAATTTTTTGCCGATTCTATTATTATTATTATTTTAGTTTATAATTACATGCATGAACTAAAAGTTTATTTTTAATTTTTTTAATAAAAAAAAAAAAAAAAAAAAAACATAGATTTTTCAGTTTTTTTATTCTATATATGAAACACGATAGAAGACTATCCTAGTTTATTATAAAATTTTAGAGACTAATAAAAAAAATACAATAACGTAATATATATGAAATATATACATATTTTCTTAACTGAAGTAAATGAATATGATTATGTGAGTTATTATATTATTATTATCATACTTTTTGGTGGTGGGGGGGTGAGGGGAGATTGGTTGATCGTATCCTCATTTTCAGGAAAATTTTCACTCTCTTTTAACTCTTTATTGCCTGTTACAAACTCCGTCAGAAAATTGGTTTACTTGAAATTTAACGATTCTCATCAAAGTTTAGGTTTAATGTTTATTGGGATAAAAAATCGATTAAACTTATTTTCATCTTTAGGAAAATTAGCGTTTGCTTTTAACCCTTTATCGTCCACCTGCAAAATATGGCAGAGATAGAATTTACTGGTAATGACTATAACTATTGTAATAAGAAATTAAGGTTAAAGAATTTTTAACAAGATAAACCTAATAAACCTCTTCATATCTACTGAAAAACTTGCATTTGCTGTTTACCCTTACTATCCTGGTTGAAAAATATGGCATTAATTGAACTTACCTGAAAATGGATCTATCTATTTAGGTAAAAGCTGAATTGTTAATGCTGCTTGAAGTGACACACTTACCATTTAAACATCTCCGTGTAGTCAAGAAGTTAATGCTCACTGATAAAACTTATTCCATCTTTTAGATCATATGGCAGAAACTTTGTTTTTCAGAAGTAGTGATATAATTTTAATAAAAACTAACAACATAAAGTTTTTTTTCTTTTTTTTTTTTTTTTTTTCTGAGTTATAAATTACGAAGACAGTCGGAGAATATTGTGAGAATTTTAATTAAAAAAATAAATAAATAAAAAATAAAAAATGTAACCTCGAGTAGGGAAGGTGAAGTGAAAATTTCATTAGTTAAGGAAATCAACCAGTGACGGAAAATAAGGGGCCCATTGAGCTACCTAGGAGGGACCAAGTATGACTTGCCTGTTAGATTAATATATATATATATATTGAATAATAATGAGATAATTCTACAAGATGCATCATATACGAAAATTTCCAGACGATCCGAGAATGCATTTCATTTGATTAAGAATTGGGCCCTAACTTTAAGCCCTTGCTATTTCGACGAGCATGAACTGATGGTATTTTAGGATACTATGGAATCCTGGCTTACTTAAGGAATAGGCACTTCTGAAACTATAGAGAAAAAAGTAAAATTTACAGCCGAGTAACACCCGACTTCTGCATTGGAGCTGATGATAAAAGGTCCAAGCTTTTCCTCTGATGAATAGAATAAAAATGAATAAAATCCAAGTCTCCCACACCAACGAATGTGATGACTAAAGTCCAAGACTTCTGCTGTTAGCTATTATCAAGAATTGAATATTAAAGATTAAATTTTCTTTTCTTGCGCTAGATGAGCTGCTTATGTATAAATCCAAAGTACTATTAACGCCTAGGACTCATCTCTGATTGAGTCAAAAATTTTATGCTCGAAAAAAGAGAGAGTTGCTTAAAATTAAAATGTCTTGGACTCCCCTTTTCTCTATCCTTCAGTTAAACAGGTAATTTATTGCATCAAGGGAATTGTAAAGCTTAATGGATTTGTATGTAAGTAAGTTTAAACTGAGTACCCTTTATTAAAGAAGTTTTAAATGAGTATTAACTTTATTAAGTAAACTTTTAGTTTTGCAAGATGTGTTTACAATTTTAATAAAATAAATAACTCAATGAATCTTTTGGCTATCAATTAGTTTGTAATTAAATTATCTTAGAAAACCTTATTTTAGAATGAAATAATATTAACACTAGAACATTAACATTATGATTCATTAAAATCAGCTAAGGAACTTGGGTGTAGATTTGAAAGGAAAAGAAAAAGACAAAATTATTAAATAATGAAAAAAAAATAGGTACGAGTGGTAAATTTAAATAATGCATTGTTTCACTACACGTTGAAAGTTATCATTTATTAAAAGCAATTTCTCTCCAACCTTAACTGAAAGTTAAAAAAAAAAAAAAAAAAAAAAAAAAAAACTTTACGCTTGTACATTTTTTAGTGCTAGAGGCCTATTTCAGTCGGTACAGTTGTCGAATTTTTATAGGTCACTCTTAATTAGTGCTAGAGGCCAATTTCAGTCGATTTATTGAATGGGGATTTATTGAATGAAGTCCCCCCCAAGGCACAACTTTGATATGAGTCCCCCCCAAGGTGCCTCTATTTCAGTCGGTGCAGCGTTGTCGAATTTTTATAATACACTCTTAATAGTGCTAAGGGCCTATTTCAGTCGGTTTATTGAATGGGGATTTATTGAATGAAGTCCCCCCAAGGCCCAACTTTGACATGAGTCCCCCCCAAGGTACCCCTATTTCAGTCGGTACAGCATTGTCGAATTTTTAATTTACACTCTTAATAGTGCTAAGGGCCTATTTCAGTCGGTTTATTCAATGGGGATTTATTGAATGAAGTCCCCCCAAGGCACAATTTTGACATGGGTCCCCCCCCAAGGCTTTGTCAATGTCCAACTTTGTCATGAGTCCCCCCCAGGCCCAACTTTGACATGAGTCCTCCCCAAGGTACCCCTATTTTAGTCGGTACAGCGTTGTCGAATTTTTATAATACACTCTTAATAGTGCTAAGGGCCTATTTCTGTCGGTTTATTGAATGGGGATTTATTGAATGAAGTCCCCCCAAGGCACAACTTTGACACGAGTCCCCCCTTATGCCCAACTTTGACATGAGTCCCCCCCAAGGTACAACTTTGACATGAGTCCCCCCAGGGCCCAACTTTGACATGAGTCCCCCCAAGGCCCAACTTTGACATAAGTCCCCCCCAAGGTACAACTTTGACATGAGTCCCCCCCAAGGCACACCTCCCCCTCATTGGAAAAAGAGAAAAAACGTTGTTTTGCGGCTATAAGACAGTTTGGACTTCCAACGTTACTTGTTACAATATCTGCAGCTGAAACACATTGGTTTGATTTAATGAAAACTTTATCATGGAATTTAGATCGTCACGAATTAACTAAAGAAGAATTTGTCGATATTAACAAGTTTAGCAGTAGGCCTCTGGCACCAAATTAAAATCTGTCAACGTCATATTTTCATGTTTTAAATAATGAAATAATGTCGTGTCTGTATATTTTATTTTAAATTTGAAATCAGAAATTTAAAAATACATTAGGTAATAAATTGTTAAATGGGTTTATTCTGTCATCGGGATCATAGAGTACCATAAACCTTGACATTCAACGAATAAAAATATGAAACTATAATACACATTAATACGGATCTTGTAGGATTTGCCTTGCGAGTAGTTATATATATATATATATATATATATATATATATATATATATATCAGTGACGTATCGTGAATGACAATTGGGGTATGCTCCACTCCAGTAGTTAGAAACAGTACATTGAAAAAAGATATTCATTCATCTTATTGGCTAATTCGCTTATTTCGAGAAACAACGTAGGTGTGGCGACATTTCAACAGTCAATCAGAAGAATGAGCTTTTTATGATAACGAAATGTTTCTAGCTGCCCATATAAAGCAAACCCAATATGCCATTCACGATACGCCACTATATATACATACACATAATATTTTTTTCGAGAATTTTCAGCAGTTAATCTGCATCTAGGGACTATACCATATTTTTTTAACAACTTTGTGTTGACAGCTTCTTTTCGTTTTAATATGCATAATCTTAAAAGCGTACTATAAATTTTTATAGTGTGAGCAGTTTATTTAAATATCAAAGTAGAATTATCAGCAATCATACGTTTTACATGTTTTAATTTGTCAAGAGGTTATTCGAAAGAAAAATATGATGGTCCATAGAGTGTTTTTTAGCCTTGAAATTAACGAAAATATCAAATACATGACATATAGGAAATTATTGCATTTAATTATATTACATCATATGTACTTTAAGTTTCAGTCAATGTTATTTATGTTATTCCAGATATTGTATGTTTCCAGGGGCCCAAAAATCCTGATTTTCGCATTTTTGCTCAAATTTGCACATTTTGTTAAAACATGGTATACATTTTTCTTTATATATATATATACATATATAAGCGCGAATGAGCAACACTTTCTTATTAAAACATATTATGAAATACACTATGGAGTAAATTATAAACAAAGATAAAAGTGGTGTCCTACTTCCTTCATGTAAAAAAAAAAAAAAAAAAAAAAAAAAAAAAAAAAAAAAACACTTCAAATTAAAATAAATAAACAAATAAACAAATATTACTGATTACTGCAAATACATTGCTATGTCTCGCTGGTTTAAAAGAGATAAAACTCATGAAATCAAATCCATCTAATAAAATTCTATTTAAATCTGACTTTTATTTCACTAAATATTCTTAATATATATATATATATATATATATATATATATATATATATATATTTCTTTATCTGTACAGCTCCTACCTTAAACAACATTAACACTTCCAATGCGGAGAATAGAATCAGCGACATTTCGAGTTCTATAACTTCATCTACGTCATTTTTTTTTTTTTTTTTTTTTTGCAATCTGTATTCTACAATATTTCTTTACCGTTTACGGCCTTTACAAAAGGCAAGAATGAATTGTTGTTTTCCCTGCACAATTGTTTTAATGTACTAAAATAATGCTTATTTTAACGTGCAATTAAAAATGATACTGTGCGCACGATTACAATCTTTATCGCTATTATTTCAGTTCTTCAAAAAAAAAAAAAAAAAAAAAATCATAATTATATAATTTTTAATTATAAGTACATGGTAGTAAAAGGAACAGCTTAGTCGCCGGATATATTCGTCAGTGGCGGTCAAATTATTAAGAATATTACAAAAATTAATCTACAATCAATGTACAATACATACAAATACTTTGCTTAGTAATGCTATATTTATAATCTATATTCTTTAAATACATTTCGTGAGACCATGGGAGGCTTTGGGCAAGTGCGGATTGAAAGAGTCCAGTATTAAAATAGGGGTGATACTCTTTTACCGTTGGGAGAAAATAAGCGATAAGGAACATCAAATGGTTGAAATTTTACCAAATACCAACTTGTCGGTCAATTATTTGGCATCCCTTTGAATTCGTCCTCATTGCTTGTCTTAGGAAACGTGGTTACAATATTTTCATTTGTAATATAAAAATAAATTCAGAAAAAAAAAACCTTTTTCTAAAAACAATAATGATCACAAGCAGAGCTTACATTTTGCATTATGCAACAATGAACATGAATTGTGTACGCTATTATGTCATATTTCATATTAGTTATAGTGAACCTTTGAAGATAATTCGCATTATTTTTAATTTATTGTGGTCTAACCATCCATATAACAAAATAGAAACTTAACATTCCTCAGGGTCGAAAAACCTACTTATGAACTATCCTTCCACCACCCCCCTCCAACGCTTTCTCTTTTTAACTATTTATAAAAATTATGAAGAAGGTTCGACAACCAAAGAGTAGTATGGGATTTTTGCAAGATATTTCATAAAAATATAACATATATAATGCTGTAATATTTGAACTTTAAGAAAACATATTTTGATATTCTTATCGTTTTATCCACATATTTAATAACAAGTTATTTAATAAATAATTTGGTGTCACTCACAAGACCTTCTCTTACCCTGATATTTATTACTATAAATACAGGTTGCAGATTAATAGGTAAGATAACAAGTACTGTTATGTAATCCTGGGAAACAATTCAAATTAGGTTTCGGAAGAGTTTTATATGATAATTAGTTCTGTGTAAAGGGGAGCGGTAGCCCCCTCAAACCCTGCTTTCATTAATGCACCGACATTTATATAGAATTAAATTCGGCTATTAAAAAAAAATTCTGTTAATATATATATATATATATATATATATATATATATATATATTACAATTATTATTTTAAAAAATTATCTTTTATGATAAAGCAGACAATTTCCAAATTAGAGAAGTAGTATAACACTAAATATAAGAAAAAAGTCCATTTTATTCTCAATATAAAAAAAAAAAAAAAAAAAAATCTATAACTTTGTTATAAATTATTGCATATCGGTGGTTGAACCATTCTTTTTAAAGGTATTGACGAGCTCTTTTGAAAGATACCCATCATGCAAATTTACTCCCCTCGAGTGGCGACTTCCCCCCCAAAGCGAGGCTCCTACATACACAATTTTTTTTTTCCCTGTTGACTATCTCTGTTACAAAAAATATATATTCGTTTGATTTGGTTTAGTGCAGTCTATAGATGTTAAACTCTACTTACCTGCAATTTCCCCCATAGACGTAATGTATTTGAGTACTTTTGAGTGTCCCTGTACACGAATCATTTGCTTGTTCTTAACGAAAATTGTAGTGTAGCGTCCTTATATGATGCACATTTAGAATACCAAGTTTGAAGTTTCTGCCATAATTTTTTTTTGAGATATGCAGATAACAGAGAGACATACACACAGACATACACACATACCATATGCTAAAAACATGATTTTCTTATTCAGGGGACCTCAGAACATGCAAATATAACAAAAACTCGCGTTCGAAAATTTGACCCAAAAACAATACTTTCTCTACCTTATGGGTAAGAGAAAATAAAAAATAAATAATAATAATAATAATAATAATAATAATATATTACAATAAAATGCACATTAAATAAAAGAATATTTTCTATTACAAAATTATTTTTAAAAATTCCGAAATAAGAAAGCAGTTTATATTTTTTTAAAGTGATTTATTAAAGTCTGTCAAAAATGTATATTAATTTTTACGTGTTTTAGTCTGCCATTTTCACTGGTAACTTTACTGCATTTTTATGATCAGAAAAGCTATTAAACTGCATTCAGCGCTAACTTTCAAGCAATTTCTCTTTTTAAATTACTTCTTTAAGAAACTGGGCAACAGCTGATGCTTAAATTTAAGACTCTAAAGGTAACGAAGAAACACTTATCACACAAAAATCGTTTATATGCAACATAAAAATAAAATAAAATAAATTATACTTAAATTTAAATTGCTAACTTATTTTTTAATTCTGGAAAATTTTATTCTCTTTTGAATATGTTCGAATATTTTTCTCATATTTTAATGTTTTAAGTAATTATTCTTTAATTTAAATGATTTTGAATAATATATATATATATATATATGTATATATATATATATATATATATATACAGGGAGTTCCAAAAGTTTCACCTTCCCCTCCTAACTCGAAAATGAGTCGGAATTTTGAAAAATGGTGAATCACATATTTAATGAATTCGAGAGTAACCTCTTTTGGTGAAAACATTTGGCGCCGGGCTGGGGGGGGGGGGGCTAGGGGGCCCGCTATGGAGCGCAACTTTAATATTTCAAATAGGAAGATATGCCTCGTGATACATCCCTGAAAAAGTCTCTTTAATATAATTAATTTGATGTAAATAGTTTCGCCCAAAGATGATTATTAAAGAAGTTACATGAGTTTTTAGACTTTTCAAATGTGCATTTTATACCTATGTATCCCCTTTAATAATCACTTCAAGGCACAGCTATTTATACCCGATTTATTGTCTTGAAGAGACGTTTCTAGGAATGTATCACAAGACATACCTTCTCATTTGAAATCTTAAAGTTGCACTCCAGAACGGGACTCCTACCATCCCCTTGCCCGGGCCCAAACATTTTTGGGCAAATTATGTCTTATGATACATCCCTGGTAACGTCTGTTTAAGACAATGAATTTAGTATAAATAGTTTTTTGCTGCTGTGATTATTAAAGGGGTTACGTAAGTGTAAAATACACATTTCAAAAGTCTAAAAAATCATGTGTCTTATTTAATAACAATCGTAGGGCAAAACTGTTTATATCACATTAATTTTATTGAAGAGACGTTTCCAGGGATGTATCACAAGTGATACCATCATATTTTAAATTTAAAGTTGTCCACCCTAGCAGCCTTTCTAGCCTCCACCCTGGGCCCAAACTATTTTCACCAAAATAGGTCCCTCTCGAATTCATTAAATACTTCTTTCGCAATTTTTCAAAATTTCGATTCATTTTTGTGTTAGGAGGGGTGTGGGACTTTTGAACACCCTTTATACATATATATATATATATATATATATATATATATATATATATATATATATGTGTGTGTGTGTATAGTTCAATGTAGTACGATAGTAATTACAGTTAATAGTTTTTTTTTAAATTACTATTACTATTATTATTATTATTATTATTAATATTTTCAAATAGAGACCATGATTTTTTGTCCCAGAATCGTGTTAAGCGGAAAATACCTGTTTTAATTCATGTATAGCTTGTTTTATTTGTTTTAAATGTTGAGAGCTCGGGGTCGTAAATCTTATGTTGTGAGGAAAAAAAAAAAAAAACTAGAAATCCGAAATTATTTTAAAAATAAAGTAATTTCGCTGAACAGAATGATTACAAAACTGCTGTACATTCTAATGGTCTATTAGATAAAGTAATATATATGTAGGCCCTCAGGGGCCCTAACACTCATGTGGCGCAAACTCCATTTTTCAAATAGGAAATACACTTTTTCTTCACAATATCGTATTAACAAAAAGGTATGGTTTTCAAAAAAGTTATGATATATCGTAAAGAAAAAATATTGTTTGCAATTGAAAAAAGAAAAAAAAAAGTATTTCTGTCTCACAGTGCCCCTGGTGCCCCCCTATGTTACGTCAACTGATAAATCAATTGAATGCATGCCACTTTAGTAATCATTGTGTTCATCAAATTTGCTACTAAGATTATTTTAGAATTTCTAGATTTTTAATTAGAACGTAAGGATTGACGTCCCAAAGCCACCTACTCTACAGAATAAAAAAAGCAATACATGATATTAAACCAATTTTTTCTGCTGTATGCGATTATGTTAAGAAAAAGTACGTTTTACATTAAAAAAAATAAAAAAATAAAAAAAGTTTACATATCGTGGGATATTTGGGTTTCCTGATGTGTCACCTATTACATTTCATCTAATAGATCATGTAACTGCAAAACACTTTTGTAATCGTTGTGCTCAGCGAAATTTATTTTATATTGAGACTTTTGAGATTTCCATTTTTTTTTTTTTTTTTTTTTTTTTTTTTTTAAACATAAGATTCAGGGGCTCGGGGCCCGAAATTTTATGTTTTATGGCTGTGTGTAAAAAGTATTTTTTTTCTGTAGACATACACATTAATACATATATATGTATATAGGTGTCTTAAGTTTCATATCTTTAAAGAAAAAAAAAAGTGACTTAATGAAGATTTTTTTTTAAGCTACGTGGGTTTCTGATAACATTTACATTTAAATGATAGTAATGAATTTGTAGATAATCTTGGATTTTTTTTTTTTTTTTTTTTTTAAGATTGATGAGACGTGATATTTTTCGCCAAAAATTCTAAATTCGAAATACTCATTTCAAGCCAACTAGCATGTTGTAATTAAAATTACACATTTAGAAGTGCTGCTTGTAAAATTGAAGGAGAAGAAAAAAATGAGATAGTTATCTCTTAGACTAGCTGGCTGCCCAGTGACATTATAGAACAAAGATGGAAAGAGGAAAATATATAGGACTCATAAAACTTGAATGGAGCATCGCAAAAACAACTCCAGGCTAGGGAACGACAGGCCACCCGCACGCCGCACACACAGATTCTCCCTTCAGCCCTCGACTTAAGAAGAGTATTTTTATATAGAAGTGCGAGGACGGCTTCGGGGTCAACTTTTCGGTGAGACAGTGATGGAATCTCCCGGTGGTGCAATCTCCCGGTGGTTCTCCTGATATGCTGCTTCCTCCCGCATCAACTGCCCTTGAATTTGAAATCTCAAGATATGAAAAATATGAGCAACCCGAAGAGACCAAAACACCTATGATTCATCTTTGAAAATAATCTATCGAATGGAGCATCCAAGGGTATTCCTATTCCAGGATCTCTAAGTGCCCTAGAATTGTTAAATAGAAGTCCTCTATGATTTGCTTGAGGAAAGATGTAGAAATATCCCACTGCCGTTTACGATGGAATAACCTCTATAATGCTCATCTGGGTGAGTCAAATTTTAATAGTCTAAGGAAAAAGAAAATATTTAATTGTATCTATCCCCATTTATTCTATTATTTAGTCATGTCTGAGTACTACCTAAAGTAATGTTGAATAAAATTAAACTTGGATTGAAAAAATATTAGTTTTGTATAAGAGACCAAAATATTTAATAAAATGCATTATTAATGAAATTCTTTGTATATCTATTAATTAAGGAATTATTTATTTTGGAAAATTTATTTTAATTTGAAGTTATATCCGTAATAAATAGATAAGTTTTATGACCCATTAAAAATATTTACAGAACTTGGGTATAATTTAAATGAAGAGAACGCAATGTACTATACAGTTTTGAGAATGCCTTAGATTAACAATTTCTCTCCAACACTGTAAATCCAACCAGAAAACGATTTGTTGCCTATCCAGTTGAGGTCATAAAATGATATAATAAAAAGAAAAAAATAAATAAAATAAGATAAACTAATTTAGGAAAAGTTTAAGGTGGACTCAGACAAAATAATAATATAAAAATATACTAAGCAGTTGCTTAAATAAAATTGGATAGATATAAATAAAGGAAATCATAGCATTATAGTGTTATTGTATTTGTATATGAATAACTGATAAAAAATATATATAATGAATAGATATGCAAATGTGTACATATAATATATATATATAGATATAAATTACACTTTCATTAATAATGATAAGTAGAATATGAAAATAAATGAAGTGTATTTGAAATAATTACAGTTGTAAATTTTGAAAAATTACTGGAAATATTTTATATGTACACATAAACAGCAAGATTGCTCAGGAAGGTTTCTTGAAATCAATTAATCTGATATTTTGTTTGTTTGATAATATTATTTTGGATGCCTGTATACATATAAAATTTGAATATTTTACTTTGAAGAAAGTAAATAGTTTCCTAAAATAAGGAATAATAATAATAATTGAACAAGAATAATCTAGCTAGTCAGTAAATATATGTATACAAGCATAATTTGTGTTAATGTTAATACATATAAGAATGATTTTTTAAGAGTTGATTTAAAGTAAAGATTAGAAAGTAGGTGATGTAAATGAAAAGTACTTATAAATTGAGAAATAAAGTTGCGAATAAGTGTGATACAAAAACTCAAAATCAGAAGAAAACGGTGGAAACAAAAACTGAGAAGGTAGTACTGGGTAAAATAAAAATGGAGAAAGAATTAACAGTGTCATTAGATACGCTATTAGTGGGTCTTCCACACTTCAGTGGGGACAGTCAGGCTAATATAGATAAATTTCTAGAACCATTTGAGACATTAACAAATGCGACAGAATTAGACGATGGAATTAAATTATTAATTTTAAAAAGTAAAATCAGTGGAAAAGCGAAGGAGAAAATAAACTTGGATGAGGATTTAATAAATGAGAATGTGTATGAGCAATTCAAACTTAAATTAAAAGAAAAATTCAAGAGCAAAGTAAATTTCTCAAAAGCTCAGGCAGATTTCATGAATATCAGGAAATCACCAAAACAAACTATAGAAGAATATGCAACGGAAATAATAAAAAAAATCAAATGAATTTTTAAAAGGGTCTGGATTCGAAAACAAAGATGGGGCAAAAGAATTTGTAAACAGTTTAAAATTAAATAAATATATTGATGGCATGAGGGCAGACATAGCATTTGAGTTAAGAAAGGCAGATATAAAAGATTTTGAAAGTGCATTAAAAATGGCTAAGACCATTGAAAATGCAATGCAATTTAACGTGGAGGAAATAAATACTATAGAGAAAAAAAATAGCAACGAAACCGATATGTGTACATTATTATTAGAATTAACATCGAAACAAACTGAACAAATCAAACAATTAGAAAAAAAAAATCGAAGAATTAGAAATAAGAAATAACAGATCAGAAAGTCAAGAGAGACAAAAACATGACAGCACAAGATTTTGTGCAATTTGCAAAACTAGATCACATAATACTGAACAATGCTGGTACAATTCAAGAACTAATCCCAATATTGTAAACAATACAGTTCCTATAATACAAGAGAGTGAAAATGCAGGGGTTAGAAACGTAAGATCAGACGAAAATAGATCTAGTAATACAAATTATGCAAATTTTGATAGGGGTACTAGAAATTATTTCAGAAGAAGTTCACATAGAAATTTTAGACAAAGAGGTACAAACCGCCCTGCTATAACGTTTCCAAGGCAGTCGGGAAACTAAATGAGGGGTTTACCAAGAGTAAAAATAATAATAACATAGTCCCTCGTAAATCCCTTAACATATCCAGGGGACTAAAAATGCATCAAAATAGCGATAAAAAATATGTGAAGCAAACAGACAAGAAATTATACAGAAATTATTATGAAAAATATTATAAAGTACAGAGGCAGAGAACCGAGAAAGATAACAATTCACGCAGCTATAATAAAAACAAAAAGAAATCAAATGTAATTCATACACCAGATCGATATCTGTGCACAAAAAGATGGAAAAACACACAAGAAATTAAATATTTGACAAATATTGATCAAAATGATATAGGTAACTTACCCATCTTAGATTTGAATATAAATGGGGTACCTACACGAAATTTAATCGATACAGGTGCAACTTTAAATGCAATGTGTCCCAAAATATTTCAAAAAATCAAAGAAACAGGGATAAAAATTCAGTATTTGTCAAATAATGTAAACATACACACATTAAACAATCAGAGAATTAATTTCAAAAAATGCATTAAAATTACATTCAAAATTAAAGGGAAATTCGTCACAGGTGTATTTTATATATTGAACTTTAATTTTGATAAGACGTATAATGCAATATTAGGTTATGACTTTCTAAAAAGAAACAAAATGATAGTAGATTGTAAGGCAGGACATGTACTATTTAAAAACATGAAATTGGAATTAAATAAAACTCCAAACAACCAAGAAATTCCAAATCATATAAATAACATGTCAATAGAAACAAATACACACACATCACAGATGGAGGACAGAATACAATTCCCACAGTCAGGAGTGCATGATCAGGAACAGGAAGAAAATGGAAAAATTTATGGGTATTTTAAATGCTCAAAAGATCAGACAAAGTCAAAAAACAATGAAAATGAACTAATAAATTGGGTGGCATCTTCTAGTAAACAAGTGATAGAATTAAATGAGAAAAATGAAGAAAACATTGTAAGGCAGGATACGTTAAATCAAAATTATCACTTTGCAAGACTAATAAGAAAAATGGATGTTGCACCGAAACAAACAGTTTGGGCGGAAATAAAAGTTCCTAGAATATACCAACACGAAACAATATTCCTTGAACCACAGAGAAATAATTCGGGTACAAACATAAATTGCTCTATATATAAAATAGATAATGAAAATAAACTAAAAGTTCAAATTTCAAATACAAAGGACCACAAAATTACTTTGAATAAAAATATGAAACTGGCGAAAGTTACACAACAATTCATAATAACGGACAAAACAAAACCAAAGAGAGAAATTATTAACAATTTAAACATGGTAGATGTTAAACAAATGAGAAAAGCTGACTTAAAAAAGGAAGATTTTAATCTAAGTCATTTAGATTCAGTAACACAAAAAGAAATGCATGAAATATTAATGAAAAATTATGCGGCATTTTCCAAAAATTACAAGACACTAGGGCAAACATCATTAGTTACACAATATTTAAATTAGCTCATAATTACCCCCATTCAATTAAAACCGTATAAATTGGCTTATAATATGAAAGATGTTGCGAAAGAGGAGATAAATAAATTATTAGAGGCAAAAATTATTGAACCAACAAACTCTCATTATGCAGCCCCCGTAATTTTCGT
The DNA here is from genome assembly GCA_963930645.1 of Salticus scenicus. NCBI lineage: Eukaryota > Metazoa > Arthropoda > Arachnida > Araneae > Salticidae > Salticus > Salticus scenicus. Next base: position 131,721,217 of record OZ005656.1, on the reverse strand, counting down.
AAAGAAAAAATATAACTCAAAAACAAATGATCCAAAACACATTAAAGTGAGAGCAGCAGTAGATTACAGGGTCCTTAATGAAATCATAGAAGTTTCACCACATCCCATCCCAGATGCGAAAGAAATAATTCAGAGACTTAGTGGCAAAAAATACTATACTGTGATGGACTTTCACTCGGCATTCTTCCAAATTTATTTAAAAGAAGAAGACCGAGAAAAATTAGCATTCATTACGGAATTTGGTTGCTATCAGCCAACCAGATTAAATTTTGGTAATAAAATATCAACTATGACATTTGCTAAACTTATGGATAAGATTTTAGGTCACATAGATAAAAATAAAATAGGATACTTCATCGATGACATTATTTTAGGAACAGACTCAATAGAAGATATAAAAAAAAAAAAATTATGCAGGAAGTTTTAGACATTTTAATAAAAAACAATCTAACTATTGACCCGCAAAAGATGCAAATATGTAAAAATGAGATAGAGTTCTTAGGGTATAAAATCAATGAACATGGTTATTCACCTTCGGAGGGAAATTTAAACAAAGTAAAAAAATTAATGAGACCAAACAATAAAAAAGGTATCTTACAACTGTTAGGGTTTTCGAACTATTTCAGAACATTGATAAAAAATTACAACGACATAATAGATCCATTATTACAACTTACAAGAAAAGACATAAAATTTAAATGGGGTGAAGAACAAGAGAAAGCATTGATAAATTTACAAACCGCGTTATTAAATGAACCAACTCTAAGAGCTCCAGATATGAACAAAGAATTTTATTTGATCACTGATGCTTCAAAATACGCAATATCGGCGATTTTGGCACAAAAAGAGAATGGAATCTTGCATCCGATTGAATATTATGGTAGGAAATTAAAAAATTCAGAAAAAAATTATCCAGCCATGAAACAAGAGTTACTAGCAATACATGAATCAGTATTAAATTATAAAAACTTACTGTTAGGAAAAAAGATATTTTTGTTAACAGATGCGAAGGCGTTAACATATTTTATTAATTTGGAGAAACAGCCTGACATAATTTCGAGATGGCTTTTAGATCTCCAAGAATTTGACATAACAGTAGAACATATATCAGGATCACAGAATCCGAGTGATTTTTTAACTAGGCACATAGCAAACATAACGCATGAAGATCAAGAGAATGAAATGTATTTATTTAAAGCCGAAAAAGAGTTGTCAGAAGAAAACATTTTAAATGAACAAAAAAAAATGCGACAAAATACAAAAAATAGTAGCATGTTTAAAATCAAAGAGAAATAATAAATACAAAAGAAAATACTCTTTATTAGAAAATGATCTATTAGTATTGAAACATTCAAATAATGCTACGGAAAATACGCAAAATATTATCATAGCTCCACATAGTTTAAGAGAGAAAATCATAAATACCGCGCATTCCCCACACTTCGGTTTTGAGAAAACATATCAAATGATTAAAAATAGATTTTACTGGATTGGGATGTACCAAACAGTAAAATATTTTTGTAGGAGATGTATTCCATGTAACTCTTACAAACCGCATCAAACAATAAACTTCCATACAAGTAATGAATAAGAACTATGCATGTGGCCAAGCATTAAATATTGATATTGTTGGAAAATTAGTACCAACGCTAAAACAGAACAAATTTCTTTTAACAATTATTTGTGCATTTTCTAGGTTCTTAGAAGTAATACCGCTAAAAAATACCAATGCAACTACCATCATAAATGCGCTGCTAGAATATTTCGGAAAATATGGCCTATGCCAGTATATAAATTTAGACAATGTGCCTTATGTTAGAGGGAAAGAATTTACAGACTTCGCTAAGAATCTAAATATAACTTTGCGTTATTCGAGCATTTACAAACCCAGTAGTAATGGTACGATTGAGAAAGCACATTTAATTTAAAAAAATTCCATCTCAGCCATGTGTCAGGAAACTTTTGATTGGGACACGAGAATAAATTTTTTTAAGTTAAACTATAATATGTCGAAACATCGAGCAACGGGATACGAACCCGCGGGGTTACTTTTTGGGAGAAAATTAAAAACTCCATTTCTAGATTGCAATGACAGAAATAACGAAACCCCTTCGCAATATATATCAAAAATAAAACAGCATATGCATCAGGCGAGAGCAAAAGCATTGCTAAATATGAAAAAAATTTCAGAAGAGTACAATAGAAATAAAAGAATAAATCCTAAAGAATTGGAGATAGGTGATGAAGTCTATCTTAAATCACTAAGAAAAATAGAAAATTAGGTAAAAGGTTTGACGGACCATTTTTGTTGGAAAGGAAGTTCAGGAACTCGAATTACTTGATACGAGAAAAGGAAGGAAATAAAAGTTTAAAAATTCATATTTCAAAAATATTTAAAGTACCACCAGAAAAAGAAAATTAAAATAACCAGCTAAAGGATATAGGAAGGATCTAGGTCAAAATAATAGAACAGGTTAAAAAAAAAAAAAAAAAAAAAAAACCACTAATAAGAATATATAGTAAAATAGTGTGGATAGTTGAGACAAACATAATTTTATTGTTGTAAAGGGGTGCTTCAGATTTTTTAACTGGTAAATGTTTGAAGCTGGTCTTCAAGCAGAGAGATTAATATTTATGGCGGGGCCCCTTTATTTAGCTATAGATATTCTTTTCTCCTTGCCAGTGAAGAATTTTGAATGTGGCCTTGATAACAATAATAAAAAAGTTTAATAATAATAAGAATTGTAATAAAGCTAACATTAGATTGAATACAAAAATGTATCAAGTTGCGAGTGTGCAGATAATAATAATAATAATAGTGATAAAGTTATTATTGCATTTTGGCTGGAAAAACATAGAAATTGGAGTAGAATAAATCAATAACAGCTGTAATAATAGAGAAATGAACGTGAATTACATTGAGAATAAATTGAATGTAAGATAGAGATTGGATGAAGGCTCTAAAACGGGGATAGGAATTTTTTTCTTAAACACTAGAGGTTAAAAATAACAAAAAAATCCCAAGCACGACAAAAAAAAAAAAAAAAAAAAAAAAAAAAAAGCACGGGTTTTAGACTGTAACATTAAGTAGATAAGGAGTTTTTAGATAAACTGTGTATAAAATAAAATAAAACAAACGAAGAAATAAATAAATAAATGTTGTATAGAGAATGTTGAAATATTCAAATAATCCAGAAAAATAACATAATAGTATATATATAAACTGTGTGTGAAATGCTATGATTTTGTTTATTTATATTTATGTATATATATATATATATATATATATATTAATTTTTTTGGAAGAGAAAAAAAAAAAAAACTTAAAAAAAAAAACATTTTTAAAATAAAGAAAAATATTTTCTTTTTTTTGGAGTATACTCACCCAAAAACAATTAATAATAAGATGTGCTCAACAGCAACAAACAGATATAAATATATATAAAAATTACAAAAATATGTGTAGACTTTTTAGAAACAGAATGATGAAAAATGAACTAGAGTTCAAAATGAGAGTCTATACTATGGTAATATACACAGAGACATAAAACAAAGAAAAAATGAAGTGAACTCTTACATTAAATGAACATTTAAAGTGCTATGGACTGAAAGAATGGACAATATTTATTCTGTTTTCTTCATATCTCAGTATCATATGAGTATTATTATTTTGTTTGTGTGTATTTTTGTATTTTATTTTATAGGTCAAAATGATGTAACAAAGGCTTACAAATGCACAGAAAATAGATCTAGTGTAATAGAGAATTTAAGTATATGATTTATATGATAGGGCTCATATATATATATATTTTTTTTTTGTAGAAAGGGGGGATATAAATGTTGTAATTAAAATTACACATTTAGAAGTGCTGCTTGTAAAATTGAAGGAGAAGAAAAAAAATGATATAGGGATCTCTTAGACTAGCTGGCTGCCCAGTGACATTATAGAACAAAGATGGAAAGAGGAAAATATATAGGACTCATAAAACTTGAATGGAGCATCGCAAAAACAACTCCAGGCTAGGGAACGACAGGCCACCCGCACGCCGCACACACAGATTCTCCTTTCAGCCCTCGACTTAAGAAGAGTATTTTTATATAGAAGTGCGAGGACGGCTTCGGGGTCAACTTTTCGGTGAGAGAGTGATGGAATCTCCGGTGGTGCAATCTCCCGGTGGTTCTCCTGATATGCTGCTTCCTCCCGCATCAACTGCCCTTGAATTTGAAATCTCAAGATATGAAAAATATGAGCAACCCGAAGAGACCAAAACACCTACGATTCATCTTTGAAAATAATCTATCGAATGGAGCATCCAAGGGTATTCCTATTCCAGGATCTCTAAGTGCCCTAGAATTGTTAAATAGAAGTCCTCTATGATTTGCTTGAGGACAGATGTAGAAATATCCCACTGCCGTTTACGATGGAATAACCTCTATAATGCTCATCTGGGTGAGTCAAATTTTAATAGTCTAAGGAAAAAGAAAATATTTAATTGTATCTATCCCCATTTATTCTATTATTTAGTCATGTCTGAGTACTACCTAAAGTAATGTTGAATAAAATTAAACTTGAATTGAAAAAATATTAGTTTTGTATAAGAGACCAAAATATTTAATAAAATGCATTATTAATGAAATTCTTTGTATATCTATTAATTAAGGAATTATTTATTTTAGAAAATTTATTTTAATTTGAAGTTATATCCTTAATAAATAGATAAGTTTTATGACCCATTAAAAATATTTACAGAACTTGGGTATAATTTAAATGAAGAGAACGCAATGTACTATACAGTTTGGAGAATGCCTTAGATTAAAAATTTCTCTCCAACATAGCACTTCAAAATATAAATAAATTATAAAATATGGAAAAAGAAAAAAAAGGAAAAAAAAAGAGAAACAATAATCGCATAAACTTTTATTTTTGTCATACTATATCATTTTAGGAGAAATAAAAATTATAAATGAATTACAAAACATTAAACATGTATAAATAAGACAAAAAAAATAAATTAATTAATAAATAAATAAAATAAAAAAAACGCATAAATTATCTTCTTTTGTCTTACTATATCATTTTATAGAAAAATACAAAAAAGCGTCAGAATTTCAGATGTCGCCAAGCGGCGCTCTGATAAAGCTATACCGCAATTAAGTTTACATATTAATTTATAAAGTTTTCTATATGCCAATGACTATTTGTCTAACCATAAAATATATCAGGTTGTTATATATGAATTGGCTGTTTTAGAAAATAAATTTTTGGAATGATTTAGACGTAAAATTAATTAATCAAAATATACCCCCCTGCGTCAATACACTTCTCCCACTGATTAATATATATATATATATATATATATATATGTACTTTTCAATGAACATCTTAGTATTAGGGTCAAATAAAATTCCTTGAAAACTATTTTGAACGTTTCCTAATTGACAAAGCAAATATTTACCAAAAAAGAGTCCAAATATTTAAAGACATAGTAATCAGTTGGCGACAAGTCTGATGAGTACGGAGGATGTGTCATGACTTCAAACATCAACTCTTTCAATTTTTGCAAGGTCACACGTAAAACACGAGGTCTTACATTATCCTGGGAGAAGAATATTAATCTTTATATCAATGCTGGCACTTAATTCAACAGTTTTTGGTGTACAATTACCAGTTTTTGATAGTAATTATCTCTATTAATACCAGCTCCTAGGAAGCTGTAATGGATAACGCCTTTTTGAATCCACCAAATCATAACTATTGTCTTTCTTAGGTGTAAGCTTCGTTTCGAAGTATGCTTTGGCCTTTCATCTCTTTCATCTACATTTAGTCATTGTGCAGAAAATTTCCGATTGTCATAGAGTGTACACTTTTCATTACATGTGATTAGACAATTCAGAAAAGAACTAGTTTTTTCTTTAATACTCAATGATGTGCAGGTCTTTAAACGTTGCATTTTTATTTCCTTTCTGTCAAATCACTTGGACCCATTTGTCGAGCTTTTTCCACTTACCAAGAGCTTCAAGTTGTCTCGAAAATATCGCTATACCTACTCCAGAGTTGACAGCAAGTTCACGAATAATTATGGAAACATAACTTGGGTCTTCAGATCGTCATTCCATACGGCATGCGCAGGTCTTCTGCGTAGTTCATTTTGTAAGGCCATACCTCCTGAACAAAATTTCTGAAACCAGCGTCTCACTGTGCGTTTTTTAGCAGTGTGCTTCCCAAACGCAACATTGATATTTCGAGATCTAAGAAAAGTTTTAAAAATAAATGCAGCACAAAATGAGTAATACAATAATATATAACGTCTTATATTAAATTTTATTATATTAAATATAGGAGACATAAAGGAAAGGCAGTCAAAACAAAAACGGTCATTTCATATGGAACAACCTAACATATAACCACAAAATTTAGTTAGTTTCTCATATGGTATACATACCGCTCATAGCATATTGCACTATTACGTTTGGCGTGAAATTGCTGTCAGTTTATGGTCGACCAGATAAATAAATAGCAATAAAGAAAACAACGTGAACGTTAATGTTATGAATAGTCTTCTTCATCTGTAATTTAGATGCAAATATAAAGGGGATAACTCATTTTTTTCCAATACTGCTTGTTTCGAATTTATCATCTGATAAGCATAAAAGCTGAAGCTATAGGTGAAGCTTTGTTGCAAGCAATAATGACACGAACCCTAAAACTCGCTTGTGATGAAAACGCTACCTAAGTCAGCGGTACACAGTGCTTTTGAGAAATTACAATGTATTTTCTCTATCTTTATATTTTTTAAAGCGATATAAGCATGAGTTATTATGTTTTTAATTCTTTAGATATAGTGACCATCGAAGCAGGCAAATCTTGCTAGTTTGGAATTAAAGTTTAAAGATAATGCATTGTGTCCTTAACCAATATAAACTCAGCTAAAACAGACATATTTTATCGTAAAGTTTGTTCATATAATGTGAATTTGTAAATCGATTCAACATTTACAAAACCAATTGCGAACTCGCAAGATTATATACAAGTTTAGTTGTTAAAGTAATAGTTAGTTAAATTTTATTTCATTTTTAATCTTAAAGTATATAATTTAATTAAGATACTACATCTAACTGCGAAATTAGCAGTATTTAGATTCGTGGATTCCCTGAAATTTTGAGGCACAATTTAAGGCTGTATTCTGTTATGAAAGTAATAATTTTATTATTATTATTATTATATAATTTTTATTTTTTTAGCTCAAAATAAGTAAATGAATTGAATAAAATGTATGTTAAATCTCTTTTTTTTTTTTTTTTTTTGCAATTTTGAATTTCCAGTTATTTAAAAGCTCTTTTTGTGTTATCGGTCTTTGCATGCTGAACATATATGACAAATGCATACAGTGTGACCGAAATAACACCTATTTCATGCAACATTCAGTCAAAGCTTCTAATTAATTATTGTATATTTCATTTTATTTCATTTTATTTTTCATTTATTATTATTATTATTATTATTATTATTATTATTATTTTATTATTATTATTTTTTAATATATAGCAACATTCCTATTTATAGCTAGGTGAATATTTTTTCTGACAAAATTTTTCATAGAATGTAAATGAGTATATATACATATATATATATATATATATATATATATATATATATATATATACACTGACAAAAACAAAATCCGAACACCAAGAAAAAAATACTGTAGAGTAATGAAATTCGGACAATGCATTTGTCTAGTTAACATGTTTAATTGATTAATTAAATTCTCAAGATCACAGGTTAATTTAAGCTCAAGAAAATTCATTTCAAATGTGAAATGCTGTTACATTAGTAGACGGTGTAACATCCAGAATTTTGAATTCAAGCCTGCATCGTGTCGGAGAGTTGGCGAATGTCACTTTGTTGTATGGTGTCCCATGCTTGCTGTACTTGTTCTGTCAATACTGGGACGGTCAGTGCTGTGTGTGGATGAGGCTGAACTTGTCGTCCAGTGATATCTCATACGTGCTCAATTTGAGACATACTGTTGATCGCGTAGGCCAAGGTAACTTGTCGACACTCTGTAGAGACGTTACGTTACAACAGAGGTATGACGGCGAGCGTTATCCTGTTGGAAAACACCCCATTTGATTCTGTTGATAAATGGCGACACTACAGGTTGAATTCATAGACGGACATAAAAATTTGCAGTCAGTGTGTTTGGGATAACCACGAGAGTCCTCCTTCTGTCGTAGGAAATTGCTCCCCAGACCATGACACCAGATGCAGGTCCAGTGTGTCTAGGTCGCAGGCAGTTTGATTGCAGGCGTTCCCTGACCTCCTTCTGACCATCACACGTCCATCACTGGCACCAAAGCAGAACCTGCTTTCATCAGAAAACACAACATTTATCCACTATGTCCTCCAATGAGCTCTGGTTTGAAAGAACTGGCGTCGCAAACGGCAATGGCTTGGAGTCAGTAGAATGCAAACTACAAAACGCCTGGCTCGGAGCTGTCCTTGAAGTAACCGATTTATAACAGTTTGTTTTGTCACGGAGGTACCAACTGCAGCTAGACCCAGTAAAATGCGTCACAGCCGTACACCGAATACGGCGGTCTTCCCTCTCAGTAGTGTCACATGGCCACCCGGAACCCAGTCTTCTTGAGGCAGTACCATCCCTTGACTACTGTACCCAACAATAATGCACAGTGGATACATTCCGGTCAAGTCTTTCTGCAATATCGCGGAAAGAAAATGTACCTTCTCGTAGCCCTATTACAAGATCTCGTTCAAACTTAGTGATCTGTTAATAATGGCTTATTTGTCATCTTGAAGGCATTCTTGACTAACATAATTTCAATTCGTCAAATTTCAAAGATGAATAACGCTCAGTAGCATTACAGTACGCATTTAAAGCAAACCTGATTAACAAATTCTAAGTTTCATTGCTAGCGTTACACTTATGCACGAAATGCAAAATTTGGATCGATATCATCTTTTAGATATATAAACACGCCTACCAAATTTCGTTTATTTAACACAAGTCATTCTTTGTGTTGGGATTTTTTTTTCCGTCAGTATATATATATTGAGTAAAAAAGAAAGAAAGGTCAATTACTTTTCTTTTAAATAATGAATGTATCAAAATACATGCTCAAACTACTTTCAAATAAATTAGAATAGACAGATTTCTATATCGTTTCTTCGTGAAAATAATATAAAATGCCCTGAATTCATGAAACTTCCAATGGCAATGGAACTTCACTAACCATTCAGATTATTTTTAACATATGTTACGTAGATATCAGAAGAGTCTTAAAATATCTTTTCTTTTGAGCAAGTTATCACGGAAAAGGAGAAAAAAAGTATTTGGCCAGAAGTTATAAAAATGGATTCAAAGTCATGTTTCAAAGGAAGAAAGTAAAATATATTTTATAAGCTTGAATGGATAAAGTCTTTAAGATTTTTTAGAAATAACTATTTTAGTTTGGACTTTTTTTTTTATTATTATTATTATTTAATTGTTTCTTTAGAACTATATATTCAAAGGAATCAATTTATAAAACTGTATTATTTTGAAAAGTGTAATATACATTAATAATATGTAATTTAAGCTAATATTTAGAACAACGTTAAAAGTTGATTTATGAAAAAGGTGGTTACATGAATTCGTAATTTATAACTATATTTTGTATAAATTTTAATGTAGGGTATCTTCAAAATTGAAAACATATTAAAGGGGGGTCTAAGGAACCTTAAATGGGCCAAAAAGCTGATCCTTTATTTTAAATTTATTATCTGAATTTAAACATTCCTGAACTATATGCAAAAATCTGCATTAAAAATTCGCATCATTTCTTAATATATGGTAGTTTAAGTAAGCTAATTTATGCTCGCATTTATTAGCATTTTATTCGTTAACTGTTTTTTTTTTTTTTTTTTTTTTTTTTTTTTTTTTACTCTTGTTGCACCGGAACCGCATTAAACAGTATTAACTCTCAGCTGTAAAGCTACAAAGTAATATAAATTACTATTAAGAAGAATTAAACCAGTAAGCCTCAGGGAGTCACGAAAGTCTCCTTAGAACCCTTTAGATGTTAAATTATTTTTAGTATGGCGTTTACTCTTAAAATGCTTCAATGTAATTTATTAATTTATTTAATTCTTTATCACTTATGTTGTATATTAAGACAAACAGAATCTAGTGAAATTCCTAAAATAAGCTATAAAGCAGCAACTTAAAAAATAATTATATAAAAAATTATAAAATTTTGCTTTTAAATAGCGTGTTTAATTTAACTTTGTGCGGTTACGATGCGTTTTCACAGGAATTTCGCAAAGCGAGAATTTCTAAGCTGTCGAGTTGGATCAGCTTTTTTCACCACGTTTTTTACTGTCCTACTCCGGGATCCGGACATAATATCGCCGGACAAAATATCGCGTCAAAAGAATTATATTATCCATTTGAAAACTTATATTTGTGTCATGTGTGATCTCTGGTGGGGGCCACAGGGTCTTAAACATATAAATAATTTCATTTAAATAAATAAATATATGAATAAATTATCATAGAATGGAATTTCATTATTTTATCTATATTTAATTTTAAATTATTTTATCATTTGGTTTTTACCATTCAAAATACATTTTAAAAATATTGTACATCACAGTTGACGTCAAAGCTGAACACCGTTCATAAACCTGAATTATTATTTTTTAAATAGATATACACGTTTAAATTGATTATGAATTGATCTTGACAAAGTTTATAAATATAGACTTTAAAGTCTTTTAAGCAAAATTTATAATAATTTTTGAGGCAGGTTTGTCTGTATGTCAGTGTTCTGACTAAGGTATGTGTTGCCATGAAATTTGATACAACTTAATTAGTAATACCTATTCCTTTCTGCTTTCAATACAATTATATAGGCGATATTTTGTCCTCGTGAGATTTTGTCTCGCGAGATTTTGTCCCCAACCCTGGTACTCTGTCATACATTCGTAGACGAAGGTTAGAGAGGAGTTACGAATTCTAAAGGGAAGATTCGGACTTGTCGAGATTTAACAAATAAATTAGTTTCAGAATTGGTTTGCTGAAAACGCTGTTGAATGAAAAATGCAAATTATTTAATGCTTAAAAGGAATGTTAAAATCTATTAGGTATGAGTCAGTGTTGGGCATAATTGATTAAAAAGTAATTGAATTACAATTAAATTATAATTATTTTACTGTCAATCGATTAAACAGTAATTGATTAGAAATAAATTGAATAAGTAATTCAAGTTATTGAATAAATAATTCAATTTATTTGTAATCAATTATTTGTTAATTGATTGACAGTAAAATAATTGTAATTTAATTGTAATTCAATTACTTTTTAATCAATTATACCCAACACTGGTGTGAGTATTGGGTTTAGCCTCAGTGCTGACTTAGTTTAGCTTTGGTTTTGATTTGTGGAAAACATAGTACGACGACTGTGGTTTGAGGGGTGAACATAGGATTGACGGGTTAACTTAAGTTTCATAGTTAAATCATCTAAGTGTAGTATTGCGGAACATAATCAAGCTTGACGCTTGCTCCATCGATTCCTACATATAGAGAAAATTTGTTTTAATATTGTTTTGTGGTTAAGTGAAATTGCTGGTCAGTGACTTCGATTAATCTGTAATAATTTAAAATCGTTCACTGTTCCTATTTCAGTAATAAATATCAGATATTAGTAGTTTATGAGTCATATAGGAAAATAGTCCCATTTCTCTCCTTAATCAATAATTTCAATTAAAGTTTTTCTGTGTTAAAACTGTTTTTGTGTTCTATTGTCCACAGCAGGTATGGAGAGGTACGCCGAAGGCACGCGAAGTATCACCTCATAACGGCGCCAATCTCACATCTTAAGTAGTGTATGTTTATTTATATATATGTATGTATATATATACATCCTAATAAATAGCAGCATTCCGATTTATACATAGCCAGAAATTTAACATAATATTTTCATAAAATATAAACTAATATAAATAGGTAGATATATAAGTAGATAGACAGATAGATAGATGCATATATTTTTATTTATTATTATTATTATTATTATTATTATTATTTATTTATTTATTTATTTATTTTTTCAGAAAAAGTCTGGTGTTTAAGGACCACACGATTTCCATTTCCAACTATTTCACGTATTATATGCATTTTTTTTTTTTTTTTTTTTTTTTTTCTGGGGGGGGGGGGTTAATATGATCAGAAGATATAAAACTAATTTACTTAACGAAGTACAAGATAACTAAAACATATCCTGTATGAGATTCATAATACACGTGTAATGATAAAAAAAAAACGAAGTTTACATAGCAAGTCAATAAATAAGAAAATATTGGTACAGTTATTTTTTGAAACATCAGTTTCTGAGATCTAAAACTAGCCTAACTAAGCAGTATCACAGTTATTTTTTTATTTATTTGTTTTAATTTATTTATTCATCTCTTTATTTATTTATATAACCATGTAATACATGAGAAAGGATATGTAAATTGATTTATGTAACAATTTTCATTAAAATAGTTAGAGTCGTTTTTGAGATACTGACTTTTACCAAAACTTGGCAAAATCAATTATTGACTGTCAAACATTAGTTACATACAAAAATATGTATTTAAAAGGGAGTTAATATGACAAGTTTAAAAAAAAAAAAAAATCCGCACAGCCGTTTTTAAAAGAACGCACTTGCGAGACCTGAAATTGAGCTATCTATACAGGACTTCTATCAATTTTCCTGAACTAACCAACTATATCATTCAATAGAACATCTAATTGACTGTTTATATAGCAAATTTTAAGAAAATCAATAGAACCGTTTTTGAGATATGGACTTACTTCCGTTTTCCGATAACCCAATTCTGGTTTTCCAATTATCACCAAAATTTGGAAAATTTATCTTTACATTAGACCTGTATCAAATCGGACACACATACATACTTACATACACACACACTGGTCAGTTGCCAAAATCTACTTTTTTGGACTCAGGAGGCCTTAAAACGTGTAAATCAGATGGAAACTCTACATCGAATTTTTAGACCGAATACGATACTTCCATTACCTACGGTAGTACGGTAATGGGAGTAAAAATATAAAGAATCAAACATGAATCACCTGCTTTCTAAATAATGAATGTATGGAAATACACGTACAAACTATTTTCGAATCAAAGAGAATAAAGAGATTTTTATATAATATATCCCTCAAAATAATATAAAATAGCCTAGAAACATGAAAATCCCTATGCCAAATTAAACTTTACTAACAATTCAGATATTTTTAGCATATGATACACAGAAATCAGAAGAGTCTCAAGAATATATTTTCTTTTCAGCAAGTTATCTTGGAGAAGGTAAAAAAAAGTATTTGCCCAGAAGTTATAAAATTGATTTCTAAGACATGTTTCAGAGAAAGAACGTAAAACATATTTTATAAGCTTTGATGGATTAAATATTATATGTATATATATATATATATATATATATATATATATATATATTCTTTTTTGTGGAAGTGATATATTATTTGCAATATATATATATATATATATTTAATTTAATTATTTCTTTCGAGCTATATATTCAAGCGAATATTTTTTTATAAACTTTTTATATTGAAAATTGCAATATGATGAAATTCTTTGAAGTTCATACTTGAAACACTGTTAAGTTAAAAGTTGTTTTGTCAAAAAGGTGGTTTCATGAATGCATAATCTAGAATTATATTTTGTATAAATTTTAATGTTGGGTATCTTCGAAATTTTGATCAAATAAAGATGGTATGAATTTTTTTTCTTATCTTTATTGTTAAAGAAAAAAAAAATGTCAAGTGCGGGATTTGATATTAGGTAAGTAAGTTTATATATTTTTTATTTATTATTTAACCGAAATATAAATTTAAAACTGTTCATTTTTGAAATAGCCGTTCTTTGTTATGTACTAAATATGTGCATATAAGTTTATATTTCACCTACATTATGTATTTTCTCTAGATAATCATAAATGATAATAATAATAATAATTAAATAAAAAAAGATAAAAATGTTCATTTACTATTTCAACACTTCAATATAGAATGCATTTTTTTTTTCTTTTTTTAATAAATTTTAACTTTTACTTAATACTAAACACTTACTTATTCTAAATACATTTTGAATTTCATTATTTGGATACCATATATATTTCTAATTTTTTGGCGCAAATATATATATATATATATTTATGCATATATTTTTTCATAATTTAAGAAAATATATTTTTTTTCAATAAAAATCATTTTATGTTTCACGCATACAAGTTCATATCCAAAAGTAAATTTTTCTTAAAATATTTTACAGATGTTAAACATTTTCTACGTAAATTACACAGGTGTGCTTCACTTTCAGTGTTGTCTATAAAATATATAAAAAATACTTGAACAAAAATATATAAAATAACTTCAAGAAAAGGATTCAACAGAATAAAGCGATATGCGTTTTACAAATTTAAAAGAATGGAACATTTTTTAGATACTTATTGATAGTGCATCTATAAAACATTTTATTACGTTAAAAAAAAAAAAAAAAAAAAAAAAAAAAAAAAAAAAATTAATAAGTGTCAAAACAAGTCAGACGTGTCAACAGGCATTTTTTAGTGTATATTTTTATTATTCGTCTTACAGGTGTTTATGTTTTCTATACACATAAGTTTAAATAATTTAGATAAATATAATATATAAAACATAAATTTGTAATTTTAAAATTTGAGGATGTATGGAAAAAAATATTTTGTTAAAATTTATCTTTTAAAATTTCAATAATTACTCCACTGTATATATTCTGTATTCTTTTTATAGCCAGTACATCCAATAACTTTGTTTCACAGTGTTTTTATAAAAATAATAAATAAATAAAAACAGTTATTTTCGAAGAAGTATATTTGCTTTATTATTACATCTTTCTGATCCTGCACTGCATAAATGAAAGTATATTTTCCATACAACAAGCGATAAATCGCATTAGAAGTTGCAATTAACGGTAATAGTCTCCTTAAATAGCTTTTATGGTTAGAGAAATTTTGTAATGTGAAAGGTATATAGAGAAAAAGGGGATTAATTAATGGAATAATATAAATGGGTAATTTCTATTATGGAGCATGAAAAGCTTCAATATTCAGCCTTACTATATGAAATAAATTAGTCCATTCCTCTCTTTTTTATGTATTAATTTTGGCTCTTACGTTTGTTAATACATTTATATGTTTACAAAAATCTATTTTTTATTCTAATATATCTAATTTCAGAATTGTAATGTTTAAATGTTTTATGATCCTTTTATCTAATAGTTCCGATGCACTATGTTCTACAGTTTATTTATATAAAGACACCTACTAAGAATAATATTTATTTCAAAAATTATAATTTCCTGTGCCTGCATTGAATAAAAAAGATCATATTTTCGTTACAACAGACAATAAAACGAATTAGAAATTTCAATTAATCGTATGGTAATAGTCACCTTTAACAGCTTTTGTGATACAAGAAATTTTAATATGAATGATGTAAAGAAAAAAAAAAAGCATAATTTGCAGAATAATACAAATGGTTAATTTCTGTAATGGAGAATAAACAGGCCTAATAAATAGTTTTTTTTTTTTTTTTTTTTTTTTTTTTTTTTTTTTTTAATTTGTTTATTACTTTTTTTTTTTTTATGAATAAAATTTGGCGGTGTATTTGTTAAGGAACCATTATGACGTTAAAAAGAATTACAGTGGAACCTCGTTAACGTGAATACTATTATGTGAATTACTTTTAACATGAACTGTTTCCGCAATCCTTATCAAAATGAAGATTAGTTTAGTTATATGAAGGTTAGTTACTGATAGCACGAACTACTGACAGCATGAAAAAAAAAAAAAATGTCCCCCTTGAAATTCACGTTAACGAGATTTGACTGTATTTATAACAATAATAGTCAAACAGGCAAAAAGTTTTACATGTATAGGGGCATCACTCTTCCAACCTCAGGGGCATGTCCCCAATCATGAGGGGGAGGGGTAAATTTTCAATATGAGTATTATCTAAAAAACCTTATTAATGCCTTCGAAACGAATGACTGAAGCACAAAATTCTAATAAGAAAGTCATGTTTCCATGGAGTTAAAAGTATAATAAAATGAAATTCCTGTAAAAAGTATGTTTTCTACAAATAATAAATGAAATAGGGGAAGACGGAGTACAACGAATCATTACTTCTAAAATCAGTCAGATATGTCACAGAAAATTTCAGCTTAAATGTGTGTTGTACATTGCACTTACTGATATCGTTTTAATACATTCACGCTTCTACAACACTAAAAGGAGAATATTATTGGATTTTTACCATTGAAACTAAGTTTGATTATTAAAAGTAATTATGTTTTTCTTTTATTCATTGCTGTTATGTGTAAAAATGATTTTTCTTAACACGTTATAATCTTTGTGTTGTTGCATTTATGTTTCCAAATAAAAAAAAAAATAAAAAAAAAATAAATATATATTGGAAGTTCGTAAAAAAAAAAAAATAAATAAAATAAACTAACTTATGTGCGGTATACAATGAAGCACTTGTAGACGGGGTACTATGAAACATGTTTCATTGTGCCATGGATGTAGGGTATTTTTCTTTAAATAACATGTCACTGGTAAATATGATACCACTGTTATAAAATAACATATTATTTGTTGCCACTAGTAAAAATAAAACGTTCTTATAAAGAGGAATTTGCAAATTTCAGATTATTCTGCTACTCTATAATTATATCCACCATGCATTAATTCTATGCTTACGGGTAATGAATTTCTGTATAAGAGGCAAAACCGTGCCTATCAATGCTGCTCTAAGAAAATAAGGAAGAACAAGGAAACATGATTTGAAAAAAAAAAATCGCCATACAAATAAAAGATCTTCTTGCTTACCAGTTAGAAATTAGGATATGAAGGGTTTATATTGAAATTAAACTTCACCTTCTACAAATTATAAGCATGCCAATGATATAGATCCAGATTATTCTAAAGCTAAAATTGAACATCGAAGTCTTAAGGATTATGATTCAGCATGTAACATGAACAACGGAAGCAGTGTATGTATAAACGGTTAGGTTTTAATCAAGTAGGGTGATCTGAAACATAAGGAAGTTAATTTTGTTGGAGAAATCATATATTAATTGAAATTGAATAAAACGTATTATATCTAAGAGGACTGCAACGTAATTTAAAAGTTATGCATTCTACATAATTAAACATTTTTCAAAAATTTCATTTATTTATTTTTTTTCCTTCAGGCGCACTTGAAAGAAAAACTAGAAATGTTAATTTTCTAAACTGACATTAGCCGCCAGCTTAACATAAAAAAAGGATATTTATTAACATAATAGGAATAGTTCACTTTTCTTCTAAGAATATAATATAAACTTTAAAACAAATTCATTTTTTTTTTTTTTTTTTTTTTTTTTTTTAACAAGTACTTTTTTTTTTTTTTTTTTAACCATATTCACATCTTAATTATAAGTTCCTTTGTTGTACATTATTAACACATATTTTTTTCGTAATTAGCTCACTGCGATAATGAATGTTCACAAAATATTTTATATTTAGTGAAAATTACACTTTTTTCTTGGTTTATGATGTTGGTTGTTTGTTGTTCTGTTTCTTGGTTTCTTGGTTTCTTGTTTTCATTGTCACCGGTGTACGGGGTACAGTGAAACATTGCAAGACATTCACGTTTGCTGCTTTTCAAGTACACCTATACTGTTTTGAAACTTATAAAAATTATTACAATGGGATAAATACAAGATTGTAAGTTTCTATTAATTGTGTTTTTGTTCGTGCAAAATTGTGGCTGGGATAAAATAATTATAATTTTTGTTTCTTGTACCCGGTATTCTTTTTTTTTTTTTTTTTTTTTTTTTTTTTTGAGTGCATGTTAATGTTTGAGTGTAAGACATTCGCTTTCTGGTAAACCGTGGGTTGCAGAGCTATAAACGTTTTCATGAAGATTAGTTTTCAATACATCGTTTTGCATCTTAAACCCAGAATTTCGATTTATTTACTTATTTATCCTGCATCATAATACAGATATGGAGAAAATGTATCGTGAAACATTTCGACCAGAAGTGGTTGGGAAATAAAATCCCCTGTCCGTTTTAACTGTAAAAAATTAGGAACTGCTGTTTTTTTTCCGAAATTTCAATATTTTTAATTAACTGCAGTCATCACTGTAATTTTAGTTGAAGGTTAATTTTACCAACAGATGTGAAAAATACCAGAGTACGGAATCGAACCCGTGATTTCCGCTTTACGCGCGGTTGCTCTAAACCACTGAGTTACCCTGGCAGATAACCAGCTCGGCACTTCTCACAAAATATACGTTGGCAAGCGTTACCTAGTCTGCATTAGAGCAGCTATATCAAGTGACAAATTTTAACATGGCACAACTCCAACAGTCCCAAAATTCTAATTTAGAAATTTTCAAACATCAACCCTGAAACTCTGAAATGTTTCAGGGTTGATGTGTGAAAATTTCTAAATAATTGCATTTATGTTACCTTTTTCATGTTTCTATATGCTATTCGTGTAACTTTCTGTTTTTTCATTTTAATTGATTCGCCTGTCGATGAATGAATGTGGGTGTGTTGAGAAAGGGGAAATTGTTTCCTAAAATTAACAATAGATAGCAACACTGAACAGTTTGCGACCTGTATTTATTTTAAATTCATTTTCAGATTACTAACAAATATCTATAATTTGATTAATTTTTTGTGAAATACTTTAATTATTATTTTAGTTTATTATTTCTTTTATATTATATTTTCATATTTAATTGATTTATTTAACATGATATGTGCTCTTTTTAATCATTTATATTTTGTATTTTAAGTTTTTAAGTTGTTCCAGTACCATTTTAGTGACAGGTTTTCCATGCAGTCCATAACAGTGAATTGTTTTTTGTTTCTGTAGGAAGAATATGTTTTTTTTTTTTTTTTTAGGTGAGTTGATGTTGTGAGTTGATGGATGTGGTGGTAGTGACATTTTCTAACCAGGTAGCCAAAAAAAAAAAAAAAAAAAAAACGAAAAACGTGTCCTACCTGTGAAATTCTACATGAAAATAGTGTGTTATGCAAATACTACATGCAAATAGTTATTGTTCTCCACTGAAAATTAAATTTTAATAAAATTATTATTATTGTTGAGAAATTATATATATATATATATATATATATATATATATATATATATATGTGTGTGTGTGTCTATATAACTAAGGAACTTGCTTTCTTTGGTCAATTAAACAATGAGTTCTTCCTGTTGGAACATTAGTCTTCTGATTTATCGAGGGAAAAAATAAATAGACGAATTTAATTATTTTTTTTTAATATCAGCAAATTGTCTTTTTACAGATTTTTGTTCGAACAGTACATGTGTAAATAAATCCTTCCCAGATAGGTCAAATGTATTACATTTTAGGGAGATATTTGTTGAAGGAACCTTTTACCATCTTCAAACTGCATTAAGAAAAAAATCTATACTAATATATAAATAGGAAAAGTTCGTTTATATGTGGTGTGTAATCAATGGTTCTACTCAATCGATTTAATTTTAATTTTTACACAATGGAGTACCATAGATATAAGAAAGTGAGTATATTAGAGACCACACATGTAAATAGATTGAAGTACATTTCATTACTACTGCATTTTTTAAATTTTCTACATTTAATATGTATAGTGTTTATTTAATTTATAGATAATATGCTATGTTACACCAAAAATAGAACGGTTGCAATTTTGTATAGTTTTACAGTGCTTTACTTATTTTTTCCAAATCCAAGAAATCTGCTTAGTAGTAACGCTACGTACACACTTGTCCACAGAACAATCTGAGGAGGTCAATAGGACTTCTCTTTTATTCACAAGACATCCCCTGAGGATAACTTTCGTTAAGGATGTGTTGTTAGTCATCTATATTCGCATATATATATGTGTGCTAATTTTTTTTTTTATTATTCTACAGTTGAATGCTGATTTTTTACTACAATTACGCGTTTCCCTCACAAAAATGAAGATTTTACACGTAGATATTATATGTGTCTCTCTGTTATCATTGCGACTTAAAAACAAATAATTCTAGAAAAATTCAATCTAATACTTTGTAAATGAAGTAAACTGTCCTTTGTAAAATTTCACTAGTGTAAGTAAGTGTCAACGAATGTTTATTTATTTATTTATTTTATTATTTTTTTTAACAGATGTAGCTAGAATAAAACGTGTGTTGAAGAGAACAACAAGTTATTTTTACTCTCTCTTCTGAAATCAATCACAGCAGAAAGATTAAAACATTAAGAAAAAATTAACATTTATTATTATTATACTTTTTGCACAGCAATAAGTAATTTTGTAATTTTAAATAAATAGTCGAAATTAATATATAACTTTGATTTCGTTATGTAACTTTTCTTTTCATTCGAAATTCATGAATTTCAACAAAAAAAAAAAAAAAAAAAAAAAAAAAAAACGTGTGGCCATCGAGGACTGCCGCGGGAAAGCTATTGCATAGCATTTTTTATCAACTTATGCAATTATAATTATTTATTTATTTTATTTATGCAGTATTTTTTTTTCTTTAATATTGATATTAATTCAAGTTTTTTCTTTGATATTAATTCAAGTTACACTTTTTGAGCGTGGTGACCGATAAGAAAACAAATTTTTTTTCTTTTATTGAATAAATGGGAATATATCCGCAATGAGAATATATCAAAAATATCCGCAATCGATTTGTAGGTATCGAAAACCTCGATGTACCAAATTTGAATGATCTAACTCTATTTTTTGAGAAAATGTATTTTAATAGGTTTTTAAAGGCCTGCAAGTCGAATGGGGATATTCAAGTTTTTTCTTTGATATAATTTCAAGTTACACTTTTTGAGCGTGGTGACCGATAAGAAAACAAATTTTAATAGAGACAAGGTATTTAATAGGTTTAAAGGCCTGCAAGTCGAATGGGGATATTCAAGTTTTTCCTTTGATATTAATGAATAAGATAACAATAATGATAAGAAAACAAATTTTAATAGAGAAAAGGTATTTTAATAGGTTTTAAAGGCCTGCAAGTCGAATGGGGATATTCAAGTTTTTTCTTTGATATTAATTCAAGTTACACTTTTTGAGCGTGGTGACCGATAAGAAAACATTTTTTTTTTCTTTTATTAAATAAATGAGAACATATCCGCAATGAGAATATATCAAAAATATCCGCAATCGATTTGTAGGTATCGAAAACCTCGATGTACCAAATTTCAATGATCTAACTCTATTTTTTGAGAAAAGGTATTTTAATAGGTTTTTCAAGGCCTGCAAGTCGAATGGGGATATTCAAGTTTTTTCTTTGATATAATTTCAAGTTACACTTTTTGAGCGTGGTGACCGATAAGAAAACAAATTTAATAGAGAAAAGGTATTTAATAGGTTTTCAAGGTCTGCAAGTCGAATGGGGATATTCAAGTTTTTTCTTTGATATTAATTCAAGTTACACTTTTTGAGCGTGGTGACCGATATAAAAAAAATTTTAATAGATAAAAGGTATTTAATAGGTTTTAAAGGCCTGCAAGTCGAATGGGGATATTCAAGTTTTTTCTTTGATATTAATGAATAAGATAACAATAATGATAAGAAAACAAATTTTAATAGAGAAAAGGTATTTTAATAGGTTTTAAAGGCCTGCAAGTCGAATGGGGATATTCAAGTTTTTTCTTTGATATTAATTCAAGTTACACTTTTTGAGCGTGGTGACCGATAAGAAAACAAATTTTAATAGAGAAAAGGTATTTAATAGGTTTTAAAGGCCTGCAAGTCGAATGGGGATATTCAAGGTTTTTCTTTGATATTAATGAATAAGATAACAATTATGATAACATAACAATAATGATAAGAAAACAAATTTTAATAGAGAAAAGGTATTTAATAGGTTTTAAAGGCCTGCAAGTCGAATGGAGATATTCAAGTTTTATCTGATCTACTTTATACACAAATTTTACGGGTACAGCTAGCTATTCACTGTTGTACATAGATGATAGATACCTATACACCTATATACTTTCTCAAAAACAGCTGCTTATGTATTCTGCGAGCTTCGTACAGCCGAAGTCTACCGAACTGTGTTAGGTTTTTTTTTCGTTACGGAATTTTTCGATTCGGTCGCCGCGCTCAAAGCCCGCGATAAAAGCTATACAATAGCTTAAAAAAAAAAAAAAAAAAAAAAAACAATTTTACAGGTTTCGAAAAAAAAGTCAAATACAATTTTTTAAAGATGGAAAAACAAAAAGAAAGAAAGAAAAATTACATGTGTAAAGAAATTTTTAGCGTTCATTGAAATTTATATTTTTTGTTTCTTGTAAAATAAAATCTAGAAAAAAATCGATATTTTTAGATTCTTCTGCTACAACTTTTGAGTGTAAGCGTCAGTTTCAATGAATCATATTTTTTTCCCCTTAAACTATTCTGTTGTGTTCTTTTTGTTTCGTAGATAACAGATAATTCAATTGTACTTTCTTCATCTCGTCTGCCAATCTTAATAAATAAAAACTTTCAGATTACAATATATATATATATATATTGCTATCACAAGAATACAACAAAGAAACAATTGTGTTTTCAGTTTAAAAATAATAGTAATATTAATAATAATAACAAGAAATTTATTTTATATATAGACAAGGATTTGTAGAAATACTTAGTGTGTATTCCTCAAAATTGTTTTAATTTTTTTATTATTTTTTTGTTTTTTTATATGTATATCGTTTAAATGGTGTTCCCATACAGCACATTGTCAAATAAATTAAATTCACTAAATGTATGAAAATCACTATTTGTCTATTTATATGCAAAAATATAAAATCGTTATTTATTTATGTATTTGATTTTATTGTGTGTGTTTGTGAATCTGAGCACATATATTTTTAAAAATATTTTATAAAGTATTTTATAACGTATATTTTAATACGTTAGTATGGATTTAAAAATAATTTAATACATCTTCAAATTAAAATAAAATGTAATTACGCATAGCAATTGTAATTTGAAATTGATCACACTGTGCGAGGACATCTCTTGGTATTATTTTATAAATCTCTCTAATATTGTAAACAATTTCTTTTACAATATATCTATATATATATATAGAGAGATATATTGTCCTATAGCTCACAATGTTTTTCGTTATTTTTGTAGTTCATCATACTCAAATCACTTGGCAGTTTTCTTAGCTAAACTTTTAGAATTACTTTCTTTGATCATGTAGGATGCCATTGACACAAAATTTCGGATAGCTTATTAAATCTTACCAATGAGCAACAGAATACATTTTACCCAGTGGTCAGGGATTTGATTCTATGCCTTAAGTTATATTTGATTCCTATGCTTTAGGTTGCGTATCCAGTCCGACTTCCTACACGTGTAGTTACAATCGGTGACCTCGGATGCTCAGGGAATACGCAACGAATTATCATCTTAACAATATGGTAATAGATGTCGGCACACTTTCCTAGCAGCAAATCCCGTGAAACATTCACAGCACAAATCCAGTCACGCCCCATGCTGCGCAGCTTCAGAAACTGTCAACTAACAGCACTACGTGATAACCGGTACCGTCTACACGTTTGTACGATGGCGTAATCTCTGGAAATTGAAGTACTATAGCGACTCCACGAACGCCATTTCTGGGACAGATTATCAAATCTTACGATGAACAACATCAGCAGGAGGAAACACCACAAATTAAAAAATTAAAAATAAATAAAAAAAATAAATAAAATAGAACAAAAAAAAAAAAAAAAAACACAATCCTAACAGGTTTCAGAAGATATGCCAATCTAGCATATTCTAGAATGTTTGCAAAAAATTATTAAAAGTTTGCAAAATTAAAAAATTTTAAGAACAAAAATGTATTGTATTAATGTATAAAAACATATATTTAAATAGATATAGTTATAATATAGATAATTATTCAAATTTTAAAATAAGAAGGACTAAAATTTATTTAAGTTTAGAAACAGGAATTATAAATTTTAAGTATTTATTATAGCGCAGACATGCTAATAAGAATATACCATCATCTATGTTTCTTTGAGAAAGGAAAGACATTTAGATTCACCACCACCATCCGAGATAATATAAGCATATATTGTAGAATAGGCTCAAAAACTTAAGCAATCATGAAATTTTAAACTTCAAAAGCTTTTCGTAAGTCGAGAGATGCCCAAATTAATTTTCTAGCATGGAATATACCGTAACTATTCAGAAATCTTTTAACAACCATGCGATTTCGTGGGTTTGATTTATAGACTTAAAAGTCAGCCACGAGGACCAACATTCAACACCAAGATCATAATCTGCAAAGCTATCAATTATACTATTTTTTTAATTTTCTTGTATAATGTATAATAAAGTATAGTGGCTATTCATTCTAAAATAAAGTTCCAGGAAATTGTTAACTATTGATTTATTATAGTATTTATGTAGATTTTATAATTTAAATTAATCAACCAGTGAGACATACAGTTAATGTCACAAAGTTTCTTCAGAATGTTTTTTTTTTTTTTTTTTTTTTTTTTTTTTTTAACAAGTGAAATATACAAACAATCAGCTACAGAGTTTTTTCCATTGGCTTTATTCATTTTTAAAACATCTGCATATAATACATTTAAAGTTTGCAATAAAAACAATTAAATCATCAATGTAACGGAAAACATTCATACTAATTATATAATAAAGTAAAAATTTAAATCGAAAAAAAAAAAAAAAAAAGGATTTGGAGCACAAGAAAAGTATTTAAAATTTGTAATTATGTTAAAAGTCAACGTCGTCGATCATGCGTTAATCCGTACATGAGATTCAGTATATTTAGACAGTCATGTAAAATATCATCATCGCAAAACGAACGAATATTGATCCGTGTGAGTGTAGTATGCAATTACAGTATACATACTCTCGATTAACCGCGGCATTGAAATATTACCCGGTACGTTGATTTATATAACTTATATAATTTGATATTTAATCGTCAATCTTTATTTTATTTAAAATTAAATTTTATACTTTATTGTATAAATTGTCATGGTTTAAATCCATCATAATTTAAAGTTAAAAAAAAAAAAAAAAAAAAAAAAAAAAAAAAGATGGAAATCTCGGGTAATCGCGAGTTTACTGTACAGATTTTCCTAATGATACAAAATAGAAATTGTGTACGTTAGTGTCTACGGATTCAAATTAATTAAAAGCTGTTTTATTAAAGGTAAAGTGTTAAAAAAATGTGTTGTATGTTGCATTGTGTTTCTAATGAATGACTATTGTCTTTAAAGATATACGAAGAATCTATTACTCTTTCGTAGTTACGTATAAAACGATTTACAAGTAAAGCTCATTATATAAAAATTTCATTAAGTTATTCTCAAGAGACGTAATCTGACATATGTATTGCAATCTTCTGCAATATTAATCTAATTGTAAATTACGGTCTTACAAGTTACATATTTTTTACAGGGAGGACAAAAAAATGTTTATTGTTTAAATATTCGAACTTGAGGAGAAATAATCACACAGTTTTATTTTTAAATTTTATTTCATTTCATTTCATTTCATTTCATTTCATTTCATTTTATTATTATTATTATTATTATTATTATTATTATTATTATTATTTTAAGTAAATTATCCGCTGATTCAAATTTTTTAACCACTTGATATAAAAACACGAACCTATATGTTAAACGTACATGCAATATGTTTATAAATCATTTTAAAATGATGAAAGTATTACGATCATAGTCAAGAAGTTTGCTACAGTCAGTTAAAACCAAAATCAGCGTTAGTGACTTCATTATACGAAAATCTGCATTCTCGAAATAAAATAGAAACATCGATGTCTGATTTCACGCTCTGATTTTTATTCTCCAAATTCAGAATCATAGCAGTGATAATTTAATAATTTCCCCTTATCTCAGGTTCAATTATGTATCATAAACATACACTGCAATAGTCATTTTTTTGGATTTAGTTAATATTAAAACTGTTTATTTTATGTAAACAAGTGAAAAAAGAAAAATGTGTGTCATTCCTGATTTTAAACTTAATAGATAATCTAGATTTATGGTAACGCTTTTATCATTTAAATAAAGGTACAACACTAAACATATTTTTGTATTCTGGATGACACGTTTTTAAATTCATTAAAGAATAGTATTTATAGTAATAATTATTATTATTATTATGGTAATAATCAGTCAACAACTACCAATAAAGTTTTGTATTGAATCTATAAGAAAATCTTTCAATTGTTAATACGAAGAAAATGAATAAATAAATAATATACACAGATAGGGGAAATATATATGTTTATACTCTGTAACTGATTGATTTTTAATTGCGGACGAACGGAAATAAACAACGAGGTTGTTCACTTACCAATCAAGATGTAATGTTTTAAACATTCAGTTAAGATAAGAATCACATAAACCTCTTGAGGCAAATATTTAGTTAATTCTCTCTGGTGTTAAATTTTGTTCTTGAACTTACTGATACACGATTTTAAATTATATCAATCATTTGAAAGGACAATACTTTTAAGACTTAGTTTTTAAACTATTTGTTACATATTTTATTAAATGACCAAATATTTCATCTATATGGTTGATGCGTAGGCTTTATGTCGCATTAGTGCTACAGCATCGGCAATTGGTGACACTCAAGAACTCACACATAGGGGTGGAAGCATGTCATCAGAAATCGTATTTCCAGGCATAAGGTGAATCACCTGCTTTAATGTGATGTACACAGAAGAAATGCACTCAATGATTTCGATTTTTTTCCCAAGAATTGTTTAATATTTTTTGTGAAATATATAACACATCAAGATAATATTAATTTAAGATTTTCTTTAATGTTTCAGAATGTCTTTAAAAACCTTTACTTAATTATCTAATACTAAGTTAGTGATGTGTAGAAAAATGTTTTGAAATAAAATGTATGCTGTTGTAGGACAAGTTTTATTGTTCGTTGAATTTTCTGTCAAAACCCAAAACAAACTAGGAATTGCGCAACAAAAGTGCTAGTAACAGCATCATGTACACCTTAAATCTTAAAAATCTCATATGCTATTGCAGAATTTACCATTTTATTTTACAGTCTATCATAATCGGCTCACAATTCTAAGTTCTAGATTCCTTGAAATTCCCTCGAGTGTGAGAGCTTAATTTTGAATACTTTGACGATGTATAATAAAGAAAATTTAATAGCTTATACCAAAAAAATCAAATTGTTTCAAATTGAGATCTAGCTTTTTTTTTTTTTTTTTTTTTTTTTTTGAACATAAACTATTATTTTGTGCTTAAATTGTTTTCAAAAATTCCATAAGTTAATAATAAAATTGTCTTCAAAGTTCTGTAGACTTTTTGTAATATTTTCTTTGTAGTATCTGAACAATAAAAAAAATGGTACGTATAACTTAAAAAAAAAAAAAAAAAAAAAAAAAAAAAAATTGTCAACTATTTGATATTAGGGAACAACAGCAGTACTCAGACTATCTCAGCACAATTTTTAATTCAGACATGAAAAATGAAAAATGAATTTTATAACATAAAGTTTTATAACAATTTTGAGGTTCCTAGAAACAAGAATCTAACAAAACAGTAATACTATATCTAAATGGAGAAACTGTGTTAAAGACAGAAATGTCTGTATCGGTCAACAATATTCCGCTGTCTGTAACAAGAAAAATTCTTTTGATACAGAAATATTCTCTTTCATGCATGGTGTCCAATAAGCGTCTCCCGATTTTAGATTAAAATTACTTCTAAACAAAGATAGATAAATGGATGAAACAAACAGCATGTTTGTTTTGAAAGCTGTAAAAATCTTATGTATGAGTTTAACATTCAATTTCATATACCAGCAACACATGGCGTTGCGGCCCTAAATATTTTTACTAACAATCACAAGTGAAAGTTATGTTTGCATCGTGGAACAATTTGTAGCTACACTGTAATTATTAGAGGATAGACCATAATCTGCATGGTTCATGCAAGAAGGAACTAGACTTCAACGCACTGCTCAAGTTTTTGACTTACTCTAGGAACATTTCGATAACAGAGTAATTACGTTTGGCGATCCTTCAGTATTTGAAAAAAAGCATGGATTTGCCCCAAATTTATCCGATTTTGCCCTTTGTACCTAGATTTTATGGGGCGTATTAAATGATACTATCTTCCAGAAGATTCCTACAATATCAGAGGAACACGTACCCTTAATATGTGAGGCATATACAAGCATTTCTTTTGAGTACAGAAGGTGACTTAAAATTTTGTTCTTCACTTGCGCCATCTCTGTACAGCGAAAAGTAGGCGTTTTGAAAAGATGTGATGTGAGGCAAAAACTCCTCATAGAGAACGAATTCATAATTGTCTAAAACTTTGCTTGAGGATTACAGTGCCACCTGTTGGTAATCTTTGTAAGTAATTTTGATTCTCATGTGAACGTTTTATACGTCTTTTCAAAATAAATATGTCGTACGTTATTATCTTTGTTTAGTAGTAATTTAATTGAGAAATCGGGGGGTTATTATTGGACATCCAATAAACATGATTTATGTATATCATGTATAAAATGAGTTTAAAACAGAAAATCTGTGTAACATCATGTTTGTCAGATTCAATAGTTTTAACCTGTCGTAATTGTTGATGAATTTTGTTTCATATAGAGAAACTGTGTATCAATTGCACGAAAGTCGTCTGTAAAAAAAAGCAAAGTCAAAATAAAAAGTTTATTTATTTATTTATTTATTTATTTTTAAGCAAATTTTTTTTTTAGAGAATGTTATTTCAAAATTATTACAAAATTATCGCCTAATATCATTTTTATTCAACATAAAATCATAATATATGCAATAAAATATAAGTCACTTTGATAAAAATAACATGTAATTGTTTTTTCACGTGTGTACGAGTAAATAATTTGTAAGACAAATAGTTTTAAAATTAGAAATTAAACCGAATTTCTTATAACATTGTGCGTTTTTCTGTTACTATTTTAATCTAAAACACATATTCGTACAAAAGGATAAACGTAATAAATGATCATACAATTAAAATATATTTAAAATTGCTCTATCTTACTTATTAGATACATAATATTAAATAAATATTTTGTAAATATTTAACATTGATTAAAAAAGAAAAAGAGCCCTTAAATAAATATTATAAAAATTTTAAAATGTAAATACTTTTTTTATATTTTGGATTTTTTCGAGAAATACACTTTTTTAAATAAAGAAAAAAAAAAAAAAAAAAAACAGGTTGTAAAAGTATAAAATCTTTTTTTATTTTTACTCATTCTTGAAATACCCCTTTTTTTTTTTTTTTAATAAAGAAAAAAAAAACAGGTTGTAAAAGGATAAAAACTTTTTTTTTTACATTTACCCAGTCTTTAACAGGATAGAAAAAAGGCAGTCTGACAGTTTGACATGTTTTCTTGAACGATTCAATAAAATACATATATACAAGTACTTAAATTTCGAATATTCTTTTGAAAAAAAAAAAAAAAAAAAAAAAAAAATAGAAGTAAATATGTCAGAGATTTTGCAAACCAATCTCACTAAATATACTTATAAGATTAAAATTTAGAATTTTTTAAAACTTATGCTGCTCAAAATGTACTAATTAAAATAAGTTGACGTTAGATTTATGCAATCTTTTTAGGAAACAAATAACTCATTAAGGTAATCAATAAAAAAAAATAATCATAAAATCTTTGAATAAGAAACTTATATGTATATATATATATATATATATATAATGTTTAAATGTAGAATTAAAAACAATATATATATATTTTTTTTTTTTTAAGTTAGGTTGAATAGAAAAAAATTTCAATGAAGATAATGCAATTAAATAAAATAAATAATAATAATAATAAAAATACATAGGTGTGGGCGAAAAGAAAATATATTTTTAAATAATGTGCATAGAATTTAACTCAAAAAAAAAAAAAAAAAAAAACTGTCATCTAATCACATTTAAATTCATCTACTGACTTTCAAACTAAAATTAAAAATTAACAAAGCCGTAGTAAATATCGGTCGTGTAAATGAGTGTAAACACTTTATATAATTAAACTTTTTTTTGTATATTAAACATTATATATAATTAAAATAAAATTGAGTATAATCCTGCTAAAGAAGTGGAAAGCTTCAGTATTAACCTCTCGGCGAGCTTTGAAAATTGCAACGATGCAGCTAGGATGTTTCTCGCCAAGATCTTTACATACTCAATTGCAATATCCGTTTTAATTTGGGCCGCGGTAGCCCAGTAGGTAGAGCGCCGGCCTCTTCATTGGAAGATTTCGGGTTCGGTACTCGAGCCGGCCACAGACCTTCATGTACACTAATACTGGATGGTGCACGTAAAATCTGTCGTGGCAGCAATGTCCTCCATGTTCAAATTAAAAATTATATCTCCGTGGGTCACCGAAGTGGGAGAGCCATTCCTACCGTGGAGGATTAAAATTGTGATGGCATGTCTCCGGACCACCTCCAGAGGTATCTCCCAGACCGACGCCAATCGCCCATCTGCGCTGCACTTGTGCGACGAAAAACCCAACCGTCCGTTTTAATTTATTGCTAAAAAAAAAAAAAAAAAAAAAAAAAATAGTCTTTAAAATCTTAAAAGGGCTCCTATACTAAAACTATACTAAAAAAAAATTATTAAATTAATATAGTAACCGATCCTAGGAAATGAAACACAGTTACGTCATCCTCTTTTAAGGAAGAATAGAATAAAATAAGTCCTGCCATACTAAATTATACTATATTTACAAAGAATGTAAACAATACATACATACATACATATATATATATATATATACACACACACACACACACATATATATATATATATATATATATATATATATATATATATATATATATATATATATATATATATATTGCTTCAAGTATCACAGTATAATACAGATATTAACCTGAAATTTTTCATTATTTTATTTCTCAGGTATTTGAGAGAACAAGCAGATAAATAAATAAAATTAGATGCGCTATTACAGAAAAATTCTAAACTAGAAACGATTATGTTGTTTAAAGTATATATTATTTTTTCCAAATTATATAGAAAATTTGATATAGGACAAACATATTGTGCATAATACATACTAATTCCAATGAAACCAAAATTACAAATAGCCATATAATTCGAAAAATACATCTATAAAATGTAAAAAAATTAAAAAATAAATAAAATGCTTTTGTATTTCTACAAGAACTATCTTACAATATCCTTGGACATAGTGCTAAAATGTTGAAACTTTAAATTTGTAATTTCTTAATATTTTTTCGAGGAATTACTTGAAAAATGTGAAGCACCAGGTGTTTCTAAAGTAGTGTTATCGAGAAATTCTTATTATTACTAAAAATATAACATTCTTTAAAGAAAAGATTTGTGAAAGAGTTTTTTCTTTATGAAGTGGGATTGCCTGTCGCTTTTAGTTTCTTCAATATTAATGATCGCTGGGAACGTGGCAGATGTTCGATAGACCAAATATCAGTTGATTATTGATTTAATGATTATTCTGTAAATGTCCCTCTATTGTTTGATCTTATTCGTAATGATATCTTATTATTGGTACTACTAGGATTCTGGTAATATTTTTTAAACTTACGCTTAATACTTGGAAGCGCAATTTTCAAAAAACTAGTTTTATTTGTTGTTTAAAGCACAATCGCATTAAAAAAAAAAAATCTTAATAAAAATAATAAATTCATGCTTTAAATTTGTATTAAGTAAATGTTAATAATATGCTCCTTAGGCGCTGTTATTAAATATAAAAAGTATAGGGTAAATTATTTATTATATATTGCATGAAAAGTTTTAAGAAAGTTAAAATACAACAAATGACTAATCATATGAATTTTGTATTTTATGTAAATCACGTTAAATTTTGTAAGATTTTATCTGACCAAATCTACATAATTCAATTTTCTGAAAAAAAAAAAAAAAAAAATCACCTTTGATTGTAAATATAGTTACAGGTTTGGATCTTATAAATTACTTTGACTGCAAATCTATGCAAATTTGTCATTTCAAAAAATAAGTCCTCCAAAATTATGTATATTTCATTAATTATACTTATTTCTCTAAACATTATTATAGATATCGAATAGTACTAAAGGACTGAATGTATTGATATTTATTCTAAAATATTTATATTTGTCTAATTATTTAAAAAAAAAAAAGTTTCTAAACTGAAATTAGAAGAAAAAAAAAAAAGCTATATATTAAACATCTGAGTAATTTTATTTTCCTATATATATATATATATATATATATATATATATATATTTAAGTATAACTTCGATCTATTTTTTATTAGATTATTATTTTCATATATTCACACATAAATTTAGTTTTTATTCACATATCCATAATAAGTTTAAATAAAATTATTTATGTATAAATATATTTTTTTAAGTCGTTATAATAAAATCTCAAACTTCACTACATATTTTTAACATTTCATTGTATCTTAACTTCAGTTACTTAAAATAATAAAAACAAGTGTATACAAGCCCTAATTTTAAATTTAATTCTCATCGTCGTAATAACTTAAAAGAATATTCATTAATTAAAGTTAAAGTACTATAATCTTCTTTAAACTATGTTTTATTTCCATGAACATGTTCTATAATCTATAATAAAGAATTTGTCTTCTAAATTATATGAAATTTTAGATTTACAAGTAAACAGTTATCCTAAAGCTTTTTTTTTTTTTTTTTTTTTTTTTTTGATACTATATAAAATGAAAATTCTTATAACAAAAAATAAGGAGCTATAATATCGTAAATTATTTCCTTTGTAATACCTTCTGTATTTTCAAATATTTTTTGTTTTCGTCAGAAATTTGAATTTATGAATTTGAACGCTTAAGCTTTAGTAATTTGTTTCGACTTCATATTTATTTTATACTAACTAAGCATCGTAGTGTTTTACATCCTCCATTCTGAAACAATATTCAGTGTAACGAACTTATTAACTTATTAATTTATTTCGAAGTGTTTTATATGTTTATTGAAAAACGTGTTGCATCTATACTGAATATAAATAACAGTAATTTCAAATAGTTATTATTAAATGTAATAAAAGGATACTAAAGTATTTTCTTAAATATTCAATAAAAATTTAGAGGAACCTTTAATTTACATTTGACATACAATGTACAGAAAATCTATGATATCTAAGTAATTGATAAAATATAATAAATGCAATAATGGAATAATGTAATACAAGCAAATTCTTTTTAAATTATTTGTTTAAAGATAAATATAAAATACTAATGATAATTTGAGTAAATAAAATGAAATCCAAAATGTCACATAGAAATAAAACACAAAAATTGAAATCTAAACTTCAAAATTTTTATTTTCGAGTTAAATAATACTGACGTATTCACCGACGAATGGGATGGTATTAAAGCTATTGTCGAGGGTGTAATTCGTCTCGTCTAGTATGTGACTCATCGGTAGCTGTGGTGGGTGGGTCTGACCATCGCACATTAAAATGTAAAAAACGGAAAAAAAAGCAAAATTTCCATAGAAAAAGCATAGGATGAGAACGAAAAAAACTCACAATGTCAAGAGTGTTTAAAGAAAAAAAAAATGTATCACTAGAATGAATAAAATGACAAAATTGGCTGAAAAAAGCCATCGAAGAGCGGAAATGGGTGGGTCAATGGCATTAAAGCTATTGTCGAGAGTTTAATACGCCTCGCCTAGTATGTAACCATTGAAAAAACTATTATTTTCATAAATATAACATAAGTTCCATTACATTTATTTAGTTAAATTTAAGTTAAATTTTGAATACATGATCGAATATATATATATATATATATTAATGACAATTATTTTGAAGATTTTCCGACAAAGTTCCTTTTTAGTTCTTCATCAGGTAATAGTTATGGGAAACTTAAGAAATCATTAAAAAAAAAAAAAAAAAAAAAAAAAAAAAAATAGCTAACTCTTTTTTTTTTCTTTTCCCCACGTTTTAATGTGTGAGAAATCAGAAAACAAGAATATCGGAATAACATCTGCCTACAAAATGTGAGTATGCTCGTGAGTTAAAACGTTATTGTTAATTTATTAGTCTTTGTATACGATATCTCAAAAACGAATGATTGCAGAGATGTAAAAACAAAATTTCCAAAATGTAACACAAAAACATTTGTTTCGCTGTCATGCATAGGTAAGGCATATATTTCAATGAATATATATATATTTCAATACATGTCTGCTAAACTCATGCTTTTAATTATGAGTAGTACATTTGTGAGTAATATTGAATAATAATAAAAAAAAAAAAATCCTTATATCAATACATTTTTCCTATAACAACACTTTTTCACACTTAATTTTTAAACATGATACTTATACATAAGCTCATAAAAGAAATGCAAAAATGTTTTCTACATTCATAAAATAAAATAGTTAGATAAACAAACTAAAGAAATAAAGCATAGATTTGTGAATTACAAATTTAAGAATGTTTGAAAAAAGAAATATTTTATTAAAATTTACCTTTTAGAATTTCACTGTTTACTTCTCTGTATATTTCCTATATACCTATTTTAGCCAGTATATTCAATACACTTTGTTTCACAGTGTGTTCATAAAAACAAATAAATAAATAAATAAACAAAAACATTTACTCACGAAGAAGAACATTTGTTTCAGATATTATAGCTTTCTGTGCCTGCACTGAGTAAATGAGAACATATTTTCCCTACAAGCGATAAAACGCATTACAAGTTGCAATTAATCGTATGGTAATAGTCTCCATAAATAGCTTTTATGATATGAGAAATTTTAATATGAAAGATACAAAGAGGAAAATGAGGCTAATTTATGGAATATTATAAATAGGCAATTTCTATTATGTAGCATGAAAGGCTTTATTATTTTGTCTTTATATATTAAATAAATCAGTCCATTTCTCTCTTTGTTATTCATTAATTTTGCCACTTATATTTGTTAATGCATTTATATGTTAATATACATATATATATATATATATATATATATATATATATATATATATATACTAGCAGACCCGGCCACGCGTTGCTGTGACTAAGTTATACGTTGAATTATACGGCTGTAAACTATTTAGTACAGTCAAATTATTATTTACGAACAAAGACGAAAACGTTGTAGCCGATGTAAAAACCCACAGGGTTGAGATTTGAAACTTAGGTCAAAATTTGGAAGCGATTGATAAAAATTTTCGTAGTGTTGATATTAAGCACAAATTAATTTTATTGTAGGGTCCTATAAATTTTAATGGAGAAGTGATATATATTATTTCTAATGCTACTTTGGATAAAATTGCTAAAATGACTAATATATAAATTAAATTCTATTAAAATTCTATTAAAATAAAAGTATAAAAGAAACAGACGATTTTAAAATCAATTTTTATGGAGGAGTGAAATATAATATATGCTATAATGGATAATTTTACTATAAAATGACCTCATCATTTTAAATATTTTAAAGAGGGCAACCGCTGTAGTTATAAAAAGGAAAACAATAAGGCTAAACCAGAAAAATAAGTAAATTTGATAAATATTTTAAAGCTTAAAAATTGGAAATCTTATGAAATATTGGACATTTAAAGTAAATACATGTATCATTTTAAATAGAAAAAGATTTTGAAAAAGTTTAGTGTATTTTAACGAAGTGATGAGAAGTTTTTGAGTATGTTAAAATTTTAATAGTAAATTCAAGTTAATAAAGATGGGAAACATTCAGGATTAAGATAAGAATAATTATAAGATAAAAAAAAAACTTTTTATATACCATGCTTTTAAATTTTAATATACTAATAATATACTAATTAAAAGGAAAATGATAAATATTCTATCATAGTTTGAAGTCAAATTTGTTTTCAAATGTCTAAATAAAATATCTGATGTAAGATACTAATATTTTGCAGCGGAATAGATTTAATTTCTGTCATCCTTGGCGAAAAAAAAAAAAAAGAATATCGCCAAATTATCTGGCGAAAATATTTAATTCCTTTCAAAAATCATGGTTATTTTAACAACTTATATTAAAAGAGTAATGAATAATATGAAACAATATTTCGTACAATACATATTACATGTCATACATACGTACAATGAATAATACATATTACATTTCGTACAATGCATACATCTGGCATGTATATTTTCGTGTTACGCTTTTGATCACCAAATAATAATAATAATAATAAAAAAAGCCAAGGGCGACAGAGTTTTGAAATTTAATTTAAAATTTTGTCAATTTGACAGCAAAATAATTCAATCTAACACCCGCGATAACTAATACATATCTATACCCAAATATAAGGATTAAAATCGGGAAATAAATTTCCTCGATTTTTAATAATTTCTTACAAAAAATCCAGTGGGCAATTAACATAGGAAATCTTTTTCTTGGCTGCACAGACGGTCAGTGAGTCACACTTCGCTTGCGTATAGAACTCATAGATATAGTATAGCATATATAGAATAGAGTGATCATTGGGGAGAAAAAAGTTATTCCTTTTCATTTGGGAAAAGACGACGTTTTTACCAAAATATGGCCGTCTTTCCCCGAGTGAATACACACGGGAATACATACTAATATTTTAGCAAATAGAATTTATGAATAATTTATTTGCTAAAGGGGAATGGAAGACTCCAGATACAGTTTCAAATTCATATTTCTTTCTTTCTTTTCTTTTTTTCTTTTTTTCAATACCACTTAATGGCTGTTTCCAAAGCTTTTTTTTTTTTTTTTTTTTTCGGCATCAAAAATCTTTGTACGATAACATGTGGATGAGAGATCTATATATATTATTATATCTATGATAGAACTACATTAGCACTTTATCAATGTGTATAAAATCTTTAAATTGATTATGACGTCAATTTTCGTGAGATGCATAATTTAACTTTTTATAATTTTTTAACGTTCACGTTTGATTAAATGTATTTATTTTTATGTCGAAAGAAAATGAACTCGTATTTTTTTTTTTTTTTTTGGCAACAATTAAATTAATGGAACTCACAGATATTTTGGAGCAACTTTAATAAAGGTCTATAATTAACAAATAATTGCAATAAAACAATATCGTGACAATAAATTGAGATAAAAACTATCCTATCTCTCAAGTTGGACCAAACTGCACACAGTGTGCAAAATTCCATTAAAATCGGTTCCTTAGTTTAGGAGTTTACCCCGGACAAACATCGTGACACGTAATTTATATATATATACAGATATATATATATATATATATATATATATATATTAAACCGAATATATTTTATTTCAGAATTTTACTGTTTAAATGTTAAATGTTTCTTTTATCCAGTACTTTCAAATCACTCTGTTCTACGATTTGTTTATGTAAAAAAAAAAAAAAAAAAAAATCTTACTTAAGAAGAATATTTTGTTCAGACATTATAGCTTTCTACGCCTGCATTGGATAAATTAGAATATATTGCCTTTGCAACAGACAATAAAACGCATTAGAACTTGCAATTAATCGTATGGTAATAGTCTCCTTAAATAGCTTTTATGATACGAGAAATTTTAATATGAAAGTTATAAAGAGAAAAATGAGGCTAATTTATGGAGTAATATAAATGGGTAATTTCTATTATGAAGCATGAAAGGCTTCATTATTTTGCTTTTCTATACGAAATAAATTAGTACATTACTCTCTTTTTATGTATTAATTTTGGCTCTTATATTTGTTATTGCATTTACATGTTAAAAAAAAAAATAAATAAATAAATAAATAAAAATAAATCGATTTTTTTTAGTCGAATATATCTTGTTTCAGAGTTTTGCTGTTTAAATGTTACCACTACCTACAGTCGGCTGCAAAATTATTCGAGCACTAGCCAATAATTCCTTTTTTTTAAAAGTACACTTAAGACTGTTTTGCTAAGTAAATCGTTGTCGAATCATGTTCTTAGACTGATTAAGAACATGAATCGACAAGGATTTATTTAACAAAGCTGTATTAAGTGTACTTTTTTTTTTTTTTTTTTTGGCAAGGATTATTCCTAGGGCTCGAATAATTTTGCAGCCGACTGTACCAATAAGTATTCGAAAGTATTATTCCTAGTGCTCGAATAATTTTGCAGCCAACTGTACCAATAAGTATTCGAAAGTAAAAATTTTGTCGAATATCTATAAAAGTTCTTTTGGAATCATCTTGAAACTTTAATAGCGTAAAGAACACGTTATTTCTCATATATTTCAGAAAAAAAAGGCGTCCTGAAAATGAAAAAGGGATCAGTAAAAAATTAACGAAAAATCAAAATTATTTGGATCACCCTGTAAAAAATAATACTTGAAATCCATTTTGGCTGTAGCATGTGATTAAGTGGAATTTCCTCATTATCTGTGTAAATATTCAAGAGACTATCACATATATTCATCGAGACATAACATCTTTTTTAAAACATTGAAAAAAAAATTGCACTTTTATAATTATAACTCATAGGGTATTAGACCCAGAGCAAAGGCTTTTTCAGAAAATTTGACATACTTCATTAGACACAGTATACTGGAATTACAATGCAGAAATTTTAACTATCTTACGAAATATGAGCAATTTACTAAATTATTTTTCTCTTCGAATGCGTTAGCTTTTAATTAAACTACATTTGCATAGTTTAAAGTCCAAATGTACTGAACAAATTATATGAAAACACCAAAGTGTAAATTTAAAATAAAAACG
The DNA here is from genome assembly GCA_963930645.1 of Salticus scenicus. Lineage (NCBI taxonomy): Eukaryota > Metazoa > Arthropoda > Arachnida > Araneae > Salticidae > Salticus > Salticus scenicus. The sequence continues at coordinate 131,682,342 of OZ005656.1, read as the reverse complement.
AAACTATAAGGAGTTTTACTCACATTTTCATTTTGATTCAAATGGCAATACAGTCTTCGATGATTGTAAATAAATATTGATAAAAACCCCTATCATCAACTTTTTTTTTTTTTCTTTTTAAAAAGAACTTAAATTCATTTCATTCTAATTCTCATAACTTTCTTTTTTTTTTTAATTTACACGATATTTCTTTTTGGTTTTCCTAAAAGTTGCTCAATACTTAAAAATGAAAATTTGTAAAAAGTAGCGCATGCATAGTTAAAAATTATTTAGTAAAAATGTAAGATATTTAATATTTTTGCATTCTGTTTGCAGTATGCTCTCTCTAATGATAGGCTAACATGCTTTTTACAGGATGATCTAAAACATTTTGATATTTTTAAATTTTTTACTGGTCCTCTTTTTCTCTTCAGGACACAAATTTTGCTGAAATATATGAGTTATAGCGTGTACTTTATGCTACCAAAGTTTCAAGGTGGTTACAAAAGTACTTTTCTAGATATTTGACAAAATGTCTAAATTCGAAAGTGCCCATATACTTATTTGTAAGTAGTGTATGTTTCTTTTATCCAGTATTTTCAATGCACTCTATTTCACGGTGTATTCTTGTCAAAAAACTTACTTACTAAGAAGAACATTTAATTTAGACATTACTGCTTCTTGTGCTTGCATTGAATAAAATAGAACATATTTCCTTACAACAGATAATAGCACTTACTAGAAGTTCCAATTAATCGTATGGCAATAGTCTCTTTAACCCTCTAAGCGTGTGCTGAGTGCGTCTGAGGGGGAAAATGGTATTGTTGTTTCCACTCTAAATTCTTTGTTATATATTTAAACAATAGATTTTTCACTATGAATTTAAAGATGAACCTCATGTCTATTATATGATCTTTCATACTTAAAGAAACAAGCTTATAATCTATATTTATGCATATTTTAAAAATATGTTTTTTAGAGGACAAACAATTACCAAAACACGTTCACGACCGTTATAAGGATAAGGATAAGGGAAATTTCTGTTATGGAGAATAAGAAGGTGAATTAATTAGTCTTTCTATCGAAAATAAATTACTCCATTACTATATTATATATTTTCCGAACAGACATATGTAAGGAAAACATTGTAATCACGTCAAAAATCTGACTCTGAAATTTGGGTGTTTCTATATGTTTTGAGGTACCCTGAATGCATTTTTACTATTTTTACGATAATGTGTGTACGTGTGTGTGTTTGTGTGTATGTATGTGTGTGAGGGAACATGATAGCGTCTAAACGTTATGTCCGAATGAGCTGAAACATGGTGCATATGAGCTGAAATTTGGAGCTGAAACGGTCATCATAGCACGAGCACTATTGATTTTCATGAATATATGACTCATAGTGTTTTAACAGGAACACAAAGAAAAATACATCATTGTCGCCTATGAGCCCAAATTATTTAAAGTGCTATAACATCTGAACGCCTTATTCATCTCAGATGAAAATTTATACACATATTATAAATCACCGTGGCTCAAACTCTATTATTTTTTGTGAATCTAGCACTTATTATTCTTTTACAGGGACAATAGAAACACCATTTATAATTAAGGTCAATGAATCATATTTCGTTAAAGTGCGATAGCGTTTAAGTACCGTATTCGAATGAGCTGAAAAATTTATACACATATTATCGATCACGGGTACTCAAACTGCATCGATTTTGATGAATATGGCGCTTTTAGTTTTTTTTTTTTTTTTTTTTTTTTTTTTTTTACATGGACACAAAGAAATATCCTTTATAATTATGGCCTATGGGCCGAAATATTTTGAAATGCGATTGCGAATAAACGCGTTATTTAATTGAGCTGAAAATTTATGCACATGTGTTGTATCCCCGTTGCGCAAATTGTATAGATTATAGAGAATATAGGAGATATAGAATACTGCAGATACACAACAAAAATTTCTTTATCATTGTGATTTACGGGGTCAAACTATTTGAAGTGCAATAACGTAAAAATAAATAATGGAGGAAAATATTCAAACACCTTATTATAATTTTCTCTTTTGCTTTTGAACGACTTGCCTTACTTTAATTTACGAAGATTTAAGCAACTGCACTATTCACACGTTTGCTGACGGAAGCAAAGATGCCTATGGTGCAGTTACATTCCTTAGAGTAGAGGATGATAATCAAGTCGATTTGTTTTTGCTTGCAGCAAAGTCTTGAGTGGCTCCGTTAAGAGGTGTAGCTATTCCTAGAATGAAGCTTCTAGCTACTGTAATTGGAGCGAGACTGACGAATTCGGTTATTGAAGCTCTTGATTGGAGAAATGTTATGACTCATTACTGGAGTGATTCTACAACGGTTCTTCCATGGATACAGCGAGAAGAAAATTGGTCAGCTTTTGTAAGAAATAGAGTGCAGGAGATCAGAAAACTGAGTGATCCTTCATCATGGAGACATATAACGGGGGAGAAGAATGCTGCAGACTCGCCCTCCAGATGATGCAAAACGAAGCATCTATTCTCATCAAAATTGTGGGAGGGTGGATGAAAGATGGATGAAAGAATGGATGAAAGGTGTTTCTGAATTTTGAATTTCGAACAATGATAGATTTATCCAATCGCGATTGGAATGAGAAAGAGATTGAAAAGGAAAAACCTAGGAAATCTTGTATAATGACAAATACTGAAGTCATTGTTGATGAAGACTGGTACTATAGATACATTTCTAGTTATGATAGAATTATTCGTATTGTTGCATGGATCCTTCGTTTCAAGTACAACTGCAAGAATTTAAATAGGAGGAAGAATGGTGAATTGACAGCCTCAGAAATTCATGAAGGAAAAATGAAGGTTTTACTTCTAATTCAGAATGAGTCTTTTTCTCAAGAAGAAGACGAAAAGAGATTGAAAACTTTGCAAACGTTTAAAGACGAGCTTGGTGTCATTCGTTTGAAGACCAAAATTATTTATCGAAATGATAGTGAAGATTTTCTTAAACCTATTGTTCTTCCATCAAAACATGAAGTGGTAAAATGGCTAATTTATAAAGCACATGTTGAAAACTGCCACGCTGGTGTCCAGATACTATTTAATATACTTCGAGAAAAGTATTGGATCGTAGATAACACTATAGTAGTTTTATAGTTTTTTTTTTAGAAAGCAGAAGGAAACGGTGATTTTCTTTAGGTAGCTTTAACATCCAAGTCCAAGTAGTCGGACTATCCGATTGGAGTTTTGCTTGATTTTTTCTGAAAAATGTATGGATATGGGCGTTTAAAAAGACTCCTAAAAAGGGCATTTCACTCACTCATAAGACACCCGAAAGAAAAATTGCCCTAAACTTGTACGATCATAAAACTTTACACAATATTTAATAAAAACAGAATCTTTAACAATTTTTGAACTTTTCCGCTTATTTTTTAAATATTTAAGCTTTATTGCACCATGTTTGGTGAATGTTTAGATCTGAATTCTATATTATATTATTATTATCATTATTAACCAGAAAAGATATTTTTAATCAGAATTTAGTCTCATCTATTTAGTTACACAACGATTTAGGGAATTTTAAAAACATCTCGAAAGACATTTAATGTTACTGTGATACATATGCTTTTAATGCGTATATTTGGATTAGTGTTTAAGGTAATTTAACGTAAAGTTATATTAATTATTTCTAAAGAAGTTTTAAAATAAAGAGAGATTTGCTTTTTGAATTCCAATGTCATATGTTTATTGCGTTCTTCTTTTTTCTTTTGCAATCACTTCGTTTATCTAAATAAATATACAATGAAAATTTTGTCATCACGATAACTTCCGAAATAATACTTCAAATTCACCCAAATTTGGACATTGAAAGTTTCTTATAAACATCTTGGATTAATTCGTTAACTAAATTCACGGCATTTCTAGATCACTCCTCGGCGCCAACGCGCCAACGTCGTAAGCGGCCATAACAAAACTGCAAAAATCAATGCATGCTGCGGAATAAAGTAGATGGCTCTCGCTGCAATCCCTGAAAATCAGTTTGTGTTATCGATTCCAATTGTAAACTAACGTGAAAATATGCATTGTATCTTGTAAAATGGTGTATTATTCTGTACCTTGCTATTCACCAAGAAGGGGTAGGCATCTGTCTCCTCTTAATTTTCTTTCCCTTTAAAAAAATTCTTAAATGATTGTTTTCTTTTTTCTTTCTAGTCCTTATTTCATATCTTTCATGCAAAACAAAAATTTGAAGGAGAGTATATTTTATTTAGGAGAAAACGAATAATAACATTTATTATTTTTCAATGAATCGGTTTAAAATTATTGCCACAATTATTTTTATGATTCACACATTTTTGCGTATCGGAAGACAGCATTTTAAATTTAATTAAATCACTTTAAATGCTCTGCAAACGGAAAAAACTTATGCAGCTTCATATACAAAAATAAGTTAGTTTTACCGTGGCGGCGCTGTGAGCCAACCCTAACTTCCAATGCATTTGATTCCGGAAAAATCGTCGATTGTTATGACCGATTTCACGACGTTGGCGCGTTGGCGTCGAGGAGTGATCTAGTAGGTCCGTGCTAAATTGCATCCTTTTTTTTTTGTTTCCAAGTGGCTGCCACTTGAAAATTTCGAATCCTATTGTAAAAAGCGTATTTTAAGCTGGTTATGCTTGAATTTCGATGTAAATATAGACTACATAAGGGTCTCAATAAAGTTTCTTAATGAACTTTTTCCGCTATTTTGTTAAAAATGGTGGATAAAGAATATTCCGAATTTATTTGATAGTTGGTGTATACATATACCATAAAAGTTTTTCAACAAAGTTTATTAATAAACTTTATCCGCCATTTTAACAAAGTGGAGGATATTTTAAATTAAGCGGGGCCTTGAAATAAGGATGCCACTTGAAAATTTAATATCCCGATAACTTCCGAAATATTACTCTAAATCGATCAAACTTTTGACTGCGAATGTATCTTTTGAATAACTTGGATGGGTTTGTTAACCACACACAGAAAAATAGAAAATCGAAACTTGTCAAGAGACTTGTTATCTTTGTGTTAGTAGATGTTTGTCTGCCAAGTACATTGACAAATTTGAAAAAAAAAAAAAATACGCAAAATCTTAAACAATCAAAACAGTACTTGGTAATCCTAATTAGTCATCTTTGTTTTAAATTATCACAGATTTATAGTTCAACCATTCGTTTTAAAGGTATTGACGAGACCTTTCGAAAGATACCCGTCTTGAAAATTTACTCCCCTCGAGGGGGTACCTCCCCCCTAGTGGGGTTGACGAGGCTCCTACACATACAAAAGTTTTTCCCAGTTGACTATCGCTGTTATAAATAGTTCTTGTAAATTTCATATTGATTACTAAAAAATAATTCTCTTTATGCACGTTTATACAAAATTTTGTCCTATATCACCATATTAAAAATTTAGAAAAAGTCTAATGGCAACGCAACCTCTAAGACAATTTTTACCAAAAGGTGATAGGCATTAATTTATGTCAAGGTGCAACTACATACCAATTTGTATGAAATTCTGTGCAGTAGTTCCTGAGATACAGTTGCCAGAAAATATTGTCACACACACACACACACAGACAGAAAGACAGACAGACATTTTCTAAAAATGGTCAAATCGTGTTCTACAGCTCTCAAAACGTGTAAATCCATCAAAACCTGAGGTCGAAAATTTTTACGAATCCAATACTTTCTTCTATTGAATATAGAAGATTATATCTATACCCAAGTGCGGCTTTTTTTTTTTTTTTTTTTTTTTTTGTCGCTTAGTGTATATTTAATGATGTTTCGTCTGATGGTCAGTTTTGGCACAAAAAATTGTCATAAGACTACTTTCCCTGGTACAGTTTCCATTTTTTTCAAATTTGAGTGATTAGTCAAATGAGAGGATAAAAATAAACTGTTGCAATCTTGTCAATTGTCTAAGAAGAACTTGTTTGGCTAGTCAAAAGGCTGAACTTTGTTATTATTATTATTATTATTAACTTTTTTATTCGTTTGTTTATATATTTCTTGTCTCATACTGATAAGTTAGGTTAGTCCACCGAAACCGAACAAGAACCCCATCGAATTTGGTGTGAAAGTGTTAATTCATTTTTTTCTGAAAAAAAAAAAAAAAAAAAAACTAGTTGGTATAAGTGGAATCTGCTCATTTCCCCAACATATTTATGTTCTCATAAATTTCTAGTGCGAGACATATTATAATCGTGTTAAAAGAAATGAATTTGACCAAAGCTTGATAGATGGACAGAATGAAATCCCCGCCTAAGAGGCTATCCACCATTCACTTCGATATATTTATCTTATTCTAATCTATTAATTTATTTTATCAGGGTCAATTCCGTTGTTCAGTTTTCATGCTACTATTTCCAATGCAATAATCCTCAAAATTCATATTTATATGAAAAATTTACAATTTCGCTATGTTGATAAAATCGTAAATTACGAATAATTTACGAAATTTGCCTATTAGAATATTTGTATTCAATCATGTTCAAACAAATATCATAAATGTAATTTTGAAGTTGTCTAATGTATTCCAAAATGGAAGTTTATGTTCAATTTTGCCTTATTCTGACATGTTAAGTAAATCGTTAATTCCAAATAACTTACGAATTTTTTAAATTAGAAAAACCATAGTCTATGATACTCATGTCAGTATCCTAAATAATATTTAGAAAGTGGTTTGGCATCTTTACGATAAAAATATCCTTCAAGATTGACGTTTATGTGAAATTTTGCCCTGTACTGACATGTTAAGAAATTCGTAAATTTCTAATAACTTGCGAAATTTTAAAAGTAGCATATTTATAGTTACTGATGTTCATTCCGGAATCAAAACTGATATTTTAAAACTGGTCTGACATTTTTACAGTAAAAAGTTTCCATTTAATGCACGTTTAAGTGAATTTTTGTCCTATTCCCCCATATTAAGAAAATCGTAAATTTCTAATAACTTACGAAGTTTTTTAATTCGAATGTTGCAAATGAATAGGGTTCTTGCCAGTGTCGAAAGTAATATTTTAAAACTGATGTGACCTCTCTGCGACAATTTGTTCTTGAGATATCGTATACACAGTCTAACAAACTAACGGACTAACACACTACACTGTAAAAAAAATCTGTAGTTTTCACAGAAAACATCAGTATTTTTTACAGAAAAGAGCTGTTTAACAGAAAACACAGATTTTGTCTGTTTTTTATACTTTTTTCTGTTTTTTCCTCCCATTATTTCTGTTTTTCCCCCACTTTTCTGTTTTTCAGCACGCTGAGAAAAAAATCTGTAATTTTTACAGAAAAAACTGTGTTTTTAACAAAATAAATCAGTTTTAAAGAAAAAAAAAGTTTTTTTTTTTCTGTTTTGCGGATGCAAAAATTTCTAAACTATAACCGTAGTATGGAGTCGTGGCGTCAAAAGGGGCTGTGTCCTTTGTTGTCAGTGTACTAGAAATTACGTTTTGTGTGTTCGTTTTGCCAGAATAATATATATATATATATATATATATATATTGATGTATTTACTTTTATATACTTTATTTATGAATTTAATTGCTTTTTAATGCTTTGTATTAATTCAATTCGTTTTCTATATATGGTCTTGCTTTCATCTTTGAGAAGTCAGGCGGCTATAATCTTTTTTTTTTTTTTTTTTACTAAATAGCCTCCGTTTCGTCAAAAACTTCTCATATTCTATTCCCTACATGTGGGGGAAGGAGGATCTCTAAAGAAGGCGCTTATGTGGTTTGGGATTAATTTTCATTTATCATCAGTTTGCTTATTACTTTCTTCTGCATTCAATAGAAGAAAATATTAGATTTGTAAAAATTTTCGACTTCCGGTTTCCGACGTATTTACACGTTTTGAGAGGTCTAGAACAAGATTTTATCATTTTTACAAAATGTCTGTTTGTCCGTCTGTCTATCTGTGTGTGTGGCAAATGTATTTCCTGAACTACTGCACAGAATTACATAAAAATTTATATGTAGATGTACGTTGACCTAAATTAGTGCCTATCAACTTTTGGTGTCAACGGCTCAACAGGTAGCGCTGCTATATAGCGATTTCCGCAATTTAAGGGGAGGCTATATCGCAGGTTCTATTGAGTATAATAAAACAAAACATGATGTGTTGTAAGAAGATCATTATGAGAGGTTATGCTGATTCAATTTGAATGCTTATTGGCTAACAGGTGGCGCTGCTATGCAGCGATTTCTGCGATTTAAGGGAAGGCTATATCTCAGGAACTACAGAATATAATTGCATATAAATTTATATGTAGATGCACCGTGACATAAATTAGTGACAGTCAACTTTTAGTGTCAACTGCTCAACAGGTGGCGCTGCTACACAGCGATTTCTGCGGTTGAAAGAAAGGTTATATCTCAGGTTCTATTGGGCATTATGAAACAAATCTTGATATGTGAGAAGGTCATTATGAGGCATTATGCTAATTCAAGTTGGATGCTTATCGGCCAGTAGATGGCGCTGTTATACTGAAAATTTCCTTGATAAGGGGAATGTTATATCTCAACTTGTATGGCATATAACTGTACGAAATTTGATATGTGAGATAACCATTATGAAAACGCATTTTTTAAGATGTTATTTATAGAAAACAAAACTGTCTTTCTTTGGATATTTAGTGTTAGTTTTCTCTAAGATGAAAATTATTCGCATTCGTCATATTAGATAATTTTATTAAACAATACTAGTTTTAACAAATTGTTTGCTTTTAGTAAATTTGTATAGGAAAATATAGAAGAAAGTCTTGTGGTGGCCACATTATTTATTATGGTTTTATATTTCCTTCTGCCGCATTTGCGCATGGGTTTATAAATACTCCGTTCCAGTTTTATCTGTAAAAAATTCAAGTTTTATTTCTTTTAATTTTTAAAATTTACTGTGTTTTGAGCTATTCTGAAATTTTCAAATGTCTAACTACTCGGGAAGTTAGTATAATAAATTTTCTGAGGAACCATATAATAAACGCTGCCGAAGACGGCAGGGAACCGAAACAGTTGGCTAAAAGAATAAAAAATGCATTGTCACCGTGTTCTGAGTTATTCTGAACGTTTCAAATGTCTAGCTAGTCGGGAAGTTACATGATTGTTGAACAATATCGTGGGGACCAGAACCTGTTTTCTAAAAGTATTTTAAAAATGCATTGTCACCTTATTCTCAGCTATTGTTAAAGTTTCAAATGTCTAGCTAGTCGGAAAGTTACATTATTGTTGAATCATATAATAAACGCTGCCGAAGGAAACGGGGACCCGAAACAGTTGGCTAAAAGTATTTAAAAAAAACATTGTCACCATGTTTATTGATAATCTGAAAGTTTCAAATGTTTAGCTAGTCGGGAAGTTACATGATTGTTGAAACATATACTAAAAGCTGCCGGAGGCAGTGGGGACCCGAAACAGCTGTCTAAAAGCATTTAAAAAATGCATTGCCACCGTGTTCTGAGATATCCTGAAAGTTTCAAATGTCTAGCTAGTCGGGAAATTAGTTAAAAATCGATTGCAAGATTTGTACTTTACAAACAAACAAATAAACAAACAAGAATCGAAGTTAATAATAATAATAATAATAATAATAATAATAATAATAATAATAAATGGTAAAAAGACGACACACGAAATAATAAACATTCTATTAGATGTCCTTTTAAATGATATAGTTGGTTAGTTCAGGAAAATTGATAGGCATCCTGTATAAATAGCTGAATTACAGCAACTGCCAGTGCGATCTTTTCAAAACAGCTGTATGGATTTTTTTCAAACTTGCAATATTAACTACCTTTTAAATGTCCTTTTGTATGTAATTGTTGTTTTCCGGTCAATAATTGAATATGCCAAGTTTTGGTAAAAGTCGGTATCTCATAAACGGCTCTACCGATTTTCTTAAAAATTGTTACATAAGCCCATTTTAGAAACCCCCTTTCTCATGCTTTACTTGGTTATTGCAGAAAAATTAATAGTCATCGTGATCAGATAAATCAGTTTTCAATCTCAAAAATTGGTGTTTCAAAAAAAAAAAAAAAATAAATAAATATAAATAAAAAAATAAATAAATAAATAATAAATAAAAATAAAAAATAACTTGCCATATATGTAAATTCTGTTTTATATGTCTTTACGCGTGTATTAACTTTCTCTTACTGGAAAATTTTTTGTTGTCTATTTCATTAGGTCAATTCTATGAAAGGGGGCAGGTTGTAAAGGGGAAAAAATTAAGATAAGTTGAAAATTGCAAAAATTTAAGGTTGAAAATTTCAACTCTTAGAAATAATATGTTTAAAATTTAAAAAAAGAGAGATATATTCTCTATATTTATATATAGTGAAAGTTCTTAGGAAATTCGTTTTATTATTCATTATTATTATTTATTTATTCAATATTTAAAGTATGAAGCAACGAAAAAATATAAAAGCGGTAAGATAAATGAAAAATGAGCTTTGAAAAAACAGAAATATGAATCGGACAAAGAATGCAGATTTTTAGGACCCGGACTTCAATATATTGTGGTTCAAGTATATTGCCTTTAACCCCCCCCCCCCCCCATTCCCCAACGCAACAGATTCTCTAAGAATAATAAAAGTAATCGCCACACTAACTTCGACTTCGGGCCACGTGACATGCAGCTGCTGAGTGACGCATGCATCCTTATCTGAAAGTCCGCCATTACGTGTGCTCTTGCTCAGCGTAGCGTATCAAGACTTCAACAAGTAAATTGCGTGAGGTGAGTATTAAATGTTTGATAATTTAAGATTTAAGTTCAAAATTAAAATTGTGAAGTGAGTCGTTAAGTGACTCATTTGTAGGTTCAATCCAAAATTTGTATTTTTGAAGGTTTGAAGCTATGAAAAAAAATAATTTCGTTATGAAATTTACTAGGGTTGCTGGGAGGATGTTTGTCAGGGTTAGCCAACAATGTTTATTCATCTGTAAACAAAGTCAGATGAGAATTCAGTTTTTTCTCCAGTTAAATTCTTACAGAATCTTGAATAAATGTATCTATGTATATAAAATTATATATTCTACAAATATAAAATTATGTATTTTAAGCCTTAATACCTTTTTTTTTTCGTATTTATTTATTATACGATTTGCATTATATTATAACAATGATTTGACTAAAGTAGGGATGTTTCAGAATTTTCCAGCAAAACGAACCTTGCTAAAATTGAATGCGTACTATTTATTTTCTTTTTACAAAGATTATCAAACATTTCAAATATATTACATTCAGGTTTATTAAACAAACTTAGGGGTGAAAAAACACTTTACACGATTTTCACTTTTATTTATTTACTGAAATATTCAGCAAAATAAATTTGTTTAAACATTCGATAACTTTACTAAATGTTCAGGAAGTCTGTGAAAGCCAGTTTAACTTTATTTATTTATTTTTTTTTTGTGTGGGGGGGGGGGGATGTAATTAAATTTAAAACTTATTTTGCAAACGAAAAATATAACGTAAAAAGGCATCTAGAATGGTACGCGAACATGTATTCTTAAGCTTAATTGTATTTTAGTATTTTGCTAAAGACTGTTTTCTGATTTGAATTCTTTTAATAAGGAAATTGTAAATTCTGCCCTCTGCTTATGGCTCCTGTGATTTCCATGGGATTTGAAATCTAATACAGACTAGTGGTGATAGGTAATAGCTTTTCAATTATTATTATTATTATTTTATATGCCTTTCTCAGATTTAAAAATTAATTTTTTTGAGTGTATTTTATTTTCTTTAAATAAATGGAACTATTTTGGGAAAAACAGTGATAATAATAGCATGGTAGTAATTTATGCTGTAGTAATTTTTAACACATTTTCTAATTCATACTCGATAAATTAAGGGTATTCTTTTTCTTTTTTTTTTTTTTTTAACTATCAGGATACTGACTGTTGCAGTACAGAATTTCATGCATTTTTCTGCTTCATGCACCACAAATTAGGGATATCCAGTGGCTTAATTATTATTATTATTTTTTTAAATGGTATACTGACTGCAGCAGTACATATTTTCATGCATTTTCTGATTTGTGCATGATGAATCGGCTATATCCATTGATTATATATTGTTTCATTAGTGATTGCTTCTGTACAGATTTTCATGCATTCTCAGATTTATGCAAGTTTGTAATTTACATCATTGAATTTTATGTATTAAAGCTTTATCTAGTTTCAACTAACATTAAAGAAAATCAATTATTAGTTACATTAATCATAAAAATTAATATCTAACAAAAATTGTCTTTATTAGTAACTATATAACAATGTATGTTTCTAAACTTGAGTTGAAGAGCGTACATAATTCACATGATATTGTCATCAAGGAAACTGTAAGAGCTAAAAAAAAAAAAAATAACGACACAAGTGATAAAATAGCAATTTTGAGTTTGTCATTGAAAAATGCTTATGAAGTGTCCCAACATGCATGAAAAGCATTACATCTCTACCCCACAATTTATCCACATGAGAGTGAAAGGCATTTGCGTCAGTTTTAATATAAATTAGCCAATATGTTGTTACTTTTAAATTGATTTTTCTCAAAGCTACATTTCTGGATTGCATTATTTTTATTTTATTATTTATTTATTTGAGTGGGCATATCAAGATATTGTTATTTAAGAAATTTTATGTTTTTATTAAGAAGTCTAACACTTAATTTTTTTGACTGTGAATTCAACATTACACCACGACTTTTGTATGGTAATATTTCCTAATATTTTTTTGGCCCACTAGCAGGCGAGCAGTTCTGCGCTCAAAGCTGGTAGATGGGAGGTGTTAGGTTCGATCCCAGGTTGCGTTCATCGACCTAGCCATTCGGAATTTTCTGTGGTTTCCTCTGAAACTCTCGTAAATACGGGCTATGACCCCATAGAAAGACCCTACAGAAGGCATTCTCCCTACAGGCCTAGGACACTTACGGAGTCAATCAGCCTTAGATCCTCCCTCCAACCAACCTGATATATTTTCTACATTTATGTTAACCATTATTTCTGAATAGTAGTTTTTTATAATATTTTTCATAATTAAAAAGGTAAAATATTACTAAATGTAAATGGTATTACTGAAAAAGTTCACAAAAAATTAGGTAATTGACACTTAAATATAACAATAAATTAACCAGCCGAATATTCGGCATTCGACCAAAACTCCTATTTGGTGCATCCCTAATTTAATATTTTAAAATTATGTATATCAGTATTTCACATCTTTGACTGCATGTGCAATCATCTCCTCACCCTCAATAAACCTATACCATGAATTTTCAAGGTCATGGCTCAATTTTATAATTTTTTATTTATTTTGTCCTCATCTGCCCCCCCCCCCCAAAGATTTCATAGATATAGTAATATAAACCCACCCTTATAAAATAAATTAAGGTGGATCAAAATTTTATTTTAAAGTTAAATATAAATCAAAAAAGAATTTGACTTATGAAAACTCTTATTTATTCACACATTTCCCATTTAATTTTAATCTTGTGTGTGTGTATGTATGATTTATGTAAGCTTTAACTGCAGTGATATTTTTTATGTAAAGCATATTGCTTTTTAGTTAACTGTAAAACTATATATCTATTTTTTTTTTTAAGTGGATTTATTGTTTTGTTTCTATATATGTAAGTAGAAAATATAGGAATACTGAAATTTTTTTATTTAAGGTCTCCTATATAAATATACAATACTTGATATATGATAAAAAATAATATTGTGTAAAACTAGTGATTCAATTTAGGTGCATATCACATAAAAGATTGTACTGCTATGATGGAGTTAACTCCCATTTACAAAAAATTTTCTGTCTCAGCTTCTATGTTGTATAAATAATCTAAACTTGGTGTATATATATATTAGGAAAAATTGTGCTTATTTAATTTGGGTGTATATCGCCTGACTGGTGGCACTGCTGCTGCTATTACTTTCTGCATCTTTCCAAATGGATATAGCTCAGCATCTATTGAGGAAAATTGCAGGAAATTTCATATATAAAATATTAAAAAGAAAAAGTAACAGCAGCATCACCTTTTGGCTGATATACACCTAAATCGAGTCATCAAAATTTTTCATAATATATGTATCACTTAATCATTGCCATAGTGTCTCGCATGATAAAATGAGAAATCAGTTGTTTCAATTGAAAATTATTAGTTTAGTTAATTAAAAAAAATTTAATTGTCACAGCGGTTAGCGAATTGCACTCCAGAATTCAGAGAAAAATATTCCTGCTATTTGTACTCATTAAAAAAAAAGTCGTACTAATATTTTAAAATTTATTTGGTGCTTTTATTTGGTGCTAAAAGGAGGCATTTTAAATTAACATTATTATATCAAAAATTAATTACAATTTAATTTTTTTTTCACTGTTTCCTTTGACATGCTGCTTCTATGCAGCAGTATATCAATTTTCGTACTTCTATGTTCCGTGTGAGCGGAACATATAGATGAAAGACAGACAGACATACATCATCTTTTATTAATATAGGGTTCTTTTTTTAAGGGGGGGGCACTCAAAATATATCATGTCCCAGGTGCCAGTTATGCTCACTATGCCACTGATCTTTTGTGATCTGCTAGAAAAAAATCAGTTATTGAGGTATATTACACATTGCAAATTGCATAATTTGCATTGCTCATACAGATCTAATGTTGATAACATCCACATCTATCTATTGCTTTTATGTCAGGAAGCAGATTTATAATTATTTGGAGGGGGAAATTCTCCATTAATTGCTGATTTAAAAGTATGAGAATCAGAAAGCTTTACTGTAAAGAATATCAATAGTAAAGGTACAACAAAAGCTATTGTAGTTAATAATCATGGTTCTCATGTGATGGGTGTCTTTCAAGAGTGTTTTAGTACCAAATATTTTTTATGTTATTGTTCATTAGAAGAAATTCCATAATTTGTGATCCTGTATCTCATGATTTTACAACAAAATTAATTTCTGTTGATGCAGTTGTTTCTGCTTATGAAGGAATAAAATATGAATTTGCATTCAATCAATTAAAAAATTTCTTAAAATAATTTTCTCCATTTTTAAAATATTTTTCTTATGTTGCCTAAGAAGAAGCAGGGCCGGCTCTAGGCGGTAGGCAAGGTAGGCAACTGCCTACGGCGGCAAAATTTAGGGGCGGCAAAACCAATTGAACTAAACAAAAAAAAAAAAAAAAAAAAAAAAAACCTAAAAAAATATATTTTGATTACTTGCATCTAGAAAATAAAGGAATAGCAAATAAAATAAAACAAGTAAATAAATGAATACAACAAGAAATTATAAGCTTCTGTACCCGTTTCTATGTTTTGTCAATCAACGATAGACAATCTTCTAAATTCTGAATAGTCTTTTTATTGTTCTATACGCAGGCGGACGGCTTATCCCCTTTATTCTATTACGATTTCCGTTTGACAGTCAAATTCCAAATCGAAGATTTAGTGTAAGTACTATAACAGAATTTTGAAAAATGGAGAACACGTGTCAAAAGATTAGTTTTTATATTCAGTATCAAAAGATTCTGTGTTTAGTTTTTGACGTAAACTTTTTGGTAATTAAAGAATGTTAAAACCCGAATAAACTACTACGTCAGAAACGCCAAAGAAAAATATTGGAAATGCATACAGCTGTTTCGGTAGCCTAAAGCGTACCGTCTTCAGTGCAAAAAGGATTCTGAATCAGGAGAAGTGCACGTATATATAGGAGAGGGGCCGGATTTAGTTCAACCAATAGGATTACGGGAAAGGTGGGGAGAGTGGCCAATAGGAATTTAGGAAAGTTAGCTGTGTAAACAGTAGAAAATTAAGAAAATGTGGACTGAATATAAAATTTCCAACAGTCAGACAAATAGGGAATAGCGAAATCACAACTTACAAAGTTTTTAAAATTTTTATAAATATGAAAAGCTTCAAAGAATTCGAGTTCATGAATGGATTTAGGTCTGCAAATTATTTTAGCTGAATTAAATTTAAAATTATGATTTTCCTCCCAGCAATGTTTAGAAATAGCCGATTTATTGGTTTCTTGTTTGAGGACGTAATTCATATGTTCTTTTAGACGAAATTTAAGACTGCGTTTAGTTTGGCCAATATATGATAAACCACACTGACAGGAAGTACTATAAATACCCCAAGAATTATGCATATCAATGGGATCTTTTAACTGAGAAAAGGTGAGTTTATTGGAAGGCGAAAATATTATTTTAAAATCATATTGTTTGAGAATTTTAGCTATGGTTTGACTGGATTTAGGAAAATAGGGTAAGACAATACTGATATTAGAAGAGACTGATTTAGTAGACGAAATACGAGGGAGTTGTAATTTTTGGATAGCTTTGTCAATGATTGAAGGGTCATAACCTCTGTCAATTGCAATGGCTTTCAGGTATTTAATTTCAGATTTTAATAAAATAGGATATGAACAAATATTAAGTGCACGGTTTACAAAAGTATAGAAAGCAGCCATTTTTTGGTTAGGTGGGTAACATGAACGCGCATGGGGATGAAGGGAGACAGCAAAATTTTTTCGATAGACGGTGGTTGAAAATCCATTTACAGTGCGAGAGACGAGGGTATCAAGAAATGGAAGGGAGCTATTATGTTCTATTTCATATGTAAATTGGATATTACTGTCAATTGAATTTAAAGTTTCTAAAACATGGTCAATATTGTGATGAGATATGTCGATAAGTGTGAAGGTGTCGTCAACGTAACGGGTCCAAAAAGGAAAAGATATTTTCTTAAAAAGCTTGCTTTCGAAATAGTGCATGTAAATATCTGCGAGAATTGGGGAGAGGGGGGAACCCATGGCTAAACCTTCAGACTGACGATAGAATTTATATTGAAGAGAAAAAGTGGTTTGTGATAAACAAATGCGGGTAAGAGAGATTAATTCTTGTATTTCAAAAGATGTGAAATGAAACTCTTTGAATCTATTTTCGAGACAGCAGAGGGCGCCACTTATTGGAACATTAGTGAAAAGATATTTTACATCAAAAGAAACCATAGTGAGATTAGTGTGAGGGCAGTTTTGAATGTTTTTTGCAAATTTTATGGAATTCTTAACAGTATAGCTATTAGCAGCAAGAAGGGGAGCAAAAATTGTGGTGAGAAATTTAGCTAAATTATAGGAAACAGTACCGATATTAGAGACTATGGGACGAAATGGAATATTGGGTTTGTGAACTTTCGGTAAAGCATAAAATCTGGCACAATTAGCAATAGAAGGGATAAGATGAGATTTAGTCGAGTCCAATAACAATGGGCAAGATTTTATAGCAGATTTAATTTTATTTAACTCTTGAGTAGAGTGGTCACGGGGCAGAGGAATATATGGGCCATCATTAATTAACTCGGTAACACTTTCAATGTATTGTTTTTTATCCAAAATAACAATCTGACAGCTTTAGTAATGATGATATCTTCATTAGATTTTAATTCCTTCAAGGCGTTTTTTCAGCAGGGCTGAGATTTGATTTAAAATTTTTAGAATTGAAATTGGCATTATTAAGAATTAAATGACGAAGATTTTCTTTCTGTTGGTCAGTCAGTCGAGAATTTTTGAAAGCTTTTTCAAATGGTAAAATTTGAATTGAGTTTGAGAACAGAATATTGATTATTGGTAATTTCAGTATTGGAAAGATTAACGATTGCATTTTTATTGACAACAGGAAGGTCGTTCGAATGAATAGGATTCTGTGAATTACGAAGCCTAAACGCAGTTTTAAATCTAGTCTAAAAGATCATATGAATTACGTCCGCAAACAAGAAACCAATAAATCAGCTATTTCTAAACATTGCTGGGAGGAAAATCATAATTTTAAATTTAATTCAGCTAAAATAATTTGCAGACCTAAATCCATTCATGAACTCGATTTCTTTGAAGCTTTTCATATTTATAAAAATTTTAAAAACCTTGTAAATTGTGATTTCGCTATTCCCTATTTGTCTGACTGTTGGAAATTTTATATTCAGTCCACATTTTCTTAATTTTCTACTGTTTACACAGCTAACTTTCCTAAATTCCTATTGGCCACTCTCCCCACCTTTCCCGTAATCCTATTGGTTGAACTAAATCCGGCCCCTCTCCTATATATACGTGCACTTCTCCTGATTCAGAATCCTTTTTGCACTGAAGACGGTACACTTTAGGCTACCGAAACAGCTGTATGCATTTCCAATATTTTTCTTTGGCGTTTCTGACGTATTAGTTTATTCGGGTTTTAATATTCCAACGCCAAGTCTCCTGCTATTATTAATAAAAGAATGAGTTTGTTTTTGAATGATGGTTATAGAAACTGGATGATTATTGGTAAGATAAGCATGAAGACTCGAAAACGTGTGTAAATAATTTGAAATCAAGGATAGAGCTGAATCGTAGGTTATAAACTTGTCAGACAGATTTAGCTGCACAAAGATTAATTAATTCTGAAATTAAATATTGGCATGAAGTAATTTTGCGCATAATATCAGTTATTAAATTACTTGGTGAAAGTTCTCTAGCCTTTCAGGGTGCAAGCGACAAACTTTATGAACATAATAACAGAAATTTTCTGAAGTTAATTCAGTTGCTAGCTGAATTTGACCCGACCCAATATAATAGAGAAACATCTTCGTAGAATCCTCAATAATGAAGAAAAGATAGCAACATATCTAAGAAAAAACATTCAGAATGAAATTATTGGATTGTTACATGATAACATAAAGTCTTGTATTATAAAACAAGTACAAAAAGCAAAATATTATTCGGTTATTCTTGATTGTACTCCCGATGCAAGTAAGGTTGAACAAATGACATTTGTAGTAAGATATGTTTCCATTGATCAATCAGGAGCGGAATTTGAATGCAACATAAATGAACGTTTTCTTGGTTTTCTTCCTATTGAAAGATCTACTGGTAAGGAATTATCGCAAGTTTTATTAGAAGAATTGTAGAAAAATGGATTAAAATTAGAAAACATAAGAGGTATATATCAAGGTTACGACAATGGTTCAAATGAGAGGCGACAAATTGGGAGTACAATCAAGAATTAAATGTTTAAATCCCAGTGCATTTTATGTGCCTTGCAGTAGACATTCATTAAACTTAGTGGTTAATGATATGGCAAAATCATCCTTGGAGGTAGCGAATTTTTTTAATATGGTTCAAAAGCTATACACATTTTTTGCATCGTCGACTTTTCAGTGGGCCTGGAAACACCTTAAAACTTTTACATTGAAACCATTCAACGACACTCGTTGGGTTGGTTGGTTGTAGGATTAAGGCCGATTGACTCCTGATGTGTCCTAGGCCTAGGGGGGGAATGCCCTCCGTGGGGGTCTTTCTAAGGGGTCCTAGCCCGTATTTACGCGAGTTTCGGAGGAAACCACGGAAAACTCCGAACGGCTAGGTCGATGAGCGCGACCTGGGATCGAACCCGGCACCTCCCATCTACCAGCTTTGAGCGCAGAACCGCTCGGCCGCTGGTGGGCATAAATTTAATAAGATAAAATTTTTAAAAATGCTCCATGCAAAATAATTTTTAATTCTTCTGCTGAGATCTTAATCATGAGAGATTTGGAGATTTAATCACCACACACCCAAAATTTTACAAATTTCATGAAAATTTTTAAGTTATACTTCATTTTTAACAAATTGTTTTTGGAGACTTAGCCTCGTGTAAATTTAAAAATTACAATTTAAGTATAAGTTTATTATTACCGCCAAGAAAGAAAGAAAAAAAAGCATAGCATCCTAAAATGTTTAAAAAGTAAAATATTTGTGGCTGCAGCTATGGGTCTGCTAGCATATTTCACAAATATCATGAAATGGAAGAAAACAACAGAAGAGAAAATAAGAAAGAAATGGCATTTTAAATTAATAAGTACACAACTTTGAATAAACACCATAAAATCCTATAAATTCACAATAATTGTTTTGGATCGAAAGAATACATGACCCTTCATCAGGCGAACAAAGGAAGCACGAGTGCTGCAAGCAAAGTGGCAACACACGCTGCCGCTTTGATATCAGCATTTGTGCTTACCGATAGTGATACGATCTAATTAAGAGGGGACAATACCTAATCCCTCGGACAGCCGTGGCCAATGCTATTCTATGGGAAAATTTGTTGCGATAATTACACATTACCTAAAGTAAATTTTTTAATTGTGTTTTCGCAGTCAGAAAATTCATAACTGTTAAATGAGTACTCATTTTTGAAAAATTCATTTTTTTTTTTTCTTTTTTTTTTACATTTTAATTTTGAGTTCAAAAATGCGATTTTTCATTAAAGGAATTTTTCTCATTTTCTACTCGCAAAATGAAATACGAAAATTTTAAAAAATCAATTTTTGAAAAACAAGTATTTATTTAACGCTTATGAATTTTTTAAATGTGAAAACAGAATTCAAAAATATTCATTAGGTAATGAGTAATTATGTAAACAAATTTTCCCATAGAATAACATGAGCCAAGGCTGCCGGCGAGATTAGGTATTGTCCACTCTTAAGAATCTGTAAACTGGATAAAAAAGGAGATTACTGTCTGATGCACCTTTTCGACATCTCCCAGACATTTGGCATTGGATTAAGATCCGGGCTTCGTGGTGGCCAGGGAAGCTCTTGAAAACAGACTGATGTTCATTGACGACTTGACTCTGAGACGCTATTCGACGTCATGATGTCGATTTCCTTTCGTTTAATCTACAGGATTCCTAATTTAGTCTACAAATAGTAGAATACAACCAATCATAGCAGAGCTTTTCCCCACAAACATTGGAGGCTCCGCCTGATTCTAGTCGTCCATTGAACCAATCTCGAATGATTCTGGCACGACGTATAGTTTCATAATTGCCCATGGCTCTCTATGATTTTTAACTATTTCAAAAGCTTGAAATTTCGTTGGGACTCGTTGGGAAAGTCGTATAGATTCCCTAAAATATTTACGTTTCGAAATAGAAAATATCCACGATGCTTTATTAAGTATCTATGAAAATTCAGAAATAGATAATATGATTCGAGATGAGGCCAGTGGTTTATTAATTACAATAAAGCAATTTGAGTTTTTATATTCCATCGTCATTTGGTACAAAAGTTTAAATAATGTTAATCCGATAAGTAAGCTACTTCATTCAAAAGATTTTGATCTATCCCAAGCCACTGATTTATTAAATAGCTCGTTAACATTTTTTAAAGAATTAAGATCAGAAGAATCCTTTCGCAATATTATCTCAGAAGCTGAAAAATTAGCTGACGAAATAGGCATAGAAAAAAAAATTGAATTGACTACACCACGTCATCGTGTTCAATCTAAAAAACAAAATTTTTCTTATGAAAGTGTAGACGAGCCAGAATAAGATCCAAAAGAGAAATATAAAATAGATTTTTTTTCATTACTATAGATCAGACGATCAGTGCATTGGAGCTGAGATTCAATCTATTGAATAGCCATAACGACACTTTTGAATTTTTATATGATATCCACAGACTTAGACATGCGTAAAAGTGAATTGTTGGCACATTGCAAAGATCTGAAAAACATCTTAACAGATGGCGATTCCTCTGATCTTAATGCTTTAGAATTAGCTGACGAAATAGATCTTATTTCTTCACTTTTGAAAAAGAAGGTCCATTTGACATCTTCAAATTTATTACCTCCCTCAACATTGGGCCAAATTTAAGCATTGCTTTAAGAATATTGCTAACTTTACCCATAACTGTTGCTACCAGAGAAAGATCTTTTTCTAAACTAAAAATGATAAAATATTATTTAAGAACTATGTCTACTCAAAACAGCTTTAATGGGTTAGCAATGCTGGCCATTGACAGGGCCTGATTACCCAAAAGGCTCGGGAAGCATAAACTTCCCCTCTAAAATTTGAGGGGCCCCCAAAATGACTAAAAACAGGGTCTTGAATTTTCTGTTTTATATTTTCATACTGAGATTGAATTTTTCTGAGAAAATTCGCCTAAAGCAAGATAAAACACTCACTATTTCGGGAAAAATCTATTATTTAACCTAAAAAATCTGAATGTTCTTAATTAATAAGTTAAACGATTTTAATGTTGTGTGTAGACACCACCCAGATATATGAATGAAAAAAAAAAAAAAAACTATAAACACACACTAATTTTTGGTCTATTATATTACAATATGTAACAGGAAAACAAGATTTTCTGAAATGAAAGAGGGCCCCGAAATGATACAGAGCTTCCCCTAGCTTCAAAGCTTAATCGGGCCCTGGCCATTGAACATGAATTGAGTAACGAATTAGATATGCAGAAAGTTATTCGCGATTTTGCAGAAAAAAAGATTTGAAAGAGATCATTTTAATTAAAGTTTGAATTTTGTATATTCTACTAACATTTTTGTTGTTGTTTTAAAAGCATTTTCTGTATTAGTTTTATTTAAAAAAATTATATTTTTAATTAAAAAAGTTTTTTTACAAATATTGTATGTGTATTATTGACTTCGTTCAAATCGATTAGACCGTATTTTTATGATTATCAATATTTTTTAACATAAATAGCAATTTATTTTCTCTTAATTTTAAAGTTTTTGAAGATGGGAGGAGAGTTCAGGAGGTGAGGGAGTGGGGGGGGGGGGGGGCGGCAGTTTTGAGGTTTGCCTACGGCGGCAAAAACGTTAGGGCCGGCCCTGGAAGAAGCAAGCCAGTAGCAGAAACATTACAGTATGGCAGCAAGCTCTACATATTGTTTAAAGCTCTACAAATCAATTTAACAGCTAAAGAAAGAAACGTTTAGGCTTAAAATTACACATATAATTTGCAATATGTCTCAATGTTTCTGTATTTGTTGAATAGTCTTAATTTATTTTCTTTGTAGATGTAATTTTTACAAATTTTATGAATTGTTATTACTTTTAGTGACACAAGAATTATTTTGGCATTTATGATTTAGATTCAGAAAATTCTGCTGGAAGCAAGAAAGAAAAAAAGATGAAAATTTTCCTGTTTTTAAGTTCCATAATCCAGATCTATGTTCTGCTGCTAATTTATTTTGAAGTTTTAATCGTTAATGTAAGTATAATTTATTTTATTTTGGTTATTAATATAATTAATTTAACAGAATTTTCTTCATCATTCTTTAATAATAATGTAATTAACCAGTATAAGATTAAAATATATGTCAACAGCGCCATATTATTGCATGAACAAATCAAGTATTATCCCAGTATTTCCAAATTTGAGGCCTGAAATCTTTTTTTTTTTTTTTTTATCGGTACATATTGGAAATTTAGAATGTGTATTTACTATTTTTTTTTTTTACACTTACAATTATTAATTTGCATTTCATCAGTTATTTTTATTTTAACCCCTATTCTTTTTATCCTTTTTATAGCATTTCAGAAATTTTAACAGGTTGCCCTTTTTACAGGGTCGGGTTTTTGACTTCAAAAAGTGGTTTTCGACATGACATGTCAAAAACGTGTCGGAAAACTGTCAAAAAGTGTCAAAAACCTCAGTTAATAACCTTATTAAAAGTATTTTATTGTAAATCAAGATACAAAACTGAGTAAATCATAATTTACTATATATTATAAATAGTTTTCTATTACATTAGTGTAATTTTAATTAAAATACAAAGTATAATTCATATTTGTGAAGGAAAAATAACAAAAAAAAAATATTGAAATTATTATATGCCTTTTTCAAAGTACTATTTATATTTTTTAATATTTAATTATTCAAGTTAAGTTACAAATAATGTTATTAATTTAAATACTGAATTCTTTAAATCCATGATTTTTCTTATTATTCAATCACTGATTTTAAGTTACCTAAATATTTCATTTTGTACATAGACGTGACATAAGTAGAATGTTATATAATTTGAAATCGTTATAGCTACAGGTTTAAATTAAAATTTCATAATAAAGGGTTAATTATTATTATCAATATAAGGATGTCTCCACAAAGGTGTGATGGTGGAAAGGCTTTAAAGTTACATGTCACCTATTGTCATAAATGTCTAAAACACCACGCTATTCTATTGAAAAATTTGTTATTATAATTATTCATTACTTTTGAAATTCAGTTTTAACAATCATAAAATTCACAATTGTTAAATTAGAACTTGTTTACAAAATTTAAATTTTAAGCTGTAAAGTGCATCACACGAACTAAGTGTACTTTTTTGCATTTTATATCTTCAAAATTAAATATTAAAAAATATTTTTTAGGTAATGAATAATACAGGGCTCCCAGCAGCAACTAAAAAGTAATTTTTTGCTACTAAAATCAATTCCAGGCTACTATAGCAACTATTTTTGTGCAAAAGTAACTTAAAAGATATTTATAGCTATAGGTTAATCAACTATATTTTAAGAAAAATGGAGACTTTTTATAAAACACAAACAGGTTCTTTTCTATTTTTCTTTATCTAATTTTTGAAATTTAGTGCAATATTTCCATTGCCTAGGGTATAACAGTGGAAGTGTAAGGCAAGAATATTTATTTCCATGCCTTGAAATAGTTGAAAGGTTAATTTCCTTGAAATAATTAAAATTATTTATATTTTGTAATTTATTATTATTACTTTTAATCAAAGACTACTATTCATATCCTAAGGGCTACTATTTTATAGATTAAAGGTGACTAAAGCAACTATTTTTGAGTTTCTTTCATACTGGGAACCCTGTAACACTAATTACAAAAGTAAAATTTCACTGTAGAATAAGCATTAATATTTCAATAGAATTTTAGTTCATAATGCATATGCATTTTACACTATTCAGTTCAGCGTTGATTGTAGAGGATCCCTTTTAATTTTGTATAAATCTATTCTAAATTAAGAAAGAGGCATAATACAAAAGACTTCTCAACTAGTATTTTGTTATTGCATACTTTCTCTAAAGAGAAAAAGAACTAGAATGGTGTGAAATGCTAAAAGTAACAGTATAAGATTGAAGTATATATTTTCACTTTTAAAAGTTAAAAGGAATTGGTGCATTGATTATTTTACTAATGTACATTTCTATTTGTAATTTTTCACTCCATATTTTATAGTAGCCTAAAATTATTTTCTATTTTCAAAAAGAAGCTTACTGACAAAAATCACATTTTTAAATTTTTGATAGGACATGTGGTTTTTGGTGTCTAAAACTGTTATAAAATTTACTCAAGGGACTAAAACTAAAAATTAGGAAATTGTAATAAAATGTAGATATAAATTAGTTGCAAAAAATAGTTTCAAAATGCTTTTTGTAAAGAATTTTAGGTTTTTGACAATTGTTGTCAAAAAGAGGTTTTTGACATGACAGTTAAAATAAAGCTAGAAATTAGCAGTCGGCCACTGCAGTGGCCACTTCTCTTCTACCCATTCTTTATAAAATATACCCCATTCCAAGGCAAACTTGGATCGCACGGCAGCTTTTTCGCGGTAAACACGCCGCGCAAAGAATTCAGGCTGTTCTAAAATCTAACCTCTCCACTTGCAAACATACTTCGGAAGTCAATTTTAATAGTAAACACTTAAAATTCTTCTACCCATTCTTTATAGAATACCCCATTCCAATGCAAACTTGGATTGCGCGGCGGCGGTTTCGCAGTAAACGCGCTGTGCGCCTCGAATTCAGGCTTTCTCAAATCTAACATCGCCACTTACAGACATTTTCGGAAGTCAATTTTAACAGTAAACACTGGAAATTGGCGGGTAGTCTTATTCATATACTAAAAAAACGTATGGCTTTTTTCCATTTTTCTTTAAAAGTATTAGATTTTGATTTTTAAAAAATGTCAAAATGAGAGTTTTGGCCGACTTTCGGGAGAAAGAGACGAAAAGGAAGCTCGTGAGATAATCAATCGGCTGAAACTCCGATTGTATTACGTTCGCAGAAAAATTAAAAACATCATTTGACGCATTTTCACTTCAATAGCCCCGTCTCCAAATGTCCAAAATTAATTCACATTCGTCCAAAAAAAGTAAAAAAGTCCTTCAAAAGAAAGTTGGAACACACATTTAAAGCCTCTTTTTTTTTTTTTTTTTTTTTTTTTTTTTTTTACGAAAGGGAAAGAAATTTTCAACCCTTTTATTCAACAAAAATGTGCACCTGGCGTGTTTTTGTTGAATTCGCATTTTAGGATAAGAAGATTGCCACAGTTTTTGAAATGAGTTTCAAAAAGTTGACTACATTAATTATTTTCTTAATGATTTGTCGAGACTGAACATTGAAAAAATTAAAGAAAAGAAAATTTTATTTTACTTTTATCAGCGAGTGGCCAGTGGCCACTAACTTTTTAAAAGTGGCCACTAAAAAAATGAAGGCTAGTGGCCAGTGGCCACCAACCAAATTTCTTAATTTCTACCTTTAGGTTAAAACCATGGTTAAATCTGGATAAAACTGTCAGTTGTCAAAAACTTGCCAACCCTGCCTTTTTATCAAGTTCTCCCAGTGAGACCCTTTTTGTGTTAATTCAGTAACTTATTTAACAAAATATTGAAATGATATTTGTTGAATGCTTATTATGCATTGCAGTATTTTCAGTGGGGCATATCCTAAAACAGGCAAAATTTTAAGCAGGGTTGGCACCGTTTAACCAACTGGTTTTTTCCCCATAAAAACCAATTGGTTTTCTTTCTTTTTTTTTTTTTTTTTTCTTTCAAGGAAAAAAAAAAATATTTTATTGTCCCTGTTTATTGAAATTTTATTATGTAAATGACTTTTAATTCAGTTTATTTGAATTTTAATTTTGCTTCAGAGAAGGTTTTAGTTATGTGTGATTGGCTGACTTTATTAAAAATTTATTATATATGGGGGGGGGGATCTAGAAATTGTAGAAGAAAAATGTCTATATTAATTATCTTTAAAAATTATAAATGAAAGGGTCTAAGCATTAAAATTTGTCCAGGCAGTTAAAAAAAAATCTTTGATTTTAAAATTTTATGCAGAAAGTTCTCCATTCAAGGACATTTTGAGAATTATTTTATTAAAATGTAACAGCACTAGAATTAAGAAAATGACATTAAAAATTTTATTATTTAAGTATCAAAAAATGTTCAAATAATTCTAATCGCAAAATATTCTACATATGATGAACAGTATTTAGTTCCAATAAAAGTTATAAAATTTCTAATTTTATATAAAATATTAAATGTAAATTCTATTCAATATTTAACTTTCAAATGGATTGCAATATTCCATTACATCATCCAAAAGTATGATTTTTTCTTAAATCTCTTCCTATAACTATTTTATTGTATTGGAGCTTTTTTAATTTTTCACTAATTCATTAAATTAAGAATTTTATTGTTATGTTAATTTGTTATCATTAAATTGTAGGAAAGGCATGTTGGGTTTAACATTCAATATATATATATATATATATAAAATTTTGTCAACTCACAGTAATCCTGTTATTATCACTTACATCATTTTAATGAAAACTCAATACTTCAATTATGGAATGTTTTTAGAAGGTCTGAATATAAAAGATTTTAACTATAATAAAATTTAATGCACTGCTATATAATAGTTCTTTAATTCAAGGATGAGATTGACAAAAGTGTAAAAATAAATAAATAAATAAAAAACCTTATGAAAAAGATAAACATTAAAACAAAATGTAAAAATTCAGGTGGCCTACAAAAAAAAAAAAAAAAAAAAAAAAAAAAAAAAAAAAGCTGGAAACTCTCATCTCTTTTTATTATTAATAGTTTAAATTATTTTTAGATGAAGTAATAATTAATATTTGAATATTAATTACTTTTTAAAGTGGCAATTTTATTTACAAATATGTATGTGATTGGGAAACATATACAGTAGAGAGCAAGAAGTCCGAAATCCGCACAGCTTGTCAGATACAAACAGTGAAATTCACTATTAGCAAGTTACAAAACTGAAAATCAGAATTTTTGAAAAAGATCTTGAATACAGATTTTATGTTTGCATTTTATGATTATAAAAAAGAAAAACAAAATAATAATATGAAAGGCAACAAGACCCAAGTGTCTGCTAATAAAATGATTGACAGCATATTAAATTTATGAAAAGAAAACAATGATTATTGTGATATGATGATATCAGTCAGGTAATTAATAACAAGCTAATTTTTTAAAATGCTTTCTGGTGAAGGCATTATTGTAAGGAAAAACTCAATAAAATTCTTAGGAAAATAAATTTGTGTTAGTACTATTTACAATAAATAAATAAATCATGCAGGTTCAAGTGTAGTTTAAAACATTAAAACTAACTACATGTGAACAGATTTTATCTAAATTTGACAAATATGTTTTTCATTTTTATTTATTGTTTTCAATAATATATTTTTGTTGATGTTTATTTTTATTCTTATGTTCCTAGTAATTTAATATTCAGTGTTATTATTCACTAGTATGTGTTTAGTTTGAATAATATTCTGTTTTTATTATTCAAAGTGAAAATCATTTTTTATGGGCCCCGAAATCTGCAAAATCCTATAATCCGCACAACCTCTGGTCCCAAGCTGTGTGGATTTTTGACTCTACTGTGCTAATAAAAACCGGTTTAAAAAAAAAAAAAAAATTAAACCCTGGTTTTAAGGGTACAAATAAGACAATTATAAATATAGTCAGGGTTGTTATATTGTCCGCTTTTTTTGTGAGAAGTTCAGACCACTAGAGAAAACGGGGAAAAAACCACACATGAATCTGGTCAAAATAAAATCTGTTCAATGCATAAAATTATTCTGTTAAAGCAATAAATTATCTTTTATCTTTGAATTAGCAATTTTAGCAATAGAAATATTTTATTAAAAATTAATAATATGATTAATAAAAAGTGCAATTTCCTTTTAATCAGAATCAGTAAATAAAAAAAAAAAAAAAAAAGAAAAAGAAAGAAAGAAAATGCTAATTACATTAGTTATGTATAGTTTGCAAATGTAACAGAGTAAATCTGTTGTTCTAATATTACATTATACATTATCATATTGGATATTGACAGTAGGAAAAAAAAAAAGTTGTTTAATTCTATACTTAAATGTTTAAAAATAAAATAAATAGACAAATTTCTTGCCATAAAAAGATTTCATACATAATGTTGAGTTATCTTCAGTGCATAATGTTGACAGTTAAAAACGGAGATTAATTTGACACCTCCCCCCAAACATCCCTACCCCCTTGAAAGAGTCTATTTTCAATGTTAGAGTTTTCACGATCAATGTGATTGATTAATACAAAGTCGATTATAATCCAGAGAATAATTTAAGTTGTTTATTTGTCATTTTGTACTTAACATGGAAATATCTTAAACATTTCTGTACTAGGTTTAATATATATAGATAGATATCATTAATGTAGATTGGATGCTTTTATCAATTTTTGTCAGGAAGTTCTTTCAAAGCATCTTTTATTTCTATACAGCATTTTATTGGCAATACCAACATGTTCTGTTTTAATCCAAGAATTAAAAAAATCAAATTTATATGTTTATTCATTTAATAATTTAATTGTCTTATAGTCTTATATTAATTTTGTAAAAAAAAAAAAGTAAAGTGAGAGAAGTCATTAAATAAATAGAATATTGTTCAATGGATCATCATATATTGACATTCTTTTGTGCTTTTGTGTAAAAGAACTATTAGTGCTAGATTCGCCAAAATCTATACAGTTTGTGTGACATCCTAGCATATAAATTTAAAGCTCAATCAAATGAGATTTTTAGATGCTATCCAGGGTTGGAAAAAACCCGTCTAGTGGGTTTTATCGGGGTTTCCCCCCCCCCCCCCTAAGAGTTTCTAGGTTTTACCGTAGTTTTTAGAAATATTTTCTTTCTTCTTCTGTGTTTTTTAAACATCAAGTATACCATTCATAAGATAATTTAAAAAAATTAATATTTTTTCATTAAAATCAAAATTTTAAAATGTAATAAAGTCCTTTCATGATTAAGTTATAAAGAAATTCATAAAATTAAATATTGTACTTTAAATATTCTAATTCCTTTTTATCTGCTCTTTACATTAAATAATTGGATTTTAATAATTATTTCATATAGCTTTATTAAACTTTTCGTAGTCAAGAGATTTTTTTCATAAAACATTTTTAATTATTGGATAATTGCATAAAAGTGTAGCATTGTTAAAGTTTTCGGATTTTTTTTTTTTTTTAATCTTGATTTTTATTTAGTAGTACCACATTTTTATTAACTCACTTTCTTGTTTGTTTATCCAGTAAAAGTCTTGGAACCAACTTTTAACCAACTTCCTGACATTTGAAACTTTTAAAACACCCCAGAACACGATGACAATGCATTCTTTTAATAGTTTTATTCAATTAATAAATGTTTAAAAATTTTTTATAATTTCTCTCTTTATTATGCATTTAATCATTTTCTTTCACATTTCGTATTTCAATGAAGTCTCTTTTTTATATTTTTAAAGTTGTTTTTTTTTTTCACTTACTGTGTTGTAAAATGCTCATTAAAAAAATCTGTATTTGGCAAAATAAAAATAAGTTGCATTATTTGGAGTGTTTTAGTGTACCCTGCCATATGGGCTACAGTGAAACACTATTAGGCAGTTACTTTTTGTTATTTTTCTAATATAAAATGTTCTTTTGAAAATAATAAAAATTTATTTAGATAGGGCAAGTACAAGATTAAAAGTGTACATGCAATATTGTGGCTAGGAAAAAATAATTAGTAAAATTTTTTTTCATTGTGCCCCGTGTTCCCGTATATAGAGATGAATTTTGGTATCAAGTGTGTCCTTTGTTAAAGCTAGTTAATTGGTATTTGTATTTATTATACATTTAAGATAATATTTTATTTGAGTGATACAACTTGTTTTTGTTGATAGATTATTGTATTATGAAACATAATACATTTGTAACTAAATGTTATATTTCCCAATAGTTAATTGTTGATATGTATATAGTAAAACTATCTTTATAATTATGTTAAATTTCTTTTTGCACATGTGCCTACTCATATTTTATGAAAAAATTATAACTAAAGTAACCCTTTTTAGAGTTTCATATATCATGTGATATTAGATGTATTTTGTTGGAACTTATAGTACATGTTTTAAATGGACTATGGAGCAATGATATCTACTATAAAAACTAAGGACTTAAATTTTGAGAAAGAGAGAGCACATTTCATAAAATGTAGAAAAGAGTTTTTGCAAGTTGGAGCATTTTCAAAAGGCAGTTAATATAAAATCAGGCTTTTAAGGAAGGTGAATATTAAGTATAAATGGAGGGTTGGGTATACTGTGAGGGAGACAGCAAAAACTAATATTGTTACAAAAAATACCATTTTTCTGTTATGGAGAAAGTAGTTCGTAAAGAAGTAGGCAGGTTCTAGTAAGTGTATGCACTTTATTTAGGAACAAAAGATTAAAAATTGATTAAAACAAGGAAAAATATTGCAAAACTGAAGTTTAAATATTTGTTATTTTAAAAACAAAAATGACATACTCGAAGTAGTGAACTCTTTCTGTCAAGGCCTGACTCTTATCACCTTCATAATCTTTCTCTGGTTTGGCAAATCTGCTTCTGCTGTTATTTTTGTTCAAGAACGCAGCACCATATCATGTCCAAATTTTGGTTGGATTTGGCACAGTTAGTTACATTTGTTAGATAAAATTTTGACCATTTCTATAGTGATTGCATAAATATATTTCTTCTTAATTATCAAGGTTTTTAAGTGTTTTTAAATCATAAAGATACAGTCTAAATGTTAGCTAACGAACAAAGATATGATTGTGTCGAACACATCTAAAATTTAGATGTGCAATGGTGCTGCCTCGTTTATCTGAAAGTAACAGCAGAAGAGAAGTTGCTTACCAAATCAGAGGAAGATCATCATAGCAATGATGAAGTTTGGGGCCCCAGTTGGAAGGTCTACACACACTACTTAAAGTATATCATTTTTATTTTTAAATTACTATCTATTTTGATAAAGTTAAGTTTTAACTAAGTTTTAAATGTGGCTAAAAGTTGATACCAAATTAGATTGCACCCGGTGTGTATCAAATTATTCATGTTTTAAAGTATTTAAGACATAAAATCAGTGGCATATAGGGGCTGATGGGCTGCAGCCCCTTCCAAAATTTTGCAGAAAGTTTAAAAAAATAAAGATTAAGAATAATATGCATGAATTCTGTACATTGGGAAACATTATTAAACTTAACTCAGCCCTCCCCGAAATAAATCCTGGATATGCCCCTGTATGAAATAAATTAATTTTAAAAATAGGATTTTGGAATTAACCCTCGCTTTCCCAAGATCAAGGCCTTACTACAGAAAAATTGCTTTCAGGTACCGCTCGACATGTTTGCCGAAAATCACCAGTGCGGCACTGCACTTTTTTGTATTGTTTTTTAGAATTTGCAGCGCTCCACTGGTTATGTTTGCTATCTCTCACGAATTAGTGCACTTTTCGAATGAGGCGGGTAAACTAAATTTCATCTTCAAAATGGGGTCAAAATCTTGGGAAAGCGAGGGTTAATGAATGTATACGATTATTTCCAATTTCCAATATTTATTTATTCATTTACATAGAAAATATGTATATTTATTTGTTATCTATTTTATTTATTTATTTTACAGAAATGTTTTTTTAACTTGCTAAAGTAAATATGTTTCTTTTTAGGTGTTTTCTTGGAATTAATCGGAGTCGAAGATCGAAATAAATTTGGAAGAAAAAAAGAATTTTTAATTTTTATATATTTTATTTATGTATTTTATACGAATAAATGTTTTAATTTCATTTGCCTACTCAGGGTCAATCCAGACAAGAATTAGTTTTTTTTTATGCCTCTTCACGAAATTCCATATTTTAAGGCCTCCTTTACAAAATTCATATCCATAAAATAGTCCTCTTCACAGTATTTATAAAATGTGTTACATATATGTGTGTATATATATTTTTTCTTTTTCACAAAAAATAAATGAAAAAATCAGAAAAATTTTGATTTTTCCCAAAAGTAGGCCCAAAAAATGAAAATCTGGATTGACCCCTGTTGTTTTATGCGTCTTCAAAACTTTGAATAGAGTAAAAAAATATATAGATTTTTCTTGCTGGAATATACAGGGTGGTTCAAAAAGTCCAAGTGGCATGTGTTGTTGTGTCAGGTCATAAAAGTGGGGGGGAAAATAATGTCCATAATTAAATGACTATTTTAAAGTTGTCTACAGACAAAACAGTGTTCAGAAAATTATAAAATTTTGTGTATATAGAATTGAGAAGATGGGAATTAATTTGAGCTAATAAAAAATATTTCGTCACCAGAGAGTTTTGTAATTAATTGAACATTTAATATACACTTCATATATTATTAGATATTTCAAATACCCAACTCACAAAGGCAAAATTCCTATATGATTAAGGCTGGGGTTTGGGAAGACCACAGATTATGAAAGTGATAATTGATGACACATGATTTTTCAGGTTGTCTTAATATCAGTAGTGAAACTTTTCAGGTGCATACCCTAAATTCAAGAATTTTGAAGATTTTTGGTCTCTGAATTTCATGATAAAATATTTTGTTTTTATGTAAATTTCTTGTTATAAATGCTTAATTTGCCTTAAATATCACTTATTATAGGTAGTCATTTGGTATATCATTACTGAGTCTTACATAATTGCATGCAAGTAATAGTTTTCAAAGTTATTGCATGTTAGGAAGTTTCACTCCTGTAATGTTTAGAGGAGCATCATCTTCCATAAAAAAAAAAAAAAAAAAATGTGCATGATAAGCACTGACATGATTGTAGATCCTGAAAATTTTTATTCTGTAACAGTGATGCATTATTATTATTATGAATTTTATCAATTGAATTTTCTGCCTCATTTTCTTAAATTTATTCTTACATTTCAATCTTTTGCGTTTCCTGGCAGTAACCATTATACAATTTATTTTTTATTTAATTCCTTTTCAAGAAGATTATTTATTTTTAATTTTTTTGTATTTATCAGAACAAATTCTTCAAAATAAAAAAAAATCTGTATTGTTTATTATTAATAATGTTTCATTTGCTAAACGAAAAAAGATTTCTCTGTCTTCTGTTGAAATTATTTTTCCCATTGAAATAGCAATCAAAATGTGACTATATTTGAAAAGGGAAAAAAAAAAAAATTGTTAAATTTACAGAAAAAAGCTGTCAGCCAGGACGCCAGTAAAAAACTGTTTTCTTGATGGGATAAAACTTTTTTTAAGAACAGCCAAATTTTGTTATATTAACATAAGAATATCGTTATGTTAACAGAAGTACACTGTAATTTTAAAAGAAACAAAATTTTTGTTCTGTAAAAAATTACAGATTTTTCTGTAAATTTCACAGAACAAAAATTTTTGTTCTGTAAAAGTTACAGATATTTCTGTAAATTTTACAGAGAAAAATTTTTTTGTTCCGTAAAAATTACAGATAATTCTGTAAATTTTACAGAGAAAAAAATTTTTGTTCTGTAAAAATTACAGGTATTTCTGTAAATTTTACAGAGAAAAAATTTTTTGTTCCGTAAAAGTTACAGATATTTCTGTAAATTTTTACAGAACTCTCTTTAAAAATAACAGTGTTTTTCTGTTAAGAATAACGGTTTTCTTGTGTTAATGTGACAGAATTTGAAACATTTTTTCCCCGTAAAGAAAACGGAATATGATTGGCGTCCTGGCTGACAATTTTTTTTCGTTTTTTTGACGAGTTTTTTTTTTACAGTGTAACACACTAACCCACTAACCGACATCCTACAGACAGACACCATACAAATTTTGTCATTTTCGGATTCCTCACACCTGAAAACGCGTAAAAAAGTAAAAAAATCCGAGGTCGAAAATTTTCACGATTACCTAAGTTCCCCAACCTATAGTACGATGGGGAACTAAAAAGCGCTCTTAATGTTATTTGGGAAATGCATATTATTTATAATAGCAGTTACATTGTATTATGCTGATCCCATTTTTTTTATGTATTTTCAAGTCTAATAAATCAATTTCAAATTATGACATGGAACTGTATGGTAAAGAAGCACGTCAAATTTTAATATCAAATAATCTTTTTCTTAAAATTTTATGAATAAAACTAACTGACTTTTAATGTTTGAACCTAACTAACAAAGGAAGTATGAATCAGTAAAATTGCTTTTGAAACCTAACCGAGCTTAAATTAAATAACATGGTCGAAAACATAGGGCAGAGTACAAATTTTCTGCAGAAACTCCCAATGAGGTAAGATATATCCTTCTAATAGTTTTAGTTACTTCTATAAGAAAAGCAACCAAACACACGTCGTAGTAAGAAGTGCTTATTGTAAAGAGCTTAACACTGGGTCTCAATGAAAGCCTATTGCTGCGAGTCAATGCTATGGTGCAATTTATACACTTTTGGTACAGTTTATACACTCACAATTTTTATACTGTCAGCTGTTATTCAAATTGTACTTTCTGTTGAAACTGATATTTATACTTGGTTTACTGACCTGAAATTTTCTGAAATATTCTATAAATAAACGTTTAACCCTTTGCAAGATGGATGTTTCTTTAACAGACAATTCATGAACCCAGAGTACGCAAAAGGTCTGGTGTCAGGAGCGGGGTCGTCGGCTTAATGATCATAACTAAAGGTAAGGAAAAATAAACTTTTTGAAATGTGATAAAAGAAATGAAAGCAGTCCAGGAAATGATGGAAACTGGGACAAAAAGCTAAAAGAAAATTTAAGTGAAGAAATCAAATCCATTCATTAAAAAGTTGAATCTATTTAAGACGAAATGAAGAAAAAACGTCCATCATTGAAGGGGCACTTGGGAACGGGGAAAGACGTAATAGGGAATAAATTATCAGTTTTGGAAAACAGAATGGATAGAATAGCAGCTAAAGTTATAAAGATAGTAGATAGCTTTTAACGAAAGTAAACAAAACTTTGATCAAGAGCAGAAAAAAATATTTTTCAAAATATAAATTAAATTTAGAAGACTAGCAGAAGAATTTCAGAGAAAGATGGGCAAGAATTTTTATCTTCGCAAGTATATAAGATACAATTTTCAATCGTAGCTTAGGCTAATTGATGGAACCCTGTAGCCAATAGAGCTCATTTAGTATCATCATTGCGGGGCGAAGGGACTGATATCAGGTAAACACTTTGGAATGCAGAGCATTTTGACGTTGAGGCTTTCACAAGTGTACTGTAGCTGCGTTTCTGTGAAATATGGTCAAAAGAATATTGTCATATCCAGTTAAATTCCCGTCGTCAGAGAAACAGGCGAAAGTTTACAAGAACTGGCATCAAACATTCAGATATTATCACATTTAACTTTCTTGGACCTTCACGCTGAAACTCGTGATGATTTGGCTCTCAAGTACTTCATCGATAACGCGCGAGATCCAGAGACTAAAAAGACTCTGCAATAATAAAGATGGTGAATCGGACTTGAGGTATGCACTGAAGACCGAGAGAGACCAGCAAGCTTCAAGAAAAGACTGCCAGAGAAATACAGTAGGCTCTTTGTCTGACTCTCAAGCTCACCTTTAAGAAATAGATGAAAATACAGTAGACCTCACTGGAAGATTACGCAGTCTTGAGAGTTTAATAGAAGTGAAGAATTCGAAGACTAAGTGTTGGGGCTGGTGAACAGATGAGTACGTTAAAAGAAGCTGTTCATAACGATAAACTAAAGAAAATAACAAGAAAAACTTTCAAATAACGTTATCAGAAAAGTACTCTACATGGGAATATAGATGCTTTTCACGGGAATCCAACTGTGAAAATTGCAAACACTCCCATGAAGAGAAATGCCAGCTAATAACTCACGTTGCTTTCCAAGCTACAGTTTCAATGCCATCTAACCATGAAACTATCCAAATAGTGTAATAACAGAAATCAATTATATTATGTTCTTTCGAGAGGACATCATCTAACCTCATTTTCGACGCGTAAACTGTTAGTCCTCGTGAGCGCGTTTTCGAGCAATCCATAGTTAAGTTAGAAAAATAAAAAAAAGTAGTAGCAAGAAAGAAGGGGAAGGAGTCTCGATAAAGCATGGCAGAACATCACGTTTATGAATTTGTAGATTCTACATTAGCGAATTTTTGACATTATATCTCGATAGAATATATCTCAAAGCTAAAATGGGCAACTAATTTATGCATCAAACAGCACGTTTATCGATGTTCTTTCGATCATTGCTTGTTTTAGATTTCATTCACTATTTCAGTTAGGCGTGCTTTTATCGATTCAGGCGTGGTTGCATCGATTATTAGTGAAATTTCAAAATTTATAACTTGAAAACGAGCTGACGAAGGGTACGTCAAAAACATGTTTATATATATATATATATACATATATATATATATATATATATATATATATATATTTATATATATATATTCAAATAAAATGCTTGTTTGGATTTGTTTTATGATTGCACTATGGTAAGCATGATCTGTGGAGTGATAAGGAAGTTAGATATGCACATTTTAATGATCTTTGTCATATTTCTATCCACAAAATTTAACAAATGGATTAAGATATTATTATTTTTTTCAGTTATTTATATATTTATTATTACTTTCACTGACGCACTTTCGGTATTATCAGGAGTATACTCCATAAATTTAAAAAGATTTAAACGTAAGTAGAATGCACAACTTAATTTTTTTCTGTAAAACGTTTGTACTTAATGAAGAGTTATTTATATATATTTATGC
The DNA here is from genome assembly GCA_963930645.1 of Salticus scenicus. Lineage (NCBI taxonomy): Eukaryota > Metazoa > Arthropoda > Arachnida > Araneae > Salticidae > Salticus > Salticus scenicus. The sequence goes on along the minus strand of OZ005656.1, from coordinate 131,644,703 downwards.
TATATTATAATGACGTACGTGACAGACTTAAAATTAATTCTCTAGAGAGTGATTTGATTAAAAATAATTTCGAACTGTACGGTCTGTGGACATATTTTACCATACAAAAAAAGATATATACATTTAGAGCGCAAATATGTCACATATTTGTACTAAACTTTATTTTAATAACAATTATCTATAAATTTTTAATTACAAAGTTTATTCATGTTTATTACGAAGGTAATTGTATTTTCCCAGCATATTATTATCTAAATTAATTCGTAACATTTAATGCATTATTTTGTCTCTATCATACAACTACATCGTTTGTTTACTTGTTTATTGTTTAATATTTAGTGAAGCATTATATTGATAAATATTTGTTTATTCCTCGGATACGAGGTCAACACTTGCGACATTTATATGAATAAAGAGAATATGCATAAATGTTTCCTAAGTTTATTTATAGTTTGATTTCGTAGAATTATTTATATTAACACAAACTAATTAATGGATCTAAAACCAATTACTTTTATCCCCAAAGGAAGTATAAATGGATTAATTTAAGAATATAAATTAACTGTTTAACTTTATGGGGTAAGAACATCTGTTTATGCAAATATTTATAATCTAACTCTGTATTTAATATTGAAAATCTGTAATTACACTTTATAATACATTCCAAGGCATCAGTCAATTTCTAAATTAGTTTCAACAAAAATTTTGATCAAGTAAATGATATCAAAAGAAGAATGACATTACACTAGACATTATCATTATTTTTAGAAACAGGTTAACCCCATACCTGATGAGGAAAATTTACGAGATTCGCTTTCTAGTGCCAGAGTTCTCTGTTATCTGTGAAAGGAACATTTTTTTCTAAAACATTGTCAAGATCACTTTTAAGGATTTTATTCCATTGACAAGTCATGTTAGTACCATAACAGCATAAAATGTTCCAGGAACGTAACAATCATATATCATTGAAACATTATATATTTTTCAGAAACGTTTCGAAACGCTTTGTTTGCTTTCCGATTAGTTTCAGAAACGCAGAAATGTCCGCGATCATAACAAAAAAATCGAATATGTAACAGAAACTTTTCAGTCACTTAACAGATAGAACATCGAAAAGGGCGAATGTTTCCGAAAGGTATCGGACAGCATACTTAAATGTGTTACGTTTTTGAAAAATTGTAAGCTTTTTGCAACATAACAGGAACATTCTGTGCTGTATGGGTAGTGTCAGTGATAGCAATATAGTACAAAGGTCGCACTTAATATATATACGCCCGGGACAGTTAAGGTGTTAATTAAAGAAAAAAAAAGAAAGAAAAGAAAAAAAAAATATATATATATATTTGTAGTTGAAACATTTATCCTATAAAAAGCAAAATAATATAAAGTTAAATAAAAATAGCTAAACATAATTTTTCTCAGATAAAGAATATGCAGCATACGTGTTGTAAAATGTTTCTTTTTCCAATGCTTCTTTTGTTTACTTATATATTTCACTAAATATTAGGATTCATTAATTTTAATGTCAATTAAAATACTGGGAATACCTATTTGTTCTGATGTTTACCGTGAAAGTTAAGCAGCTCAATTAAACGTTTATTTCTACTATATAGCTACAATACTCCATTTGAATAAATACTACACAGGTTTTCACTGCTGTTATTTAAAAATAAAATAAAATAAAATAAAATGAATTGATAAATATTTAAAAAATATCGCATTATTGAACATTTATATATTAATAGTTTATCTTTCGATTGTTTCATTTAAAGCCTAACTTGAAGTCTTACGGATGTATACACCAACAACATGAAATTCCGGTTGAACACAAAACTTGATTAATATATAAAGTCAGTGTGCAACTTTCAGCACAATTTGATGCGTTGTTTCTGCCATCTAGCAGCATTGTTATTTTTCAGCTGAAAATAACCAATTAAAATTACATAAAAACTTCAATGCTAGATGGAGAAGTAGCAAGCTTTTTTTTTTTTTTTCGTGGGGGGGGGGGTCTGCACACTAATTTAGATGCTTTTGAAATTTTTGCGTGGAACAGGAGGTTGAAGACAATGGTGAAAATGGCAGCAAAAGTACTAACGATGCTTAGATTAGAAATGTGTGAATTTTCTGACCCTATTGACTGAACATCCGAATAATTGAAAGATCTTTCTACAAGAAATAACAAAGAATAAAATGTTCAACAAATTTGTTTTAGGGAGAGAAATATTATAACACTAAGGTACTAAATTTTGACCTATAATACATATAAAGAATAAACCTTTCAACTTGCATGTGCATAAAATAGTTGGTGACAAGTGAGTTTTAATACAATTAATGTACTTCTTTGCTTAATGTAACTTCCTTAGAAAAAAACGCTCATCCTATTATACAACAGCTCGTGGAGAAAAAGTGTGCAATCAATCTCTCTAGGTAAACCCTCTACAACTCAACTTCGAAAACCAAATCCACTATCTTAAACGTATCTTTAATTAAATAATGTATTATTCGAGTATCCTTTTATATGTCTCTAAAACCAAATATTCCTTAAAAATAACTTTCAATCCAATTATACACGAACACGAACATTTCACAAAAAACTAGACTTCGCAAATCTCATTGTAACTACCACCGTAACCTTATCTAATTTCAACTATTAACTTACTTCAAACTAAAAAGTAACCTTAACAAATTTCAACAAATAACTTTCTTCAAATTCAAAATAACTTTATATAATTTCGACTTATAACTTGCTTCAAACCACAAAATACTTTAAACTAAGTAAATTCTCAAAACAACGCAACGTTCTACGAGGTGTGGCTATTAAATAACAAGACTATTGCTGCTACAGATAAACTACACATGCACCAAATCCGAACGACCGACAGCTGTGCAACGTAAAGCCTTCTTTGTCGATTGCAGCGCCTCCTGTGTTTGTCTAGAAATCAGTCTGGGTGTAATCTTCGTTTGTGTAAGAGGTGTCTGTTTCGTTTTGCCGAAAACATGATAAGTGTAAAAGTAGAGCAACGAATTGTCGTGAAACTTGGTAAAACCACTAGTGAAACTTATATTTTATTAAAAAAAAGTTTACGGCGATGAATGTTTATCACGTGCGTAAGTTTTTGAGAGGTTCAAATGTTTTAAGATGGCTGAGAAGACATTGGAGATGATGACCGATGGAGATGGAAGAACAAGTCATGGGTTCTCCATCAAGGCAACGCGCCAGTTCACACTGCATTGTCTTTCAAGACCTTTCTAGCCAAGTACAACATCCCAGTTTTAGACCATCCGCTTTATTCGCCTGACCTGGCTCCATGTGACTTTTACCTGTTCCCCAAAGTCAAATTTACAGTACGAAGAACAAGATTTGAGTCAGTTGAAGCTGTGAAAGGAAAAGAGGCACGCCTCATACAGGAACTCAAAGAACAAGACTTCCAGCATTTTTTCGAACAATGGAAAAGTCGCATGGAGCTTTGTAAGGATAGAGGAGGGGTGTATATTGAAGGTGATAATACCTAAATATGTATAAATTTAAAATAAAATGTTTTACAGCAATAGTCTCGATATTTAATAACCACACCCCATATATTCTTGCGTAATAGTGTCTATAAGCGCTCACAAATGATTTGACTAACAAAACATACCTTTTTAAAGTTCGTTTATACAATCTGCTAATTTACTGTATTGTACTTAGATTAATACATGTAAATATTTATTGGGTTATACGTTTCTAACGGTATTTACATCAGTAATACTAAAATTAAATATATATACTATCTTTTGAAATCGACAACTAGCAAATATAAAATTTCTGATCGCATGAAACTGATTCTCTTTTAACAATTTGCAGGCCAAATATTTGGTCTTGTTCCGTTAGAATATACCTTATTTGTAGTGGATCTGTATTTAATTTATTTTACCCTTTTCTAATCTCATTTGTCCCTTTTCGTCTTCTTATCATTGAGTACGTAAATAATTTGTGCATTAATATAAAATACCATAGCAATTAATAGTGTATGAAATTTTCGACTAATATTACAATATACATACACACACACACGCACATATATATATATATATATATATATATATATATATATACTGTACATAAACGAAGTTTCATTAATTTTCTTATAACATTTAACCATGTAAATGGCATATTTTTTAATAGTTATTCAAAATTAAGATATTTTTTTGCGTGTGTGAGTAGGGTAAATGTATGTGCGTCTATGTGTGCGTGTTTTAATAGTATCAAGTTTAGAGGAAAAATTTCAAAGTGATAATAATTATTAATCAGTATTCAAAGACATGGAATTTATACTGCAAGAAATATTCTAAAATTTTGAATTTATTTATTTTAATTGTTAAATGTCGAACATAATAGAAGACATTTATTAAATCTTATTAAGTAATCTGTGTATATAAACAACTGTAATTATATTCACAAATTTTACAATAACTATTTAGGGATTTCTTCGTCGGATCAAATGCATTTATTAGGTATGATTTAAGCGTGGATTCATTGCCAGTACAAAAATAATTTTAAACTCGTACTGTTTTAGTCTCTAGTTTCAGAAATTTATAATTGCATGTGATTGCCACTTGGTATTGAGACACTTCAAAAATTGTCCATTATCACTGTTTTTTCGTAATAAAACCTATTAAGAATTATATATATATCTATGTCTATCTATCCATCTATATGAAAGACGACATATTTTTTTTACAGTACACGACAAAATGTAACGTATATTTTAACAGTGAACTCTCCGAAATTAACTAACATTTTTTATTGTGTGAAAAGGTACATGTATTATATTATCTTAACTAAAATATCTATTACATATGTTTTGTAAAAAATAAAAATGTGAATTTATTTTAAACGACACAAATACTGTACCCAAATAATTATCTAATTTAGTTTTTTTTTTCTTTCTAATAATCTAATTATAAGGAAAAATATTACCAGAATGCATTGAATACTATCTTTCAAAGTACTTGATTGTAGAATTTATCTTATATCTGATGTGAATGTTTGGCATTCCTTTATTCCTTTATTCATTTCATATTGAAAAATATTAGACCTAAACTATATTCACAGAGATTATCTAAAACAGAATTTCTAGAAATTTAATGAGATAAATATGTGTTATGTATAATTTTAAATATGAGCTCTATACCCAATGTGATAGCTATTTTCTTAGAGATTTGTACTAATATTGTAAACTGTATATAAAAAATCTACAAGAAATCACGTTTTTTTTTTTTTTTTTTTTTTTTTTTTTTTTTTTTTTTACATATTTAAGTTAATTAATTTAAATAAAATATTCTAGCCTTATCGTTTTATTATGACTAAAACCAATAACGCTTGAATTAGTTCCATATACCGATCGTCTGTTGTCAATCATTATTTTCTTGAAAAAACGAATATTTTATTATTTTTTTTTAACTTATCTATTATTGATTTATTTATTCATGTTTATTAATTCTTAGTTAAGTACTCAATTAATTAATTTTAAATTAATTTAGGGTGTAAATATTTTCTTCCAGATAAAAAAATAAATAAACTGTCATGTACCCTGAAATATTACTTGTATTTATAATCGATTCTATATTCAAAAAAAGTTACTCGGATGAAAAAGTATTAATATACGTACGTATATATATATATATATATATATATATATATATCTGCAAGAAACATTTCAATAAAATTTAATATGCTATTAAATGTAATTTTATTGATTACTTTTATTCCCTAAATATTGATTTAATGTCTTAATATATATTATATATTTATTCGATTGTTTACTTACTCAGTCTTTACTTCTTTAATATTGTGATGCGTCAATATTCCTTTATTTACTTAATTAATGTTAAGTAAACTTTTAGAAACAATTAGATAAGCTAGAAACACATGTGCAAATATTCTCTAAGTTTACTTAAGCATTGATTTCGTAACATAATTTAGATTTACTTAAATTAAGTAAACGTTTCCAAAAGCAATTACTCTAATCCTTATGGAGAGTATATTAGGATTAATTAAAAATTATTCATTTACTGTTTCACATATTATTGTTTTCACTTCTGTATATACAAATAATTATTTGATAACAAGTTCTCTTGTAAAAACCTAAAATTTTATATTTATAACAATGACAATAAAAAGATACAGTGTAAAATGCATTAGAGATTCAGATGTTTTACATTGGGTCTAAATAAAAAAACAGGTTAATAATACTAAGTTTTAAAATAAATGATGATAATTTACACTTAAAAATGGTCATTTATATGACATTAAATTATTTAAATCTAAAACCAAAAACAAGTTAAACATGGATGTTATGAAAACAACAAATAAAAATTTACACAATTTTTATAAAAGTAAGGTACTTTTTGCTCTTTTTGAGCTATATTTCTATAGGCAGTATTTAAGAAAACAGAATGATATTTAAAAATAATATCTCATAAAATTTGCTTAGTAATACACATTTATGATAATAGTCTCACTTTTACTCTGACTTATTTTTTCTCATCTGACGTCGAGAACATTTCGCTGTATCAAAATATGTAGGAGGATGTAACTCATAAAAATAAATCACAAAAATATAAACACGCATTCTTACAATGGTTTAAAATTGAGTCAAAATGTTCTGATTAAAAGTAGACGCAGTTGTCAAATTTAAGCAACTGAATGTTTCACAATATAATGTAACTGGTGCCCCAAAATTCTGTAAACATTTTTACCCTCCTGCTACCAGAATTGTTTTGTTCCACTGAATACCAGTGTGGTACAGTTTGATCCCAATACGATTTTTATATTGTTTCTGTACACTTACGTTAAAAAACGCAATAAACGGTTAATTAAGTCATTCTAAATGAAAAAATAAAAATGATATATTTATGCTTTTAAAGATTACTTTCAATATGAAAATTTAATTACATGAAATTCACTTTCTGGAACTTTGTAAAGTCCCATCTTTTTTCATATATGTTCATAATATTATGACCAAAAATGCACATATGTAATATATTGTATATGAATAAAATTTCAGACACACTTATGTGAGGATTTATTTGCATTAATGATCATTTAGAAAAAAAAAAATATATTGGAACTACTTACGACTTTTGTTTTCTTTCATTGAGCATATTAGAATGTAATTATTAAAAATCAAACTTAAAAAGTGGGATTAAGTAAATTACGTATATTATACATTTATTAGTGTTTTAGATTCTAAAATTTGTAACACAATTATTACTTGAGTCATAATAAATTGGGCGTTACACATATTTCTGACAAAGTGTAGAAAAAATTGAATGAATTTTACAAACAAAATCTGAACATTTTCACTCAAATGTCACAACATTTTCTATAATTTGTGTTTATACAAGAATACATCTCCCCTATTATTGCTAGAATGCCCTTCTAGCCACAGAATTTAAAGTATCGGAACATTTCATAGGATTTTTCCGAACTAAAAATTTACCAAGCTTCAAAAGAAATAATCGTCTTTTATAATTGCATTTTCGTTTACAATTAATATTCAGTTATTACCAACGACTAAATTATTCAAGACATTTACATGCAGAATATTATTAAAATTAGTTATTGGAAATTGTCAGCGTAATTTTCAGCATGCATGCATTTATTTTCCCATTATATTAGCACTGATTTCGAGCTGTTGTATTATTTCATAATTACTTGTAATGGTTTTTCAGTGTTTTCATTTTCCGTAGAAAAAGGTATAAAGCTTAATAAGGTCACAGTTTTCCCTTTATTTATGCAATAACATATAATTGTTGTTGATTTTTGTATTCTAAAAATATATAAATATTTTTTTCCTTTCTCCTGGTAGTAATAAACACTTAGATTCCTAAGAATTAAAATTCATAAAATTATCATATTTTTTCTTCTTCTTTTGAAAAATTCAAGTTTGTAAAAAAAAGGTATCTGCGGTGATATGTCTTTCATTTCTTTTCACCATATCTAAATTTACTCTATTCAAACGTTTTTATTTCCTAGGTATGTTTTTCGTTTTTCTGCATACAATTGCATATTAAAAATATTAAAACATTGATAATTCAAGCAGCCATATTTTTAAAGCACTCTTTCTCTTTTCAACGGTAATTAAACGACAAAATGGACACGTCCATCAAATATTACTAACTGTTCATCAATTGTAACCATTTGATAATAAACATATGCATTTTATAAATAACCAGTTCATTAAAAAAAATATATATATATATTGATTGTGAAGTTTTTCATAAATCTGTTTCAACGTCTGAAATCTGAAATCAGCATCATCAAATCGAACGATACGAAATATTCGTGAGAATCTGTTTCTAAACACATATATATTTCAAAAATTAGATGCTAATTTTTTTTTATTCCATAATTACACATTTATTTATTATATGATTTATAGATTCCAGAAGAATCAATAGTCAAAAATAAATAAATAAAATAAAATAAAATAAAATAAAATACGCAATATATCTTCTATTTCCATTTTTTTTTTTTTTTTTTTTTTTTTTTCTGCACACATTTTTAAAATTTATTTATTTAACCATTTCCATATATCTTGCAATATATTAGGTTTTATTATATATTCAAATTTGGACAGTACAGTATTCTCATTTCTCATAACATATACGACCAGTTGCTAACGACATCAGACTTCGGCTAGATTTTGGCTGAGTATCTCTTAGTGGAATGACATAGCCTAATTAATGTGCCTTTGACCTACAAACACAAAATATGCTCAATTGTATTTTTAATTTATGCTCAAATAATATAAAAATTGTGTTTTTTGTAGAAGAAATCCCTGCTCCTATTTTGGAGAAGTTTAAATAGTGTGATAGTTGAGCCGTGAAGTGTGGTGTATGGTGTAGTGTATGGTGTGGCGGATATTATGAGATAGTGCGGTAGCGGAAGACACGGGTTAGTATTGCTGAATTAGTACGAGTGTTGATCAGCCGTTTCGGAAAGAAGTGTAGCCATTTAGTTTTGGATTAAGTAAAGTGTTGAGTCGGTTTACGGTCCTGAGGATATATCGACGTAAAAAGCATTTCTCGTCTGCCTAAAGGTATTCGATCAAGCTATCAGGGGAAGTTAATAAGCTTCAGGTGGTGGCCATTTTTTTCTTTATAATGGTTTTAAATTATTTAAGTTAACGTATTTGTGAGATTCTTTGAAATCCCCAAGCTCCTCTTATTCGAGTAGAATAAAAGTTTGATGCCTTGTAACTAAATCCTCTTGATTGACTCTTAAACTGAACATTTATCATAATGGAAATAGAGGAAGTATGTACGGCTACTTCACAAATTATGAGCAGCTTTGCGGCGCGTATATTTTTTTGCGTCATCTGTTTTCATCCCCATGTTACTTACTGATGTCTCGTTCGCTGAAATGGGCAGCTTATACAATGAATGGCATGCCCGACCATTCAGCAATAGGGTTGCGGCTATTCCCGTATATGCCGATGGTAAAGCATAAGAAATTTGCTAATTGAAAAAGTAAAGTATGGCAGTGTAGAGGTAGCTCATTTCACTGCCACCAGTGCCGTTGAAAAACAAAATCACTGTCGATCGCCGTTTTCATTTGTTGCACAAACGACCTTGTCAAACGGCAGCCTCTGCGCTGGATTCAGGTTGAGACCATCTCATCCACTATTACTACGGCAATTCTACCGTTTCAGGAGGTTCTATGTCCTGCAGCTCCTGTGGGATATCTGGAAGACCAAAATCTCTGAGTCTGCGGTTTAACACGGTAAACGATTTCCTTGAATGCGTAAAATTCACAAGTTGAGCATGACTCATCTACATCACGGTGAAATCTGTGGAAAAAATCTTTTATCGTGGCAACCTTGTTAGCCTCCCAGAGTTCTCCGGAGGAATTGGCTGATGCAAAGACACAAATGTACGCAAACAACTGTTTCTTTGGAGAGGGATAGCATACAAAGTGGTTTCGGACAACGTTGCTTGCCATATCGAGTTATTCAGAATGTAGCCCTTCTCTTTAGCGGCTTCGTGAAACGTATCATGACTGTGTAATTTATATCATTTGCTTCAGCACGGCAATAAGTATACACAAAATCTGCTAGGTTTCTTTTCTTTCGTTAAGTAGTGCAGAAACTCGTCGCGGACAGAAAAACTGCATGAGTAGTACTCCTTCAGAGACACATGTTCTCGAACTTGACCAACTGCTTTTTTCACCCTTAGAATACTTGGTCCCCAGCCTTCATCTACAAGGGGTAAGAATATGGAATTCGTCGTGATATCAGAGGAATGGTTCAATATATTAATTCTTTTTAATTTGCCGTGAAGATTTTTGGCATCAGGGCGAAGATGCGTAAACATATCAGGGTCAAAGGTCGGTTCCCTTTCCCGAATTGGAAAAAACAACTGCAATCTTGTTTATAACTCCAGCATTGTACCTTCAGGGATCTGTTTTGCGATCATTCAAGATGGCCAAAGAAATAGACATGTGTGGAATCTGGTTTTCATCAGCATTTGCATTCGCTTCTTGTTACACTTCGTGCAACAATTTAATTGGTCGGGTGAGCAGGTGGTTATTCATTATTTCTCCAATTTTTCACATAAGATGTAGTGTGCAGTTCTTATTTTCTGGCGGATTCATTCTATAATATGCTGCAGTGTCAGGATCCAGGATAAACAACTGTGCAAATTTTGGCAGTTCACTTCCTGGTGGGATACGTGAGTCCGTACAATGAAAATTTTGGCCGCACTTTCTCAAACAGTAACGATAATTTCCTGGTGGTGGGATATATTAGTACCCATAGATGGAAATACAAATGAACTGTTAAAGAAATGGATGCATTCTAGAAAGTTTTCGCTCTCGGGAAGTTCGTTTCGAAGCAGTTGTTGAAAGTAGTCAGTGTATGGCGATAAAGGCGTTAATTTGAGTTGACCCTTTTGACAGCATTGTGAGAATTCGTCTCTCGTGTGTCCCGTTTTTTCATCTTCAAAATTTATTGAATTACAATGCTTGCAGAGGTTGTTAAGGAGCCCCAAGTACGACTCTTGTGCAAAGTTTCAGTTCACCCTTACGTTTTCCGCCACGCACCTGAACATTTCAGCTGCAGTAGACCTCCTCTGATTACAACCCTCACGTTGAACATATTGTGTTATTATGTTTTCTAATCTATTTTCTCGTTCTAATGACGACTCTCGTTGAATTCGAGCTGCACGACTTTGGCGATCTTGATATAGCACAGCATCCCGTAGTTCAGGAGTTTCATTTGAGACGCGAAGAGCCATCCTGGATCTACATTGAGACTTCCTTACCTCCCGATCTTCGATCTCCATCTGTTTCATTAAACAGCCTACTTGTTCTCCTGAAAATAAAGAATAAAGAAGAGCAAACAAAACAGATCTACACTTTAAAAATCAATAAAGTAGCTTCAATCTGCGCTTGCACAAAAATGTAATTATTACTACGGTAGATAATACATAAAAGTCAAGAGATCAAGCTGCAAAACAAAATGTAACCAACATAGTTGCTTCTCCTTAAACATTTTTTTACTATATTTCTTTAATTCTATTTATTTAATCTAATGTTATAATCGTAAATCATTTTATACAGACGCAACATGCATCACGAAAACTGTAATTTTGTACACTCTTTTAAAGATAACACGTAATCATATTTTTTTACGTAAATATCAAAACATTAAATTCATTTAACTATATACATATATATCTATATATATATCTATATATCTATCTATCTATCTATCTATCTATATATATATATATATATATATATATATATATATATATATATATATATATATATATATATATATATATATACATATATATATATATACTATATATATATATATATATATTGGACTTTTTGTTCTTGATCTTATACTCGGTGCGTCCACACACAGAGTCCAAGGGGATTTCTTAGTTATTTATATATAGAGATGATTCGTTTTCCTTTTATTAACATTACTCGTATATATTTTAAAATGTGCGAAAAACACTTCATTAAAAAGCGGTTGAAAATCATGTTGCAATTGTAATGCGCCAAAACCACAACAACGCGAATTAAATAAGTAAAATAAAATAAAATAAATAAATAAATAAGACTGTCAAAAATTTGAATTCTGAAAAAAAAGGGGTTAAAAAAAAAAAAAACGTACGCGTATAAAGTCTGGAATTTTTAATTAATACTTAATGAAGTACTTTCATACTTTCTGAAAAACATTATATGCATTCTAAGAGGGAAAAATAATAATTGTGTAAAATTTGACTAAATTTAATATTTTTTTAAAGTTTGAAACCTATTGTTTTATAAGTCGTTTAATTATTATTATTAAAATATTGCTAAATTTGCATTATTATTATTATTATTATATTATATTTTATTTTATTTTTTAATTGAATAAAGTTATTCTTAAATTTTACATTTTATTTTATCTCAAAATATGTTACTCTTTTTTGCAATGCTATTTTGAGAGAAATTCTCTAGTTTTTCTGAATAAATAGAATTATGTGCGCAAAAATAAGATTTTCTTATATTAAAGTATGTCCCATATAAAACATAAACTTCTAGAACATAACTTCTCTTATAAAATTTCTTTTATGAACCAGAGACATGAATAATTTATTTAACCTTTACGAGGAATTCAAAGATAGAATAAAGTTTCTCATCAAAGAAATTTTCTTCTACCTCCAAGAATTATAAAAGCTTTTTTCTGAGAAATGCTTCTGAAAATTTTCAAAATTCTTTTTTTTTTTTTTTTTTCTTCTCTTTTTGGTTTGTTATTTCCATAAGTATTTTCTTAAGTGCAGTACAGAAAAAATATTTGTTAAAAATATATATAGCCGTATATTTCAGACGGAAATGTCTAACATTACATCTGTCTTAACACATCCATTAATGGATTTTTTTTTTTTTCTTCTTTTTTTTTCTCTCCTGATTTGTGAAACAAGTGTTTCATCAATAGAAAGACCTATTTCAAAAGAAGCAATGCACATCAAATTACCACAGCTAGATCCAGTTAAATTTAACGGGAACGCAGCCGAATGGCTGACTTTTTGGTCGTCATTCGAAACGGCTATTCATAATAATGAAAATTTAGATCCTGTAGATAAATTTAATTATTTGAAATCATTTTTAGCACCTGACCCCTTAAAATGTATAGAAGGATTCTCTGTCACCGCGAGTAATTACATAAAAGTAGTAGATATTTTAAAAGAAAGATATGGCAAACAAGACCTCTTAGTGAATGTACATTTGAATAAATTACTAAATATTGCCCCACTAAAATATTCAAGTGACATTAAATCACTCAGGAAAATTTACGATGAAATCCAAACTAACATTAGAAGTTTAGAGTCATTAGATGTTTCTTTGGATAGATACGGCAGTTTATTGTCACCGATATTACTAAAAATATTACCTAAAGATTTAGCATTACAATTTAATATGGAATTTCACGGTGTTAATTACGGTGTGAAAGATATATTATCTTTCTTAAATAAACAACTCGTATCGCGAGAATGCTTAATAACTACCAGACAAGATGACAACGACGCTGGCGCCAGTCATTTCTCCCCCCGAGCTCAAATATTAGATAATCAAAATCATAGAGATGTTTTTCCGCCCCGCGTTAGTAAATTTGATACTCAGAACCGGAAATTGCCTACTGCTTGTGATTTATTAAATGAGAATAAAAATGATAGGTGTAATTTTTGCTCAGAATCGCATTTAAGTAACAAATGTGTCAAAACTCGTAATTTACCATTTGATGAAAGAGTTAATATATTGCGTAAGAAAGGATTGTGTTATTTATGTCTCCAACCTTCGCATTTAGCTAGACACTGTGTCTCAAAAACTTTATGTAAGTTATGTAATCGTAGACATTCAGACATAATGTGTAATGGAAATAAAGATTTAAAACAGGAAATAAGTAATTACGAAAGAAATGATCATTCTAAGTTGGCGTTATCGAATCATAATTTACAAGCGAATGTTTATTAGCAGACGTTAATAGTAGCAATTTCTAACAGGGATGATAGTAAATCATCATATATTCGGTTAATTATTGACTCCGGATCTCATAATAGTTACATCAGTAAGTTTGCAGCTGATAAGTTAAAATTAAAAAGAATGAATAAAGAAACAATCAGACATGGTCTTTTTGGGGGCATGGAAATGTCAGCTGAACATAATCGTTATGAATTTACGATCGGGAGTTTAGATAATAAGTTTAAGTGTAAAATACAAGCACTAGATCAAGCAAAAATATGCACAGGCGTGAATTTATGTCGCGATGATAAATTAGTAAAACTCTTAGAAAAGGAAGGTGTATATTTATCAGATGTCCCTAGAAATAATAAATCTTGTTTATACCAGAAAAATCCAGACGAAGTACATATACTTTTGGGAGCTGATATGTCCGCTAAACTGTTCACAAATGACATAAAATATTTTCCAAAATTGGGATTAACTACATTCAGAACTAAATTGGGTTGGACCATTTTGGGCAAGACAGAGGGTCACAAGAGTGAGCAGGGCAATTCTTTGGCGGGTCTATCGTGGTCATTACACGTGTCAAACGCCAGTTTATCGGATTTATGGCGCCTTGACACTCTAGGAATTACTAATGAAGATAATAAATCGAAACAGGATTTAGAACAAGAAACCAAGAATTATTTTCTAGAAACTGTTAAACGAGATAAAAGCGGTCGATATGAAGTCAATTTACCATGGACAGTTGACCATTCGATTTTATCAGATAATTACGCGTTGGCAGAAAAGTGCCTGTACAAGACGGAAAATAAATTAATCAAATCTGATAGGAAAATGGAATATGGGGAAATTTTTGATTTCTGGGAAAACAATCAGATTATAGAAGAGGTATTGGACCAGAAAAGGGACAAGGTACATTATTTAGCACACAGACCGGTGGTTAAAGAATCTAGTGAAACCACTAAAATTCGTCCAGTATTTAATGCCTCAGCACACACTAGAAACAGTCCCTCCCTTAATGATTGTTTAACAAAAGGACCTAATCTTGTAGAAATTATACCGAGCATTTTGAATAGATTTCGCAGATACAAGATAGGAATTTCGTCCGATATAGAGAAAGCATTCCTGCAAATTAAAAAATAACAGAGAAAGATCGCGACTTTTTGAGATTTTTTTGGTTTAATAGCGAAAATAAATTGAAAATTTATAGACATTGTCGTGTGGTTTTCGGCCTAACTTCAAGCCCTTTTTTGCTTATGGCAACATTAAATCACCTTTTAGAAAATGTTCCCGAACAATGGCGAGTGACAGCTAGGCTCTTAAGAGATTCCTTCTATTTAGATAATTCCCTCCTCAGCTTGAATTCAATTCCAGAAACAGAAAAATTCATATCAGAATCTCAAGAAATTTTGGCTTCGGCACATTTCAACTTGATATGTTGGCGATCGAATTGGCCCCAGGCTATGATCGACAAAACTGAAGATGAACCTAGGTTTGCTCCCGTGTTAGGATTACTCTGGGATTTGAAAAATGACAGTTTAGTTTGTAAAATTGAAGAACCCCTAAGGATAAGTGAACCCCTTACAAAAAGAAAACTTTTATCAGTTACCCAAAGAATTTTTGATCCTGTGGGATTCACAGCACCTGTCAGTTTAGTTCCCAGACTAATCCTTCAAGAAACGTGGATTCAGAAGGTGAAGTGGGACGAAGAGCTCACTGAAACTTTAAAACAACAATCTTCTAATTGGCTGAAAGGAATAAACTTTTTATCCCAAATTAAAATACCTCGGTGGCTTAACATTTGCCCAGAGAAAGAAAAGAAAACATCATTACATGTTTTTTCTAACGCAAGCAAGCGAGCATATGCCACTTGCGTATTCATAAGAGTAGAGACCTCAGAAGGAATCAAGGTCCAGTTAATCAATGCTAAAAGTAGAGTTGCACCTATTAAGGAATTGACCATACCCCGCCTTTAACTGTTATCTTATCTTATTGGCGCTAGGTTGGCCAAAAATGTGCAAAACGATTTAAACTTACATGTAAATACCATGTTTTGGTCAGATTCAACCACTGCTTTATGTTGGATTAGAAGAAAACAAGAATGGGGTACATTTGTACACAACAGAGTATTTGAAATCCGAAATCTGACCGAAATTTGCAATTGGAGACATGTACCCGGAAATTTGAATCCTGCGGACCTCCCGTCTAGAGGATGTTCCTTTGAACAACTACAGAAATCGAGATGGTGGGAGGGTCCGAGTTGGCTTTATTTACATGAAAATGAATGGCCTCAAATAGAAGAAGACCCAAACGAAGAACTCATAAACAGCGAAAAAAGGAAGACAATCCTAAATCTTTTAGATAAAAAAGAAGATAATTTCAATCGATTTTATCAGTATTTTTCCTCTTACAAGAAAACAGTTAGAACCATTGCCTGGATATATAGATTTTATCATAATTCGAAGACTACTGAGAAAATATCCGAATTGGATATTTCAGTTGAAGAATTTTCGAAAGCAGAAAATGTACTTCTACGATTAGTACAACAAGAATCTTTTTCAGGGAGAACAGATCCAAAATTAAGAGATTTAAGGCCTGCCGAAGATAAAGCTGGTCTCTTAAGAGTAAAGACCAATATAATTCAAAGAAACGACAGTGAAAACTTCAGATATCCTGTGATCTTACCTTACAAGCATCCCGTCGTCCAAAGATTGATATTCGAGAAGCATTTAGAAAATCAGCATGCTGGAGTCAGCACTCTAATGACACTACTTAGAGAAAATTATTGGATAATGAAGTCTAGAAAGTCCATTAGAAATTCAATAAGAAAATGCGTAATTTGCAGAAAACTTCAGACTTCCAAAATAGATGTTGAACCTGGAGTACCACCTGAAGACAGAGTACGAGAAGCAGCCATCTTTGAAGTGGTAGGCATAGATCTAGCCGGTCCTCTTCATCTTTCTGATGGATCAAAAGCGTGGATAGCCTTATTTACTTGCGCTGTCTACCGAGCCATACATCTTGAAGCCATTACGTCTCTGTCTACAGAAAGTTTTATCCAGTCTCTGAGAAGGTTCATAGCAAGGCGAGGCAAACCCTACATCATCTATTCAGACAACGGGAAGAACTTCCTTGGAACCAGCAATGCTCTCTCGAGTGTAGATTGGGAAACCATCTGCAAGGTAGCTTCCACCCAGAAGATCAGATGGAAATTCAACCCTCCTGCAGCACCGTGGTGGGGAGGTTGGTGGGAGAGGCTTGTTGGAATGGTTAAAGGAATCCTGAATAGAAACTTACGTCGTGCATCTTTGAATTACGAAGAACTTTACGCCATGCTATGTGACTGTGAACAAGTGATTAATTCACGGCCTATAACCTATGTTTCCGAAGATAACACAGATCCTTTACCTTTAACCCCAATGATGTTCCTAAGAGAACTGCCAACATCAGGAGTACCTGACCTAGATGCTTTAGATTCTAAAGATCTTAACCGCAGAGCCAGATATAGGCAAATAATCAGAGAAAACCTAAGAAACAGATTCAGAGCTGAATATTTAGGACAATTACGTCAACATGCATCTAAGACCAAAAGATTCAAACAATTCAAAGTCGGCGATGTTGTCCTATTAGAAGATTTCAATAAGAAACGTGTTCACTGGCCTTTGGCAAGACTGATAGAAATTTACCCAGGCAAAGATAATGTGATACGTCTAGCTAAGGTGAAGACCGAAAATGGATTTTTTCTGCGTCCATTGCAAAGATTGTTTCCTTTAGAAATTGACAGTACCGAACTTAAGAATCATCCCACTTTACATAAATCTGTTCAAGAAAATTTAAGTCCTTCGACTTCCGAAAACAAGAACCTCTCACAGAAACCGATACTCAACCCCAGAGAAAAGGAACCTGTGAAAGACCCTCCAGAACCTACCAGTTCCAGAACCCATGATCCCACTTCCCATCCCCCGGTGGTCTCCCGAACTGGCCGTGTGGTGAAACCCCCTCAACGACTTCAACTTGAATTGTTGAGTTCCTCCGATTAGTCGCAACTCAAGGTGGGAGGATGTCGGGAATCCCCCGTTCATTCTTCTGCTTTCAGAACAAATGCTTTTCCAGACAGACGGGCGCCTCTTTTTCGCGAAAGGTGCTTTTTTAGAATCAGAAGCAGAACAGAAATGACCTCGAATAGAGAAGGGGCTATGCTAAGATCGTCTTGTTTACAGACGCCCCGGTCCTAAAACAGAACTATTGAAACTTTTAAGAATTAGAATAAATATTTAAGAGCTAATGACAATTTAAGACTTTAATGTTAAGAAAGACTTTAATATTTAATTGTAAATACTGTAGATAGTTTTTGTTCTCTTTTCGTTTTTACATGTATGCTAACAAAGCATTAAAAATTCTGTTTTCATCTAAGAAGTGCTACATTCATCGAGCTTATAGTTTCTTTAATGGATGATAGTTGCCCCATCCACACCCGGACCCTTGGATTAGAAGTTTTCAGGTGAGACCCATCCATATTTTATTATTTAGAAGAATAAATATTTTATTAGAAAATTTAACAATGTAAGAAAAGATAAGATTTGAAATATGCTGTATCGGGTCAGTAAGAATAATTAAGTTTTAGATCAGAAATCTGGTACAGCCATACGGATAAAAGAATCTATATAAATAAAGAGAAGTGTCTGTGTGTCTGTGTGTGTGTCTGCACTCTGCTGCTTGCACTACTGATCGCAGAGTTTTCAAATTTGGCATATAGGTTCCTGGAACCCTGCAGGTGTGCACCTCAACGAGATTTTTTCGAATTTCGAATTTGAATTTTTAAATTAATGTTTCTTTTTTTTTTTTTTTTTTTTTTTTTTTTAAACATTGGCTTCAATGTTTCATTTTTCATGAATTTATTCTTCGATTGTAATCGCATGCGTATCTTAGCAACGGCTATATTATGCAATTCATTTTTTATTTAATGCATTCATTTGAAGGTGATTTTTTTTTTTTTTTTAATTATTATTATATTTATTGAAAATTAAATGGCAACGCAATAAAAATAAATTGTTACGTTTGTATATAAATTTTATAGTATAGCAACATTTTATTTTTTCATTTTTTTTAATTAATTCCTTTAAAAGAATTTTTTTTAAATTATTATTATTATTATTATTATTATTATTATTATACGTAATATTTATTGGGTTAAAAAAAAAATGGTTGTTTATAGTAGAAAGGATTAAACTGATTAAAATTCGTTTGTTTTTCATGTATTTAATTCCATTTAAAAGAAAATCTACATTTTTATTTTATTTTATTGCACTGGTCGGAATCAAATCGTAATATAGTGTAAATAAGGGGGCTATAAAACACATAGTTCAAAAACTAAAATATATAACAGATGCTGAGATACAGTTATCTTTAAAATCGTAGTTCCTAAATAACAGAAAATCCACAAGTCGTCGATAAATACCCAGATTGAAGTGCCCGGGAAAGCCCATTCTGTAGAGAGTGAGAAACTGCACCCGATGCAGTACGGGCAGAAAAAAGAGCTGCCTTAGGCAACGGGTACCCGAAGTAGAGAAATCTAAAGCGATTTCAGTGTTTTTTTTTTTCAAGTTATTATTTGTAATGTGATGTAAAAAATAAATACTGAACTAATTATTTTGAAAATTCAGTTAAATAAAGTGACCAGCGAAGCGGGCGTAGCCTGCTAGTAATAAATAAATAAATAAATTGAAGCGTAAATAAACAATTTAATTAACATTAAGATTAAGGATTTTCATTAACCAAACCAAAGTTCAAAATTTTCTCATCAATGAGATATCATCTGTACGTTTTCGCATGTCGCCTTTAGACAGGAACCCGGAGTATTAACATGTACAGTCGGTCAAAAAAAAAAAAAAAAAACGAAACACCCCCACCTATCTCATTACCTAATTATCGCAGAAACATGCAGTAGACACCAATCGCCAGGAATTTATGTCTACTTTCATTGTATGTAGGAAAAAATGGCATAATTGGAATGTTAACCCACTAATTTGACGAAAGAAAACGATTCTAGAGCATCAAAATAGCCTAGATATAAATTTGCACGAAGATACCAACATTAGTTCCTGAGATATTTAAGGTTTTTCTTTAGGGGGTTATCTCCAAGTTTAATTTTTTTTTTCTTTTAGGTCAGATTCAAAGAATTTATTATAGCTCTCTTCTATTATTCAATGCGTTTCATTCATCTACAAATCTCTAAATACGTCAAAAGGAATATAATTTCAATGAACATATTAATGTGGAAATTTCGAACTATAAAAAATATTCTGTCCAAAAAGGTTAACACGGGAGGGTCCGATAACATCTGTGTGTGTGAAGGGAGGGTGGGGGGAGGGGCACCGGGATTCAAAATTGATGTTTTATTATCGCATTTTCAGAAGAATTTTATTGAAATTAGATTTCTGTTATGCTATTTCCCCCCTAAGTATCAGACTATAAACCAACGAACGCGTCTCTAGTTTACTGAAGTGTGTGTGTATACAGAAGTTGGGTTTACTCGAAAATGATTCTAGGGATTTTGATGAAAGTTTCGGGTTAAGTGTTTTCGGAATATTAGACTTACTACCATCTTCAGAATTATTTGCGTTGGCTATTAACCCCTTATCGGCCAATGGCAACAAATGAAATAAATTTGGTTATTCGGAAACTGATAAAATGATTTTTATGAAAATTTTTCGTTAAATGCTTTTGAGTATGCTTAAACGAATGGAATTATCCCCATCGTCATAAAAATTCGTTGTCGATGTTAACCCTTTAAAGGACAATTGCAACGTTATGACAGAAATTGGCTTTACACGGCAATGGTCGAAGCAAATTTTATGAAAGTTCGATGTTAGGGCTTTTTCATGAGAGAAAAACAATTGGATTACATCTTCAGATAAATTAGCGTTTACAGTTAACCCTTTACCGGTCAATTGCAAAACATAGCAAAAGTTGGGTTTATTCGAAAATGATTCTAGGGATTTTGATGAAAGTTTGGGGTTAAGTGATTTCCGAATATTAGACTTACCACCATCTTCAGAAAAAATTGCGTTGGCTGTTAACCCCTTATCGGCCAATGGCAACAAATGAAATAAATTGGGTTTATTCGGAAACTGATATAAGAATTTCATGAAAGTTTTGGATTAAGTGATTTTGAGGATGCTTAAACGAATGGAATTATCCCCATCCTCATTAAAATTCGTTGTCGCTGTTAACCCTTTAAAGGACAATTGCAACGTATGTCAGAAACAGGCTTTTTACGGAAATGGACTAAGCGATTTTTATGAAAATTCGATGTTAGGGCTTTTTCATAAGAAAGAAACAATTGGATTTGTTCTTCAGATAAATTAGCGTTTACAGTTAACCCTTTACCGGCCAATTGCAATACATAGCAAAAGTTGGGTTTCTTCGAAAATGATTCTAGGGATTTTGATGAAAGTTTGGGGTTAGGTCATTTCCGATTATTAGACTTACCACCATTTTCAGAAAAATTTGCGTTGGCTGTTAACCCCTTATCGGCCAATGGATACAAATGAAATAAATTGGGTTTTTTAGGAAACTGATATAAGAATTTCATGAAAGTTTTGCATTAAGTGATTTTGAGGATGGTTAAAAGAATGGAATTATCCTCATCCTCATAAAAATTCGTTGTCGCTGTTAACCCTTTAAAGGACAATTGCAAGGTATGACAGAAATCGGATTTTTACGGAAATGGACTAAGCGATTTTTATGAAAATTCGATGTTAGGGCTTTTTCATAAGAAAAAAACAATTGGATTTGTTCTTCAGATAAATTAGCGTTTACAGTTAACCCTTTACCGGCCAATTGTAACACATAGCAGAAGTTGGGTTTACTCGAAAATGATTCTAGGGATTTTGATGAAAGTTTGAGGTTAAGTGTTTTCGGAATATTAGACTTACCAACATCTTCAGGAAAATTTGCGTTGGTTGTTAACCCCTTATCGGCCAATGGCAACAAATGAAATAAATTTGGTTTATTCAGAAACTGATGTAAGGATATCATGAAAGTTTTGCGTTAAGTGATTTTGAGGATGCTTAAATGAATGGAATTATCCCCATCGTCAAAAATATTTGCTGTCTATGTTAACCCTTTAAAGGCCATTGCAACGTATGTCAAAAATCGGCTTTATGGACTTAATCGGATATGGACTAAACGATTTTTATGAAAATTTTAAGTCCGGACTTCTTCATGAGAAAAAACAATTGGATTTCATCTTCAGATAAATTAGCGTTTATAGTTAACCCTTTACCGGCCAATTGCAATTCATAGCAGAAGTTGGGTTTACTCGAAAATGATTCTAGGGATTTTGATGAAAGTTTGGGGTTAAATGTTTTCGGAATATTAGACTTAACACCATCATCAGAAAAATTTGCGTTGGCTGCTAACCCCTTATCGGCCAATGGTAACAAATGAAATAAATTGGGTTTATTCGGAAACTGATATAAAGATTTTGATGAAAGTTTTGCATTAAGTGCTTTCGGGGATGCTTAAACGAATGGAATTATCCCCATCATCATAAAAATTCGTTGTCTCTGTTAACCCTTTAAAGGACAATTGCGACGTATGTCAGAAATTGGCTTTACACGGATATGGACTAAGCGATTTTTATGAAAATTCGATGTTAGGGCTTTTTTATGAGAAAAAAACAATTGGATTTCATCTTCAGATAAATTAGCATTTACAGTTAACCCTTTACCGGCAAAATGCAATACATAGCAGAAGTTGGGTTTACTCGAAAATGATTCAGGGGATTTTGATGAAAGTTTGGGGTTAAGTGTTTTCGGAATATTAGACTTACCACCATCTTCAGAAAAATTTGCGTTGGCTGTTAACCCCTTATCGGCCAATGGCAACAAATGAAATAAATTGGGTTCATTTGGAAACTGATATAAGGATTTTGATGAAAGTTTTGCATTAAGTGCTTTCGGGGATGCTTAGACGAAGAAATTATCCCTATTGTCATAATATTCCTTGTCGTTGTTAATCCTTTAAAGGCCAAATGCAACGTATGTCAGAAAATGTCTTTATTCGGAAATGGAGAAAACGATTTTTGTGAAAGGTTGCAGATAGCGCTTTTTGATGAGAAAAGACGATTGGATCTCTTCTTCAGACAAATTTGCGTTCACAGTTAACCCTTTACTGACCAACTGTAACACATAGCAGAAATTGAGTTTCTTAGAAATGGATATAGCGATTTTGATAAATATTTCGGACTAAGTTTTTTCGGGGACTGCTAAAAGTAATGGTCTTCCCTCATCTTCAGAAAAAAAAATAAAGTTATCATTTAACCCTTTATCGGCCACTTGCAACATATGACAAAAATTGGGTCTACTTCTAAATAGGTATAAGGATTATGATTAAAATTTGAAGTTGCATAATTGATTAGAATTATTTTATTCTTCAGAAAATTTCTTGTTCTCTGTTAAACCTTTAAAGCTCTTTTGCGACGTTTGCCAGAAAAACGGTTTACACAGAAATAGACATAGCGAATTTCATAAAAGCTTGGAGTTACGACTTTTTGATGAGAAAAGGCTTTTGGAAATATGCTCATCTTTAGAAAAAATCGCATTCGTTGTTAACTCTTTATCGACACATTACAATATACGGTAGAAATTGAGTTTATTCGGAAATGGGCAAAGCGATTTTTATGAAAGTTCGGAGTTACGGCTTTTTGATGAGAAAAAATTATTGGACTTATCCTTATCTTCAGAAAAAATCGCATTCTCAATTAACACTTTACCGGCCAGTTGCAAATAATAGCAGAAGTTGGGTTTATTTATTAATTTATATAGGGATTTTGATGATAGTTTGGGGTTAAAGACTTTATGGGTGCTTAAAGAACTGGACATATCCTCATCTTCAGAAAAAAATTGTTCGCAGTTTACCATATATTGACCAGTTGCATCAAGTTTTAGAAATAGCTTTAATCGGAAATGGATATAGTGATTTCAAATAAAGTTTGTGGTTAGTGTTTTTAGGGATGCAAAAACGTTTGGATTTATTCTCATCTTTTGAAAAAAATGGCGTGATCAGTTAAACCTTTATCGACAAATTGGAACATATCGCCCAAATTCGGGTTACTCGGAAACGAATGTATTGATTTTGATGAAAGTTTGGGGTTAAGTGTTTTTGAAGGTGCAGAAAGTTTGGATTTATACAGAAAAATTAGTGTTCGCTGTCAAAATATACGGTAAAAAAAGGATTCGGGTTCCAGTTCATGACTTCATTTGTTATTTTGTTTAAATTTAGTACGGAAGAATGCAATCGATTCAGGCAATATTTGTGTGTATCGAAATATTTGTTAAATAAGGAGGCAGGTTCAAGTCTATAAATGTATACTTATTGTGTATCTTGTTTTCTTTCTTTTCTTTCTATTTATATATATTTTTTTAATACGATTTAATTTAATCAAAGGTAGCTGATATTTGTGCGTGTTGAAGTATTTGGAAAACAAGGAAGCATCATCCAGTCCATCATTGAAGTTATAGATATTTTTTTTAATGAAAATGCCTAAATTCAAATAAAAGTAGGTGATATTTTCAAATGCCTAGCTAGTCGTTAATTTAGTTAAATAGCGATTGCAAGTTTTCTACTGGTAACGCTGCCGAAAGCAGCATGAACCAGGAACAGTTGGCTAAAAGAATTAAAAAATGCATTTTCACCGTGTTCCGATCTATTCTGAAAGTTTCAAATGTCTAGCTAGTCGGGAAGTTAGTTAAATAAATTTTCTGTCGAATCATATAAACACAGCCGAAGGCAGTAGGGACATGAAACAGTTGACTAAAAGTATTAAAAAAATGTGTTGTCACCGTGTTCTGGGCTATTATGAAAGTTTTAAATGTGCTAGTCGGGAAGTTAGTTGAAAATCAATTGCATGCTTTGTACTGATAATGCTGTCGAAGGCAGCAGGAACCAGAAACAGTTGACTAAAAGTATTTAAAAAATGCATTTTCGTCGTGTTCGGAACTATTCTGTAAGTTTCAAATGTCTAGCTTGTCGGGAAGTTAGTTAAATAAATTTTCTGTCGAATCATATAAACGCTGCCGAAGGCAGTAGGGACCTGAAACAATTGACTAAAAGTGATAAAAAAAAAGGTATTGTCACCGTGTTCTGAGCTATCCTGAAAGTTTCAAATGTCTAGGTAGTCGGGAATTCAGTTGAGATCGATTGCAAAATTTGTACTGGACAAACAAACAAACAACAATCGATGTTAATAAAAATGATTACAAGATAAAAAGAATATTTATATACCATGTTTTTAAATTTTCTGTTGAATCATATAAACGCTACTGAGCGCAGCGGGAACCCGGAGCAATTGGAAAAATGTATTAAAAAAATTCCTTGCTATCGTGTTTGAGCTGTTATAAAAGTTTCAAATGGCTATCTAGCCGGTAAGTTAGTTAAAAGTTGATTGCAAGCTTTGTACTGGTAACGCTGCCGAAGACAGCAGGGTCCCAAAGCAATTGCTTAAAAATATTTTTAAAATGCAATTTTCACCGCATTCTGAACTATTCTGAAAGTTTCAAATGTCTAGCTACTCGGGAAATTAGTTAAATATTTTTTCTGTTGAATCATATAAACGCTGCCGAATACAGTACGGACCTGAAACAGTTGACTAAAAGTATTAAAAAAAATGTATTGTCACCGTGTTCTGAGCTATCCTGAATGTTTCAAATATCTAGCTAGTCGGAAAATTAGTGAAAAATCGATTGCAAGATTTGTACTGGACAAACAAACAAAAAAACAAACAAACAAACAAACAAACAAGAATCGAAGTTAATAAAAACATGGTAATATGGTAAAATATTATAGGGAGTTCAAGTATTTTCTCCCCTTGCTTAATTTTACGCTGTTGCACTTCATATAATTTTAAACCATAAATCGTAATGATATATAATTTTTTGTCGTGTTCCTGTAAAAATCTATAAAGGCTATCTTTACCAAAATCTATACAATTTGTGCGACGGTAATGTATAACATATGCATAAATTTTCAGTTTAATAGAATAAGGTGTTTAGATACTATCGCATTTTAAATCGTTTGGCCCATAGACCATAATGACAATTTTTATTTATGTCCTCGTAAAAAGAAAAAAAAAACTATACATGCTAGATTTATCAAAATCACTTTGTACGACGGAGATTTATAACACGCGTATTAGCTCAAAAAAAAAAAAAAAAAAAAAAAAAAAGGGTGTATAGACGTTATCGCAGTTTGAAAAACTTGGCCCGATAGGCTATAACGATAAAGAATATTTCTTTTTTGTTCCTGTAAAAAGTACTTTTAAGTGCTAGATTCACCAAAATCAACAGGGATCGTGCTATGGTGCCATACAATATACTTACTATATTTCAACTTATTTGAACAGAGGATTTAGGCGCTATTGTATTCACTCGCACACATACACCCATTCATAAATGAAAACTAGTAAAAATGAATTCAGTGTAATTCAAAAGTATAGAATTCCCATAATCTCAAAGGTCGGATTTTTTGTCACGATTACAGTACTTCCTTTACATACGTATGTTCGGAAAGTAAAAATCTGATCTCTCAGCTATGAAGTTCTGTCCAACTCAAAGAAATAATTTATCTGTAATAATATTATATTATTTTAATTGGTTAATTTATATTTTCAACACTATTAATAATAGCGACTATAGAAATTAGAAATCACAATTCTTCTAAAGAAAATTACGAAAACATTATATAATATAGTAAGGAAAGAGATAAATTAAAAAATAAATAAATAAATAAATGTTAAACTACATTTTTAAATTGCATGCAATTCTTCAATGTGCTCTTGTATTTCAATTTACACACATGTCTAATATTATAATACAATTTATTTCATAATTAAATTCCAATTTATTTCAGCTGAAAAAAAAAAAAAAAAAAAAAACATTGTTGAAATAATTAAAAATATATGAAAGTGAATTAAAACTTTTTTTCTTAATATCGTCTGCAATAAAATTCCAAATTGATTGTTTTGAATGCTTCTTGTAAATACAGTTTGTAATCGTTATATGGCCCCCAAACTTGATCTTCGATCGTTTTTCTGGAATATCTCGAGAACTATTTGTCCCAATGAGCTGCAAATTTGCATACGCGTATTTTAAGATGCTAGAAATTGATATCTGTTAGAAAAATTTTAGGTCACAATACATATTTTTTTTTTAATATTAATTTAATAATTTTTATTCTATAGATAAAAAATCTTAAAATCTTAATGAAACTCATAAACATGTTTGGAAAACCTGTTATTAACATCATAAAAAAAAAACCAGGTAAAAAAAAAATAAAAATGTGGGAGATATGAACATAAATGTGTAATCAGACTTTAACATTAGAAGCTCGAAAATTTAGACGTGCATAATTCCTAAACTTATGCACCATATGACTTCCAAATTTATATCTGGGGATGAAATTGACTGTAGAATCGATATCCGAAATCAAAATTATATGTTACCATTAAAAAAATTAAAGTTTGACACGATTTCAATATGGAGACGACCCCTTAAGCTATTTTTTTCCAATTAGCTTAAAAGAGAACAAAATTCCCTGACGAATGGTACCTTCGGTGTCTTTCTGCAACAATTTACTGATGAGATAGGTGGGGGTGTTTCGTTTTTTTTTTTGACCGACTGTACCGTTTAACTGCTAAAATCGTTATTTCAAGATTGTATATTTAAATAGAAGGGGTCACTCTATTCATATTAATGCTCAAAGTTTATGCCAAAGGGCTTAATGCTTAAAGTTTTTTACATTGAATTTTTACTTTTTTTATCTTAAAATAGAAAATTAAAATTTTATTCCTTTCCTATAAAGTAGACGGCAATTTATAACCCAAAACAAGAGAGTATGTCAGTTGAACTAAGGCAAAAACGTGTGTATTCCTTATATAACAATTATATCTTTATTTTGAATGAAAAAGGGAAGATGAAAGCACAAATTTCAAAGGACAGACTGTATATGACTGATTTTTAATAAATAAGAAATAGATTTTAGTGTGCTGATGGAAAAGTGAAAGCAAACATTTTTGAGAAAGGGGTGGGTTGGCGTTTAGACGATTTTCTTTTTTTGTTAGATTAGATCAACAAATAATATCGAATAAATAATAATAATAATAATAATAATAATAATAATTTGACATAAAACACATTTAATCAATTATATAAAGTTATTCAAATGATAATTAAAGTTATATTTTGTCCAATCTACAACAATGTTGCGTACGTGGGAATTCATGAGATGTTCGAGAATAAAAGCGAATCTTGCAGAGAATGGAAACTTTATTTACAAAATATTCTAGAAGAATACAGGTCTATAAACCAAGTATAAACTTCACTTTTAAAATAAACGCAGCTTAGTTAACAGCTATCAACAAAGAAAAAAAAAAAAATATCAGTACAAACTGTATCAGAACATCAGCACACAGCAAGGCTGTAAGCTAATGAATTTACAGCTTCCATATTTGATATATCTATGATAAGGATTTTCTCGACAAGGTCTCCAAAGATGTCGCGAAGGAATGAAAAACTCGCCAAATTTCGCACCAAATCAATTACCGGCCTTAATGAGGCTTTTAAAAGTAATCTTAATACGAAAACAAACTAGAAATGCTGTAAAATAACAATTTATCACCTCACTAAGCCTTTTTGAATGATTCTACATAAAATACTTGCATATAAATTACTTGAAATTCGTAACCCTCCCTCTCCCAAAGACTCTAGTGACTGGGCTGTACACTCCTTGGTCAGGAGGCGAAACTGAACAAACTATACAATCTAAAATACAAAAACTAAGTTGTATATAGCAATAAAATAATGATACGGATTGAAAAATTTAGTGAGAAATATTTACAAAATTTACAAATAAGTACATATATATATATACAAATATTTACATTACACTTATACAAATTTAACAAATATTTACATTTTAAATTTGAACATTTCCGTTAACTCAGGTATGTGGCTAACCGATCATAATGAACAACTTCGGTTTTTATGAAAGTGTTTTAACAATTCGTACCACAACGTCATTCAGTCTCTTTCAGACTGTGTAGGTACCGTGCGAGTTACACTGTAGCTTGAGGAAGACTCATTTGCGTCGAACATTTTTCCACAACCAAACTTTGTCTCCATTCTTGAATTCATGTTCTTAGTCTTTAAAAGTGTAGTCTGTAGTCTCCATCTCGTCCACAGATTTAGCACTTTATCTTTGGATTTTTTTATTCCTTTATTATCTTCAAGGCTGCGCAACCTCCTTGTGATGTATGCCAGATTTTTCATCACTACCTTCAGATCAGCTTGTGAATCATCTAAGGAGTGTGCTCTGATGATGTGGCAATCTTTACGGGAGGCTACTTCAATATTTAATGCATATGCTAAGACTGATCCGACGTCCTTGAAATTGGCGAGTATAAGTACTTTTTGAGTCTCTGGATCTCGCACGTAATCGATAAATTGTTGAAGAGCTAAATCATCACGACTTTCATCGTGGCAGTCGAAGAAAGCTAGGTGTGATTGTCTCTGAATATCCGATGCCATCTCTTACAAACTTTCACCCGCTTTTTGGTAACGGAACTTTAACTTGAGGCGACTATAGTCTTTAGAACATTTTTCTCCAAAACGCAGCTCCAGTACTTTTGTCAGGGCCACGAAGTCATGCCGTTCTTCCTTCCAAATAGTTCTTAGTATATTAGCTGCATCGCCCCGTAATGCCGCTGCTAAATGGACTGTCTTGGCAGTAGAGTCCCAGCCGTTGGCTTCAACTAAGATGGAAAACTGTGACATATATACCCACCAGGTGGATCTGCCATCGTGGGCAGGTAGATCAATGGATTCTTGATTCTGTATTATTTTCTTGATTATTTTCTTGATATTCTTTCTTGATTCTTCTTTTATCTTCCTGGGGCATGGATGTTAACTTTTCTTCCACTCCTCTCTCAATTTCTTACTCGTTTCTCTTTAATTTGCTTTCTATCTATGAAAATCTTACTTTCAGCTCTTGATCGAAATTTTCTTTAACTTCCTCCTTAAAATTCTATTCTATATTCTTAAATTTCTCTTCAAAATTTTCTTCAATTTTCGTAACTTTCTCTTCAAAATTCTCTTTCATCTTCATAACTTTCTCTTCAATTTCATCCATTCCATTTCCCATTACTGTTAATTTATTGACTATTCCTTCTTTCACTGTCGAAAGCTATTTCTTCATCTCATCCTGGTTAGATTTAATTTCTTCGGTCAATCCCGATTCCATCTTTTACTATCCTGCTTCTATTTCTTCATGCAGACTGTCTCTCATTTGTTTAATTTCTTCAGTCAAACTATCATTCATCTTTGCCTTTCTTTCATTTCACTCATTGGCAGCTAACACTCCGAGAAGTTTCTTCACTTCTTACTCCATACTTCTAGTTATCACCATTCACAGACAATCCCATTTCTGACGCCAGAAATTTTGCATACTTGGGGGTTCGTGAGTTTTCCGAGAAAGAAAAGTGAATCTTGCAGAGACTGGAAACTTTATTTGTAGAAATTTCTAGAAAAATGCTGGTCTATAAACCAGCTTACGTAACAGCTGTCAACCGAAAACTCACATAACAAACTGTATCACAGCATTATCCGGCAGGACGGGCACGTGGTTTTTTGTCACCCCATGCCCGGAAATATTTATCTGTTGTCTTTCTCTATAAACAGAAGTGGTCGGGTCCTTTAGTATCTGCCTCCAAGATCACCTTCCGTGCGTAGCTTATGCAAAAGGCGAATTCAGACAGTTTTTCATTTATATATAACACTCAGAAATTGAAGCTATATGTAAAAACTGCAAAAAATCTAAATTTTCTGATCCATGTACACCCATGAAAATTAATGTATCAGTATTCTTATCCGCAGTAATGTATAATTTTTATTATAATAAATATTGTAAAGAAAATAATAAGTGCCACATGGGAAAAATTGAGTTTTTCGAACAAGGAGGAAAACGTGAGTGCTTTTAATTTATATTTTATTAATTTTTAAAGTTAACAATAATTCAACATTTCAGTTATTATATTCACGAGAAAGAGTGTAATTATCATGAATTTCATTAACAGATTGAATTCTAAAGATTTTTTTTTTTTCGTAATTTTGTTATTTTATATGTTTGGAGTGCGCTGACACCCCGTGACAGCTCTGATGTTACGTTTCACGGCGCCCGTCTTGCCGGGTTAATACACAGTAAGTCTGTAATCCAAAGAGGCTCAAAGCTCTTTCATTAGGAATGACAACATTTGTTGAAATTCAACTGAAACTGACTGATTTGGCTTAAAGCAACTACTTATATACCAGCGTAGAAAAAATGTAGAAAATTGCAGAAACTCGTCAGCCAGTGAAGTTGCAGCTTCCATATTTGGTATATCGATGATAATTATTTTCTCTCTAAGAATATCAAAAATGTCGCAAATAAACGAAAAACTCGCCAAATTTGGCACCAAATCCATTACCGTCATAAATTAGGCTTTTTAACGTGGTTTTAAAATATTGGATTAGACTGGATTGTGGAATAAGGTCGATTGACTGCTGTAAGTCGTAGGCCTGAAGGTGAGTGCCCTCCGTGAGGGTCTTTCTAAGGGGTCCTTGCTCGCGTGGTTTTAAAAGGCTTTTAAGCTATTTTAATGCGAAAACAAACTAGAAATGCAGAAAATTAACATTTTCTAACCTGACCAATCATCTTTGAGTGACTTAACCCATTAGGCGCCAAGTCTCCCATTTTGGGAACCTTTTTTAAGATTTTTTTTCTCGAAAAGTAATTAAGATATATATATTTTATATTTTTTTTATTGAATATTGAAGTACTTAGTTTGCTTGTGATTTTTTAAAAAACATTTGTAATATAAATTCAATTTTTTAAAATTGTTCAAATTTAAGCAAAATCGCTTTTTTTTACTTCTTAAGAATAAAAATTCACTAAAAATAAATAATTCGAGAGCGAGGGTTCTGGAACATTGAATATGAAAGCCAATAGTTCTTTTTTCAAGTCATAACAAACAGGGGACAAAAAAAATAATTTCAAGGGGTTTTACAGTTGTTTATTTAGAGAAGTCCCAAAATGGGAGACTTCGCGTTTTCTGATAGTAGAAAGAAGTCCCCTTACCCCTCTTGTGGCAATAGCCTCTCTTGTTACTTTTTCACTATTCTTGGAAAGGGTTACTCGTTTTTCTCAAAGCACATGATAACAAGCAGGTGTTGAATTAGTCACGTGTCCATTCCTTTGTGTTCTGAGGAATGCTCTAGATAACCGTTAGATAAATTCTTGGTCAGCATTCTATGTGAAGCGTTCAGTAAGCGAGGTTGATTTTCAAGAAAGTTTCTTTAATTTCATTTTAAAGTAAAAATGCCGGTAAAGTTTTTAACTGTGCAGCAAGCTTTGGATTACATGGAAACATTAGATTCGGACGAATTCTCAGCAGATGAGTGTAGCATTACTTGTTTACCACCTGATCCTGGACATATAACTGATGAAGAGAATTTTATTGAAAATAATTTAGATGAAATTGTACCAGTGGATGTAAGCGGAGAAGTTGAACTTAGTTTAAAACAGCGCGAAACAACAAAGGATTCAAGGAGAAAAACAACACCAAAAAAGAGGAAAAGGTGTCCGAAAGAAAATTATTTTTCGAGTGATGAAGATGACTTGAATAAAAATCAAGACCAACAATCAAAACCTATAAAATTGACAAAAAGAAAAAAGCTCGTTAAACTAAGTGATTCTATTAGCGCTAGCAAACAAAATGAGCCAAAAAAGAAATCATATGTTTGGAAAAAAGCCGAGAATTTAGCTCCAATTCAATCTGAAAAAACATCACTTTTAGAAGAAACGCACCCTGAATTAGGAGAGAAAACGCCTTATGAATTATTCAAAATGTATTTTGATTCCGATATCATGAATCTTATCTTAGAAGAAACTTTAAGATATGCTACGCAAAAAAATAATTATGCATTTTCATTATCTGAAAAGTTATTGGAAGTGTTTATCGGATTTATATTGTTTAGCGGATATCATTCCTTGCCTCAAGAAGATTTATATTGGAGCAATTCGGAAGATTGTAATTTGCCCTTCATACAAAATTCCATGAGCAGGCAAAGTTTTAGAGATATAAAGAAGTACCTTCATTTATGTGATAATAATTCAATCGATGGTTCTGACAAGTTAGCTAAAGTTAGATGTTTCATTGAGATGTTTTGCAAAAGATTGCAGCAATTCGGAACATTTTCTGAATGTTTAAGCATTGACGAGGAAATGATCCCTTATACAGGCAGGCATTCCGCAAAAATGTATATGCGGGGAAAACCCATAAAATTTGGATACAAATTGTGGGTTCTTGCTTCTTCCCAAGGTTATCCATTCAATTTGCAAGTTTATGTGGGAAAGGAAGCTTCAAATGAAGACAAAACTCCCCTTGGAACCAGAGTTGTTTTGGATCTAATAGAATGTGTAGAAAATAGTAGAAAACACAAAGTGTATGTTGACAATTTCTTCAACTCTCTTCCATTGCTTGAAGAAATGCGGAAAAGGGAATTCCGCCTCACTGGAACTGTGAGAGAGAATCGACTTCAGAACTGTCCTTTACAAGACAGTACAGTTTTGGTAAAAAAAGAAAGAGGGACAGCTGACTACATTATAACAAAGGATATTAGTGTAGTAAAGTGGAAAGACAATAAAGTTGTATGCTTCGCATCAAATTTTGAGTGCATGGAGCCTATGGGGCAAGCAAAACGTTGGTGTCAAAAATCTAAAAAGAAGATTGATTTGCCCCAACCAGGAATAGTTGGATCGTACAACAAAAATATGGGTGGAGTAGATCTCCTTGATCGATTTTTGAGCTCTTACCGACCAAGAATAAAGAGCAAGAAATGGTGGTGGCCA
This sequence comes from Salticus scenicus, assembly GCA_963930645.1. Lineage (NCBI taxonomy): Eukaryota > Metazoa > Arthropoda > Arachnida > Araneae > Salticidae > Salticus > Salticus scenicus. The sequence goes on along the minus strand of OZ005656.1, from coordinate 131,610,751 downwards.
TTTTTCACCAACACACTAAACATGGCTGTGGTAGCGGCTTGGAGAATCCATCGCGAGATGAATGGACAAATGACTCAATTAGCATTTTTAAGAGACATTGTGATGTGTCTGGTGAAATCAGAAAGACAGGAATCGTTGGCAAAACCTCGACTAGGACCACACACGCCAGTGAACTCTAACATACGCTTTGATAATGTGAATCACTTTATCACACAGTCTGGAAAGCAATCAAAATGTAAACTTTGTAAAAAGAATACTCGCCTGTGGTGCGAAAAATGTAAGGTCATGTTGCATAAAAACTGCTTAGGTCCATTTCATACAAAAATGTAAAAAAAAAAAAAAAATTAAACAGGTAAGAAAATTTTCGAGTTTCTTTATTTTAAAGCTTGAACATAATTAATATGCATTTAAGTTATCAATAATTAATTTTTTAATAATATAAAAAATACTCTAGGTGATTTCTAACTTAATTTTCAAGATATTAAAATTAAACATTGAAATCTCTACATTTTGGAGGAAATATCTCTGTTACTCCCATTAAGCGCCAAGTCTCCCATTTTGGGACCCTATCATATCTTCTAGACAAATAAAGATTTTTGAAAAATTTAAACTGCTTATGATTAGAGACGTATATTGAACGTCAAAACATACAAAAATTCAAATATTTTCGGTGTCGTTCATATAGCGGCGTTTAATGGGTTAACATAGAAATAACTACGAATTATTTACAAATTCGTAACGATAAGGACTCCTGATTAGTTGTACTCTCATTCGTTTTCAGTTTCATGCTAAATATATCGCTCGAATTAAGAAAAGGTATTGATGAATGACTTTACATTCTTGTATACTAGGAGAGGTCACGACATGGAAAATTCAAATCGAGACGAAATTGCGCAGGATTGTAGTATACTATGAGGGTAACAACATGTTAAAGCAGTAGGACCCACTATCCACAAAATTTCGAGAAAAAAGCATTTAAAGTTTCAGTAATCTTTAAATATAAGTTATTTCGCAAGCGAGCAAGCGCCCCGGTGGTGTGATCCTAAAGTGGTGTGACCCTCTGCTAGGCAGATGACTTGGGTTCGAGGCTACCTCGAGACTATTTTTTTTTCCTTTAACTTTTTATGTAATCTAAAATTTTATTTATTTTTACTTTATTTTACAATTCAATTCAAAATCTGAAAATTTTAATAAATTATTTAATTTTCTTGAGTATAAAATAACTTTTTCTATTTTTAATATTTATAACTTAAAAATACAATAAATTTCTATAACTTAAAAAATAAAGTTTAGTTTTACAAAACCCTAAAGAAGAAACATAAAGAAAAACAGACAAATAATTAAAAAATAAGCAAGCTGTAAACAAAGTATAAAATAGTTAGCAGGTGTTACTTAAATCTTGGTTTGAGCTTCCTGATTTTGTTTGAATGTGTATAAATTACGTAAACGCTTCTAGCTTGTTAATAAAAAAGGGCAGGTGGAATTTTATTTTGTGCAAGGAAGGATAAGAAAAAAGGAAGTCGTTATCGAAAAAGAAATGATGTTCATTAACATTTAAAATCTACATTTAAAGATAACATTTCTTTACCTGTAATAATTTAACAGCATATCGTAATCCTATACTATAATTTTTCAAGAAACTGTATTGATTGGAGAAGTAATTATTTAATTTGGATAGTAATTATATATGCAATTAAAATTATCACTTCTCTGTATTATTATTTTTTTTTAATTTAAAAAACAAAATTTAGTATTGCTTCAAGCATACCTAAAATAAAATAAAATATTTTGATAAATAGTCAAAAACAGTTTCTTTAGTTTTACCTTATTTTACAGTTAAAATAAAACTAAAATTTATTTTTTAAGTTATAGAAATTTATTGTATTTTTAAGTTGTAAATATTAAAAATAGAAAAAATTATTTATTTTATATTCAAAAAAATTAAATAAGATATTATTAAAATTTTCAAATTTCGAATTGAATTATAAAATAAAGTAAAAATAAATAAAAAGTTTAGATTGGATATAAAAAGTTAAAGAAAAAAAAAAAAAAAGTAGTCTCGAGGTAGCCTCCAACCCAAGTCGTCTGGCTAGCAGACTCGCGCTTTAAGATCACACCACTTGGGCGCTTGCTCGTCTGCGAAATAACTTGTATTTAAAGATTCCTGAAACTTTAAATGTTTTTTTCTCGAAATTTTGTGGAGAGTGGGTCCTACTGCTTTAATATGTTGTTACCCTCATTGTATACTACGGAATTTCGTCCCGATCTGAATTTTCCATGTCGTGACATCTCCTTGTAAGTTAAAAAAAAAAAAAAAAAAGTCACTCAATTGTTTTCTTATTCTTCACTTCTACATGGTGCCGAATACTAATTTTTGTGTTTTATCGGGATATAGAAATGAAATTTTTATGCGTAATTGATTTTTTAAATTTAAATTTCTTGAAAAAAAATCACTTTTTTGAAGTTTTAAACTATTAAATTTTAGCTCATTGTGTTCGTTAAGCAATGTAATTGCTTTTCCTTTTTAAGTTATATCATAGATTTTTTAGATGAAAAAGGTGAAGTAATAATAATAATTCAATAACATAAATAAATAAATAAATAAATAAGTAAATGATTTAGCGTAAAAAATAAAAAAATAAAATAAAATACTTCTGTTAGATAATAAACCTGTAAAATCTGTGATTTTAAAATGAGGAAATTCATGTACAGCACATGTTAAGAATATAGAATTAGCCGTACATACAATTTTCACACAAAAATAGCAATATTTCACTATTTACATCTAATTGATAACTAGGCTAATATACAGCTATTTGCAAAAGTTTAAGACCAGTAGCCGATTTTCAGTATTATAACACATTGCACCATTTGCGCAGATTATTACGTCATTTCACGTGCTGATTGCATCAGTTACATTCTTCTGCTATAAATAAAGGTGCCCGGCACGTTTATCGCCGGTTGGTTATTGGATTTTGTCGTAGACAGTGTTCTTGTATTATTATTGTAATGGGTAAAAAACCTTCACTTACTGTTACAAAACGTCAAATAAGTTCGAGGGTAAAATTAATCAAGACAGCTGTGCATCAAGCTATTAGTAAATTTAAAATTCCGGGGAAATTTGTGAACCTTAACATTCGTTTCTTTTTCATACTTGGAGTAAGTCGAGGTTTCCTTGCAGGTTTAAGGAAGGATAAACCAACATCTTTGGACAAACGTCTTGAAATAGTACTCAAACTGGCGTTGGTGTTTTTTGCAGGCAATGTCTAATCGTATTACAGGAGGTTCATGGATCTCGTACGACCATCCTTCTTATCACATGATGATCACGTGTATTCGTTTTCTAGAGCGATCGCTTCACTTAAGGTCGACAAATTTTCCCGAAATTTTAAATTGTCTAATAACTTCAAGCACAGCTGTCTTGCTCACATTTACTCTCGAACTTATTTGACGTTCAGAAAATCCAATTTTATGGAGGGCCAACATTTCTGACCTTTTTATAACAGTAAGTGTAGATTTTTTACCCATTAAAATAATTACACAAAAGCACTGTTTACGACAGATTCCAATAAACAACTGGCGATAACCGGGCACCTTTATGTATAGCAGTAGAATGCGTCTGATCCAATCATCACATGAGATAACACAATAATCTGTGCAAATGATGCAATGTGTTAAAATGCTGAAAATTGGCCACTGGTCTTAAACTTTTACAAATGACTGTATAAGTAATAAAATTAAATTACTTCTGGTAATTTCTTCAAATTATAGATAATTTATTTTAATATGGGAATTAAAACTTTGGTTATTACTAGCAGGCTTTGACTGCTAGGCTAGACATTATATTTAAAAGAATTTTCAAAGAAAATTAATCACTATATTTTAAACACTTTATAAATAAAAACTGAAAACAATTTAATTAAAATCGCTTAAAATCACGCTTCGAGTTCCCACTGCTGTCATCTGCGTTTCAAACGGACGCTTCAAATTAGGTGCTAATTAGTTGATATGTAGCGCTGATTTTTTTTTTTTTTTTTTTCAAGAATAATGTTTATCGCACAGACTATTATCATTACCGAAGGACAATGAATGACAGATCTAAACAATCCCTACAGCTCTAAACAATCCCTTTTTTTGAAAAAAAAAATCAATTTCGGTCTTTAAGGTCAATCAAGGTCTATTATTTATCTGCAGAATATAACACTTTGGCCATTGGAGGATCGAACCAACGTCCCTCGCGATATTAACCATACGAGGCAACCGACTGAGCTGCTAAGCCAAGGCAATTCATATTTATTTATTTATTTATTTTTTCTCTCTTTGGAGACGATTATTTTTAGAAATTTATAGATTTTGAATAACTTATAAAAAAGAAAATTTCGAAAATTTGGCTTCGTGACATTGAGGTGAATACGGATATTCATGCAAATTTCTGTAGCTCTGCAATCCGTATTTTGCCTACAAAGTGACGGACATACACACACACACACACATATATTTTACCACTTGTGGACATTTACAGAAATAAAAGAATAAAACTAGTGGTTAAAAATATATCACGAGCAACTTTATCTGACCTGACTTGAGTGGAAACGTTTGTGGATTCTGTTTTATTAAAAAGCCACTGACACACACGCACACAAACACCGAAACACATCAGAACTATTTGTTATATACAGAAATATCGCTTTTTATAGAAAAACTCTTCAGTTGATTTTTCTTTGGACTTCATAAAAACCTGATATGCTTATTAAAATTGTATATTAAAACACAGGGTCAAAACTTACTTTACAAGGAAAGTGTAATAGAATAATTTATTTCGTATAGAAAGGAGAATTAATTGAAACTTTCCTAGTCCATAATCGAAATTACCCATTCATTATAGTCTATAAATTAGCCTCTTTTTTCTCTTTGTATCTTTCATATTAAAATTTCTCATATCATAAAAGCTATTTAAGTAGACAATTACCATACGATTAATTGCAGCTACTAATGCGTTTTATCGCCCGTTGTAAGGGAAATATGTTCTCTTTTATTCAATGCAGGCACAGAAAGCTATAATGTCTGAAATAAATATTCTTCTTCATAAGGAAGTTTATTTTATCTGAACATATTATGCCACTGAAAGTACTGGGTAATAGAAATATAAAGGGAATATACGTTGAAGAAAATAGTACAGTTAAAAAAATAAAATTAAATAAAATTAACTTTAATAAAATAATCGATTTTTTAATATTTCTACATTTTTTTAATTTAAATTATTTGTTTATACAAACTTTTCAAATTTATATGTGTAGATACGAGTTCTGTAATTTGTTTCATCTACTTTTGGGTAAAAATCACGATTAGAATTTAAGCAGGATAAAACACTCTTTATATAAGGATTGCAAGAAATATTTAAATATTTATAAGCATTTTCTTTTATTTGCTTGAAACCTGAAAGCAAAAGTGCAAAATTTAATTGATTTAATTGACCAATGAGAATATCATACGCCCAAATATATCTTTTTTTTCTGAATTATTTAGACTTTTATTTTTATTTAAACTTATCATACCCTATAAATTCACTTTATTAAATACTAAATGCACAAATATATGTATATATATATATACCGCCTTTATCTAGAATAAGTATGTAGTCATTTTCTGAATCCCTAAACATAAATTGTAGATTTCCGAGTAATATTTTCCATGTATAAGGTAAACAAATTACCGGATTGATATTTCGTAGTCTAAACTTTTCTAGTATGTTAAAAAAATGTTATGAATATTATGATTTCTTAGTGTTGCCAGAAATTCTGGCTTCATTTCCCAGATTTGCGTCAAAACAAAAATTCTGGTTACTAAAGCTCACCTCTTGTTTTCGCACTTATTTCATGAGATTTAAAATAAGACTGACCAGGATAATACAGGAAAAACGCTAGAATTCTAATAGGGGTTTATAGAACTCGCTGGCAAAAGGAACTAGAATTTATAAGGATGACATGGAACGCTTTTAACTGTAGACACAATTTAGTTTCTATACATCAGACAGAGATTTTTTTTTTTTTTTTTTTTTTTTTTTTTGTGTGTGTGTACTTAAATAATTTTAGCTAAGTCTGAATGAAATCTATTTGTAAAAAAATAAGTGAAAACGCACGCAATTTTTCAAAGCTAAACAAAATAGCAATTTATGAATATGTGCATCTGTTTTATCGTATATATCTTTCAGAAAGCCATTTAACCCTTTATCAGTCGTATATTGGTCCATTTGCCGCGCTGCACCTATTACTTCATCCATCTGATCAAGTCTTAAAATTGAAATGGGGACACACTGTGCAACTGACGCTTGGTGGGTTTCCTCTAGCATAGTTTGTTTTCAGGACATTCCTGCTATTTTTTGAGTAGTTAATAACATCTTACTTCTGAAATCGGTCTATTTGACTGCAACACGACAAGTAACGTTCATTCATTATCTTTCTTTCTTGCGTTTTTTGATACAGGCTAATGTTTTGCGGGAAAAGTTTCGAGTGAATTACACACGGTTGATCTTTTTCTACTGGCTTTCTTTCTGTTTTTCCCCAAAACTATGGGCGTCTGGGAATAGACAGAAATGCACCAAATTCCGTTACAAAAATTGACGCGGCAGCTCTCGGATTAATAAATAAAGGAATTTTATCCATCACTAGTTACGATTATAGCCTGTTTATTACATTATCTGCAACGGAATGTATGTAATAAAAATAATCATGGTAAAGGGGTGATAAAATGCAGTCTTCCTTCATAATAATATTCGATCTACTAATAGAGGAGCACAATAGAGAGAAAAAAAAATCTCCCACCTCTTCTCGGAAAAATAATCGAATATTATAATCTAAAGTTTCCACATGAACGACTTTCAGCGATGTCAATGGAAAGAACAGCGTTTTTCGTGGAAAACATCATCTGGTTTCCTTTCGCAAGTTGTATTATATAGTTTACCCCTGAGAAAAATTTAAATGTAGCATTTATAAATAGACATTAATAATAATTATTCGACCACAGATGCATATTGTATGAGAATTTGCGGCAAAACCATCGGAGAGGGGTAATTTAATTTTGTAATATATATATATATTCCCTGAATATATGTATAATTTTTTATTGTTCTGAATATTGATTCTTAACACTTTTTGAATAATTTTAATTTTACACTTAAATATTATGTATTGCTGAAATCCAGAGATTTGTTATTTTCTAAATGTGACACAGGTACAAAAAAGGTCTATACGTCTAAATAATGTTTATTCATACAGTTATTCACTGTATGTAGACATTTAAAAAATATGCAGCAATGTTTAATCGCATATTTAATGTAGAGGAAAAAAAACACTGTAGAGGGATCTGTAATATTCTATTATGAGGAGATATATTTATACAAAACAAAACGCATGTGCATATTATATGTTTTTGTAATAGAAAATGCAAACGACAATGCAAAATAATGATATTAATAATAATAATAGTAATAATAATAATAATATCATTAAATAAAATTTGTTTAAAATATATTTAAAAAGGGTTTTTGATAAATAATACCATTATATGTTTCATTTAAATTAAAAGGCTTGTGTTTAGCTTTAATGAGAGATGCGAATTCTTTTTTATAAGGTAGAAAATTGAAAATCATTCGGTAATGCACCATAATATTTAATAAATTTATTGCTTGTATTATGAAGGGAAAATATTAGTGTTATTATTTTTCAAATTTATTATTTTTTTTCTACTAAAAATATATCACATTGTGCTTCATTTATTTTTATTATTATTATCTTAAGCAGTCAACTAATTAACAAAAATGCAACATTTTCCTTTAAAAAAGTTCAACTAATTGATACAAATGTATATATATATATATATATATATATATATATATGAATTTAACGAACAATATTTTGTTTCATTACGCTTATATTATATTTTATCCTGAAATATAATAATAATTTCTAAATAGTTATTTTTTGAGAAACCTTTTTCTTTCCTATTTTTGGTGAAATTTTCCCGTTTTCTTCCGTAAACCGAATTATGAAGTACGTCTGATATACAACATAAAAATATAGAACATAAATATATGTCATAAAATTTCTTTTATGAACCAGAACTATGAATAACTTACTTAACTTTTACCAGAATTCAGAGATAGAAGAAAAAAAGAATCCTCATCAAAGGACTTTCTTCTACCTCTGAGTATTATATTAGGTTTTCTTTAATGTTCTTGCAGTTTTTTTTTTAATTTTTTGCTTACTTTTGCAAGTTTGTTTACTCAAATGTTTGCCTGAGTGTAATGAGAATATTTTGTAAAGTATATGTAGCTGTACGATACGAAATGAAGAGGTAAATGTATTTAGAAAGAACTTCAATGGAGCAATATTTTCCTATGTATTATTAAACACATGTTTTGAAACGAATGCAATATTTTAAAAGCATGCTTTTAAAAAGTGAAACAAAAACGAGTTACATTATTTGTATAATGTATTTTGTAAGAATGATGTAATATTATAATTTTGTATTTCATTAAACTTATAAATAGGTGTACTTAATTAAGAAAATAAGGATAAACTTAAAAAAAAAAATCTGTATGTCATGTATGATCTAATGTGATGTTTGACACGCGCACAGATATATATATATATATATATATATATATATAGCTAGCGTTTATTTATTTATTTATTTTTTCTACTTCTTTTTTATTTAATCTAGAAATAATGTTATAAATTTATGTATTATCAAACACAATTTGTGATATTTGGAATAAGTGCAATCTTTTGTATTTCAATTTCTGCTTCATCTTATCATAATTTAATAATAACTAGCAGACTAAGACCGCTTTGCTGGTCACTATTTTTAAATAAATCACTATAATTTATGGATTCTTAAAATTACATTAATTTTTGTGATGCGAAAAAAAAAGAAAAAGAAAAAAAAGAGAAGTTATATCTGATTAGAAAAAAATGTCGCACCGGGTCCCCACATGCCTTCGGCAGTGCCGACCATTATGCGCTGCGCACGCGCATTTATGTTCGACACTCTTAATGAATCACTATACTGTCACATGGGAAAAACATAAATATAGAATACAAAAAAAAAAAAAAAGTCTATCTGGTCTAATATCGGTCTGGGCCCCCAATGTATGAGGTAGCGTATACAGGCGCGCGAGGCGCGAATGTTCCTTCACCTAGCGTTCCTGCCCCTCCTGATTATTTTAGACTTTAAAAAATACCAGCAATCGTTCTCTCGGGCTTTTAAACATAATAATGCAATTTTTAACCTTTCTATCTGAATTTCTTTACTTTACCCCTGCGCTTGCCCCCCCCTTTCCACCCCTCGTAATATTTCTGTACTTTCGAAAATGTCCACAATCGATTTATCGAGATTAAAAACCTAACAACACTAATTTTCAGCGCTCTATATCTTATTTATATGTTTTTACCCATTTACGCTCCCTTCCCGTCTATCCTAATAATTTTACAAATTCGAAAATATTTACAATCGATTTGTAGGTATCAAAAACCTCCATGTACCAATTTTGAGCGACCTAACTCTATTTTTGCTTTTTTCCTCCTCCCCCCCTTTCCCACCCCTCATAATAACTTTACAAATTCGAAAATATCCGTTATCGATTTGTAGGTATCAAAAACCTTTATGTACCAATTTTGGACGGTCTAACTCTAATTTTTATTTGTTGTTCGCCCGCATTCTGCCCCCCCCCCTCCTAATAATTTTACACTTTCGAATATATCCCCATTCGACTTATATGCTTCTTAAACCTGTCTGTATCAATTTTGAACAGTGTAACTGTATTTCTATTTTTTGGCCCCATAGCCCCCCTTTTCCGGCCCTCACCTGGGTCGAATTTCTAAAATTCTAGAGATCAGTTTTTAGGTATTTGTGTGAGCTACATTTTAGAGCAAAAATCTCTCATACATCTTTTTTTTTTTTTTTTTTTTTTGTGTGTGATATAAAGCATTATTCGAAATCACGTTTTATCCCTTACCCCACCCTCTTTGGAGGCTGAATTTCTAACATTCCAGAAATTAGTTTTTAGATATTTATATTAGTTATATTTTAGAGGAAAAAAATCACGTATATCTGTTTTTTTTTTTTTTTTTTGAGATATATAGGATTATGTGAAATCATGTTTTACGAATGTGAAATCACGTTTTGACCCCTAACCCCCCTTTCGGACCGAATTTCTAAAATTCCAGATATTGGCTTTTAGATATTTGTGTAAGCTATATTTTTATGAAAATATTTTACGTATATCAGTTTTTTTTTTTTTTTTTTTTTTAGATATGAAGGTATTTGTGAAATCACGTTTTGCTCCCTACTTCCCTTGGGGGGGGGGGGGTGAATTTCCCAAAATCGCTTCTTAAAAGGTGCTTACACTATATGTTCTATAATCTGACCCAGCTTCGAGTCAGTCGATCCAGTAGATTTTGCTGCGCGTTGATGAGTCAGTACGTGAGTGGAAGTACTATTTTATATGTATACTACTCCGATTCAAAAAATTAGAATAATGTAAAAAAGAATGAGTTTGATGTTGCTAACGCGTCAATTTGCATACTGCGTCCAGGAAAAAATATATTAAAAGTATCTAATTATCTTCAGAGCATTTATAAATATAACATAAATATTTATTTTTATCTGATATATTAATAATTAACTATTTAAAAAATATTAGAATAATTCAAAGAAATAGAATACCTCGATAGCATGGTTCAAAAAATTAGAATATTCAAATTTTTCTTATAAGTTGAGAGAACGGCTGCGGGATTAACATCTGTGGGACTATAAAATGTGCTCCGTTGAAAATGAAAAGTCGTTTGGCATTTGATTGTAGCGTAGTATTTGCTTAATATGGGACGAAAGAGCGATTTATCTGAGGCTGTGAAATATCGTATTGTGTACTTGCACGAAATAGGAAAAACACAACTTTTTATAGCAAAAGAAGTGAAATGCTCTCAAGCAAGTGTAAGTAGAGTTTTGAGAGAATATTCTAATAATAAGTGTTTTCAAAATAAACACTTTAAAAGTGGTCGAAAGCCAGTAACTTCAAAAAGAGATGAAAGGCAATTGAAAAAGATTGTGAAGAAACATCGTTTTCAGAGTGTGAGATATGTGCATAGAAAATGGAAAGAAATGGGTATAAATGTCTCCAAATCTACAACACTACGACGACTTCGCAAATTAGGTTTTAGATCACGTGTGCCTAAGATAAAGCCATTCTTATCATCTAAGCAAAGGGCTGCTAGAGTTAAATGGTGTAAACAAAGGCTATTTTGGGATCACGACGATTGGAAAAAGATACTTTTCAGCGATGAAAGTGTGTTTTGTGTGTCTCACGGAAATCAAGGTATACGTGTCTGGAGACTCAAACATGAAGCTTATAAGAAAGAATGTTTAAAACGTTCGTTTAAATTTGCGACCTCTGTTATGGTATGGGGCTGCATGACTGCTGAAGGCCGAGGCAGGTTGTGTATTGTTTCCACAACAGTCAATTCAGAAGTCTATCAAGAAATTCTTGAACATTTCATGATTCCTTCAGCTGAGGATTTATGTGATGACGATTTCTTGTTTCAGCAAGATTCAGCTTCTCCCCACACTTCCAAATCAACAACTAAATGGCTCAAAGAGAAGGACATACCTGTACTCCCTTGGCCTGCAAACTCACCCGATCTAAATCCTATCGAGAATTTGTGGGGAATTATGAAGAAACGACTTCAAGAAGTTGCGCCTAGAGACAAAAAAGAACTTATTTCTAGTATAAAGAGCATATGGGCGAATTTGGATAAAAAAGATTGTGAACCTTTAGTTAAAAACATGCCAAAACGTTTAAGAGCTGTCATTAAAGCTAAGGGTGATGCAACAAAGTACTGATTAGCAAGTAAAAATACTTAGAGTTTAAATTATTTTCAATATATTTTCATTATTCTAATTTTTTGAACCATGTTAGAAAGTATTCTAATATTTTGAATTTTTTGTTGTTAGCTGATTTAAATATATTTTCTATTTCATTGTAATGTGTTTACATTTTTATAATCTGCAAAATATGCAGATTCATATTATAGTACTTTATATTTGATATTGTTGATTATTTATTTGATAAATTCGATTTTCATTTCCCTTGACCATATTTCTTTTCATTATTCTAATTTTTTGAATCGGAGTAGTAGATAAATATTTTATGCATTGTCACTTTTGAATGTTTTTAAAATGTCTCATGAAGCGAGTATTCAGGATATTTGTCACATTAAAAGTGTTTGTTGCTACGAATTCTCTTATCCTGCATGTAATTAGATTTTTTCGAGACATACGAGTTTCTGTTTCCCTGAATTTTGTAATATTTGCTTGATTATAAATTTACATTGAAATTTATACAGTTGCATATGAGCGTATAGTTTAAAAGTATCTGATTATGTTACTGCATATACTATGTTTAAAACACTTAAATTTTCTTTCAATGCATATTTCATCTTTTTAATTTCATGGGCAAATAAATAATCATGTATTTTAGTTTTTGCATTTTTATTACCAATCTTTTATTTGTCTTATACAATTTGTTTCCATATCACACGTTCTTTAAAAATTATATCATATTTTCATTATATTATTGCTTTTTTTTTTCCTTTTTTGTTCTCTTATCTACAGTCATTTGCAAAAGCAGTAACCGATTTTCAGTATATTTAACACATTGCATCGTTTGCGGTGATTTTTGTGTCATATTATCTGTTGATTGCATCAGACGCATTCTACTGCTAAAAATAAATGTGCCCAGCACGTTTTTCGCCAGTTGTTAAAAACGTTCACATACTGTTAGAAATATTCACCCTGCATAATATTGAATTTTCTGAACGTCAAATAAGTTCGTGGGTAAATGTGAACAAGACAGCTGTGCATCAAGTTTTTAGTAACTTTAAAAATTCGAGAATTATTTAGACATTAAAAAAAGCGGTCGACCTAGAAAAACGAGTGCACGTGATGATCTTGTGATAAGAAGGATGGTCGCACGAAATATAAGAACTTTCTGCAATACGATTAGATATTCTCTCGCCGCAAAAGGCACCAGCGCCCGTTTGAGTACTATTTCAAGATTTTGGCCAAATATTTTGATTTACTATACCATAAACCTGCAAGGAAATCTCGACGTACTCCAGGTATGAGAAAGTAATGACTTACTTTCGCCGGACAATATCAGAATTGGATACTACAGCTGTGGAGTAGGGTCTTATTTTCGGATGAGTCAAGTGTGCAGCAATTTTCTGCACGTGCTACAAGTGTTCCCCGCCCAAAGGAAACTAGTATGTTGTGGCCACCACAAGACTTTCTTCTATATTTTCCTATACATATTCAATCAGTAACAATATTAAAAAAAAAAAAAAAAAAAAAAAAGATTTTTTTTTTTTTCTTTTTCTTTTTCTTTTTCTTTTTCTTTTTTTTTTTTTTTTTTTGTGAAAATTAATACATATTCAATCACTAACAATAATTAAAAAAAAAAAAAAAAAAAAAATCGAAATTTTTTTTCTGTTTTTTTTTTTTTTTTTTTTTTTTGTTAAAAGTAAAAAAAATCGATAACTTTGTTTTAAATTATCACAGATTTATGGTTCAACCATTCGTTTTAAAGGTATTGACGAGATCTTTCGAATGATACCCATCTTCAAAATTTAACCCCCCCGGGGGGTACTTCCCCCCCAGGGGGGGAACCGATGCCCCCCCATGCACATTTTTTTTTCCTAGTTAACTACTACTATCATCAATAATTCAAATTAATTTTACAATCACAAGTTTAAAATAACTCTCATTATGCCCATTTATACGGAATTTTGTCCTATGCTGCCATGTTAAAAATTTGCATAAAATGCGATTACAGCGCCACCTGTTGAGCTATTGATCCCCAAATCTAATGGGCACCAGTTCATGTCAGGGTGCAACTAAATACCAAGTTTGGTTAAATTTCATTCATATGTTCGTGAGATACAGCGTCCACAAAAAAATGATACAGACACACAGACAGAGAGACAGACAGACATTTTCTAAAAACTATCAATTCGTGTTCAGGACATCCCAAAACGTGTAGATCCGTCAAAAAACGGAGGTCGAAAATTTTCGCGAATCCAATACTTTCTCTATATTACATATAGAAGAAAGTAAAAAAGATATGATGAGAGATATATGATTCAAACTGTAAAAAATCCTCCAAAACAAATGGTATGGGATGCAATGTCTGTATCCGGTACTGCTAGTCTGTATATTGTGCTACCTAAAACAACTATAAACGGAAGAGGTACCTTAATTTGTTTTATGAGAAGTTGAAGATTCACATGCGTGTTCATAAATGTTCAGTTTTCATGCATGATGGGACTCGTCACAGAGCGAAGATTGTCAAGAAATATCTGAGGGTCTTAATGATGAGGGTCTTATATTAATTATGTCTGGTCTACGTTAGAAGATTATTATATAGATTTTTTGGATGCGAATATGATAAATCCTTTCTGAAATTTTATGTTAGTTATATGTCATGCTAGGAGTAAGACAGTTCTAAGACACACTGGTAAATTACTAAAATATATCGATTGGAAATTTAGTTTGCTTACTCAAATCCGAATAGGAAACATAAAGACTTTTATTAGCTTCTTAATAACATATTCTGAATAACAACATGATAATAAAATAATAATATTAATATTTTCTCCTTTTGTAAATCATCCACCTGTCTTAACAAACATTGAACGAAATATGACTTGATACTATTATGACCCAATGATACTGAGATATTAAATTATGAAATTGACATGCAATGTTTCTAAAGGTTGTATAGTATTTGTTGGGCAGGAGAAGATTTCTAAGTAAGCCATAACATTGATATGACGAGGCGTATACATTTTATACACATAAAATTTAATAGATGACTACGACAATTACAGATGAAATACACAAGTTACACAAAGGACTACATATTGAAGACTGATCTGTTTTAGCAGAGACAAAAGTAAAGAGGAATGAACAGATCATTGATTGGACAATACAGTTTACAGGTACATGTACATTTACGTGACGTCACTTACCAAAGATCCAATAGATTGAATCAGGAATACAATGACGAAATACACCACAACTCTCCTCCTCTTTATTCCGCATACCATACCTGTTGGGAGGTTTTCTTGCTCTAGTTGATCTTCTTAAACCCTGTTCAAAAAAAGATAAGTTAGTATTTTTAATGTTTGCATGTTCAGGTTTTAGTTCTTTATTATTTACAGTACTGTTGATATTTTTATCACAGTCAATTTCTCCAGGCTTTGTAGACACTAATCTACTGTCGGTTGGCGCTGGATCTGGTGTAATGGAAGGATCGGTTGGCACTGGATCTGGCGTAATGGCAGGATCGGTTAGCACTGGATCTGGTGTAATGGCAGGCCTCCTACCAGACTTAGATCCTCCATTGCTTTGCAGGTGTGGACTCATGCTTTCGGGAACCATGGGAATATTTGCATCAAGGGTGTTCTTTTCAATTTCACCAGGACTTGTAGTTTCCTCCAGTTGTACTCAGAAACCTACACTTTTCAGTTAATCAACGTGTCTTTTCCATACACATGAACCTACTTGAATTTTATAATATAGTGTGCCTATTCTGGCAATTACTTTACCTATTTTCCATTTATCTCCTGGTGTGTAATTGCGTACTGCAACTTTTTCATTTACTTGGAATTCTCTTATCTTTTTCTCGTTAAAAACATTTTTATGTTGTTTGTTTTTAACATAATTTTTAACATTTGGTACAAGTAAATCAAATTTTGATCTTATATTTCTTTTGAGAAATAATGATGCGGGACTCTTCACTGCTGTAATATGAGGCATTATTCGGTATTGGAATAGAAATTCGTTTAACTTAAATTGGAGATTTTCGGGTTCTGAACTTAAGGATTTCAATCCTTTTTTAATTATTTGGACATATCTTTCAGCCTGACCATTTGTAGAGGGATGATATGGTGCAGTTAGGATATGTTTTATGCCTTTACTTTGTAGAAAATGTTCGAATTGTTCTGAAGTGAATTGTGGCCCATTATCAGACACAAGGGACACAGGATAGCCATATCTGGCAAAAAGCGAAGAAAGACAGTTTATAGTGTTCTCAGCAGTAGTATTAGGAACAATGAACACTTCTGTCCATTTACTGTGGGCATCTACTACGATTAAAACATTTTTCCCATAACTGGACCAAAAAAGTCTATATGTATTCTGTTCCAAGGTGTTGTAGGCCATTCCCAGTGATGATTGTACATTTTAGGTGGATTGTGTTTTAATTTAACACAAACAGAACAGTTATTTGCTAAATTCTCAATGTCTTTATCAATACCTGGCCACCATACAATCTACGTGCCAGTGCTTTCATTTTAACTATGCCAAAATGGCCAAAATGTAAATCTTGTAAAACTTTTTGTCTATGAACAGTCGGAATTACAGCACGATTTCCTTGTAATATACAGTTATTTAATAATGAAAAATCTTCTTGTTTATGTCCGAAAAGTAAGTAATTTGGCATCTGTGTGCCTGATATTAAGTATTGATGCATTTCTTTCAATACTGGATCCTTTTTAGAACTTGCACACAAGGTTTTTGTAGTTACAGGTAACGTAGTGAATTGATGAATAAATAAACAATCGGATCCATCAGTGTTGCCAAATAAATTTGGTGACAAAGTTGGTGACATATTTTCTGGCTATAGCGAATCGGACGACGGCAGCAGTAAGTCTTCACTACGTAATGGAAGACGTGATAGATCATCGGCATTTCCGTGCTCTGCATATTTTTTATATTTAATATCATAATTAAATGTTTGTAAGTATAATGCATATCTTTGCATTGTAGCTGCCGAAAGTACCGGAATACATTTTGCGGGTGAAAATATGGAAACTAAGCGTTTACTATCTGTATACAGGGTAACTCTCCTACCATATAAAAATTGAAAAAAATTCTTTACACCAAAAATTATTGATAACGCTTCTTTATCTACCTGACAATACCGCTTTTCTGCAGAAGACAAGGTTCTAGAAGCAAAAGCTATGGGTTTTTCGGAGTTATCTGGCATTGTGTGCGAAAGTACTGCCGAAATTCCATAAGGAGAAGCATCAGTGGCTAAAATCAAGGGTAATTTAGGATTAAAGTGAATGAGAATCCTTTCGGAAGTAGTTTCCTGTTTAATTGCATTAAATGAATTCTCGCAATTTTTTGTCCACCGAAAATTTACGTTTTTACGTAATAATTCATATAGAGGATAAGCAATCGTAGATAATTTAGGAACAAATCTAGAATAGTAAGATACTAAGCCTAGGAACGCTTTTACTTGAGTTATGTTTTTAGGTGTTGGAGCATTTAAAATAGCAGAAAATTTTTCTTGCGTTTTGTGTATGCCATTTTTATCAATTTTGTAACCACATTATGTAATTTCATCATTAATGAAAAAAGATTTTTCCTTATTTATTTTAAGATTATATTCACGTAACCTTTCTAGCACTTGTTTTAATAGCTTTAAATGTATTTCATCCGTTTCCCCTGATATACATATATCGTCAATAAAAACTGAAATATCCTCTATACGTTTTAAAATTTGTTCTATAGTTCTCTGCCATATTGCTGGCGAACTGGCAATCCCGTATGGTAATCCCGTAAATTGAAATAAGCCTTTAGGAGTGTTAATAGTAAGTAATTATTGTGAATTTTCCTCTACCGGTAAATGCAAGTATGCTTGATTCAAATCAATTTTTGTAAAATGTAATCCACCCCCTAAAGTTGCTAATATATCTTCAATTTTCGGTAGCGGGTATTTGTCGACCTTTAAAAAATTATTTACCGTGACTTTAAAATCGCCGCACAAACGAATTTTCCCATTACGTTTTACCACCGGAACAATAGGTGTTGCCCATTAACTAGTACTAACAGCTTTTATTATCCCTTCATTTTCTAATCTTTCTAATTCTTCATTTACAGCATTCCTTAATGCATACGTAACTGTTCGCGATTTACAAAATATTGGTGATGAGTCTTTCTCTAAATGTAATTCAGCTTTAACATTTTTAATTTCACCTACGTTATTTGTGAACAAATCCGGAAATTCATTCAGTAAATTATTTAAATTTTCCGAGATTTGTACTTTGTTTACCGGAACAGTTTGTAAATTGTTTGGGAATATATTA
This sequence comes from Salticus scenicus, assembly GCA_963930645.1. Classification (NCBI taxonomy): domain Eukaryota; kingdom Metazoa; phylum Arthropoda; class Arachnida; order Araneae; family Salticidae; genus Salticus; species Salticus scenicus. The sequence goes on along the minus strand of OZ005656.1, from coordinate 131,592,542 downwards.
AATGTAGTTGTCCAATCCCTACCTAGCAATAAAGGAAAAGCAATAAAGGTCTTTTTTAACTAAATATAACTTAACATTCCTAGTTTTATTTTCGTAAGTTACATTTACTCTAACAAATCCCTCGGGCTGGAAAATTTCTCCAGTAGCTGTTTTTAATTGTACATCAGCAGGAAACATTTTATGTTCTGGAAAAAATCTCCGAAAACGATTTATCGGTACAGCGGAAATCGCTGATCCTGTATCGAGCTCCATTTCTGCTTTAGCACTATTTTCTATCAAAACCCAAATTTTTATAGGTTTAGTGCCTTCCGATTGTAATGACAAAATGTCTACAGTATCAAGAACGGTTACATTTTTCTTTTGAGTAACTTTGTTTTGTGCGTTCCGACACACCTTACTCAAATGACCACGTTTTTTACAAAAATTGCAAACTGCATTAATAAATTTACAAACATTTGCTAAATGAGAGCTATTTCCACAACGATAACAATAAGTTTTACTTTTATTTGCACTCGCAGTTTTGTTCACATTTTGTTTACTTATTTAAGAATAATTTTGTTTCGGTTTCCTAACACTAACAGAAACTTTATTCAAATTCAAATTCTTATTTTGTAATTCGACCATGTCATTTTCAGTACTTTGCATAGTTACGGCTTGTTCTACTGCTTTTTCAAACGTCAAATCTTTCACCTGCGACATTAATTTGCTTTGGATTGTTTAATTTTTTAGTCCGCGTAAAAATTGTTCCAACAAATTTTCTGACAGCGAATCGCCCGTAAACGCGCAATGTGTTGTAAATTTCTTTAAACGAACACTAAAATCTTGAACAGATTCAGAATCTCCTTGAACACATTTTCTAAATTTAATGCGTTCTGTAATTTTGTTAGGAGTCTTACATAGATGCTTTGTTAAAACATCTACTAGTTCAGTGTAAGTTTTTGATTCAGGAAGATCTGGGAACAATAAATTTGTAAGTAAATTATATAATTTCGGTCCGATAAAAGTAATTAAAGTACTAAGTTTTTATTCATCCATTATATCAAACAATATAAAATTTTGTTCTAATCGCTTAATATAAGTGTCAAAAGACTCAACAGAATCATTGAATTCTTTAAAATTTTGAAACATTTTTAATGACAATATGCTACCTCTAATAATAAGAACATGCAATCAAATAAAAGAACAGAAAGGAAAAAAATAAAATAAATGTATAAATACCTTTTTATACTCTCTTTCTCGAAAAAATAAAAAATCGCAGTTTATAGTAGACAATAAATTACGCATCATTTATGTCTCGACAGTAGACGAAAACTCACAGCTGCTGTCTCCGATTTCTTTACTTTTCATTCCAATAAATAATTTTCTTTATGTAAGAGCTAGATTTTCAATAAACTGATATGTAGATTCTTTTTATATGAACTGCAGATTGCATTTCTAATTATCTTCAAGTATATATTCGTAAATGTTGAAGAGCAAAACTTTTTTTGCTTTTTTCTTTTTTCCTTGTCGCCATTATAGTATTTGTTGGGCAGGAGAAGATTTATAAGTAAGCCATAACATTGATATGACGAGGCGTATACATTTTAAACACATAAAATTTAATAGATGACTACGACAATTACAGATGAAATACACAAGTTACACAAAAGACTACATATTGAAGACTGATCTGTTTTAGCAGAGACAAAAGTAAAGAGGAATGAACAGATCATTGATTGGACAATACAGTTTACAGGTACATGTACATTCGGAATGGAACGTTTCGGCGCGGCCGTTTCGGCGCGGCTGTTTTGGCGCGGCCGTTTTGGCGCGAGATCCATTTCGGAGAGACCGTTTTCGCGCAGCCTTTCTTTACGAAATGGACGCGGCTTTCGTCCTAGCTTTTTCGGTTAAAATTTATTTAATGATAGATATGATTTCTTATTTATTTTTTTTTATGCGTGAATAAAAAACTATTTTAAATTATTTACTAAATATAATAATGATGAATAGAATTTTGCTTAATTTAAAGGAGCCAATGATAAGATTAGAAACTTGTTTTTTGCAATTAAAACTTATTAAACTTAGTCATCAGATGGCAACACATACGCAGCAATTCTAAAGATTCTAACCTATTTGGTGATGGAGGTTCTTTGGGTTAATAAAATAAACAATGTAATTTGATTTTTTTTTTTTTTTTTAATGCTTGAACCAAAAAATATTTTTTATTTTTTATTGATGATATTAATGATGAATAATAGGATTTTTCGTAATTTAGCCGTGTAGTATTTTATCTGTTTAATAACTGATAAAAACAATAGTAGGTGAAGGTAGGAATTAAAAAATAATTAAATTTAATAAAATAATAATAATAAAATAATATAAACTAAGTAATATAATAATAAATTAAATACATATATATATGTATATATTTTAACTCTATGGTTATTCAGTAATCTTATATTCCATTTTTTTTTTTTTTTAATAAAGATTGTCACATTAGCCATTTTTTTCAACTATTGAGTGACAGAAAAAAATGTTTGTAACTGATAAAAGGTTAAACTGATCATGTAATTTAAAACAATTTTCATGTTCTCAACATTGCTTTATTTATTTATTTATTTTTATTTTCAAAATATTGTTGTTATGAATGGATGAAAGAATGGAAATTTCATAGTAAATAATATTGGGAAAATGAGAACTAAAAATTTCAAAATATGTCCCGAAGGTTTTTGGGGTAAATTAAAAAACAAAAATAAATAAATAAATAAATAAATAAAATAAGAATTTTATTTTCTCTGAAGGTGGTAAAAACCATGGGAAAAACATGTTTTGGCCAAGATAGTAAAAACTGGCAAAAACCATTACACGGTAAATACACACCTGCTTTATTATTATTATTATTTTTTTAATTATTATTATTTTTTTAATAACTTACTTAAAGCTCGCATTGCTCTAAATTTCTGAAACTTATTACACATAGTAGAATAGTTCCATACAACTTGTTAATTTTTAATACCATTTTTTCCCCTCAGCTTACTATTTACTTTATTTTTGTAACTTAGTAACTCCCCACAGTTAAAATGTAGACTTAGATTCATTAATCACTAAATCAGTAAAAATCAACTGTACAAAAAGAAAAATGAGCAATTTACGTTTAGAAGTGCCAGATGAAAATATCCTGTACTTTTAAATCTCCACCAGTTATATATATATATATATATATATATATATATATATATATATATATATATATATATATATATATATATATATATATATATATATATATATATATATATATATATATATATATATATGTATATATATATATATATATATATAATGATAAAAATAAAAAATAACTTTCTATAAATTTTCATTATCTTAAAGTTATCACTGCTATACTTCTTCTTCTTCTTCTTCTTCTTTTTTTTTTTTTTTTTTTTTTTTTTTTTTGTTACACAAAATTTAATTATTAAAGATTTCTGTTTATTTTTATTTACAGTCTGCGTATTAAAATTTCTTATATAATAAAGCTTTCTGAGATAAAATAAAAGTTAACTTTAGCAAGAAACAAGATAAAGAAAATATATGCATTCTTAACCAATTCTTAAACTGCCTTCACTTAAACAAAGTCAATAATGATTAACTCACGGGTTTATTTTAATCCATATAATAATAACCAGTTATAAAATTCTTGAATATTCCAGACTATTTATTATTTTTACGGAAAAAAAAGAAAAATCTTACACTCAAAAAGTTCTGAATGTAAACATCTGGCGCCGAAACGACCGCGCCAAAACGGCCGTGCCGAAAAGTAACAAACCGATGGACATTTACGTGACGTCACTTACCAAAGATCCAACAGATTGAATCAGGAATACAATGACGAAATACACCACAAATTGTTTCATTGCAGCCTCATTATTTTGTTACCCTGTAATTATCAGTACAATTATCTGGAATGAAAATGAACAGAAACTGAATAAAATCAAACTTAATTATTTAAGTTTCAAAGAAAGAGTGAGCAAGAGCAATTATTTGGAATGAAAATGAACAGAAACTGAATAAAATCAAACTTAATTATTTAAGTTTCAAAGAAAGAGTGGGGGCTTATTTTCATTACGCTTTCTTAACTTTACTCAAATATAATTTAGAAAAATTCCTAATGCTAAACTATTTGTAAATTATACAGCTCACCAAATATTGCTTGACTTCGTAGCAACTACAGGGTGATCATAATAAAATTTGGCCTATCCAGAGCTTTTCCAGGGCGTATCCGGATCCAGAACTTAGCTTATACTTTGTGGGGGGGGGGGGGGTAAGAGTTTTCAAGATGTTATTACAGATCAATGAAAAATTTACATTTTTAACATCCCTGAAACTAAAACGTAGATTGAGTCGAAAATTTGAATATATACAATTCATAGGACGCACTTAAACTTTTTGAAAAAATAAATAAATAAATAAATAATAATAATAAATAAATAAATAAAAATGCTAGGGTGTACATTACAGTCAAAATGCTCGAAATGATATGCAATAAATAACTGTGGTCCATTTTAGCATTTAGAAAACTTATGTCATTTAGAATAGTTATTCTTACGTTTTCCAAACACTTTGCAGCAAAGTTTTACAGACCACAGTGTGATAAGCCTTTTAATTTTTACCCCTTGGCAGGCCAGTTCTCCCGATGTTAATCAGCAGAATTTTTGTTTATGGGGCCATTTAATGAGTTTTATTAATCACGGAAATGTTGTAAATATTATCGACTCGAAGGGCAGCATAACATTTCATGTGGGGCAGATACAGACGATCAGCTGCAGTCAGATGTTAAACCAACTGATAATCGTCTGCAGATGTGGTCGGCCCACATTGAACAATGTCCTTTATACCACTAAACACTCACTAAAAAAATATCAAAAATATCTTCAATAATAAATGAAGATGTTTTTATTTATATATGTATTTGATTGTTTTATTATGTATGCACCCCCTCCCCCCAGTAATTTTTTATTTTTATTTATTTATTTCCATAATTTTTGAGTGCATAATTTGAAATGTTACAGAAAAATTTTCGATTTAATCTGCATTTTAGTTACAATAACAAATTTTTGTGAACAAACCCAGTTTAATTACACTTACACTGTACATAAATCTCAAAGGGAGCAGCGAACGTACATTATTAGCACTCTGAGCTCCCCCTAGTTTATATATATATATATAATATATATATATATATGTGTGTGTGTGTGTGTGTGTGTGTGTGTGTGTGTGTGTGTGTGTGTGTGTGTGTAATTAAATGTTCGGTGGGTAAATTACAGTCACAGTAAATTATTGTGAGTAAATTATTAACTCTGTTATTACTAAATTATGGAAAAAAAAATATCTGTTTTTTATTAACACAAGACCACTGGGAATGAGCATATTTTAATTTTAAGCGGTTAAACTAATATTTCTAGTTTAAAACAGACACAGGTTTTAGCTGTTTTTTTTTTTTTTTTTCATAACACTTTAATAGAATATTTTTTTGGGGGGGATAATTAAAATTAAATAACGAAAAAGATCTTCGAAAAATTCCAGCTTGAAAAAAAGACTTAATATATTAATATTAATATTAATTGAAAAATATCATTTATAAATATATATATATATATATATATATATATATATAAGTAATCATAAATAATTTTTTTTTCTAAATTATCTATTTTTAATTAGCAATAACCTACTTAAGAATAACATAAAAAAAAAAAAAAATATATATCTATTATACAAATACAAATGCTCACTATATTTTGAAATTTAAATTAATTCGATCTGCTTCGGAGGGACAAAAAAAATGCATAAAGATAAAAGAGAGTAATGGACTAATTTATTTCGTATGGGAAGACTGATTAATTGAGCCTTTCATGCAGCATAATCGAAATTACCAGTTCATATTATTCTATGAATTAGCTTTCTTTTATTTATATCTTTGCTATTAAAATTTCTCATATCACAAAAGCGATTTTTGGAGACTATTACCATACAATTAATTGCAACATTTAAGGAGTTTTATCACCGGTTGTACCGAAAATATTTCCGGTTATTTAATGCAGGCACAAAAAGCTGTATTGTCTTAAATAAATATCCTTTTTCATAAGTTGTTTATTATTATTATTATTAATAATATTATATATATATATATATTATTAACATACTGTGAAACAAATTGCAGTGTAATTATTTATCAAAATAAATATATAGAAAATATATTTTGAAAAGAACACTGGGATTCTTAAAAATAAATTTTATAAAGTAACATATATACATATTAACCTGATAAAATTTTTTAAATGTTATATTTCTTAGGCAATTTTTTTTATCGTGATGTTTTTTATTCATGCTTTTAAGAAATATATATATATATATATATATATATATACATATATGAGTTGTTCCTTCAGCTCATGTCTAAAAGGTGCTTCGAATTTCAAAAGGAAAAGGAAAATGATACTTCATATGCGGATAGTGAAGATTACTTTACATACAACACCAAATTTGACTGAAATGAGTTTCTTTTGTACTGTCACAATAGCTTAAGTCAACCGTACAAACCGTTGTACATAGTTTTAGTTCCCCGTCATACTATAGGTATGGGGAACTTAGGTAATCGTGAAAATTTTCGACCTCGGTTTTTTGACTTTTTTACACGTTTTCAGGTGTAAGGAATCCGAAAATGACAAAATTTGTATGGTGTTTGTCTGTAGGGTGTCTGTTAGTCTGTTAGTCTGTTAGTCTGTTAGTGTGTAAGTCCGTTAGTTTGTCTGTGCACACGATATCTCAAGAACAAATTGTCGCAGAGATGTCAGATCAGTTTTAAAATATTACTTTTGATACTGGCAAGAACCCTATTCATTTGCAACATTCGAATTTAAAAACTTCAGCAGTTATGAGAAATTTACGATTTTCTTAACATGGGAGAATAGGACAAAATTTCACTTAAACGTGCATTAAATGGAAACTTTTTACTGTAAAAATGTCAGAACAGTTTTATAATATCAGTTTTGATGCCGGAAGGAACATCAGTAACTATAAATATGCTACGTTGGAAATTTCGCAAGTTATTGGAAATTTACGAATTTCTTAACATGGCAGTAAAGTCAAAATTTCACATAAAGGTCAATTTTGAGAGATATTTTCATCGTAAATATGTCAGACTACTTTTGAAATGTTATTTAGGACACTGGTATGAATATTAATGACTATGAATTTTCCAATATAAAAATTTCGTAAGTTATTGGAAATTTACGAATTTCTTAACATGGCAGCATAGAGCAAAATTTCACATAAACATCAATCTTGAGGGATATTTTCATCGTAAAGATGTAAAACCACTTTCGAAATATTTTTTAGGATACTGGCATGAATATCATAGACTATGATTTTTCCAATTAAATAAAATTCGTAAGTGATTTGGAATTTACGATTTACTTAACATGCCAGAATAAGGTAAAATTGAGCATAAACTTTCATTTTGAGGCTCATAAATGCATTAGACAACTTCAAAATCACATTTATGATATTTGTTTGAACATGATTGAATACAAATATTCTAATAGGAAAATTTCGTAAATTATTCGTAATTTACGATTTTACCAACATAGCGAAATTGTAAATTTTTCATATAAATATGAATTTTGAGGATTATTGCATTGGAAATAGTAGCATGAAAACTAAACAACGGAATTGACCCTGATAAAATAAATTAATAGATTAGAATAAGATAAATATATCGAAGTGAACGGTGGATAGCCTATTAGGCGGGGTTTTCATTCTGTCACTGTATCAAGCTTTTGTCAAATTCATTTCTTTTAACATGATTATATCTCTTAAACTAGAAATTTATGAGAACTTAAATATGATGTGGAACTGAGCAGAGTCCACCTATGCCAACTAGTTTTATTTTTGCTTAAAAACTGCGTATTCCAAATGTAATTGCAATATTATTCTAAACGGAAATAAAATAAAATAAATTCTATATTAGAACAGCAGTAACTTATGTTTCAATACGTTTTTCTTACTTCTGACTCATGTTTAATATTTGAATATATTAAAAGAATACTACAGTTCAGAATTTTTTTTATTATTAATTAAATAATGATCTTATAATTCATATACATAAGTGCTATTAAAGTGTACTAGTTATTCTTCGAGATGAAAACGTAGATATTTCAACACATGTCAAAGAAAATATAGATCCCACGATAATATATAAATAAATAATAATTAAGTATAGCATTGTATTGGAAAAACTGAAAAAAAAAATCTGGATTCGTTATATACACAGTAAAAAAAAAAAAAAAAAAAAAAAAAAAAAAATGGTTACTTACAACTCTCGGCGGCAGAGATACAGCCGGTAACAAAAGTGTCCGAACACTAGCAAAAATTCCTATGTAAAAAAAGTACACTTCATACGGTTAATTAACAGAACCGTATGAAGTGCACTTTTTTTACATAGGAATTTTTGCTAGTGTTCGGACACTTTTGTTACCGACTGTACCTGACAAATTCCGTAGGGAAATATTTGGACCATAAATGATGTATTCTTCCGTATTTTTATATTGTGACAACAACATCTGAATTGAAGTTTTTTAATTAAATTAGGAAAACAATATATCATTTTATATCAATTACGATTTGTATGAATGCATAAACTCTCACGATCAATAAAACTACAATTATATTTTCAGTTTCAAATATGAAGTGCTTCTTATATGACGTCACTGAAAAACTAACACTTTCCAATTGAAGGGATTTGACCGTAAAAGCAGAGTTTCATTGCAGATTTGAACAAAATATGTAGATTAACGGCTTTTGAATGTAAAAAAAAAATGTCAGTATTCTAAAACTATACTTTCATGATGGATGGTCATTTCATGTAAAATTATACGTTTCAAATCTTGTGATATTATTTTATTTTTCTTTTAAGTTATTTTTTAATTTAATTTTTAATTTAATTTTTATTTATTTATTTATTTATTTATTTTTGCAGTGTAATTTAATACAATATATTTTAATTTTTTCTCGAAACATTGTTTTGGAAAACCACCAAATGAAAAGGAAATATAAAATCTTCAATAGCAAAAAAAAAAAAAATTCTTTTAAATATATATTTAAATTTAATAGTGAACATTATTATACAAAATGTAGTTTAGAAAATAATAAATAAATAAATATATATATATAAAAATAAATAAATCTCATACTGTTCTAAAATAACATTTACAATACAAATATAACTTTTTGGATTTTTAGATTCGATATTAACCATAAAATGCGTTTTTCTTTTAATTTTGACCAAAAAAATCTATTATATGTAGAATATTGTAAAATTTATGCAAAAACGCAGTATATGTACACAATCTAGCAATAGGAATTTTTGACATTTTCGATTTTAGATGTTTCGTCAAATATCTTTAAAAATTCTAGAAGAATTATCTTGAAACTTTGGGAGTTTAAAGAGCATGTTATCCATCATATAATTCAGTTAAAGTTTTGCTCCAAAGAGAGAGAAAAAAAAAAAAAAAAAACAGTAAATAACACTGCGCTTAAAAAAAAAAAAAAAAAAAAAAAAAAAAAAATGAGCCGTGATACTATTCTTGCTGGTTCTTATGTAAAATGACCTCTTGAATCCGAATATTACCCCCATTTTGCACAATCATCCACCGTTTTCTCGGGACGCCAAAACCTCCCCAACTTTTTATCACTGTTTGGTAATTTTATGGGCATGGGTTTGATTTGGAGAGTGGAAAAGAATTAATTTAACACTTAAAAACAAAAAAATATAGTGTATCATAAAAAAATAATAAGAATTGATTAATACAAAACAATAAATGTAATATGAAATTTCAGTGGCAACCCCCTAAATATTTTCCTTGATGCAAATGTTCACGTTTTAGAACTTACCAACACTATAGCCCCTCAGAAGATATCTAACAGTTAAAATACCCCCCCCCCCCTAACTACAAATCAAATTCATAGCCATACAATTACCGAAAAGTGATAAAAATATGGGGACGTCCCTAAAAATGGTGGATGATAGGTCAAAATGGGCATCATATTTGGATTCAGGAGGTCATTTTACATAACGATTCACAAAAATGGTGTTGGGGCCGATTTTCATGCAGAGCAGCGTAATTAAACAAAAGTCAAAATGTTTTGGATCCTCCTGTAAAAACACAAGAAACGCGTTCAGACTGTAGCATGCAATTATAAGAATTCTTCTAATTAACTGTATAATTTTTCATGACTTTACTTCATATATTCTTGGAAATATAACAGAATCTTTAAAACATAAAAAAAAAAAAAAAACACTTTTCTAGTTATAATTCGTAGGGTATTAGGCCCAGTGCAAAGCCATTTTTAGGAATCTTATATACTACATTAGATATAGCATACTGCAAATAGAATGCGAAAATGTTAAATACAATCTAAGAAAAAAAAAAAAAAAAAGACTCACCAAGAATGAGTTATCTGAATGGGACGAAAATTGGTAGATGCGATGTACATCTGGAGAAAAACAAATGATTACAGTTTCAGAAATTCAGGAGGATTTGATAAAAAGAAAGAGTCTCACAAAACAATTTCAATATCTCGTTGGCCCTCTTCTGGCCCTTATGTAAGCAGTTACTCCGATTGGAATTAATTGATAGAGTTGGCAGATGTTCTCCTGCGAAATATCATGCCACATTCTGTCCAATTGGTGTGTTTGATTGTCAAAATTCCGAGCTGTTTTTAGGACCATTTTCATGATGTTCCAAACGTCCTCAGTGGTAGAGAGATCCGGCAACTTTCCTGGCCAGAATAACGTTGGGCAAGGAAGAAAACACGTAGTAGAATCTATCTTTGCATGTGAGCGGACTATATCATGTTGAAATACACACTCAAATTTCGTGATATTAAGTAGAAAAAAACGGGGCGTAGAATTTCGTCGACGTACCACTCTGCTTAAATTTGCTGCGGATGGCAACCAAAGAGGTCCTGCAATGAAATGAAATGGCACCCAAAACTAACATTCAGGGTTGTCTGGCAGTATGTGTGGTGACATTCAGGTTGCAATCAACATTTCTTTCGAGGCGTCTCCAGAAGCGTCGTTGCTGGTCATCGGGGATCAAATTGGAGTTGGATCAAATTGGACTCATCTCTGAAAACAATTATGCTCCATTCATAAACATTTCAGGTCGAAAGTACCCGATATCACCATAAGCAGTCTTGTCAGTGTAAATTGTTTAATAGAAGTCTGCACAAGAAGCTCCGTGAGCTCAACCCCATTTCTCTGAGCCGCCTATTAATGGTATTTAAAGTCACTGAAGTACCAGTTGCGCGTAGGATTGATAATAACGATGAATTTGGGGTTTTGAGTACCGCTCTGAGGATTCATTTGTTTTTACATTATGTCCTATCTCTAGACCGACCGCTTCCTTCTTAACACTATGTTTGGCCATGGTTCGCTCATTCCTGCCAACATCATCTACTAGCGACATCGTTCCTATCCATATGTCGAAAAAATTCGCAGATTAGACGAACCGGCTTTTTGAACCCAACTACACTCCTCTTCCAAATGCTGAAATCTGCGCATATTTTTTGCGCACTTGTATGACACAGTTATTGCCTATCTGAGTAGATGAAATAAAATTCTCAAAGAATTTATGACCTGCAATCAAAATTTCGTCTTTTTAATATCCTGCCAGTTAAAATGCACTGCAGCACCACATTTTCATTCACTGGCCGCCAAACTTTAAAAAATTTCATTTTCTATCGTAGTCTGTATGCATGTCAATTTGTGTCCAATTTGCATTACTCCTTTTTGGTGCTACTTTTTTTTTTCCCTAGAATGTATATTACGTAACATGAGCCTTTTTGCTAAATATTTTTACTTTCTTCTATATGTAATATAGAGAAAGTATTGGATTCCGAAGTCCACTTTTTGATGGATTTACATGTTTTGGGATGTGGAGAACACGAATTAATAGTTTTTAGAAAATGTCTGTATGTCTGTCTGTCTGTCTGTCTGTCCGTCTGTCTGTCTGTATCATTTTTTGTGGACGCTGTATCTCACGAACCAATGAATGAAATTTAACCAAACTTGGTATTTAGTTGCACCCTGACATAAACTGGTGCTGATTAGATTTTGGGATCAATCGCTCAATAGGTGGCGTTGTGATCGCATTTTATGCAAATTTTTAACATGGCAGCATAGGACAAAATTCCGTATAAATGGGCATAAAGAGAGTTATTTTACACTTGTGATTGTAAAATTAATATGAATTATTGATAATAGTAGTAGTTAGCTAGGAAAAAAATTTTGTGCATGTGGGGGCATCGGTTCCCCCCCCCTGCGGGGGAAGTACCCCCCCGGGGAAGTAAATTTTCAAGATGGGTATCTTTCGAAAGGTCTCGTTGATAATAGTAATAGTTAACTGGGAAAAAAATTTTGTGCATGTGGGGGCATCGGTTCCCCCCGCCGGGGGGGAAGTACCCAACCGGGGGGGGGGGGGCAAAGTTTCAAGATGGGTATCTTTCGAAAGGTCTCGTCAATACCTTTAAAACGAATGGTAGAACAATAAATCTGTGATAATTTAAAACAAAGTTATCGATTTTTTTTACTTTTAACAAAAAAAAAATTAGAAAAAAATCGCATTTTTTTTTTTTTTTTTTTTAACGAAATTTAACCAAACATGGTATTTAGTTGGTCCCCGACATAAACTGATGCTGATTATGTTTGGGGATCAATAGCTCAACAGGTGGCGCTGTGATATCATTTTATCTAAATTTTTAACATGGCAGCATAGGACAAAAATTCGTATAAATGTGCATAATTAGAGTTGTTTTAAACTTGTGATTGTAAAATTAATATGAATTATTGATAATAGTAGTATGTAACTAGGAAAAAAATTTTCTGCATGGGGGGCATCGCTTTCATACCCCCCCCAGGGGGGATAAATTTGCACAATGGGTATCTTTCGAAAGATCAGGTTGATAATAGTAGTAGTTAACTAGGAAAAAATTTTTGTGCATGTGGGGGCATCGGTTCCCCCCTTCCACCGGGGGGGGAATTCCCACCCGGGGGTGGGGCAAAGTTTCAAGATGGGTATCTTTCGAAAGATCTCGTCAATACCTTTAAAACGAATGGTTGAACGATAAATCTGTGATAATTTAAACCAAAGTTATCGATTTTTTTAGTTTTAACAAAACAAAACTTAGAAAAAAAAGTTTTTTTTTTTAACGAAAATTAACCAAACTTGGTATTTAGTTTGTCCCCGACATTAACTGATGCTGATTATGTTTGGGGATCAATAGCTCAACAGGTGGCGCTGTGATAGCATTTTATCTAAATTTTTAACATGGCAGCATAGGACAAAAATTCGTATAAATGTGCATAATAAGAGTTGTTTTAAACTTGTGAGTGTAAAATTAATATGAATTGTTGATAATAGTAGTATGTAACTAGGAAAAAAAATTTCTGCATGGGGGGGCATCGCTTCCCCCCCTGGGGGGGAAGTACCCCCCGGGGGGGATAAATTTTCGAGATGGTTATCTTTCGAAAGGTCTCGTCAATACCTTTAAAACGAATGGTTGAACTATAAATCTGTGATAATTTAAAACAAAGTTATCGATTTTTTTTACTTTTAACAAAAATAACAAAAAAAAAAAAAAAAATCGTACCATTTTTTTTTTTTTTTTTTTTTTAATATTGTTACTGATTGAATATGTATAGGTAAATATAGAAGAAAGTCTTGTGGTGGCCACAACATACTAGTTTAACTACGCACGATCAATAATATATAATATATATATATATATATATGTGTGTGTGTGTGTATAGTAGGGTGGGCTGAAAAAAATTTTTTTGAAATTGATTTTGGTATAGAGCGGAAAAGTTGTGTAATGTGTCTGTAAGAAACCTCTAAAAATTTTATCAGTTTTGTTTAATATTTAGCCGCGCCCCTTTGACACTAAAAAACTGAAAAAGTGAAAAAAACTAGTTTTTTTTTTTTTTCAAAAAATTAAATTTCAAATTTTTGAGTTTAGTTCTGGTATAATGCAGAAATGTTACCTAATGAATCAGTTAGAACCCTCAAAAACTTTCATAAATTTTGCCAAATATTTAGCCGCACCCCTCTGACATTAAAAAATTGAGAAAAAGATGAAAAGCCGGGAGTTTTGAAAAAAGTATATGTAAAAAAAAAAAAAAAAAAAAAAAAAAAAAATGAAACTATATAACTCATAATACGTTACTACGAACCAATCCAAATAAAATTCCAATAACTTTACTTTATTTTTATTCGCTTATTTAAAAATAACAAGCATACATATGCACATAAGAAATTGAAGCTTATCTTATACGCTACATTCGTTTTTTTATCTTTTCGTTCAGATTTCAAAATATAAATGGTGTTCCACTGTTCCCATTGCTTCCAAGGACAATTTAACTAATAGATAAGATTAAATATTGGATTTCGTTTCATTCTACGTTTGTTTGTCAAACAAAACGGTTGTTATGGTTGTTATGGAGAAGCGTGTATTTAAAAAAGTGACGCGAGCAAACTCAAGTCGCCCGCTGTTTGGAACAGGGAAAGATTTATTCCCTTCTGATGCTGTTTTTCTCCCAACTTATGAGGACATAATAAGATGTTATCAGAGTATCAGACTGCAAATAGAGGGAGACAAAAGTAAAGAACCTTTTTAAGAACTGTGGCCGCAGCGGTAGCAAAATATATATATATATATTGATAGATGGAAAAGTACTTCGATTCCTGTTGTATCATTAAAGCGAGTTACTGCCATGTTTTCTCTTACAACTGTAAATATAAGAACGTTTTAAAACCTGCTAAATCTAGGAATACGCCGTTTTCACAATCGAAATTGAAGAAATTTAAAGCAGATGCCGCAAAATTTTTCGACATTTGTGCATGTAAATAACAAGAATTATATTAGTGCAATTGCGAAAAAAAAAAAAAAAAAAAAAACTAAAAGTTCCTGAGAGAGAAAAATAATTTTTAATTGATCAAAGGGCAGTTAGAGAAATGGCTATTGGAAATCTGGATATAGCAACAACCCACCAACTACAAAAACGAGTACGTCGAAAAGTGGAAATAACCGATTGTCCAAACAAGAATAAAATGTCAATGCCCAGTACAAGTGGATTTCAAAATAAAGACTCTCATAACATTTTGAAAGATAATGTATTAGAGATTGAGTTAGAAATGGATACAAAGAGGCAGATCAAGATTTCAAGTGGTCTTATCCTCTTTTAAGAAAACATAAACAAGCTGAAACGCCATCAAGATCGTCAGATCAAATGAGAATTTATATGCCTCATACAGCATTGGCTGCAGATTTAACTGGTGCCTCAAGTAGAGCAGTGGCCAAAACTACTACTGCAGTTTTGGCTGATTTCAATTTAGTTTCGCCTGAGCAACAAACATATATAGTTGATAAAAACAAACTGAGAAGAGAACTAGAGAAGAAAATTTAAAAAAAAAAAAAAAGTAAGGAAAATGATTTAAGGCTATTTGAAGAAAAACCTATTAAGAGTTTGTATTTTGATGGGCGCAAAAATGAAACTATTCAACAAATACATGGTCATCGAAAATTAACATCAGAAGCGCATGTAGCATTAGTAGAGGAACCAGATAGCAAATATATGGGTCATATATCGTTAACTGCTGGTGAAAGTGCAAAAGGAACAGCCGAAGGTATTATAGAATTTACAAGAAAGAATAACATAAGTTTGCAGAACCTATCAGTTATCGGATGTGAAGGAACAAATGTAAATACGGGATGGAAAGGTGGAGTAATACGTTTGCTTGAGACAAACATTGGAAGACCACTACAATGGAATGTATGTTTGCTTCATACCAATGAGTTGCCACTAAGACATCTTATTCAAGAAATAGACGGTTGCACAAGGGGACCATATTCATATTCTGGACCTATTGGATTGCTTTTGAAAGACTGTGAGAAACCTCCAGTGGTCAAATTTGATAAAATGGACTCTACATTTCAGCATTTGGATCCGCAAGATATTAGAAAGCTAAGTGCATATCAAAAATATTTGTATCGCATGTGTCAAGCCATAAAAGATGGTACTAGTTATCCTATGTTGACTGACAGTAATCCAGGTAAACTTAGTCATGTACGACGGCTGACTACCGCTAACCATTTGTTACGGTTATACGTTAGCACACCAAGACCATCAAAGAATCTTATATTACTTGCGAAATATGTAATGCTGGTTTATGCTCCAATGTGTTTTGATATAAAAATGAAATTGCATTACCAGTATGGTTCCCAACATTTTTGGAAAATAATATCCCTTTCAAAGCAGATTCCAGACAAAGCTAAGAAAATTATTTTTAAAGTTTGTCAAACAATGCATATTATGCGCATCCCGAAAATATATTAGTTGCATGATTCCAGTAAACACATCCGGGAACTAGCAGTTAGTCGCATTCTAGGCGCTCGACAAATAAAAATGAAGACCGTGAATGGTTTACGAGTTTTCAAGCCTCCTAAAGTTAATTTCGAAGCAGACGACTACATTGATTTAATTGTTTGGTCAAACTGTGTTGTAACAGAGTCACCATTTACAATGCATTTAAAGGATAAAGATTTGAAAGAAATGTGCAAAAAAGAAGAGAATCAATTAATGACATTCGAAAAATTACCATGTCATATGCAATCTGTTGAACGATGTGTTAAATTAGTATCTGAAGCTGCAATGAAAGTTTGTGGTGAGATTGCAAGGGATGGCTATATTGGAAGCTAACTTCAAGCAAGGAAAGAACTCCCAACGTTTGACAATAAAGGACAATATTATTCGAGTACCTAATATTTAATAAGAAACAGGTATTTTTAAATCCAACATAAATTTGTATATTTTTGCTTTAATCTTTATTTCGTTACTATGTAAGAGAAAATATGCTTATATACAAGAAAAAATATGTTTATAATAATTAACCAAGTAAAAAAATAATAAAGTAAAGGAATAGTTATAGAATTTTTATTTATAATACTAATTATTTAATCAGTTATTTCAATACTAATTTAGAAAAATAATGAATAGTTTATCATAGTACAGGTTTTCAGAAAATGCGATATTTCTTTCATTTTTCTGCAATTTTTGATGTCAGAGGGGCACGGTTAAATAATGAAAAAAATTATACAAATTTTTATGGGTTCTAATTGACGTTATGTAACATTTTTAATGAATGTCTTTAAAATTTTTGGATATTTTTTTCAAAATATATTTTTCTCCAAAAAAGCTTTTTTCTGTTTTTTGTTTTTTTTTTTTCGGTTTTTCAATGTCAGAGGGGCGCGGCTAAATATTGATTAATTTTGATAAAAATTCTTGTGAGTTATAATTGGTCCATTACACAACTTTTTCACTCTATACCAAAATCAACTTCGAAAAAAAAAAAAAAAAAATGTTCGGCCTTTTTCGTCCCACCCTAATATATACATATATATATCATTTGTATAATTTAATAGCGAAAACTATTCAGCTATTTATTTGAAAACCCCAAACGTACATCTTGTAAATTCAAAAACTTATAAATTAAAGAATAAAATTACTTTTATTTCCTCTCAGAAAAAAAAAAAAGTTTGGAGGTTTTTATCAATATATATTTTCATTCAGCGACCATTTTATTATCATTGGAGAGTGGTTTAATCAATATAAAAATTGGAGTAAAACTGCTTATAGTTTAGATTTTACACGAATAAATTTGCACGATAATTATTTAGGATTTTCGAACAGTACTTTAGTCTATTAAATTATGTAAAATATATATATTTTTTTTTTTTTTAAGCGTGCACATGCCTAGTGGAAAATTATTTTGGAAGCATTCTCATTTTTCGGAAGATAATCTTTTCCATTTTTATTGCAGTATGCTCCGTGTAATGTAGTATGTCAGTTTTTCTGAAAATGACTGTTGTTGAATCATCGGAAGGTGTAACAATGTATCAATACCTATGGTGTATGTGTTTATGGAAATAATAAAATAATAAAGCCGATTTCAGGATGTTAACTTCAAACAGGTTTTCCTTATGTATCACTCTATCCTAGTAATTTATTTCTTTTCTTTTCTTCTTTTTTTTTTTTTTTTTTTTTTTTTTTCTTTTGGCATAGAATTTTTAATTTTTATATTCAAATAAAATTGAAAATAAAAATAAAAAAAATACGGAAGACATTTTTTACTATCTCAATTCAAATAAAATTTGAAAATAAAAATAAACTAGTATGTTGTGGCCAACACAAGACTTTCTTCTATATTTTCCTATACATATTCAATCAGTAACAATATTTAAAAAAAAAATGATTTTTTTTTTCCTTTCTTTCTTTCTTTTTTTTTTTTTTTTTTTTTTTTTTTGTGAAAATTAATACATATTCAATCACTAACAATATTTAAAAAAAAAAAAAAAAAAAAAAAAAAAAAAATAGAATTTTTTTCTTTTTTTTTTTTTTTTTTTGGGTTAAAAGTAAAAAAAAATCGATAACTTTGTTTTAAATTATCACAGATTTATAGTTCAACCATTCGTTTTAAAGGTATTGACGAGACCTTTCGAATGATACCCATCTTCAAAATTTACCCCCCCGGGGGGGAAGCGATGCCCCCCATGCACAAAATTTTTTCCCTAGTTACGTACTACTATTATCAATAATTCATATTAATTTTACAAACACAAGTGTAAAATAACTCTTATTATGCACATTTATACGAATTTTTGTCCTATGCTGCCATGTTAAAAATTTAGATAAAATGCTATCACAGCGCCACCTGTTAAGCTATTGATCCCCAAATATAATCAGCAACAGTTTATGTCGGGGACCAACTAAATACCAAGTTTGGTAAAATTTCGTTAAAAAAAAAAAAAAAAAAAAAAAAAAAAAAAAAAAAAAAAAGATTTTTTTTTTGTTTTTTTTTTGTTAAAAGTAAAAAAAAATCGATAACTTTGTTTTAAATTATCACAGATTTATGGTTCAACCATTCGTTTTAAAGGTATTGACGAGATCTTTCGAATGATACCCATCTTCAAAATTTAACCCCCCCGGGGGGGGTACTCCCCCCCAGGGGGGAACCGATGCCCCCCCATGCACAATTTTTTTTTCCTAGTTAACTACTACTATCATCAATAATTCAAATTAATTTTACAATCACAAGTTTAAAATAACTCTCATTATGCCCATTTATACGGAATTTTGTCCTATGCTGCCATGTTAAAAATTTGCATAAAATGCGATTACAGCGCCACCTGTTGAGCTATTGATCCCCAAATCTAATGGGCACCAGTTCATGTCAGGGTGCAACTAAATACCAAGTTTGGTTAAATTTCATTCATATGCTCGTGAGATACAGCGTCCACAAAAAAATGATACAGACACACAGACAGACAGACAGACAGACAGACAGACATTTTCTAAAAACTATCAATTCGTGTTCAGGACATCCCAAAACGTGTAGATCCGTCAAAAAACGGAGGTCGAAAATTTTCGCGAATCCAATACTTTCTCTATATTACATATAGAAGAAAGTAAAAATACGGAAGATATTTTTTACTGGCTCTCAAAAATTTTTGCTGGCGACTAGATTTTTTTTTCAAATTACTGGAGCCCTGTATATATATATATATATATATATATATATATATATGTGTGTGTGTCAAACAACAACAGAAATATATGTGTGTGTGTGTGAACTTCAACAACATAAAAACAACTTCAAATTTCTCTCAAAACTGCTGTATCTTTATCATAAACAATTTCAGCATCAGTGTAAAAAAAAAAAAAAAAAAAAAAAAAAAAACGGTTTGAGGCAGTGAAGGTCATATAAAATCTTTAACAACAGCCAAATCACGAATATTATATATACATATATATAGAGATAGATAGATAGATATATAGATAGACAGATAGATAGATAATCAAAATGTACAATAGAAGTACAATATTATCAGTAAGTAGGGGAAAGGTGGGTAAAATGGTGTCTTTGATTACCCCACTTATACAGTGATGCAATTTGTATGTCATTGTTATAGGTTATGCGCGCCCTATCTAATGTTCATCTCCACGTGAGAAACTGCTTGCAGAGTCACAGACAGATACGCTCCCAAGATTTATGTACTTTTTTATTACCCTGATATATAAAGGATCAAATGAGAAGTGTAAACAATTACTGACACAGTTAGAAGAATCGATAACGAAAATGTACAAACACTGTCTACAGATAATGTCAGAAAATGCTGTTGAAATAAAGGATATGATAACAACATCCATAAAAGAATCTCTACCAGCAGTAGTAAAAGACGACATAAAGGACGCCGTCACAGAAGTACTCAGAAAAGAATTGACTCCGCTACACCAAACCATAACAAGGCAAGAAGATGCCTTCTCATCATACTCAGACACATATGCAAACATTCTTACTGCACCAATGCCAAGAAAACTAAAACCAGCACTCATAATTAGTACTAAGGAAGAACAACAGAATATAAATGAAATTAGAAACACGTTGAACAAGCTTAACAACAAAGACATCAATATATCAGGGTGTAGATCTACGAAGTCAAATAAACTAATAGTACACTGCCACAATGAAGAAGACATAAAAAAACTAAAAGAACAGTTGCAAAATCAGGAATTCCTCACTGACAAAATAGAAATTATGGACGGAAAACAGAAAAAACTCAAAGTGATACTATTTGGAGCACCAAAACCCGCATTGGGAATCTTCAACAGGGCTGAAGTACAAGAACAGGAAAGTGATCGCATACAGGAATATAAAGAACAATTCCTTGACAAATCTATAGAGAGAGCCTTGGGCAAGACTATAGAAGTTAAAATATGCCGGATGACGAAGGGAAAAAACGACCAAGTAAATGTTGTGTTGGAACTAGATGAGATTTCTGCAAAAACGATGGTACAAAAAGGTAAGATTTTGATGGGATTCAATAACTGCCTTGTTAAAAGATTCATATCAATTATAAGATGTTTCAATTGCCAGGCTTTTAACCATACCTCTCAACAGTGCCGAAATGAGAAGCAGTGTGCAAACTGTGGAGGTAATCACGACGCAGGGGGTCAAAATGGGTCAGTGAGGTGTAACAACGCCCCTCACTGTATCAATTGTGATATCTATAGTAGATCAATGTCAGCCTCGGATAGAAAACGCCTAAACATTGACATGAAACACCCAACTTACTCACATAACTGTGCTGCTTTTCACTTAAAGATTAGGGAAATTGAAAATAAAATAATTAACTCAGGTCAGAATATTACAAAACAATTTTCTTGATTTTTCAACAAAATCTTAATAATAATAGAATAGCAACAGCAGTATTTTTTCAGTTTTTAGTGAGTGAGGGAGCAGACCTGGCATGCGTCCATGATGCCTATATCTTTAATAACAAACCAATCGGCAAACAACAAAATATAAACTGTTATAGTTCTATTAGAAAAACATGTCATATTCTAATAATAAATCCTAACATAAAGCATTGCCAAGTGGCACATTTTGAAAACTCAGTCATAGTAAATATATCTTTTAATGATCAAGAACTGACAGTAATATCACAGTACACTCCCCCCTCGGGAGATCTCAAGGCAGACCTGGACGCATGGTTGACTGCTAAACATCTTTTCCATAAATATTTTATTCTTCTGGGTGATCTAAATGCACACAGTCCCTTATGGGGATATCCCAGTCAGGATGAGCGCGGTAGATGCCTAGAAGATTTAATTAATGATTTAAAACTAATAATAATAAACCAGGTTCCTTCTATCCCTACTTTTGAGTGTGGTAATAAGCAGGGCTGGCCGGACGTCTCTCTGACCTCTCTCGAATATTACAGATATGTGAGAGCATGGGTCGTTCTGGACGATCTTCAATTCGGGGACCACCGACCAATAAAGATAGAAATAGACCAAATAATATCCGAACAACCAAGAAGAAGATACAAAACAAAAAATACACCAATAACTAAATTTCTAAATGGTATAGCAGAAAAAATTCAAATAGAAGATATAAATTTCGATAACATAAGAACAAAAGAAGAATTTGATATGAAATACGATAATTTTTATACATTAATAATTAATCAAGCAAATAAAAATCTAAGGAAAAGAAAAAGTTACTATTTAAACAAAGTTATTTGGTGGACTCCGGCTTTGAGATCGGACAGAAATCGATTAAGAGCTCTATACAAGCGAACGAAGCTACAAAATTCCACAGACACAGATAAACAAATTTTTAGGAGAGAACGAGCTCTTTACAAAAGAAAATTGGAGGGAGCAAGGAGAGACGCCTGGATTAAGTTGTGTCAATCACAGACATCACCTTATGGCAAAGTAAAAGACTTGGTTTTTAACAAACATGTAGACCATACCCTGTTTGTCGTTTCCAGCGACTCCACTCCCATCTTAGATCCTCCAACCAGACTTTCAACATTAAAATCAATAACCACAGCAATCTTTGGTCCATCTACCCCTACAGCGCAAATTCCATTCGTTCCCGTGGATGAAGAACCACTTTTTACAATTCTAGAGTTAAAACAAGCAATATTTAGTTCTAATAAAAACAAAGCACCTGGTCCGGATAATTTAGATCACATACTGGTAAGAGCACTTTTTAAAAAATTCACACCTCTTTTTCATTCAATGTACAATATGCTCTTAAAATTAAATTACTTCCCAAGTGCCTGGAAAGTAGGTGAATTGGTTTATTTTAAAAAAGAAGGCAAATCTTTGGACCAGCCGTCCTCGTACCGTCCGATTACACTTCTCCCAATATTTGGCAAAATTCTTGAAAAATTAATTCTAAAAAGAATAAATCATCATCTTAACAATTCTAAAATATTATCCAGAAAGCAACATGGCTTTGTCGAACTTAAATCAACAGAAACAGCTTTGCAGAGGGTAATACGAATTATAAAAAGTAATAAAAGCAATGAATTATACACAGCCTTGATTTCCATAGACTTTAAAGGAGCATTTGATAACCTCCCATGGGACGAATCAATAAAATCTCTCAAAAAACTAAAACTCCCAATACAATATATTAACTTAATCAGTTCTTTCCTAAGTAATCGGAGGGTACAGTACGACTGGACTGTTCCGGAAGCACAACATCAACTCAATAAAGGTTGCCCTCAGGGTTCTTGCCTGGGGCCATTTCTGTGGTTGGCACTGCTGGATGATTTGCTCAGCTCATGTGTGGGCGATAATTTCACACTGACTGCATACGCTGATGACCTCTCACTTCTAGTTTGGGGACAATCGAGAAGTACACTGGAATCAAATGGTAATCAAGCTCTAGAAAAAATAGCAAATTGGTCAAAATCCAAACGCTTAAAAATATCTCAAGAAAAAACCCAAATGACTCACTTTGGTAAACCAAAAATCTTAAAACGTCCAACTATTTTCAAAATAGATAATAATAATATAAAATTTGTAAAACAAATAACTTATCTGGGTATAACAATAGACCAATCCCTCTCGTTTCTGCCTCATCTTAAAAACAAACGTTTAGAGGTTCAAAAAATCACGCAAAATTTATACAAATTTTCTTCTAGATCAGGTCGTCTTCCTCAAAATTTTTTCAAAGTGTGGTATGATGCCATTTTGCAGCGCAAATTAGCTTATGCGTGCTCGGTGTGGTTCCCACATATGTGGCAATCCCACGGGAGCAGGCACTTATTATCAGCGCAGAGATCGGCTCTCTTGCTTATCTCAAGAGTATACAATAAAACATCTACTGTGGCTCTACAGGCAATAACAGGTTCTCCCCCTATAACGGAACAATTGAGAATGGAAGCGGAGTTCTCTCTGGTGACGAGGCACTCAACAACTATTATGAACCATTTCCCACCAGATTACAATACAAAAGTCTCAAAGCACTTAATTATACCAACATGGAAAGGAATAAGTTTGCTCTCCCAAGAAAAATACAAGGGTGGTCTAAAAATTTATACAGACGGCTCAAAAATGGAAAAAGGAACAGGCTTTGCTTTCTGTGTTTTCAATAACGGAAAGAGAATTTATTCTGAAAATGCTCGTCTATCGGACAGAAACTCCGTCTTTCAAGCAGAGTTGTGTGCAATCAGACAAGCTGTGGAATGGTTTCATTCCTCACAATTTAATTCAACTATAATACTTTCGGACAGTCAATCAGCACTCTTAGCATTAAAGAAACTGGAATCGCAAGACTCACTAATTGTAGAAATTCAACAAAAATTGATAAATATAAACAAAGAAATATATTTTGACTGGGTGAGAGGTCATACAGGTATTGAAGGCAATGAGCTGGCAGATGCATTGGCAAAGGAGGCGATCGGGAACGAAAGTGCAAAGCAAATATATCAACCAATCCCATTATCATCATTAAAATATGAACTAAAAAATGAACTTATTCAAAATTGGCAAAAAATATGGGAAGAATCAGAAAATGGGAGGTATACATTTAAATTTATACCAAAAATAAACCACGAATATAACATAATAAATAGACATCTATATATCTTTTTGACAAATCATGGTCCATTCCAAACTTATTTATACAAAATCGAGAAAAGGTCATCTCCAAACTGTATTTGTGGCAAACTTTCAAACTCTTTGCACTACGTTCTTGATTGCCCTTTAACAGAGCGTTACCACCTCAAAATGAACGATAATCAGTCACTCATGAGCTGGTTCAAACATATTACAAAACACAACAGTCTGAGAAACAAAATAATAAATTGTATGAAATATGTTGAAGAAAACGAATTTATTTTTCAAACTACACAACCAGCATTAAATGAAGATCCCTAAAAATATTTTAGTAATTTAAAACTCAAAATCCGAGAAAAACAGCATATTTCCCCCCCCCCTTTTTTTTTTTTTTCTTCTTCTTCTATTTTTCTTTCAAATTAAAACTTAATTAACTGCAAAATTAAAAAGAAATGTTGAATGGTTGTAAAGGCAGTTGTGAATCCTATTGAGATCTTACTAAATAAAAAGGTACTATATTTATTAGAAGAAGAACATTCCTACTAATATAGTAAAAACTGTTGGAACAAAACTATCTCTAAAAATTAGAAATGTTCATATTCAACTGTTCACATCTAAATATTATTATAGAAAATCCCCGGTCGGTTGTTTTACAGATGGTGGATGGCCATCGCCGGACCATGATTCCTCCCCGATAAGGCGATTAGCTTCGGGCATGGTTCGGAGTCTCTGTATCTCTCTGTATCTCTGTACCCTGATATAAGGTAAGTGTCATGTTCTGATATTTTAATTCTCAGGTTAGCTTGCAGATACGAACATGACCGTTTGTATTAGCTATAAGGGATATTTTTTAAGTTAATTGCAAGAAAGTGTAGAACTACATTCAGTGCGATTTATTATGTAGGCCTAGGTGTTTTACATGTCTGCTTGTAGGGCAAAACCGAGTATCTCGAGATGGGGTCAAAAGATAATGGTCAAAAAGTCAAATGGCAAAACGTTCAGGTGTCGAACAGTTCACAAGCCAAGAGAAGTCGCATTACTACCCTACCAGCAGACGACATATCATCAGACAGTGTTCCAGACGATGTAGAGGCTACATACTTGTACTGTCACGAAATATATGCAAGATCAGCAGAAGGAGAAGGAAGAATCAAATGCAGTGAATGTAACAAATGGGCTCATGACTTGTGCGCCGGTTTTGATGAGGACGATGACAGGTTCGTATGTGAACTGTGTCAGTAAAGTTTGTAAGTTGAGAGGTACTCCATTTTACCCTAACCCGTAGAGCAGGACAGGACACGGGCAAGGAGGGCGACTCACCTTACGGTTTAGAGTCATGACTAAGGCCACCCCCCACCAAAACCAGTATCTAGTTCTCCAGCGACCCCGCGGACAGGGGCACGGGCCCAGCAGAAGTCCGCGGGAAGGGAAGACCCACAAAGATCGCATTGAACACACTAGCTGCTCTCCGGCGGGAGTGCAATGCTGGGGCCTGGAAGAACACTTGAGCCTATTAGAGGAACAAGGCCAGGCAGTGAAGAGTAGGTGACATATTACAAGTAGGACTGCCCTGGAACCTCGTGCCACCAACACAGACCGCAACATAACACATCACCTATTACTTTACGAGCGACGAGTTGGTGATGCCTCCAATTGACTGCAGGAACATCCTTTCCACCCGCCAAGCTTCTCGGCCAAGCCGCCTCGTCAGTTCACCGCCAATCTGGCGGCTATCCAGGGGCACCGTGTCGGAGGTGAGGTCGGCTGCCCCAACTAGCCCCGCTACCTGAGTGACAGCGCGGGCCAGGAGGGGAAGTTTGCAGCTTTGAATATATTCATATGCAGATCATAAAATATGCGGTGTATTTTAATTTTCAATAATGCAGAATAACCGCTAAGATTGTAAAATTGAAATAATTATTACTTATTGAATTTATTTTTATTTGTCACAGAGTTATCACCCAGAATAAACTTAAGTACCCCATTTTGCACACCCTTCCCCTACAGTTGGAATTTAAAGATGATTTAATATCAGTATTCAAACAATTAATATGATCAAAAGCCAAAGATTACACAAATCAAACCAAAAAAAAAAAAAAAAAAAAAAAAAAAAAAAAACGAAAAAACGTACATCAAGGAGGTATACTCGCCACATGTGAGGAACCAATAAATTAATTTAAAAAATATGAGTGAAAAAACACCAATGTAATTCTGCATTAATAATCAGAAATGAAATGATAAAGAAATAAGCAACATAAAAATGTAGGAAATGTGTGTCACATGTAAAATATAATAAGCAGATAGCCGTTAAAACTACAGTTGATGTCAGTAGAGAAATTGCAAAGAATCATGAAGTAAATATAGAGGTATCACAAACAGATTCAAATCAAATCCTCAATTTAGTATTTGAGAGTATCAGCATAGTAACTTGAATATTGCTGCCAACTGCAGTTTTAATTAAAAATAAATAAATAAATAAATAAATAAATAAATAAATAAATGGGCGTGATATATTAAAATGATTGGGCATGCTTAAAAAAAAAAAAAAACGAGTTCTCCCTGCTTATTCAGAAAGGTAGATTGACTTGTTTATGTCTATGAAGTAGTCGCCATTTTTAATCGGAATGTAAGCTACAAACTACTAATCTATTCAGTGGAAATATTGATGTGGGCTCTATTCTATATAGAGTCGAACTTTGTTAACGTGAATTACTTTTAACATGAACTATTTTCACAATCCTCGTCGAAATGAAGATTAGTTTTCCGAAGAGTAGTTACTGATAGTATGAACTACTGATAACGTGAACAAATCAGCCCCCCCCCCCACGGTAACGAGTTTCGACTGTATTTTTAAGCAAATCAGCTCATAAAAGTCAATTTTATGTGAATTTAGAAATTTAAGTGGCCAAAAATTTATCGTGTTCAAAAATTAAGTGTTTGCTACTAGCATCAAAATGGAGTAAAATGTTGCTCTGTGAACTATTTAAGATATTTTAAGATAAGATCACTGTCCAACTTTGCTTCGATTAAATTTAGTATTTCAAAAGTTATTATAATAACAAATTCTCAAGTGGCCGCGACTTGAAAACAAATTTGCGGAGAAACTTGCATACCGAAATCACATAAGATATTTGAATAATAAGTTCATTGTCCAACTTTGTGTCAAATTAGTTCAATATTTCAGAACTTATTGTTAAACAAATTTTCCAGTGAGAGCCTGATTTTAATTGGCCATCAATTGGGAAAAAAAGGGCGGAGTGAGATGTCCAGCGATCTTATCTAACATATTTGAATGATAATTGCACTGTGCAAATTTGATATAAATTGATACAGTTTCACAATATTTATCATCATGACAGTTTTCCAAGCGGCCGTCATTTAGAAATAAAATGGCGAAGCAAGTTGCTTAGAGAAATCACCCAACATATTTGAGCCATGAGTTCCCTATCCAACTTTGATTAAAATAAGTTTAGTATTTCAAAAGTTTTGCACAGGGCAAATTTTCAAGCAGTAGCCTGATTTCAAGTGGCCGCAACTTGGAAACAAAACGTTGGAACAAGTTACTCAGTGAATCCATGTAAGATATTTGTAAGATAAGCTCACTATCAAACTTTGGTTAGAATTGATTCAGTAGTTCAAATATTATCATGATGATAATTTTTCAAAAGGTAGCTTCATTTCAAATGGCTCCACTTAATTAAGGATATCCGCGACTTTAATAAAATGGCGGAAAAGTTCACTAATAAACTAGTTTAAAAC
The DNA here is from genome assembly GCA_963930645.1 of Salticus scenicus. Classification (NCBI taxonomy): domain Eukaryota; kingdom Metazoa; phylum Arthropoda; class Arachnida; order Araneae; family Salticidae; genus Salticus; species Salticus scenicus. The sequence goes on along the minus strand of OZ005656.1, from coordinate 131,564,269 downwards.
CCCCATATCGTATGTATACATCAAAATTCAAGCAAATTTGGTCTTAATTACGCTTTTTACAATGTTGATTTGAAATATTCAAATGGCCTGCACTTGGAAAAAAAATGGTGGAGCAACTTAATAATGACCTCAGCCAAGATACTAACAAGTTCGCTGTCCAAATTTGGTTCGATTTGTAGTGTTCTGTCCGAAGTGATCGTGATAATAAATTTTCAAGTGATAGCCTGATTTCAAGTGACCTCGCTAAATTTAATATATCACACTTTGTTAAAAATGATGGATAGTATTCATTTATTAACCTGTTTGAAATACTTATGTGTTCTACGTATACATCAAATTTCAAGCAAATTCGTCCTTAAATACGCTTATTAGAATGTGGATTTGAAATTTTCGAGTAGCTGACACTTGAAAAACAAAATGGCGGAGCATCTTGGTTAACAAACGCGTCAAAGATATTTATAACGTAAGATCTCTTTCCAAATTTGTTTTGATTTGAAGTATTATTTCAGACGTTATTCTAATGACAAAATTTCCATTTTATATGTATAATCATATACCGGTAGATAGATAAATGGAGTGGTTGCAATAGGTAGATTTCTAAAGAAATCAACCTAAACGTAAAATTTATTTAACTCACTGATGTATAAATATCAAAATTAGCAAAGCTAAAACATTTGTACAAACTGATTTTTTTATATATATATATAGTTTTGTGTAATTATAAATTCTTTATTTTGCGTATTTTTCATACAAATGTCTTTTAATATATATGTATATATATACTATACTTCAAAAATAAATATTTTCCAAAAGGTCATATGTCAAATGAATGTTGCACATTTGCGATAGTACTTTGTAAAATTCCATTTCACTGATATATTGGGTTGCTCCTTTATGACAAAGCTTTGTCCATAATTCATACTTTTATGAATGGCATTATTTATTATTCTGAGAAAGTGTTATGCATAAACATTTTGCTTAAAATTTAGATCAACGAGAAAAATGCACTTTCTTTATTTTTCTCAATATTTTTTAAATATTTGAATCTATTGTACGTGAATTGTCATTTTGATATTCTTCTTTCAAGGGTAATGGGATACATAACTCAAGCCTAATTTTTATTCCCGTCAAGGATTTAGGCTGGAATTTTTCATTGACAGTTTAATTTAGTAATTTTTTGGGAAACATTTTTTGTTTTTATTTTTAAATCTTTTATGCTAATTTTGATGTAAATTCTGGTTGCATTCGATTTCAAATAAGCGTAATCAGATTGCCTACGGAAGGGTTAATTTGTATATTCAAAATAAATGCATAGATATATAACAACAATAAAAACGTTAATTTGAAATTTGTCCACATTTAAATTATAGAGGTAAGTAATGTTTCCAGATTATTCAAATACTTAGACATTATACAGAAAAAACGGAAACGTGAAGTCTTACAAATGAAAACATAACCATTTCAATAAAGATAGTTATTTTGAATGTACAAAGCATTTAATGAAGCATAAAAGGCATAAGAAACCGGTTGCATACAAAAAATAAAATAAAATGAAATAAAAATAAAATAAAATAAATAAATAAAATACACACACACGCACATATATACATATATATTGTTGTGTACTCGGGGTTCGTGACTTGTCTTTGAATAAACGGCGAGTGTTACTGAGGCTCAAAAGTTTATTTACAGAAAATTCTAGAAGTTTACAGGTCTGTAAACTAGTTATCAACTTCAAATTCACCAGAAAACACAGCTTAAATAACAACTAACATCAAATCCACTGCATAAACTGTAGCATGCCAATAACACAGCAGCAGTCTGCAATCAAAGAGTACAACAGACCTTCTACTTGCTTCTTATACATGCAGAAGCTAGCAATAAATACAAATTAATTAAAAATCAGTAGTCAATTTCAGTTAATTGAAATGTAAGGAGAGCTCAACACATGTAAATTAAGCGAAAACAGAATATCGAATTTTTTTTTTCCGTACCTTCCACTTTCTTCTTATGCATGTAGAAACCAATAATAAATCCTTTTTTTTTTTTTTTTTTTTTTTTTAAATAGTAGCCGATTTCAGTTAAGTGAATTGCAAGTCATTGATTGACACATTTTTGTTTTCTTTAAACCATTATGTCTTTGTTGGAGTTGGGTGAAATATTCTCTACTGCGTCTCTTCCAAAATTGCTGTAATATTGATTGTCGCACACGCCACTGATCTAAATAAGTTGTTTTCACTTTGCTATCATCAGGCTTAGACAAGGCTGTTAGTGATGTACCCAAAATAAAGTGTGCTGGTGTTAGATTTGAATAATCACAAAGGTATGAAGAAGCTGGGCTGAATGGCCTTGAATTGATTTAGACTTCAACTTGCGCTAGCAATGTAGCAAACTCTGGATAAGTAAGTTCGGTATCCCCCACTGTTCTTTTAAGATGGTACTTCATGAATTTTACTGCGGATTCCCAAAGACAACCGAAAAGTGGGGATCCGGGAGGGTTGAAATTCCATTTATTTCTTCAAATGGCAAAAAACATTGAACTTTCTCGTTTTTTTTAAATTGAGAAAAACATTTCTGTAATTCTTTTGAAGCACTTTTAAAATTAGTTCCCACAGTCGCTGTTAATGATAGATGGTTTTCCTCTTCTGGATATAAATCATTTAAGGGTGCTCAATAATTCTTTGGTGGGCAAATCTTCTGCAGTTTCTAAGTGAACAAACTTGAATAGCATACCGAAAATACAAACATAGCAATTAAAAGATTTTTGACCACGTTCTGTTCGATTCTTGATCATGAAAGAACCTATGAAGTCCAAACGAATACAATTAAATGGTTTAGACTGAGTTACTTGTTTTTTGGCAAGTCAGCCACAATTTGTATAGCAGCTTGAGCAGGATATCGGCAACACGTTACTCATTTTTTTAACTAGTGATCTGATTACTGATATATCTGCTACTACCCATTATTTTTGTCGTATTAAGGAAAAGGAGAGTTTAGGAGCGGCATGTAAATACTTAATGTGGAAATGTCTAATGATAATTTTAGTCAAATGATGTTTTTTCGGGAGCAAAATTGGGTGTTTATTATTTTCTGGTAACTCTGCGTGCTTTAATCGTTCACCTACTCTAAACAAATTTGTGTTGTCTAAAAATGGGCATAGACTAGCAATTTTGCTATTGGGAGCATGGCCTTTCCTGATTTCAAACAATGAATTTCATTTTGAAAGGTAGAAACTTGAACAAGTTTAATTATGAAATTTGTTGAATTTATAATTTCGCTGCTAGTTAGATACGTTAATTTTCTTTCTAGTAATTTTACTCTTGCATTTGCGATGAAACGTAAACACCATACGTTGCAGTTTTGTACGTTCCAGTTTTTTTCTTTTTTTTTTTTTATGATAGGTAAAAATTCTTGAATTTGTGAAATTGTACATGATATGTTTTGCCTTTCTTCTTTTAATGTTTCTCTATCGATTGCAACTGAAACAAAATTGGGAAAATCAAATGTGGATAACCAATGAGGTCCAGACCATTACAGATTGTGCGAAATTAATTCTGTAGGTTTTATTCCACGCGTAGCACAGTCAGCGAGATTTTCTGCATTTTTTACATGATTCCAATGTTCTCTATGTAATGTTGTTTGAATTTCTACTACCCTGTTGGCAACGAATGTTTGCCATTTAATTGTTTGCCAGCAAGGCAAGAAAAATTATGGTCGAGTCAGTCCAAGCATAAATAGAATCAATGTTTATGTGTAATGCGGATAAAACAGCTTTAACTAAGCGAGCTAATAGTAAAGCTTCACATAATTGTGAACGCGGAAGTGTAATTGATTTCAGAGGAGCCACACGTGTTTTTGCTGTTAGATTTTGTACTTTTATTTAATTATTTCCAGATATGGACCTAACAAAAACAACAGCTGCATAAGCTTTTTCTGAAGCGTCACAAAATGCATGCAATTCAAACTTACTTGGATCTGTTACTAATATTTTTCTACGGATAAGAATGCGTTTTAAAGAGGATAAATTCTCACAAATTTGTAACCACATTTCATTCACGCTATCAGGATTATGTTTATCCCAGGATAGCTGTAATTTCCAAAGTTCTTGTAAAAAATCTTAGCAGATATTACGAAAGGAGCAATTCAACCTAATAGATAAAAAATGCTCGAAATTACTGACATAATTTTTCTTTTAGTAATAGGAGTAATTATTTGCGGCGTAACTACACTACGACTAAATGAGTTTTCATTAGGATTCCATTATATTCCCAATACCTTAATTGCCTTAATGGGTATCAATTCTGACTCTTTTTCTTGGTTTTTACCCCTGTATCCCTTAGCATTTCTTTATTCTTGGAAAACCATTTGTGTAATTCAAATCCTCCCTTGGATAATTAATTAATTCAGATAGGTATGTTATCAGTAATGTGTCTTCTTCAATATTTGATGTGCCTGTCAAAGAGTCATCTACGTAAAAGTCCTCTAATAGTATGTTAGATACTTTTTTGGATAAATTTCACCTTCATTTATTGCTAACAATTTTAGCACTCTATTTGACAAGTAAGGTGCTGATTCGGATCCGTAAGTGACTGTGCACAAATGGAATCTCTCTAGTGGTTTGCTTCTGTTATCTCTCCAAACAATACTTTGAAATTCTCTATCATTTTCGTGCACCCTCAACTGTCGATACATTTTCTTTAAATCTGCTGTAACTGCGAAATCGTGGCAACGAAATCTCAAAATAATTGATAATAAATCATCTTGAATTTTTTGGCCTACCATAAGCGTACCGTTTAGAGAAACTCCTGGCGATTATTGAGCACTTGCATCAAAAACAACACGAAGGCTAGATTCTCTATGAAAGAAATAATGCGGCATGTAATAATGTTTGTTTTCAACCCCAACACTGTCTGTAATGGGCTTCATGTGTCCAAAGGACAAATAGTCTCTTATGTTAACAATGTAAATGTAAGATAATGCAAATGTGAGATATATTAAAAGTGTTTTTTACAAATTAAAAAATCACTGTTTTTGAATTTCCTAAAATTTCTCGATTAGGTAAACTAACAGAATAGGGACCATCAGGATTTCTTTTATGTTCCCTTTCGATTTGTAACTCGCACAATTCTTCTTCGTTTGACACTATATTTTTGTTCGGAACTTCATCTAACTCCCAAAATCTCTGAATTAATTCAGTAGTATTTATACAGTTTACTGCGAAAGGATTTAAGTCACTGACTTCTAAAAATGTTTTCCTGTAATTACCCACGCTAATTTTGAACTTACAGCAAACAGCAAATAAGGATTTCTTTTAACAATATTATCATGTAATAGTGTGAGAAAAACGTTAACTCCAAGTAAAATATCAATTGACTTGTCGAATTGCGGGTCGGCCAAATTTAAATTTCTAAAGTGGTTTTTAATGTCCCTATGTCATGAAACATTTGGAACTTTCACTGTTATCTCGTTGATTACAAAGGCAGAAGTAGAAACACGTAAATCACTCCGAAAGTGAGGTGAGAATAATTAATCGACTTCGCCACTTGATAGTGTATTGTAGGAACCCAAACATGAAATTGAAATTGAACTATCCGTCGCATTAATTTGTAATTTGTTTCCAAATTCTCGTTTAATGAAATTAGCCTGGGATCCTGTATCCTGGATACACCTTCCATAGACATAATTGTTTATTAAATTCCTCACCATAATCAATGCAGTACAAAGAAACACTTACCTGCGTTTAACTGGTTCTAAATTACCTGAAGAAGTGTAACTCCCAAAACGAGAAGCACAAATCAATGGGGGTTCATTCTTATCAATATTTGATTCGGACGGATTGAATGTTTGTGCCTGAACGTTCAATAACATTCTACAATTCACAAATTGTTTTGGGTTTTGTTTGTGATTCTCAAAATGCAAAAGTGAATGATGTGATTTGGCGTATTGTCTACATATATTAATACTCTTTCGCAATTTAAGTTTATGTAAATGTGATTAAGCAGTTAAAACACAAATTATTACTTTTAATAAATTCTTTGCGTTTCTAAACACTTAAATTCAAAAATTTTGAACATTTCTGCAAATTATGCTCTTCATGACAAAAATACAAATACTATTTAAATTGATATTGTTAGAGATCAATGCAGTAGCTTTTGGTGGATTTTTTTTTTTTTTTAATATAATGTAACTTATTTTTGGATACAGTTCGCGCATGGTGCTGCAAAAACTCCAGGAGCTCCCTTAATTTGGGAATGTTTTCTTTTTTGTCAATTCTAGTTCAAACCACATTTTAGTACTGGCGTCTAACTTTTGCATTATTAGGTAAAAAATTAAAGTGTCTCTAAGATCGTCAATTTTTTGCTCCAAAATTTCAAATGACCGAATAAATTCATTTACATTGTCGACTAACTGTGAAATCGCGGCTGATGTTTCATTCTGAATACTTGGAAGCGATATTAATCTTTTAATTTGAGCAAATAACTGTTCTCTTTTATTAGAATACCTGTCTTTTAGTAAATTTAAAGCAATTTCATAATTTGCATCCGAGATGGATATTGACTGAATGACTCTAAAAGCGTCACCTTTTAACGATTAATTTGATATTGTAATTTCTGTGCATTTGACAAATTAATGTTATTTTGAACACTGGCGGTGGACAAATCTTTAAAAAAAAATTAACCACTCTGAAATATTGCCACTGAAAGTGGGTAGTGAAAGTTTAGGTTGGCGCACGCTCTCGATTTTTTGCTCTGTTTACAAAATCGACACTCCTCATTGTTCATTTTAATTTTTGAAATCTTTTTGTTCAGTAATAATAAGAATTCGTGAAGACTGCTTTGAAAGTTCGATTGTTGAAAGTGTGTTCATCAATTAGTTCGTCTATATCTTTTCCTTCTGAGACTTCATATAACTGGTTAAAAGTCTCACATAATTCAGAACAGTATTTACTGCATCTGATTTTTAATAATTCTAATTGATGAATGTCGTTCTTTGACGTTTCAAGATTGCATTTATATTAAAATTTACTAATCTGTCCTTACAGGACTTTTTTCTATGTTATAATTGCTTTTTGTAAAGACATGGTCAATTTTTATTTATTTATTTATTCATTTTAAGAATTTATTCTTACAATAGCACTTTAAATAGTTATATTTAAATTTATTGAATAAATATTTTCACAGCACAAAACTTCAGAATTTTTAATTTCCCAATGATATATTTAAATAGAATGTTAAAAAGTCTCTTGCCGACTTATTCCGGCATTGAGTCAATCAATGAGAAAAAAAAAAAAAATGAGAGTTTGCCACCAAACCGAAAGTTTTTCACCGGCTAGACAGACCAATAGTTTTGTACTTATGAATTTGACAATATTTATACGCTGGTTGTCACTTCAATTAAATAACATGTACTGTATTAAGCAAATAAATCACTAAATAAATTATACACACATTTATTTTAGTTTAAAAATAAGCGAACAACAATATCCGCTGCTGACACGTTTTTGCTTCGCTACATCACAACAAAAACTGAGGAGAAAACGAAAGCAAAATACTCACGGCTGAGGTGTGGCGCCATCTGGTTGGTAAAATACTTACTTTTAACAGGTAAAATTACAAATTAGTAATCGTTCGAATGTATTAAATTAAGTTATTTTGCTGTCAAATTGACAAAATTTAATTAAAAAAAAAATTAATTTGAAAACTCGAGAAACAAAAAGAGCATAGATTTGATATTTACTCGTGTTTGGTGTTTTGTGTGTTTCGCGATCAAAAACGTAATACGAAAACATACATGTTCGATGTATATCTTTGTAATACATATATTTTGTACAAAGTATCATTTCATAGTCAATTTCAGTTAATTGGAATGCATAATGTTTCTGCTTAAAATATGTCTTCAAATTAATTAAATCCTCATAAAATTAGAAAAAAAAAAAAATAGAACTCTCATAAATCAAACGGTTTTTTAACTTGCGTTTATTTTGAACAGTATAAACTTTTATCTATCACTCATGCACTCAAATTTCTGCCATTTTAGTGACCGTTTTCTCATAAAAAATCTGTAGCGAGAGTATAGTGATGCTACATTATACAAATTACTGTGTATATGGTTTTATTTGAGTTTTAAAAATATGCCAGATTTAACAAATTTCTACTTTTAGGTATTTTTTAATGTAAAAGAATACGTGTATGAAAGAGAAAAATGGGGGAAAATTCATAAAAAATAAAAGTATTTTTTAATACCTTCTTGACATTGTAAGAAATTAATTTTGGATTTCTGCACATCTGGCTAACGATACCTTTCGAATGACACCATTTTCAACCCTCTACTTCTATAATTAATGTTATAAGTGTACCACAATTTTTATGTTTGCCTTTTAATATATATTCCTTTATTTATTTATACCTATACAATATCGAAATGTTACACTACTAATTGTTACATTAAAAAAAAAAAAAAAAAAAAAAAAAAAAAAAAAAAATCTGTATACATACATAAAATTACATTATTCCCTGTATCATTTTAGTGTTAAATCAATCAATATTTTTAAGCACGGTAATGGGCCCGTTGTATATTCACCTACTGCAGAAATAAGTTTTTCCTTACATAAAATAGTTATATCCTATGTTCCGCGCGTCCCTTTTTTCAAGGAACACCTGAATAACTTTTTGTTTAAAATACTACCGGAAATATATTATAATTATTTTCAACTTATTTAATCGTCGAGAGTATATGTGAGACATATCTATAAACAATTTTATAGATAAATCTCATTAAAAATTTTTAACTTTGGCAGCTATTATATATACATATATATATATATATATATATATATATATATATATATATATATAAGAATGTAGTTTAATTCTTCCAAAGGATGTAAAACTGCATTGAAACTTATGTCCGCAAATGTTATCTTAACCATTTAAGAATCGGAAGTTTCGAAGCGCATTTTTTAATAGATGTGGGACTGACTTATAAATTTTGAAATTTTAACACTTTTTTTTTTTTTAAATAATTGTATAAAAATATATACATAGTAATAAAGGTGTTTCAAATCAATGAATTCAAAATGATTGCGTTAATACGAATATTGGGTAAAATTTTGTAGAATCATGAATCGTACACGCATTAAAATTTTAAAAGGCTGGCGGAGTTAAAATAACCAAAGTATTACACTACACTTAAGAAGTCACTATTACTAGCGAATGGCGGTATGTGTTAAAAAAAAAAAAAAAAAAAAAAAAAAAAAAACACCAAAATGTATCCACTTCTTAAAATGTTAATATGATGTTTGCTATTATGTGTTTAAGTATATCACTCATTCTTTCGATGTGATGTACACTCATTAAAATTTTGTATCTCTTCGTTTGTACTATCTATTGGGTTATTCGGAAAGTAATTTCGTTTTTTTTTTCCTTTAAAAATGAAAAATGATTATCTTATATTGTATAAATATTGTATCGGATTATATATTCTCCACTTTGATCAGTTCATTAGCGATCTCACGAGTTGTTATTTCACAGTTTTCATAAATCAATACTTTATTTTGTCTTTATTAATATAAACTGGTTTTTCAGAACGTAATACATCTTCAACGTGAAAATTACCGGAACAAGATTTGGTAAACCAGTATTGACACTGGCGCTCTTTAAATATACACATCGTATACTTTTTCATTTTCTGAACTGTATTTTCGTATTTTTGATAGCAAAAACAAAATATGCCGTAAATGTCGCTTCCGAGTTTTATTTGATAGGACACCAATTAAAACCAAAAAAAAAAAAAAAAAAAAAAGTTTCTTTTTTTTTTAATTGTAGGGAAACATTGCGAAAGGTAATAAATTATAAAACGGGGGAAAAAAATCAATTATACATATTTTTTTTTTAAGATTGCTTAGTTACAAATTCGCTTTCTTAGCTACAAATTACATGCTTTGTTTATCATAATACTGTTTTGTTTTATTACATGTGAGAATTTAAAATAAAAATTAGCTTTGTTTTTTTAATTATTAACCGAATAAGTTTCGCGTCTAATTATTTTAAATAAGTTAACTACTTATATTATATAAAATAGTATTAAATGTATTTGTTAAAAAAGTGTCAAAACAGGATATGCAAGCCGCTTAAAGTAGATTTCATATGGAACATTTGTTAAGTAATACAAATGTCTGAATTTCAATGTGTCTGAAATTCGAAATGTCTCAATTTCTAAGTGAATAAATTGTAAAATGTCTATTACTAATTTTTATGTGTCTAAACTGTAATATGTCTTAATTTCAGATATATCAACTTTATTCAGACACTTATCCCAGGTCAATATTAAAAATACACTTATGCGTCTTAATTTGAGACAGCACATGTGTCTTAAATTTTGCATGCAAAAGTGTTTCAGATATTTATGTGTCTGAATTGGTATTTAAGATACATTTCTGTCTTAATTTAAGACGTTTCTATTTACAGTGAATGAATTCAACATGCGGGGATAATTGACATGAAATTTTTTCGATTATATAGATATATAGATCGGTAAATAGAAAGATAAATTCAGACTAAGTTACTGCACAAGAAATCTTCGAATACCAAATCAGTTTTAAATGAGAAACATGCGTGCATTTGATTTATGAAGATATCATTTTTATAATTATATACCTTTAGTATATAATACGAAAAAATAAATAAAATAATAAATAAATAAATAAATAAAATAAATAAATAAAATTGTTTTACTGTGAAAATATTTTTGAAGCAAATTTCCAGGTTAAAAAAAAAAAAAAAAAAAAAAAAAAAAACTTGAAAACAAAAGTAAATTAATTATTTAGATCAAATAATCAAAGAAATAAAATAATAAATGTAAAAATATTTATTATTTATATCTTTATACACATGATGATGCATGCCACTATAAAATTCTTTATATTTATTAAAAGAGAATAATCATCAAAAACTTTTATTTTTACATAATATATCTACATATATGCATGTTAATTTTCCACAATCAAGCAAATAGCTTTAAAATTATTGAATAAACAAAGAATGAAAGAAAACATCTAAGAAAATTTACTGCTAAAAAAATAGTTCTGTATGTCTTTAACAAAATATCTTTTTTTTTTTTTTTTTTTTTTTTTTTTTTAGTTTTACCCATCATTCTATTTTAAAAACGCATGTTTCATCTTTTAATTTGTGCTAGGAGGGAAACTGTGTACACACACGATTTTTTTTTTTTTTTTTACTTTTATTTTATTTACTTTTATTTTTTTTTTTTTAACGAGAAATATGTTTAACAATTAAAGAAAAGAAAATCAGTTCAAAGCATGTAGTAAATTGCATTTTCAATCCGAACAATTTCCTTTGAAGAATGGTTCATCTTTAAAAGTATTTCTAAACTTTTACGTTACTTTATAATTAAAAAAAAAAAAAAAAAAAGTAATTTAAAGGAAATTAATAATTTCTTTTTATCATATGATATTCTTAGTGGCATTATGATGGGGTACAAAAGGTTTAAAAAAAAATGTCAGAAATGTGAAAATGTTCTTGTAAAACATTTCCATTTTAAGAATAATTACTTTTTTCTTTGATTGCTTTTCAAACAAAACTTTTTTTTTTTTTTTTGTAAAATGTATTTCTAAAGACAGATAGTCACATCATATTAAACTTAAAGTAAAAGCAAGTACTGCTAAAACGATAAAAAAAAAAAAAAAAAAAGAAAGAAAGAATGGATATAATTTCTTGAACGTTTCAAAAACGGTCGTAGCATTTTTAAAAATTTTTATTTGTTATTGTGAAGACATCTCTTTATATTTACCACCAATTTTGGTCCTAAAACAAACATCCACTTTAGACATAGCGTGGGTTTTAGGAGATTTTTCATTGCGTCCCTATTTACGTATGCATGTGCGTACGGATATGTATTTTTGTAACTCGCATAAATCAAAAACGGTTGGACATAGAACATTTTATTTTCATTTATTTTTTTTTTTTTTAACACATAGTAGCGCAAATCACTTTCTAGTCTTTATACAATTCTCCGTTTTAGAGATATCTATGAAAATCATATAATGATAAAGAATAATACTAATAAATAAATAAATAAAATTTTCTTTTTTAACAATACCGTGATACAATTTCTGCAGAGCTTAATGATAGATACCTTATAGACATAATTTGAAAGTTGTGGTTATTAATAATGTTGAAAGACGTTCGTAAAGATATAGACAAGTTCTAGTCGCAGAGTACTCTTTTTTTTATGAGATGCACTCAAAATAGTCTAATAAACTTGTCATTCGTTCCACATACAAGTTTTATATTCAATAATATTTAGAAAGGGTTTTTTGTACAGCAAGTCAATTGAACAACATTATTAAATTATTTGTATAAAAAAAATGCATTCAACATCAAAATTTTATTTTTATAAAATTGGAATAAAATGGAAAGTTAAAACAATTTGAAAATTAATTTTTGTTCAATTTTCCAAACGCCACATATAAACATGCCTGTGACAGCTGCAAACAACTCTTGTTTTTGAACAGTTATATTTATCTTATATAATTAAGAAATTCCCCTTTTAAAACAAACCAAAAATGTTGAAATAATGGTGTCGAAATTCGTCGGAGTTGGCCTCTTTGTAATATTGAATATATTGACAACACTTTATTTTGAAATGCGATGCCAACATTAATAATAATTATTTCTGACATTGTTAATTTACTGAACATAGCTTGAGATCTTACTAAATAAAAATTACTATGCTTTTTAGAAGAACATTCTTACTATTATAGTAAACTAACAAAACTATCCCTGTAAAAAGAAAAAAAAATAGAAATGTTCATTTTTAACTGTTCACATCTTATTAATAATATAGAAAATGTAACATCTGTTCTTTCAATGAAGAAGGGTCTTCCTGTCCTCCCGGTGCATCAGGTTCGCTCCCCAGGCGGTGGTTTTATAGATGCTGGATGGCCAATGCCGGGGCATGATTCTATACCAATATGGCGATTAGCTTCGGACATGGTTCGGAGCCCTTGTATCCTTGTTTTGAACATATCTGAAATACTACCAAATAATTTACAGCAGTACATAATAATAACATCCAAAATTATATATATATATATATATATATATATATATATATATATGCAAAACTAATATTTGTAGAAATTATAGTTCTGAATTTACTTTTATAGTAGCAATCATTAGTAATACATTTTTATTTTCTATTTTCGATGAAATAACAAAAAATTTGTTTTTAATAAAAAATTATATTCCGAATAATGATTGCTAAATGAAACCTGATAATATATATCGATTTTTTCCTTTTTCTTTTTTTTCTTTTTTAAGTCATAAATTTATCCGAATAAAATATTAACCAATTTCTTAAAAGGAAATAATGTATTTCATTATGGTTCGTTATGAATTACGTTGGCTAATGAAAAATTATTTGAACCACATACTTTATTTCTAAATTTTAATTAATTGACCGTTCCAAGTTCCGTAATTGAAATTCTGTATTCATATTCATTTATTAATGAAAGTCAATTTCTCCATATATATATATATATATATATATATATATATAATTAAAATCTGTCATAAAAATTATTAAAGATCTATTACCTTACAATTAATTGCAATTTCTCATACGTTTTATCGCTTATTTTATGGACAATATATACTCCCTTTCATTCCACGCAGAGAATAAAGGCTGTATTTCTTATATATATATTCTTTACTACATTTTTTCTTTGTCATTAAAATGAATAACGAATTTCAATGCAGTTACGGATTAATAGAAAGAAATAAAAATTGTATATTCTATCAATTTCTTAATAAAGTACCAAATGTAACTAGTAAATCAAAAAAAAAAATTATCTTCACAATTTATCAAATATTAATTAGAACATTTAGAGTAACGTAAATTCTACTACAGTATAACAAATAAAATTTATTTTTGTTACATACGTTCGTATTTCCACATCTTAAACAATTTAATGTTTTTTTTTTTTTTTTTTTTTTTTTTACAGTCAACAAAAGCCTCTGTTCGGGAGCGAACCATATTCGGAATGCGGGATTTTTTTTTTTTTTTTAATCAAATTTGAAATGATCAAAACTCAGTCAGATGCTGCTTGCGTAACAATAGATTAAACTTCGTAAATGGAATCATTTTTATTTATTAACGCGCTTTCATTACCTTCACCTGTATGTATGTTTGTACGTTTGTAACCGCTCTAGGAGCAAACAAACAATCCATATTGTAAAAAAAGACTTTCCCTACGTGAACGGCGTTGCGTTGAGGTATAGCTTTGCGCTACGAACCTAAATGTCTAGCGTTCGATCCCAGTTAGGGGAGGTTTTTTTTAAATTTTTTTTGTTTAATTCTGAATTATTTTAATTAAAGAATTAAATGTATGTAAATATTATGGTGTGTCATTCTTTTCTGCATTTTAATACTAAGATAGATATTTTGTGCTTTTTAGTTCACATTTCTATAAAAACGTGTTCTTTAATTTTTTAAAACTATAATATTATTAAATTTATGAAATGAATGAAGGTCGTGAATCAACCTTGAACGCTTCGCTGTTCACCATATTTAAAGGGAACGCTTTTCTATATCGCTTTATAATAAAAAAAAAAAAAAAAAAAAATGCAAGTAAATACATCATGAAATTGCTCTGAATACTTTGTATATTATTTTCATACATTCTAAGCATAGTTGTTCAAATTTACATAAGAATGACTAAACCTATTCGTATTAACCAAATTTCTTTTAAGGAAATTAAAATTACTTTCCCTTTTCGTAAAAGAAAAGAATACATGATATGCTTATAACCTATTATATAAATGAAATTTCGTAAGGAAAAAAAAAAAAAGTGAAATGAAGAAAATAAATGCCTTTAACCTTATTTACTGAAACGTAAGTCAAAATATGTTCCTTTTATGCAACAGAAATCGATCCAATTTCTAAGTTAATAATGCCTATGTCAAAAATATACTTCGGGTGAAATATTTTTCGAAAAACTTTTCTGTTCATTATACATAAACTTCTGTTTTCAGAAATAAACCTATGCAATTTGTTTTACACACTTAAGATAAACATATTGTTCATCTTGCTGCAGATAATTTTTTTAGACGTCTATGCTGTGACATAAATTTATGACTTAGTGGGTAATTTAATACAAAAGTAATAGAAATTATATATATATATATATATATATATATTTATAAGTTTATTTATCAGAATGTACATATATAAATTTATAGTATATATATATATATATATATATATATATATATATATATATATATATATAAGAAATTATAATATATGTTTTCAGTCATATAAAAGTTGAAAATATGTAACAAAAGTAACTAAAGAAAAACTTACGAGAAAATTAATAAATGTGAAACAATTCATAAGTTAAACTTACTGCAAAAACATATATATATATATATATATATATATATATATATATATATATATATATTAGGGTGTCCCTTAAAAGAGGGAGAAATTTAATTTTCTTTTTTTTTTCTTGTGTGTGAAATTACATACGCATACACTTTACATTTTTTCTATTTGACCACAAGCACTTTTTTAACAATATATCAGCTTTGTGGATAATGTTAATACGCGCCGAATTGACGGGAATATCCTAATTCAGATATTAAGATTTTTCCGACAATTTGGCACATGTTAAATATTATCCTTGAGAGCTGATATTTAGCAAAAAAGTGGTTAGTTTCAAAGAGAATAAAAAATAGAGGGTATGCGTATCGGATTTTAAAAAAATTAGAAAAACAGAAACAGAAACAAAATTTCACACTCATATAAGGGACACTCTATTTTATGTATATATATATATATATATATATATATATATATATTTATATATTTATTTATAAATAAATATATACCTATTTACTAAAAACTGGTATAATTATATATTTCACAGTAGAAAAAAATAAAAGTGTTACACGTTTGGAATATTTCAAGGGAAATTGTTTAAAAAAAGTTTATATATTTAATAAATACATATATATATATATATATAATCTTTTTAAAAATGAATTTTATAAAATGATATAAAAATAATGATTAGTATAATAAAACGTAAAACAGAGAAAGCTAGCGCTAAAACCTGCTTAGCTAAACAATGTTTTTGTTAAAAAAGAAACTTTTAAAACAAATATCTATGTATATGAAATTAAAATAAGCGTTTAATCATTAGAAAAACCAACAGGAGATTTAAAAACCAATGCGCATATTTCTTGCTAAAGGAAATGTAAAACTTGATTATAGGAATAATTTAACAAATGAAATGAAATAAAACCCAAAAAAAACACAAAAAGTCTTCACATGTCGGAGTTAAAGAGAAGTTTCTGAAAGGATAGTAGCAAATAGCTAATAACTATCGTTGGCCTCCAACTTCTCACCAAACAGAAAACCACCTTTAACAAAATATAAATCAAACAGATCTGCAATAGAAAAAATCGAAAGAGGAAAGCACTGAAACATTCGGTTAAAATTTAAGACGTAATAGTTAATTTACAAGAATTTTAAGAGCTATTTTTTAATCATACTCATTATTGTATAAAACACGAATTATTTTAAACTGCGCGAACAGATGAAAGGGGAAAAAATACTAAAGAAATCCTACAATCAAGGTCGTTAACCAAAAGATTTACAGCTTATTTTTTTTTTTTTTTTTTTTTTTTTTAGGGGGGAAACAAACTTAAAATTTATTATAATAATACGTAAAATACAGAAAGCTAGCTCGAAAAGCTGCTTAGCCATAATATGTTTCTTAAATAAGAAATTTTTAAAAACGAATTTTATAAAATGATATAAAATTAATGATTGTTATAACAATAAATACATGAATATTTGTTTTAAAAGTCTCTTATTTTTAAAAACATTCTTTAGCTAAGCAGCATTTCGCGCTAGGCTTTCCTGTTTTACGTTTTATAATAATAATCATTAATGTTCTAAATAAAAAGTAACCATTTCAATATTTTAGAATTTATTTAAAAATATGTTTTATTTAACATTAAATTTTAAAACTTAATTTAAAATTTATTTAAAATCTGGTATATTTTAGGTCTGTTTATTTATTTTGTAACGCTAATCTATATGATCGATGTTCGAAACTTTAAATAATTATTTCTCTTAATCTTCTTTCACTTTTCTTTAATAACTTATCAATTTACTGTTTCTTATTAAGTTTGTGATTTATACATGTATTTAACTTTAATTTTTGAATTATATTTCTTATGATCTTAAAATTTTGTTATTTTCTTATTTTAATCCTCAATGTTTCGAATCTTTATTAACTTGAGTTTACTATTAAAATTTTAACATGCTCAAAATCTTCTCATCACTTCGTTAAAATACATTAATCTTTTTCCAAAATCCATTTGTATTAAAAATGATACATTTATTTACTTTAAATGCCTAATATTTTATAAGATATTCTAGATCAAAGTTTTAAAATATTTATCAAATTTACTTATTTTTCTGGCTTAGCCTTATTGATTTCCTTTTCATAACTACAGTTGTTGCCATCTTTAAAATATTTAAAACTAGCAGGCTACGCCCGCTTCGCTGGTCACTATATTTAAATGAATTTTCAAAAGAATTGGATCAGTATTTATTTTTTACATCACATTGCAAATAAAAATTAAAAAAAAAAAAAAAAAAAAGAAAAGAAAAGAAAAAAGAAATTGCTTTAGATCTCGCTTTTTCGGGTACCCGTTGCCTAAGGCAGCTCTTTTTTCTGCCCGTACTGCATCGAGTCCAGTTTCCCACTGTCTACAGAAAGGTCTTTCTCGGGCACTTCAATCTGGATATTTATCGACGACTTGTGGATTTTCTGTTACTTAAGAACTACGATTTTAAAGATGACTGTATCTCAGCATCTATTATATATTTTAGTTTTTGAATCATGTGTTTTATAGTCCCCGTTATTTACACTATATTACGATTTGATTCCGAACAGTGCAATAAAATAAAATAAAAAAGTAGATTTTCTTTTAAAAGGAATTAAATACATGAAAAACGAATTTTAATCAGTTTATCCTTTCTACTATAAACTACCATTTTTTTCACCCATTAAATATTATAAATAATAATAATAAAAAAAAAAAAAAAAAAAAAAAAAAAAAAAAAAAGATTTTAAAGGAATTAATTAAAAAAATGAAAAATAAAAAGTTGCTATAGTATAAAATTTATACATAAACGTAACAATTTATTTCTATTGCATTACCATTTGATTTTCAATAAATATAACAATAATAATGATAAAGAAAAAAAGAAAAAAAAAGAAAAAAAAAAGAAAATCGCCTTCAAATGAATGCATTAAATAAAAAATGAATTGCATAATAGCCGTTGCTAAGATACGCAGACGATTACAACCGGAGAATAAATTCATGAAAAATGAAACATTAAAGCCAATATTTAAAATCGAAAAAACATTAATTTAAAAAGTTCAAATTCGAAATTCGAAAAAATCTCGATGAGGTGCTCACCTGCGGGGTCCCAGGTACCTACATGCCAAATTTGGAAGCTCTACGATCAGTAGTGTGAGCACCAGAGCGCAGACAGACACACACACACACAGACAGATACACACACAGACACACACACAGACACTTCTCTTTATTTATATAGATTATGAGACCAATCTACATTAAAATTATCCATAATAGCATTATACATTATCCATAATAGCATTATATTTCATGCCTCCGTAAAAAAATGATTTTAAAATCGTCTGCTTCTTTTATACTTTTATTTTAAAAGAATTTTAATAAAAATTGAATTACATATTAGTCATTTTAGTATTTTAATCCAAAATAGCTTATGACCATAAATAAGTCTCAAGGTCAAACGTTGTCCATTTGCGGCTTAGACTTGGAAAATCCGTGCTTTTCCCATTGACGATTTTATGTTGCATAGTCGCGTGTGCAAAACCATCAAATCTATTTGTGTTAGCAAGAGACAGGTTAACCAAAAATATTGTGCACCGATTACCGCCGAATTAAATTAAAATTGAATTTTTTTTTAAATTCAAAATGATGAAAATAATCTACGCTACCTACCTCATTTATAAATTATTTGTTATACGTTATCAACTAAGAACTTTGTAAATTACACATTTAATTCAAACTATACTTGGATATATGAGATGAATAAAACATAAAATTTTATGGGTTTTTGTGCTTAATATCAGCTCTATGAAAATTTTTATCTATCGCTTCCAAAATTTGACCTAAGTTTGAAATCTCAATCCCGTGGGTTTGTACATCGGCTACAACGTTTTCGTCTTTATTCGTAAATAATAATATGCTGTACTGAATAGTTTACTGCATTTTAATTCAACGTATAACTTAGCCACACCAAAGCGTGGCGAGGTCTGCTAGTAAATTATATGTACACCGTTCTGGCTTGTTTGTTTGTGTAAATATAAGTTTTGTGAATCGAATTTTGTAAATTTAATATCAACTACGACGATCATTGATAATACTATAAAGTATATATTTTGTGGACAAAATGCACTTAAAAAAATGTTAAATTTACGTCAGTAGCAATAAAAAAATTGCCTTGCCGTTTTGAAGTATCATCAGTGCAAACCGGTCCTCATTAAATCACGGATAATATTGAATTTGTGAATGAAAGATTATTAAATGAAGAATATCAAGAGCAGTTTTATAAGTTATTCACAGCCATTAAAATACCTTCTAATTTTCAAAAACTCGAGCAACAGGAAAGTTCTAGAATATAGATGAATATTTTATCATCATAAAATGTTTTATCAGCAACTTGAATGGCAAAAAAAAAAAAAAAAAAAAAAAAAAAAAAAAACTGATGTCAATAGAGCTATAATTGCAATCTTCAATAAGACATATAAGGTATCAGATACACAACAGCCCTACTCGTTGAATGTTCTTAATTACAATGCTTGTTGCTTGCCACCATGTCAATATCAGTTACTGCAACACTTATCACGAACAAGATATATTGCATGCTTGTGGAGGAATTAACATAATCAAAACAGCATCGACATTTCCCCAATATTATTACTGGTAGACAAATGTAAAATGATAATTGGTAATGACTTTGTTCGTTGGAAATCAGTTACCCGAAGCGTATGGAGATGTAGTCATAACATCTGGTATTCTAAGAAATACTCCAGATTCAGTTATATGTCCTTTTTAAATTTTTAATAATACGATTTTCATGAAATAAATAAAATATTGTTAAATAGTATAACGATTAATTATTTTTACAGATATGCAAGCTGAAGTTGAAATTAATGACCAAATCAATTCAGACTTGCAGTACGATGATAATTCCACGGAAGAAAAAAAAAAAAAATTAATATTTTTATTTTTATTTATTTATTTATTTATTGTACATTATAATTAAAATAAATAGATTTTTTTATTTGCATGCTATTTTCCGTGCATTTTATTTGTCACATTTAGTGATGATGAAAAAAAAAATCTAAAAAGAAATATTTTTATTTAAGACTGGGATTGCGGTGCCTCGGTCTTACGATTGATCTTAATCTTACGATTCGTCGTACAAATGGGCGTGTTTAAGAACGATCTTAATTTGGTATTGCGATGCCTCAAGTGTAAGTTCTCCGCGTGTCCTCGTAAGAGAAAGCCAACCAGCCAATGGGAGACGCAAAGCGTGCTATGTTGTGATTGCGCGCGCATCCAGTTACGATTCGATAAAGATAACTCTGAGGCTGTCGTAAGATAGTGAGACACTGCAATACGAATTGCGTTTTGTTTACATCTTAACACAGGATTTACGCTTAACGTAGTCTTAAGCGAATCACCGAAATCCCAGCCTTTTTTTTTTTTTTTTTTTTTTTCAAATTGTCAGATTAAGAAAATCTTTCCAAATAATAGTCAGATTATGGGACAGTACGATTAGGACATCAAGCTCTATCGCCTGTATAATAATTTGACGCGCTCAAGTAATTCAAAATGGAGATTTTTTTTTTTTTTTTTTTCCCAAAAAGCCGCCTCGATCTTGCGTTATGTCCTTATCGTCAGTCTTGAATGGGAGCTTCTTTCGGGTTCCCTTAACATTCTCTCTGAATATCTGACGTGCTTGAATATAAATATAAATATATATATATATATTTTTTTCCGTTTTCTACCCTTCCGTATAGCCACCCCCACCATGCAAATCGGCAGATTAACATACTTCCAATATCAGACACACGTGGTGCATATACACTATCAATATCTGACGCGCTCGGGTATTTCCATATGAATATTTTGTTTTACATTTTTTAAAACCGCTAGACCCTCCCCTCACCGGTGAAAATTGGTACACCATATATATATATATATATATATATACATATTCCTAACATGTAATCTTCAAAATCCAATACTTCCCTACGACGCTCGAGTAAATCATCATTTTGCATCGTGGTCTCCCATACTATTATTGGTAAAAGAAAGTAAAAAGAAAAGAAATAATCTGGTGTGTCACTCACACGACTTCCTCTTACCCTGAAATTTAATACTATAAATACGGGTTTGAGATTAAGAGGTAAGATAACGAGTACTGTTATATAAACCTATGTTAAAACATTTCAAAATATGCTTCGGAATAGTTTTATTTGATAATTCGTGTTGTATGAGGGGGGCTAGCGCCTCCCTCAATTCCCCGTTTCATTACTGCACCTACATTTATATAGAGTTTAAATCTGTTCTTCAGATTAAAAAAATAATTTAAAATTATTCAGACGACTTTCAGACGCAACATTCTTTGGAACTTATTAGTTTTAATCAAACTTTTCCAGCAACAAACTTATATTAAATTGAAAATACAACTTTTGGATCTTCTGAAATAATTCGGTTTTCAGTTACTCTGAGACATACAGACTAAGATCAAACGTAAAAAAATCGTTTTGTAATCAGGAACCCTCGAAACGTGTATATATCCATAAAACAAACGATGCATATTTAATTTAAAAACATACATTATTTATCATATGTCTATAAGGAATTCATTTCAATTCCTGAGCAGCTTTCCTGGACAGAGTAAAATATTAAAAACAGACACAGATAAAGACCAAACGTTAAGAAAGTTTACTTCGGTAATCAGGAAGCCTCAATACGTGTAAATATACAATATATATATGTATATCGCTTTATTAAAAACATACATTGAATACCATATGTCTATGAGTATTTATTTCAATTCCTGAGCAGCATTCCTGAACATGGTAACATATTACAGTAAAGCACTTCTACTAACAATAAAAAATTAAGTTATCACTTAAATATTTGCAACCTTGTATATCTTTTGAAGATTGTGTACAAACCACAAGGTGCACTTTAACTCAATCCTATAGTAATAACACACGGCTAAACCTGAAATACACTTCCATCAATTTTTAACTATTGTCGCACTATAATCCTATAATCCAGTTCTTTTGTGTAGTGCAGTAAATGAACAGTGAATGATAACTCTACCATATTCTGCGTGAGACACGCTTTTATGCTTAATATATATATATATATATATATATATATATATATATAAATAATCTACGCTACCTACCTCATTTATAAATTATTTGTTATATGTTATCAAATAAGAACTTTGTAAATTACACATTTAATTCAAACTGTACTTGGATATATGAGATGAATAAAACATAAAATTTTATGGTTTTTTGTGTTTAATATCAGCTGTATGAAAATTTTTATCTATCGCTTCCAAAATTTGACCTAAGTTTGAAATCTCAATCCCGTGGGTTTGTACATCGGCTACAACGTTTTCGTCTTTATTCGTAAATAATAATATGCTGTATTGAATAGTTTACTGCATTTTAATTCAACGTATAACTTAGCCACAGCAAAGCGTGGCGAGGTCTGCTAGTAAATTATATGTACACCGTTCTGGCTAGTTTGTTTGTGTAAATATAAGTTTTGTGAATCGAATTTTGTAAATTTAATATCAACTACGACGATCATTGATAATACTATAAAGTATATATTTTGTGGACAAAATGCACGTAAAAAAATGTTAAATTTACGTCAGTAGCAATAAAAAAATTGCCTTGCCGTTTTGGAGTATCATCAGTGCAAACCGGTCCTCATTAAATCACGGATAATGTTGAATTTGTGAATGAAAGATTATTAAATGAAGAATATCAAGTGCAGTTTTACAAGTTATTCACAGCGATTAAAATACCTTCTAATTTTCAAAAACTCGAGCAACAGGAAAGTTCTAGAATACAGATGAATATTTTATCATCATAAAATGTTTTATCAGCAACTTGAATGGCAAAAAAAAAAAAAAAAAAAAAAACTGATGTCAATAGAGCTATAATTGCAATCTTCAATAAGACATATAAGGTATCAGATACACAACAGCCCTACTCGTTGAATGTTCTTAATTACCATGCTTGTTGCTTGCCACCATGTCAATATCAGTTACTGCAACACTTATCACGAACAAGATATATTGCATGCTTGTGGAGGAATTAACATAATCAAAACAGCATCGACATTTCCCCAACATTATTACTAGTAGACAAATATAAAATGATAATTGGTAATGACTTTGTGCGTTGGAAATCAGTTACCCGAAGCGTATGAAGATGTAGTCATAACATCTGGTATTCTAAGAAATACTCCAGATTCAGTTATATGTCCTTTTTAAATTTTTAATAATACGATTTTCATGAAATAAATAAAATATTGTTAAATAGTATAACGATTAATTATTTTTACAGATATGCAAGCTGAAGTTGAAATTAATGACCAAATCAATTCAGACTTGCAGTACGATGATAATTCCACGGAAGAAAAAAAAATATTTTTAATATTTTTATTTTTATTTATTTATTTATTTTTTGTACATTATAATTAAAATAAATAGATTTTTTTATTTGCATGCTATTTTCCGTGCATTTTATTTGTCACATTTAGTGATGATGAAAAAAAAAATCTAAAAAGAAATATTTTTATTTAAGACTGGGTTTGCGGTGCCTCGGTCTTACGATTGATCTTAATCTTACGATTCGTCGTACAAATGGGCGTGTTTAAGAACGGTCTTAATTTGGTATTGCGATGCCTCAAGTGTAAGTTCTCCGCGTGTCCTCGTAAGAGAAAGCCAACCAGCCAATGGGAAACGCAAAGCGTGCTATGTTGTGATTGCGCGCGCATCCAGTTACGATTCGATAAAGATAACTCTGAGGCTGTCGTAAGATAGTGAGACACTGCAATACGAATTGCGTTTTGTTTACATCTTAACACAGGATTTACGCTTAACGTAGTCTTAAGCGAATCACCAAAATCCCAGACTTTTTTTTTTTTTTTTTTTTCAAATTGTCAGATTAAGAAAATCTCTCCAAATAATCGTCAGATTATGGGACAGTACGATTAGGACATCAAGCTCTATCGCCTGTATAATAATTTGACGCTCTCAAGTAATTCAAAATGGAGATTTTTTTTTTTTTTTTTTTTTTTTTTTTTTCCTAAAAGCCGCCACGATCTTGCGTTATGTCCTTATCGTCAGTCTTGAATGGGAGCTTCTTTCGGGTTCCCTTAACATTCTCTCTGAATATCTGACGTGCTTGAATATAAATATAAATATATATATATATTTTTTTTCCGTTTCCTACCCTTCCGTATAGCCACCCCCACCATGCAAATCGGCAGATTAACATACTTCCAATATCAGACACACGTGGTGCATATACACTATCAATATCTGACGCGCTCGGGTATTTCCATATGAATATTTTGTTTTACATTTTTTAAAACCGCTAGACCCTCCCCTCACCGGTGAAAATTGGTACACCATATATATATATATATATATATATATATATATATACATATTCCTAACATGTAATCTTCAAAATCCAATACTTCCCTACGACGCTCGAGTAAATCATCATTTTGCATCGTGGTCTCCCATACTATTATTGGTAAAAGAAAGTAAAAAGAAAAGAAATAATCTGGTGTGTCACTCACACGACTTTCTCTTACCCTGAAATTTAATACTATAAATACGGGTTTGAGATTAAGAGGTAAGATAACGAGTACTGTTATATAAACCTATGTTAAAACATTTCAAAATATGCTTCGGAAGAGTTTTATTTGATAATTCGTGTTGTATGAGGGGGGCTAGCGCCTCCCTCAATCCCCCGTTTCATTACTGCTCCTACATTTATATAGAGTTTAAATCTGTTCTTCAGATTAAAAAAATAATTTAAAATTATTCAGACGACTTTCAGACGCAACATTCCTTGGAACTTATTAGTTTAAATCAAACTTTTCCAGCAACAAACTTATATTAAATTGAAAATACAACTTTTGGATCTTCTGAAATAATTCGGTTTTCAGTTACTCTGAGGCATACAGACTAAGATCAAACGCAAAAAAATCGTTTTGTAATCAGGAACCCTCGAAACGTGTATATATCCATAGAACAAACGATGCATATTTAATTTAAAAACATACATTATTTATCATATGTCTATAAGGAATTCATTTCAATTCCTGAGCAGCTTTCCTGGACATAGTAAAATATTAAAAACAGACACAGATAAAGACCAAACGTTAAGAAAGTTTACTTCGGTAATCAGGAAGCCTCAATACGTGTAAATATACAATATATATATGTATATCGCTTTAAAAAACATACATTGTATACCATATGTCTATGAGTATTTATTTCAATTCCTGAGCAGCATTCCTGAACATGGTAACATATTACAGTAAAGCACTTCTACTAACAATAAAAAATTAAGTTATCACTTAAATATTTGCAACCTTGTATATCTTTTGAAGATTGTGTACAAACCACTTTAACTCAATCCTATAGTAATAACACACGGCTAAACCTGAAATACACTTCCATCAATTTTCAACTATTGTCGCACTATAATCTAGTTCTTTTGTGTAGTGCAGTAAATGAACAGTGAATGATAACTCTACCATATTCTGCGTGAGACACGCTTTTATGCTTATAATATATATATATATATATATACAGTACTGGCCATAATGGATGACTCACTTGTTTTTTCCCATTCATAGTGATGTATTGGCGCCAGATGTTCGTTTTGGCTGTCTGCCAAAGTGCAGGTTATCTTGCTTGGCATTTCGTTAGTTTATTAGTTGTGTTCGCCATGTGTTGACGTACAAATTTTTACAGAAGGGGGAAATAGTATAAAAATGCCTGGTAAAAGAATTTTATGCGAAATGCATGCACAAATAAAGATTCTGAGCGAAGACGGTTATTGCACTCGGGAAATAGCTGCCAGATTATAATTGGCACAAAAGACAGTTTCCAGGTCTATAAGGAATTTCGAAACAACCAGAATTTATGGATATTCAAAGCCAAAAGGTCGTCACAAGAGCACAAGCAAGCGCATGGATGAGTCCATAATTTTGGCAGCGAAGAAGTCACCCAGAAAATCAGCGACAGCAATCCAAGCTGGTTTACCAAAACATGTTAATATCCCTAGCCAAAGGACAATCCGCAGGAGGCTATTCAATGCCAATTTAAAGTCCTAAAGCCTACTAAAAAGCCTAAATTGTCTCTTAAAAACATTACTGACCGGCTGACATTTTGTAAAAAGTATCAGGGTTGGACTGCGGAGCAATGGAAACATGTGATGCTTTCAGACGATACTCAAGTATCGCAGTTTTATGCATTTTGCAGAAACATACAATGGCCTCCCAATAAAAGAGACTGTCAGCGCTACATTATTCCCACCATGAAGAATGCTGCAAAACCCATGGTCTGGGGAGCCATTTATGCCAAAGAAAGTTGTGGAATGTTGCTCATGCCTGAAGGCACATCGATTAATGGAATTGTTTATCTCGATGTGCTAAAATAGAAGTTACCACCGTTTATGAATATCAACCAGTGCACACACTTCACACATGATGGAGCACCTTGCCACCAGACTAAATCTGTTAAAACATGGATTGCAAAGCAGGGGCTTCAGATCCTTGGGCCGTGGCCCGGAAATTCCCCGGATCTAAACCCAATCGAAAACTGTTAGGTAATTTTAAAGCGCAAAGTTGCTGAGCGTAACCCCACTTCACTTTCGGACATAAGAGAAACTGTAAAATAAGTGTGGATTACAGAAATTACACCAAAACTATTGCGAAAAAATATGTATTTCCATGCCTGATCGTATCGAAGCTGTATTGAAAAAAAAAAGTTTTCCACACGAAATATTGAACCATTTCTCAATTATGTATATATACTGTGCTTAAATAACTAAAATTAATAATTCCCATAAAATAAATACTTAATTAAATGCAATTATTCTTGTGCATTCATAAACATCACAGTTTTTTGTGGTGAGTCATCCATTCTGGCCAATACTGTATATATATTAATTTCATTTGGTTTAGTGCAGTCTATAGATGTTAAACTTTACTTGCCTGCAATTTCCCCCATAGACGTAATGTATTTGAATTTTCTTGGATGTCCCTGTACACGTACCATTTGCTTCTTCTCAGCAAAAAGCTTAGTGTAGCATCCCTATATCATACACATTTAGAATACCAAGTTTGAAATTTCAGCCATCATTTGTTCTTGAGATATGCTCGTAACATACACACACACACACAAACTCAGACCAACCGCTAAAAACATGATTTTTCGGATTCAGAGGATCTCAAAAGGTGTAAATATAACAAAATATTGCTTTTCAAAATTTGACCCAAAAACAATACTTTCTCTACCTTATGGGTATATGTAAGGGAAAGTAAATAATCTGGTTTGTCACGAACACGACTTTCTCTTACCCTGAAATTTAATACTTTAAATACAGATTGGATATTAAGAGGTAATATAAATAGTACTGTTATGTAAACCTATGTTAAATAATTCAAAAAAGGCTTAGGAAGAGTTTTATATGATAATTAGTTCTGAGTGAGGGAGTTGCCGCCCCCTTCAACCCCCCGTTTCATTAATATACAAAAATCAAGCGATGAATATTTAGCTTAAAATATACATTAATTATCATATCGCTATGAGGAATATATTTCAATTCCCGTACAGCTTTCCTGGAAATGGTAAAATATTATTAGTAAAACACATTCACTAACAACAGATAACTAGTGTGTTTTGGCCACCACACGACTTTCTTCTATATTTTCCTATACAAATTCACTCAGTAAAAATAATTTATTAAAATTATTATTTAAAATAATTATATTCAATGATTATGCACACACTTTCCATATTAGAAAACTAGTACAACACAAAAAAAAAAAAAAAAAAAAAAAAAAGAATTTATTCTCAATGTTACATTTTTTTTTTCTTGTTTTTTTTTAAATGAAAAAAATCTATAACTATATTTTAAATTATCGCAGACCGATGGTTCAACCATTCGTTTTAAAGCTAATGGCGAGCTCTTTTGAAAGATACCCATCAAGAAAATTTACTCCCCTCGAGAGGGGACTTCCCTCCAGGGGTGTGGCGAGGCTCCTACAGTCGGTAACAAAGGTGTCCGATTACTAGCAAAAATTCCTATATAAAAAAAGTACCCTTAATACTGTTTTGATAAATAAATCCTTGTCGAATCACGTTCTTATTCAGTCTAAGAACAGGATTCGACAAGGATTTGTCGGTGTTCGGACACTTTAGTTACCGACTGTACATACACACCTTTTTTTTGCCAGTTGAATCTATCTACTGCACAAAATATATATTCGTTTCATTTGGTTTAGTGCAGTCTATAAGTGTTAAACTCAACTTACCTGTACTATCTCCCATAGACGAAATGTATCTGAATAATTTTGAGTGATGCTATCCTCGAACCATTTGCTTCATCTCAACGAAAAACCTAATATAGCATCCCTATATGATACGCATTTAGAATGCCAAATTTGGAATTTCTGCTACTATTTGTTCTTGAGATATGCTGAGAACAGGCACACACACACACACACACACACACTGACCATTTGCTAAAAACATGATTTTTGTATTCGGAGGACCTCAGAACATGTATATATACAAAAAATTCACGTTCAAAAATTTGACCCTAAAACAATACTTTCTCGACCCTATGGGTAAGAGAAAGTAAAAAGGATAACTTTAGCTTATATACTTATTTTTTATACAATATTAAATTCCAATAAATTCACACAATATACCTTATTTAATAATTATATTTTAATTAATTACATGATCCTCAATGATTAAATAGAATCTTTCTCACTAACAAACAAAAGCCCCATTTCTTATACTTGACACTTTAAGGCACTCCATTGAGGTAATCATTATACACCAAAACACAAAGTAAGAGTAATAAAACTACATTCCACAGCAAGATTAATTAACTTGTTATTACTTTTTCTATAGAAAGTGGTTGTTAAAAATTAAAAGATTAATATGATGATATCATCAATTATATGATTTTTTTTTTTTTTTTTTTTTTTTTTTTTGTTAAGTGTATTAGATATTAATATGTTCAGCTGTTTGTTAAGCAATTTTTGGAAAAAATAATTATGATTAAAAAAATCGAGTCACAATTTATTTCCTTATAAAACAAATTAACTTTTCAAATTTTAAGCGAAAAACAAACGCGCGTACACAAACACACACACACACACACACACACACACATATATATATATATATTTCCCTAATGCGTACGTTAATGCAAATATAAATAATGCAAATATAAATAAATTTACACAAAAATAATAAACAATTTGGATTCATTGATTAGGATTCATTGGAAGCATTGCTTCGCACTTATCATTTCAGAAGCTTTTTATTGAAATTGGATTTTGTCATTGTGTCTTCATGCCACACTGAAAAACGAGGGGTCTCCTCTGTAGTGTAAATATGAATGTTGTGAAACACGACAGTGTTTAATGTAATCATTTAATATTAATTTAATCATTTTTCAGTTATTTTAACAAATCCAAATTATTAGATCGCATTTTATCCAAAATTTATTTAAGTTTCATTAGCTTCCCGTTTCGACCCAGTAAGTTTACTTCTCGGCGACGCACAAAATTCACTCAGTGCTTCTTCCTTGCTTTCCCCTTCCTTCCTGCCGGTTCTGGAGGCTTGGTTTCGTCCTCCCGTGAGCGCGCGTTCTGATTGGCCGCTAGTGCCGTGACGTTTTTCAGCTCGCGGACCTGAGAGTAGAAAAACTTCTCTCTCGAGCACTTGGATATCTGAACACCTAAGAGAAGGTCGCGTTCGCCGGTCGCCGCACGGTTTTCGCGTGCGCGCACCGCGGGCCCTTCGTGGCTTCGCCGCGTTGACTTTAGCAGTTATAAATTAATTATATTATAGCCTGAAACAGTGTATTTTTATAAAATAAATTAATAGTTTTTATCATCAAGGAATCACGGAGCAGGAAAACAATGACCATTCGTTTTTGGACAAAAATTGAAGAGGATGCAAGGAGATTGCGAATTAACAAACGTGCATTCCTCGTAATCGACACGTGTGCCTTCAGTAATTAAATATTGAATTAATCTAGCGCCAACATTTGGTATATTTACAAAATAATCATATATTTCGATATAATAGTGATTTCGTAATATTATGCACGGACAATTGTGTGTTTACCACGATTATGCACCCAGATGGAAATGGATTCCGACTTGGATCTCACTGGAGTAAATGGAAGAAGCCGATGTTGACGACGTACCACAGGCTCGCACCCCGTCCCTATATTGAGCTCAATAAAAATTAGTAAATGTTTACTTTTGTCTCCAGTTCCTTTGAATCCGTCAAGTTATGGTATGTACTTTTTTATCTCAATTTTATTAATTCTTCAAAGCGTGGACCTCAACAGCGATGTAAACAATGATAGAACCTGGAAGTCGATCATCAGTTTTCGTGTGCATTGGATCTAGTTAGCTATTTCTAATCACAATGTTCAGTGAAACTTTTGAACTTAATTTTGTTAATCGTCATAGCTATAGTTTATACATATTCTGTTATTACCATAGAATGCTAAACTTAAAATTCCAATTTTATGTCGCGAGCAGCCCAAGTCTGATTCTCGACAATATGGTGCCGTGTTTAGTTTCGCACGAGGCACCACGCGTGTATTTCGTTCTTAAAAGTCACTTTATGGAAGAGTTACAAAAGAAAATTTTATTTGAAAAATTAATATTATTAGTTACTTGCCGTTTCCTCTTCTAAGAACCTGTTGTGTCCTACAATCAATGCAGTTAATTGCATTACCCTCATACAAAGATGAAAGCGACACCATTGTGGCATCCATTAATCGGAAGACGTTCCTGATGATGGACAGTCAGCTATGGACCTGCCGGACAGATTTATACAATACTATGCTTCTTATGCAGTGTGAGCAAGGAGTGACTGCCATATAATATCGTTTAATTCTACAACTTTCGGCAAAATATATCCTTTTTATACAGTTTCCACAGATTTAATTTTTCTCTAATATTTTTTTTTTCCTTTTTAATGTACAGCTTACCGTTAGGACTGTGACCAGAAGAAAAGGCAATGCAAATTTTAATGTGGAGCTGAGATTTCTACTTATATATATATATATATATATATATATATATATATATATATATAAATTTTTTTCTTTACCAATTTTTTTAAATTCTCAAAATTGCATCAGTGTCATCTTCCATGATGTTCAGGTATAACTTCGTATTATATACCAGTTTTATGCATTTATTGTTTTATTATTCACAGGGTGTTCGGCCAACAAATTTTTTTTTACATGATATATGTTATATTTGTGGTACTCATTTTATTATTTTTCGTGTTTTCAGTATTAGACTAGTATCATATTTTTTAGATTTTTTTTTTCCAATACTTTTATATATCTATATGCTTATATGTTCCTTTTATTTTATTTTCATTACTAACCTAGTTACTTTACAGGCATTATTTTAGTATTCACGAGTAGTGAATTTGTTTTATGCTTCGCTCAATATTTGGGGACGTGATATACCTATAGTAACTCATATATAGAAATTTTTCTAAGTATTTTTGATGCATTTTAATCCTTCATATATGTATTTATAGTTTTTTGTGTATACTTATTTTTCCATTTTTACAAAAGTACTGTACATGTCGTATTTTAATATATGCAAATTATGAAGATATTTCGTCTTATTGAACCAGTATTAGGACATAAATCTTATTTATCTTGTATTAAATTATTGCACTTTAAAAAAAAAAAATTACAAATGATTACATATGCATTTTTTTAATTTCCTAATCTTCATGTTATATTTTTTTTATTTTTTTTTTAATAATTCTCGAGTGGGAATATTAGGTCATGAAATTTTCCTTTTCACTTATGATATTTATGCACATATATCAATAGATTAATTTACACTAAAATATTCATTGCATTAGATGGATAGGAAGTGTCTACATAAGTTTTATGTTATGTCAATTACATTTTTTTTCTAGCATTCAAAAAGAAAAAAAAAAAAAAAAAAAAAAAATGAATCCGGCCACACAAACAAGTCCTTAACACTATTTGATATTTGTTGTAATGGAATTACTCTTTACGAAAAATTGAATATTTATATGTTTTTTTTTGTGCATTCACTTAAGTTTTTTTTAGTGTGTATATCAATTCTGTATGCATAACACATAACACACTCACGGTTTGTGTTGCAGACTTAACTCAACAGTTTTTATCTCACTTTTTACACATGTGGTTTCCTATAAACGTTAATTCTTCCACACTTCATTTTTAGCATTGTGTTTAGTGTCACATCTCGTTTTTTTTATTTTTCAAAATGTCATTTTTTTCATTTTTCAAAACTTCAATTTATTTCTCTAAATCTCCATATAACCTGCACATTATAATGCATTGGGTTAGGAGTCATCAATATACATTTTCGATTCACAACTATTTACATTCATTTAACTTTATTTATGTTTTAATTAATTTACACACTTTTAAACTTTAGTTTTTCTTGTTCTGTGTTAGATTTTAGACTTCAACTTGTTCAACTATGTTCAATAGTTTATTTTACGCACATTTTTGGACAGCGTTTATTTTGGTAGGTGTAAACGACTGTACCTTTCACAATTTATACACTTTACACATTTTCACTCACATTCACCAGTTGTTTTGGCGGAGGCAGTTTGGTGGTGAGATTTCATAGATTGTTACGGGTTGATTTTTTCCTTTCTTTCATGGTTCTTGATTTGCTTTTGTCTATTTATCTAATAGGTGAATTTTATTTCATCCTTTATTACATACACGTTCATTTTGGTTCATTGCAATAGTTGTTTTTTTTTATGGCCCTTCGGGTTCTCTCGTTTACATTAATATAATATAATAGCTCTTCATGTGGTTCTCCTTTCCTACACTCATTGGCACCCATTAATGGGAACTTGACGTCCTTTGGTTCCTATTTATGGACAATACGCTATGGTACTGCTGGACAGACCTATTCGGTATTGTGTCATTCATGCAGTATAGGCAATGACCACCGTTTAATATCGTTAACATACACCTTTTTATTCATTCATTTCAATAGTTTTTTTTATTTTTATAGACTTAGGGTGTTTTTTTTTTTATTTACATTAATAGGGGAATTATTTTCCTTCGTACTTACATATTCCTATTCACACATTCAATAGTTGTCTTATTTAATTGCTATGTACAATTAAATTTTCTCTTGTTTGATTCATATGTGGTTTGCAATGTTCAATTTGTTTTGTTTGTTTTCCACACACATTTTCATTACTAGTTACACTCTTCAATAGTTATTTACTTACTCTACATTTATGTGCATTTGCATTCTCACAGTGGGTCAACTTGTTGAATTCATTTTTGTGTTATTCTTCATACTATGTTTTTTTTACATGACTTTCATATTTACACATCCACACTTTTCAACTTTATTTTTGAGATGGTGTTCACATTTCACACTTCACACATCCTTATAATAGGTCGTTTGTTCATGATCAATAGATTTATTCATGTTAGATAAAAAAAAAAGAAAAAAAAATTATCTCAAATGTTACTTTACACTTATATTTTTTTTTGATAACAAACATATAATTTATCACGTGGCCTGGCAAAATAGTTTGCAGGTAGTTTCTGACTTATACACAACTTAACTGTTTTTGCTTTTCTATGTTATTCAATTCATTTTTCTACTCTTATGATATATTCAATAGTCATACTATGTTTACACAATTTCCTAGGTACACTTACACATTCACATTTCTTTTTTGGCATTGGGCTAGTTACACGTCACAAGATTTAACCCAAAGTTAGATTCTCATAACCAATAGTTTTTTTTAAATGTGATTTTTTTTTTGTTTACTTTTCAGTACCAAATTATGCAAGTGTTCCTCATAGGTAGATGTTACACTTTGCTTAATAGACGGTTTAGTTTACCATTGTTTCCATACGGTAGTTTTCTAAAACTTTTCAAAAACCTTTGTTATTTCCACAATGTTTTTATTTTTATTTTTGTGTTCATCAATAGTCATTTTGTTTCTACATAAGTATCACATTTACACTTACACACTTTTCCATGTTATTTTTAGTGGGTGTTCAATTGTTTACACTCAACATAACCTCATACAATTTTATGTCTTCATAATCAATAGATTTACTCAGATTAGCTATGTGACAAGTTTTTTTTTTCACTTTCATCA
The DNA here is from genome assembly GCA_963930645.1 of Salticus scenicus. Classification (NCBI taxonomy): domain Eukaryota; kingdom Metazoa; phylum Arthropoda; class Arachnida; order Araneae; family Salticidae; genus Salticus; species Salticus scenicus. The sequence goes on along the minus strand of OZ005656.1, from coordinate 131,529,610 downwards.
CAATTACTCACATACTATCTTAAATTTATATACTTATTTTTTTTAAAAGACACATAAATTTACATGTTGTCTGGCATTTTTTTTTCGTGTACAATATACAGAATGAAACACAACTTATTTGTTTTTGTGTTCAAATTTTTCAATTTTTTTTTTCTTATTTACATTTTGAATATGCATAAAAATGATACTTCCATACTCACATTATTGAATTTACATTTACAATAGTTTTTTTTAGTAATTGTATTCTACGTATGTATATATGCATTTGATTTTATATGTTATACATTAATTTAAAAAAAAAAAAAAAAAAAAAAAAAAAAAAAAAAAGGGGAAATTGTGTTTTTTTTTTTATAGGTGCATTGAACAATTTGAACTCTAAATATTTTTTGGGAGCTGTTTTTTTTTAAATTCAAATACTTGTCATTCTTATGGGTGGCTATGCAAATTATGCATATTGACTACCATGGTATCTTTATCATCAGCAGTTACTGATTTAAGGCCTGTGTTGATATATTGATTAGAGACATGCTTTTCTGCCATAGCATTAATGCTCATTTTAATTTCACATAGTCGACTATATAAAGAAAAAGATAAAAATCTTGGCAGATATTTATAGATAATACTTATGAGTTATATATATATTTTTTTAAATGATGAAATATCTCCTTAGCGAGAGATAATATTTTTTTATGATTGCTATTTTAAGTGTTCTCAATTTTTTTTTTAGCATTCATTTACATATCCTTCCCATTGCTTTATTTACTCATTTTACGACTGTTACAGTCATTTAATTCTAACAATAGTAATAGTAATTCTTACTTACCTTTAAAAATTTCTCCTTTGGTAGTATCGAGATTGTATCTTCTGCAGGGATACAGTCCTGATGCTTGCCATTCCCCCCTCGTCAGTCTGGGAACATTCCGGACCCTGTTCTTGAACTGATGAATCTTTTTTTTTTTTTAGCAATACCTGTTTTTAGTTTATACGTTTCTTTGTTGGTTAACTTATTTCTAACATCGAACTTCTATTTATTCAATGATAGCTGTAGTACTTTTACCATTTAGCAATTTAGACTCAAAATGATATTTTATATAAAAATTTTGTCTGTTTTTTTAAAATTAGGGTTGTAGTGATTACTCATGAACTTTAAAATTTTGTTCTTCTTCACTACAATTTCTACAACAATGTTTATTGTAAACCCTGCTATTTTTTTTTTTTTTTTTTTTTTGTACTTCACATTTTCTTTTACAGCATGATATGTAAATTTATTGCTTTAATCATTACATGCAGTCGGCATGTGTAAATTCAGTTACATGTAAAATATATAATGAGAACACGGTCATCTGTAGTTGTAAAAATAGCTTTATTTTTATTTTTAATACAAACATGTATACTCACCTACATCTTGTAAAACATCAAGTTCTGTCAACAAAAATATGATGTTGAATTTTTAACAGACATGCTGTGTGTCTTCCTGTAAACCTCTGTAGGTGACAGTCCTGTGGCCGTCTGATCCATCGTCTTTGCGTCCTCTGCTCTTGTTTTTTGTTCCACCTGGTGCTTTATTTTTTTTCAAATCCCTTTTTCGGGGAGTGTGTCGTGAAACACGACAGTGTTTTTATATTAATTTAATCATTTTTCAGTTATTTTAACAAATCCAAATTATTAGATCGCATTTTATCCAAAATTTATTTAAGTTTCATTAGTTTCCCGTTTCGCCCCTGTAAGTTTACTTCTCGGCGACGCACAAAATTCACTCAGTGCTTCTTCCTTGCTTTCCCCTTCCTTTCTGCCGGTTCTGGAGGCTTGGTTTCGTTCTCCCGTGAGCGCGCGTTCTGATTGGCCGCTAGTGCCGTGACGTTTTTCAGCTCGCGGACCTGAGAGTAGAAAAACATCTCTCTCGAGCACTTGGATATCTGAACACCTAAGAGAAGGTCGCGTTCGCCGGTCGCCGCGCGGTTTTCGCGTGCGCGCACCGCGGGCCCTTCGTGGCTTCGCCGCGTTCACTTTAGCAGTTATAAATTAATTATATTATAGCCTGAAACAGTGTATTTTTATAAAATAAATTAATAGTTTTTATCATCAAGGAATCACGGAGCAGGAAAACAATGACCATTCGTTTTTGGACAAAAATTGAAGAGGATGCAAGGAGATTGCGAATTAACAAACGTGCATTCCTCGTAATCGACACGTGTGCCTTCAGTAATTAAATATTGAATTAATCTAGCGCCAACATTTGGTATATTTACAAAATAATCATATATTTCGATATAATAGTGATTTCGTAATATTATGCACGGACAATTGTGTGTTTACCACGATTATGCACCCAGATGGAAATGGATTCCGACTTGGATCTCACTGGAGTAAATGGAAGAAGCCGATGTTGACGACGTACCACAGGCTCGCACCCCGTCCCTATATTGAGCTCAATAAAAATTAGTAAATGTTTACTTTTGTCTCCAGTTCCTTTGAATCCGTCAAGTTATGGTATGTACTTTTTTATCTCAATTTTATTAATTCTTCAAAGCGTGGACCTCAACAGCGATGTAAACAATGATAGAACCTGGAAGTCGATCATCAGTTTTCGTGTGCATTGAATCTAGTTAGCTATTTCTAATCACAATGTTCAGTGAAACTTTTGAACTTAATTTTGTTAATCGTCATAGCTATAGTTTATACATATTCTGTTATTACCATAGAATGCTAAACTTAAAATTCCAATTGTATGTCGAGAGCAGCCCAAGTATGCTTCTTGACAATGAACAACTATTTTAGTTACTCGTTAACATAGTATATTAGTTAGCCATATTGCTAACGCGAAGTTCATGGGTTTGATCCTCGAAGTCTGAAGTGTAATTTTATACCAATAATTAACCCATTCTATCCCATTGTCCTACCCGGAGGACAGCTGAAAAATAGCATGGGGAATTCAGTATTCGATTATTGGGAATATTTTATCAGCTGGAACCTCACGCTAACAGAAGCTTTGGCATACCTCTAGATGTTCAAGCTGATAAAACATTCGCAAGAAACAAATGCTGATTTCCACATGCTATTTCTCAGCTGTCCTCCGGATTGGACAGTGGGATAAAATGGGTTAATAAAAAAGCAGTCAGTTGATGAAAGAATGTCTTTCGTTGTATAAAGAGTATCCTAAGAAATTTTGTTTAGTTCTTTTAAGAAGCTTTTTTTTTTTTTTTTTTTTAATAAACTTTACACAATAAGAATTAAAGAAAACAAAAAAGAGCACGGGAAGTTTTTACTGTGGAGGTCTAAAAAGCATTAATACATACAGTCGGTAACGAAAGTCCCCGAACACTAGCAAAAATTCCTATGTGAAAAAGTACACTTGATACAGTTTTGTTAAATAAATCCTTGTCGAATCCTGTACTTAGTCAGTCTAAAAGCAGGGTTCGAAATTGATTTATTTAACAAAACTGTATTAAGTGTACTTTTTTTATATAGGGATTTTTACTAATGTTCTTATACTTTTGTTACCGATTGTATATATATATTTATATATACTCTTGCAGATATTCGCTATGGAAAAATAAAAGTTTCAACGGCAAGACAATTTTAAGGAAAAATATATAGATATTTCACTTTTGGAAAGATGAAAAAATTTTTAGTATTCAAAATTATTTAAAACGCATTCGAAGTCAATATTCTCCTTGTATGAGTATTTATTAGATTTTTCTGGCATGTTCTGCGACTTTTCTTGACTGTTGTTTGACTTTTGGTTACAGCGTCATGCTGCTAACGCAATGGTCGTAGGTTCGATATTCGAGAGCAAATGTTGTTTTTTTTAATTAATTAATTAATTAATTTTATTTTATTTTTTACAGTTGTGTACCAATTGACAAAAAAAAAAAAAAAAAAAAATGTAGTTTAGAATTTTTTGATTGCTTAAGAAACTTTTCTTTTTTTTTTTTTTTTTTTTTTTTTTTTTTTTGGGGGGGGGGGGGGTAACTAAAACGCATTAAATAAAAAATAAAATAAAAATTAATTTTTTTAACAGTAGAAGCTTTTTATTGTGGAGATCTGAAAAACTTAACATAGGAAAATTCATTCTTTCAAAGACACAATATGAAGTAATGAAACTTTCAACGCTAAGAAAAGATTAGAGAAAAATATAAATATTTCATTTTTTCAAGAGACGAAATTTTTTAAGTATTCAAAATATTTTTTAAATGTTTTCGAGACTTTTGATATTGATGGTTTAATGAATATTTATACAAAAAGAAATAACTAAGAATATTGGTCTCGAATGCTTTTTAAAATATTTTGAATATGTAAAAATGTTCATCTCATACAAAAGTGAAATATTTATATGTTTTATGAATTTTTCTTAGCATTGAAAGTACCATTACTTTATATCATGTCATTCCAAGAATAAATTTTTATTTTATTATCTTCAGGGCTCCCTAATAAAAAGCTTCTACTGTTAAAAAATGATTTTTTACTAATAAATTTATTTAAAATATTGTTCAGTTTATTTAACGTCAAATTCAAAAGTTTATCATTACACTATGATGTATATAGTTAGACGCGTTTCTATAGATGTACTCACTTAGATTATTTCTACATGATTTATGATCATCAACTAATATAACAAATGTTAAAAGTATTTAACTTGTAAAAAAAAAAAAAAAATAAATAAATAAATAAGTGAAAGAAAAAAAAAAAAAAAAAAAAAAAAAAAAACAGTAAGAAAACTGTTTTGTTACGCAACAATATTTTTAACTTTCATGACCAATGTAAAACAAAGTCTTTCCATCTAACATAGAATTACAGTTTTTTTTTAATTAACGGATAAACTTGTTTTTAAGAGAGTGTATGAAGAACAATTAAACGAATTTAAATTGTCAATAATATTTAATACAAAAAAGCCCCGGTTCGGGGACGACCCGAATTCCAAACGCAGGAAAAATTTCAAAATCAAACTCGAAATGTATAAATATATTGATGCTGTGAGCATGCCAATAGATCAAAGTTTGTTAACGAAACCATTTTTAAATTCATGAAATCAATTAAGGTAGTGGACCAACGAAGGCTTTGCCCTTTTTGCTGGTCACTATGCTTAAGGGAAACTCCTTATATATCGCTTAAAAAAAAAAAAAAATCATGAAATTGTTCGAAAGCCCGCGTTGGGGTCAGCTGTCTTCAGCTGCGGCACACTGCTTCGCAGACTCTCGGTTGCTTGTCCCTATTGCCTGCGACGATAGCTTTCCAGTGGGCTTCCAGTTGGGAGCTTATCAGATGTCAGTTTCAAAACGTACAGTATCGAAAAAAATGAAGTAGCAATTTTATATTTGAATGCCAGTTACATATAAACAGCGTTATACATGGCGTACATAATATTTTCTTTGGCTTTATTTTCTATATTTATTTTATTTAATCAATCAACCATAAAATGACAACAATTTCACTCAAAATATAATATTACAACGTGCTATGATCGGCTACATTTATCGTATGAGACAATTAATTTTTTGTGGTTATAACAGTAGTTGAGTTAGTTAATAGTAGTTGGTATATAGAAAAAATAATTAAATAATTAAATATGTAGACATGGCACAGCCTTAACATGTACAGCCCTTTGGTGACTTTTGAATTTTTACAGTTGAATTTTTGAAAAATTTAAATGTCTAATAATTGAAGCTATTACTAGTTTATAATTTTCCTATTTTAATTAATAATAATAATAATAAAAAATAAATAAATAAAAATTCGTTACAAACAAGGTATCAAATGTAAGGGGTAATTTTTCTGAATCCATCGAATTAAACAGCTAATCGAACGGACAGTTACATTTTTTTAAAAATTAACTAAAGTATGAAGATTCACTGGCAACTTTCGTTAACGCACAGACAAACAGAGTCAAACCACGCTGTTTATATATACATAGATTCTTGTTAAAGGAAATATAATGATTTCTAAATTAAATCCATAATATAAAAACACTGATATAAGAATTACTTAAAAAAAATAATTAAAATGTACATAAAATTACTAGTTTGTAAATAAAAAATTGTGTACTAAAAAAAAAAAAAATATATATATTTCATAAAATTTCCTTTAAAAAAAATCAGTTTATTAATTATATGATTATTAAGTTTAAAAATATTTATTAAGTTTAATTTTAAGAGAATTTATATATTATTCATTAACAAATAATAATAATGGAAATAGTTTATTTTAGTTTCCAATATTTATTGCTCATTTAATATTTTGCTTTGAGGGGATTTCTCAGTATAATTTACCACACATCGCTTGTACCCCTGTGTTTATTTCTCTACAAGTTCTTATACAGTATTCCATATCTGGATCTACGGCGTTCATTTTTGAAGAAAATCAATATTTTTAGTGAATACATTTAAATTTATTTTTAATAATATTTATTTATTTTTTTTAGGAATTCCAAAACTTTAACTTCAACTTTCTTTGAAAAAACATTTCAATGTTGTTACGTTGGTACATCTTAACTCTTTGTATCCCACCGGGAGTTTAAAGTCACATAAAAAAAAAAAAAACCTCAATATAGCCGAAATTTACTACATGATTTCGTTGGAGTTTCAAAGTCCGTATAGTTTAAGCTTTCCTTATAGTAAAGCTACAGCTTAAGCTAAATTTAATATGAGATTTTTCACATGCAGCAAAGAACTATAATAAAAAAAAGTTCCAGACTATTGTTCCACAAATAAGGTAGTTTAGGATAAAAAGGGTTAAGTAAATTAAGTGTTCGAAATATTTTTTATCTTATTTTTTAATGTTTATAATTTGTATTTTAATTAATTACAATATGTATTTCTTCCAAAATTTTGATACTTTTATTTATTGAAATGTTATGATTTTTAATAGCATCAGTTAAATAAATAAACACCTCTCAGTTGCTTTGTTAGCTATATTAATTCGTACTCTGTTATTACTCCTGTTTAATATGTATATATAATCTTTGAAATAAATTCTTGACTGAATATAAGATTTATTGTTTTTTGGAGGGGAAAAAATAGGAATGAAAGGGTTAAATCATAAATATATATTTTGTATGTAAATATTTTTTTCTTTCTTCCTGTAAGTAAGTAGTAATTTTCCCGAAGTGTTATGTACTTTTCTGTTAAATCTTGTACAGAATATAACGTGTAATTCTACTTCAATTATTTTCTTTGAATTTATTTATTTATTTTATTTTTATTTTCTTTTTATGAAAATTTCCATTTGTCCATATGATATTTTACACATCTTCTTTTAAATATTTTAACCTATTTCAAATTATCTTATCCGGTTATTATTTTATTTATTTATTTTTTTTTTTTTTTTTGGGGGGGGGAAGGAGGACTATTTGTTTCTGTGTAACACAAGTAAAGGGGAAAATAAATTTTAAATATCAGTCCTATCGTTACAAATTTGCCACCAAATCCAAGCAGCGAATTTTCTCTTTCCTGGGGTGCAGGCAGGTTTTGGACATGATGAATGGATTTTTTAAAATTAACTAAAATATGAAATTTAGGTGACAACGCTTCATTCTAATGTACTTCAGTCATTTTAAAACGTGCATGGACCAGTTTTACGTTGAAAAACTGAGATAAAAAAAAATAAAAATTAGCAATTAACATTATATATATATATATATATATATATATATGTGTGTGTGTGTGTGTGTGTGTGTGTATAAATAAATAAATAAAAAGTTTATAGATTAAAAAATAAGTCCTCCGTACTAAGCTAAATTCTTTTTTTTTTTTTTTTTTTCATAATGGTATCTAAGTACCATCTAAGTACCATGGCCTGATGTTTATTTATGAAAGAACGCATGTGTTCGTCTGAGATAAATTATATTAAAAAAGAAAACTTGCAATTTTTACGTTTTTTAAAACTTACATCTTTATTTTCATATTTATATATATTCATTTATAGGCTTATTCGTTGAAAAGCTAAAGTTTAATACGTAACCAAAAAGTAGTTTCTTATGTATGCACAAGTGTGTCAACTTGTACAGTTTTTTAACATCAGTATTTCTCTGAAAACAATTTCATCATGTTTCGTTACAGAAAACGTAGTAAAAATTTCAAGCCGGCCGAAGACTGTCGTGTTCGATAATGGGACTCATGCAAAAAATAAATTTGTCGTGATCGCAGAGTCCTCCAAGTCCTCATAAAAAGTATACCTTTGGGCGAACTGTATCATACAATATACTCGGTCCTAATCTGGATCAAAATTCAAGCTTTTTTCTTTGCTAGTACTACTGTTATTCGAGAGTTTATTTAGTGAAGTCGTTCTTCCACCGTTTTTGGTGCTCCTTTAAAAGATAATGTCCTCTCTGCCGCCTTAACCAACGGGGCTCGGAGTTTTTCAGTGGCAAAAGCAAAAACAATTACAACTACAACTACAACACATTGTTATATGCACTAACAAAATGGACGCACAATTGATGCTATAACGTTCAGAAATGTTATAACGTTCAGTGAGATTATTGAACTTCAAACAATGGTTTTTACACTACATGGGATGAGAAATTAACTTTCATTCCTAAACAGGTTTTCTGGACTAGTACATCCTAGAAAACACATAACATATCATGAAAAGCACTTCAAGAAATTTCTATGTATAAACACATTAATATTCGAATTCTTTAAAATGGTACTGTAAGCCAACTGTGAGCAACAGTTGGCTTACTGTTGCCTATATATTCATTTATAGGCTTATTCGTTGAAAAGCTAAAGTTTAATACGTAACCAAAAGTAGTTTCTTATGTATGCACAAGTGTGTCAACTTGTACAGTTTTTTAACATCAGTATTTCTCTGAAAACAATTTCATCATGTTTCGTTACAGAAAACGTAGTAAAAATTTCAAGCCGGCCGAAGACTGTCGTGTTCGATAATGGGACTCATGCAAAAAATAAATTTGTCGTGATCGCAGAGTCCTCCAAGTCCTCATAAAAAGTATACCTTTGGGCGAACTGTATCATACAATATACTCGGTCCTAATCTGGATCAAAATTCAAGCTTTTTTCTTTGCTAGTACTACCGTTATTCGAGAGTTTATTTAGTGAAGTCGTTCTTCCACCGTTTTTGGTGCTCCTTTAAAAGATAATGTCCTCTCTGCCGCCTTAACCAACGGGGCTCGGAGTTTTTCAGTGGCAAAAGCAAAAACAATTACAACTACAACTACAACACATTATTATATGCACTAACAAAATGGACGCACAATTGATGCTATAACGTTCAGAAATGTTATAATGTTCAGTGAGATTATTGAACTTCAAACAATAGTTTTTACACTACATGGGATGAGAAATTAACTTTCATTCCTAAACAGGTTTTCTGGACTAGTACATCCTAGAAAACACATAACATATCATGAAAAGCACTTCAAGAAATTTCTATGTATAAACACATTAATATTCGAATTCTTTAAAATGGTACTGTAAGCCAACTGTGAGCAACTTTCATGCCATTTTCTTTACGAAGTACAAAAAAAAAAAAAATATATATATATATATATATATATATATATATATATATATATATACACATAATTATTTAATTTTATTTAGAACAGTCTGAAGATGTTAAGCTGTATTTACGAAAAAAGTCTAACAACACTGAGAAAAAAAATATACCGCCTTCCACTAGAATAAAAAAGTGGCCATTTTCGAAATCCCTTAACTAGAAATATAGAATTCCGAGCTATGCGCATAAGGCACGCCAATAAACTGAATAGACGAAATTATCGAGAATTTCAGGTGTACATATCTCTAGAATGTGAAACAATATTCTGAATACTCTAAATATTCTGAATCATTTGCATTGCGAGAAATTCTATCTTGATTTTCTAGAACTGGGTAACAAAACAAGAATATAGTTGCTGAAACCCGCTTCTTGCAGTCTCATTTATTTGCAGAGATATTTAAATAACTTTGCCCTCGAGAATATTGGCAAACTCTCTAGAATTCTAATAGGGGCTTCTAGAACTCGCTTTCCAAGGGGACTAAAATTTATAAGGATGACATGGAACTATTTTTTTAGAGCCAAAATTTAGATTCTAGATGTCAGTTACAGAATTTTTTCTCAGCGAAATAAGTAACTTATTTGGTGTCTTTTTTATGTCTCTGTACACGTACCATTTATCAGATTTCAATACAATTTTGAACCCTGTATGATACAGAAAAAAAAAAAAAATAATCAATTAATTATATCCGTTAGAGTTATGTCATACTGCTTACTGATAACGCACTCAGAGAGAGAAACTGCTAAAAAACCAATTTTCGGGTTTTTGAGATTTATATATATATATATATATATAAACTCATTTTCAAAAATTTGCCTCGAAACAATACGTACTCTGTCATTAGATTTGGGAAAATAAGTTAATTAATTAATCAATTACACATGTTTAAAGAAAGTTATATGCATAAGTAATATCCATAAATATTCCTTAAAAATATGTAGAAATTTTCATTTTAAATCACACGAAATTTATAGCCCTGAAAACAATTTGAAATAAATAAATAGAAAGGGAAATAAAACTATCTTCTTTAAAGTCGTATTGACAAAAGAAAGTGCACGAAAAAAAAAAAAAAAGAAACTTTTATGTTAGAACATACATCTTTATGGGTCATTTATCAAGTCTCTCTGCTTTTTTTGACAGTTTTATAACTTTGTTGTGCAAGAAAACAAGACTTATTTTCTGTTTCAAAAATAGTATACATTATAAATTTCAATTTAAATCTTCGAGCTATTATCAAAAGACTTAGAAATCATCTAATGCATTTTAAATTACAGTAACGAAACGTACCTTTCCAAATGTATGCATCATGAAAATTAATGCATAATTTAGAAGGAAAATGTTAAACTACCGTTCAAAAACACAATAAAAAACTTTTTTTTTTCTGTTTTATTTTACAATTTTGAAGCTTAATTTTTTGTAAGTTGTAAAATAAAATGTTTTATCTTTATATAAGCAACATCAAAAATGAAAAGTGATACATCGTATAAGAAATTTTAAGCCAAAAAAACAATTTAAAATACATTCCTAAAAACTGCATGTTAAATATTAGTATATATATATATATATATATATATATATATATATATATATATATATACTTTTTGAAATATTATTAATAAAAACATTATTAGTTTGCATTAGTATTTGGTGTAATTTGTAAGATTTTAACAAGAGGCTTAAATCTATATCATTTAATTCCTATTCTTAATAATAAAAACCAATTTTAACGAAACTAACGCTGACAAACATAAAAAAAAAAAAAAACAACGACTGTCACAGCAAAACAATTAAAAGAAAGTAAAACTTTATCCATGGATTCTATGCGGGAATTTCAAGATAATTAAACAATAAAAAATAATACTATAACGGAAAACAAATAGTTACAATCGCAATAGTGTATTGAGAAGAGGATAATAGAATTTTATACGTGGTGTTCATGGTTTCAGAAAATTCATTCATTGATTTATTTATAAATTAAACGTAAAAACTTCATCGGTGGATTTACAGAGAAATATATATATATTTTTAAAATAATATTTCTATTTTTTTAAATGCATTCATTCTGTCTCTATGCGGAATTTTAATGCGTTAGGTGAAAGTAATAATAATAAATTAAATATGTAAAATCCAACTACGTCATGGGAAATCAATAATATATATATTAATTATTTCTTGGGTGAACATATAAATATCATGATGCAAACAATAAGGCTATTTGTTTAAATATTATGTAAACCAATGTTTAGTAAATTGAACTGGTGAGGGGAAAGAAATTTCTCCTCAAACTCACAAAATTCACAAAATCCATGAAATTTATTTCTTAACGGTTATTTTATTTTTAGAAACAGTATTATTTACATACAATTGAAGCTCAACAATTGCATTTTTTACGAATAAATGTTAAGATTATTTAGTAATATGTCTTTCAGAGTTTGAAAGTTGTAAGCAATAATCTTACAACCTACATACATTAAGTAGTTATTCAAGTAACTTTAGGTTCAGATGCAATTTATTTATTTATTTATTTATTTATTTTTATAATTTTAGTTGTTTCTTTTATATCTAAAATTTTCCTTTTTGTTTTCAGCACATTTTTTTCACCCCAAGTGAAGAAAGATGTATTGTACGTGAATATACATTGTGCAAATATAACGTCGTTTTTAAATAAACATCTCTTGTGAAACACTGATTTATACGCTGGATATATTAGTACAATAACTCAGACAGTAACCAAAATAAAGTATTAAAAGGCTGTATATAATGTGAACTATTTAACTTATATTAGTAAAAAATAAATAAAAAAAAATTACATTTACACCAATTTCTCTCTCTCTCTCTCTCTCTCTCTCTCTCTCTCTCTCTATGTATATATATATATATATGTAAGTTCTTAATTCAAAGTTTCTAAATTTATGATCAACTCTTAGTACCGCTTGTAATATTATCAACATATATTAAAAAGTTTATAAACTGTGCTTTTTTTCCGAAATTTCGTGATTTAAAAAAATTTAATATGAAACCATAAATGTGTGTTAACGCACGAAAATATTAAGTTAATGGAAATTTTAATATGTAGACAGGGATCCCCACGGCAACTAAAAAGGAACTATTTGCTACTCAAATAAACTCCAGGCTACTATGGCAACTATTTTTGTGTAAAAGTGGCTTAAAAAGTACTATTTCCACTAAGATGGAGACTATTTTGATAAAAATATTGTCCCCTGCTATTTATTTTTATTTTTATTTTATTTATTTATTATTTTATTATTTATTTATTTATTTATTTATTATTATTTTATTTTTTCGTCTATATAACATTTTTACTTCTGTTACGCGACAACTGTAGATTATGGGACTATTCATTGTTTTTGTTGAAAAATTCACTTTCGAGTATTAATCTAATTGACACGATTTTGCCGCAAACAGTGGTTTTTGGCAATTAGGGAGGGGGGAGGGGGAGGGAGACAAAGAGAGAGAGAGAGATCTTCTGACTACCATACCTCCGAAACTAATAAATATAGAACTATGAAAATTTCAGAATTGAGACGGTCTGGTGTACTGATGATTTTTACAGCTTTAGGTGAAATTTGGAAACCTGGAAGTGTGACATTGGAGACTGTATATAAACACTATCTTAGATGTTGTTTATTAAATATTAGTTGGTTTGTTCTGAAAATTTAATAGGCTTTCTGTATAAGTAGTTCAATTTGCGGTTCTCGCAAAACGGCTGTATGATTTTTTTTTTCGAACTCGCCATATTAACTGCTTTTTAGATCTCCTTTCATATGTAATTGTTGTTTTCCGGTCAACAATTGAGTTTGTCACGTTTTAGTGAGAATATCTCAATAACGGTTCTAACTGTTTTCTTGAAAATTTCTATGTGAATCATTTTTTAGATATCCTTTTGCATAAAACTGTTGTTAATTTTCTGTGGTTATTTTAGGAAAATTAACAATCATTCTGATTAAGGATGATAGCTCAGTTTTAGATCTCGGAAACTGATGCCTAAAAAGAAGATCTACCAATTTTTTTTTCTTGTTATGTAAACTTTGTTTTATATGTCTTTACTCATGTATAAGTTTCTTTTTTTTTTGTTTCTTTTAACAAGAAAGTTATCTAATTCTAATTTCTTAAGTCAATTTTATATCTTCTGACCACATTATCTCAAAAATCTGCTTAAATGTTTATATATATATATATATATATATATATATTTAAATCTAAGATTATTATTTGAATCGGTGTAGTACTACTTTGGCTACTATTTCGTACATTAAAGACAACTAGAGCAACTATATTTGAGTGTCTTTCATGCTGGGAACCCTGTGTAGATGCCTGCCTAAGCATGACTCAAATATAGCATCAAAAACTGGAACTTACTATTTATTAATCAGCTCCAGTCACATATATGTACCTTGATTTTCTAGCCACATATATGTTAATTTGAAACAAAATTAGTTAGAAAGTTGTAATATTATTATTTTTTTTCTTTTGTTCTCTCTGATTTGATATTTATACATTTGAATAAAAATAATAATCGTAATTCTAGAAGAAACAATTACTATCCACTCTAATATATATATATATATACTATATATGTATATTTAGAATGCGATTTATTTTATAATAATTATAATCTACAATACTATTAAGCCATTCTAATGGTAAACTATTAACTAAAAATTTATTTATTTTTAAATTTTAAAGGATGTTTAAATTCTTATAATATTCAATCAGTGACTGAACTAAAATATACGTAGAAAACACATAGAAGCTTACACTTTTTTCTTCTTTTTTAACGTAAATCTCGTAGAAAATTCTTATATCATCTTTTATCTTAAGATAAAAATAAACACTCCATAAAAAGTCAATATTTAAAATTACAGCGTTTACTTTGTGCATAAAATTTAATCTTTGCTTTATGAAAATTATTATGAATCTTTTGTTTAAGATATTTAAGTTAAAACTTAGAGTTAAATAATTTACTTTGCATTAATATAAAATACAGATATTTCAAAACATGAACATTTTTACAAATACAAAACTAATTAAATTATTTTTATTAGTTTAAATTTCGTTATACAATTAAAGAAAATTAAAATTAAATCTATTATTATTAATTTTTAATTTCGTTATAAAATTAACGAAAATCTTTCTTCATAGAAAATTATGCACAAATTACAGGGATTACAAATTAAAGAGAAAGTTTAGAAGGAAAAAAAAAATGCAAACAGTATGATATATATGAACTTAAGATTACTGAGTATATATATAATGGAAATATTAAGTATATAGAATTATTAAGTATATAAAGGAAATGAACATTATATATGCATTATAGTATTTAAAAAGTATTAAGTTTATTTCAAGAAAATGAAACATTACAATATCTTTGAATACTTTTTTCTTTTAAATTAATGTATTAATAATTGTGCTTATAAATACATTATAAATTAAAGAAAATTTAGATGTTACGTGTGAGAGTTGATTCTTTTCTAAATTTGTAGTGATATATTTTGAACATAAACTTTTCAAGAATCTATCATCAAAAAAGATCTAAATATAAAGTAAAATTCAACTTTATTTTATTTTATTTTATTTATTTATTTATTTATTTTTTAAGTTTAGGTAATAATATGTGACAGAGTTAAAAAGAAAAAAAAAAAAAAGCCTTTCTTTTCACATTTTTTTTTTTTTTTTAACCTTATATATATAAAAAAAATACATTTGTACATACAATTATAAAAATTTTACGCTGTGATAAAAACATTCCATGAACGGTATTGTAGAGGAATTTTCAGTCTCTCTAACTTGTTTACTAAACTTTAGTAATATACACACAGACATATGTTATATATATATAATATAAAGTTCGTATATGCGTGAGTGATAGACGGCGATGAATTTTACTTTATTACTTTGTGTATTTTGATATTTTTTTTTTATTTATTATTATTATTTTTTTTTTTTTTTAAGTTTAAAAATTTTGCGAGCCTTGATTTGACAAGTAAAATGAATGTCAAGGTCATAAAAAATTTTGGGTTATGAATTATTTCAAATGTTCTCTCTCTACGTGATTAGATACATTTTTCAATTACATATACAATTACTTTACAGCTTTATGGACGCTCCGATTTTGATACATATTTTCGCTGTAAAGCTCTTGACCTGAAAAATGACGCATTGTGATATTAACTTCTAAACAAAACACAGGGCGGGCTTTAAAATCCGCTCCCAGCTCTTTTAACCGCTGAAGCAGCTGTCATCGTAAAAGTGGTATGTAGGCTGTGTAAAAAGGAAATGTGCTTCGAAATGGGACCATTTACAGCGCCATCATGTGATACACAAAAGGGTTAGCGTTCCTACTATCAAAACGGTACAAGATATAGAAAAAGGTAAACAACAAAATCATAGAGGATCATAAGATTTAATATGAAAAGATAACTTGGTGACATAAATATTAAAAACGGAACGCATAAACATACATTAGTTTGTTAACTTGTAAACTGTGACATGTCAAAGCGTTTACATATATAGATATATAAATATAGATATAATACACACATATGCAAGCAACTATTCATTGCAAAATGCCTTTATTTTCGATTTTAAACCTTTTCTTTGTTAGTTGCAATGCACAATTTGACGATTGCTTGAACTGAACATTGCACATATTGTAGCGTAGCCCGTGACACGTATGCTATATACTAGCCAAACAAAGGCCCAAATGTACATTGCGGTTGGTGAATATAAGTTAAGACATTCTTTTTTCTATTTTTAATATCATTTCTTCGCATCAAAGTGTGGAAAATAGCAAACAAATATATTCACGTTTTAAGTGGTTTGTTTCTTGCATCTATGTCTATAATTTGTATTATCTTATTAAATTGTGTATTTTCTACGCTAACTCCACAATTTCCACCTGATGCGCTGTAATTGGTCGCAACCAGCACCGCATGGTAATTTTTCTACAGAGGCTGTTCGCACATTTTTTAGACGATTTTATTTCTCAGTAAGAGAAAATTGTTTGCATGGAGAATTTTATTTTTACAACAGTTATATTTTTCGAAGTTTTATTTATCTTCTGATATTTAGAATTTTTGTTTAGATGCAAAAATGCGCTTTTAAAAAGGCAGTGGATGGAAGGATAGGTTTCCGCTCTTTCCAAAGAGAGTTTTTAGTAAAATCTTTATGAAAAGCATTTATCAGGAGAAAAATGAAAAAATATCGCAACAATAGATGAATCTTGGGTCTATTTAAGTGGTTGCAATAAAAAAAGATCAATTTATTATCACAAAAGTGGAAAAAAAAATTTTTGCTACATGGTTCAAAGCATCAAAAGAAAGTTTTTCTGAAGGATTTATGATTGCCACTGGTTTTTTCATACAAGCGCAAGATAAAAGCAAAAAAATGTGACAAAAATGTCAAAATCAACTGTAAATACTCTCAAGAATTTCAATTTTTAAAAATGAAAATCCAGATCTTTATCCACAATGCTATCAATCCGTTGAGCTGTATCAAGACAAAACAAGCAGCCACACATCGCAATCCGCAATTGCTTTTCTAGAAAAAAATGGAACAAAAAACGAGAATTAAAACCATACCCTTCACTGATATTCCTGTTAAATCTCCTGATGTATCACTGTTGGATTTTTGTGTTTTTCGACTCTTAAAATCAACATTATCCAAACACCAACTACAACGCTTTGTGAACTTTCGAAAGCCGTTCAAGAGGAGTAGAAAAATATACTTCTTCCTATATTAGAAAAAGAATTATTATCATAGAAATTACGATGTAGAATGATAGTTAAGAACAAGAGCTATCAAACTGAACAATTAAAACACGAAACATGAGTGAAATTGCTTCAGTACACTCCATCAAAATCGTCTAAAAAATGTGCGAATAGCCTCTGTATACCTACACTTTATGATTATAGCTGCAATTTTTCAGCACTTGAAAGTGTTGAAACTGACTTTCTACGTCTGTCTGAGTATTTTCATGTTTTTATCCACCTACAACTTTAAAATGAACGCTGAGAATTTTATAACTATCTGTTTAAATATTTTGAACTGAAAACAATTTTCAATGGGAATCATTGGTATCTAAATAAAATATATTGGTCTATTTTGTCTGTTTTCAAGTTTATTTTGTCTGCCTTTGATAAATCTACTTCTAACGTTATTATCTTCTTAATGCTTTCACCAATTTTGATATTCTTTTATTTTGGAAACGGGTTGCTTTCAGAAATGATTACATTAAAAAACATAAAGTTTAAAAAAAAAAAAAAACAAGTACTTGAATATTTTTTTTTTCTGGCGGGTGGAGTTTCAGTTTCTCCAAACCTTTTTAATATATACCCAGATTTTAAGGCTTTTATTTATTTATTTATTTGGCAGTTGTTCTTGGCCTGAAAGATAGTTTAAATTTACTCAGGATGTATGCTGTAACTTCTTCTTTAGAGCCCCTTTTGATAATCTGGTATTAAATGCAGGAACTTTTCACTTATTTTCTAGCTTTATATTTTTTGAAAGTTCATATTCCATATATTTATTGATATGGAATAATCTTATACCACGTGCCTCACAGAAGTCTTGTATAAGAATACTCTGCATTTGGTCTTTACATTTGTTAAGACTTTTTAATTTTGCATATGCAAATTTTATGAATTAATATTCCCCATGCGTGAAACCGGCTTCGACATATCACCTATGCATTGTAGTAAGAAAATATTTTTGCTGGAAAATAATTAAGAATATGAAAAAAAAAAAAAAAAAAAGTGGAACCGATTCAAAAAATCATTTTAATTTTTTATTCAATTGACTAAATGTAACTTTTAAATAGACATAAAATGGAATTGAAAAATATTTTTTTGAAATAAATCAATTCGCCAGAAAACATAAACGTTACTATTAATCATAACTTTTGAAGTCGACACAAAATTAAAAAAAAAAAAAAAAAATGCTATATAATAAATTAAGCATTAAATACAATAAAAATAATCATGCATATGGACATAAAATATAGCTACCTAGAACCAAACTAAATAATTAAGATATCAATAGCAGCAAAGTTCGTAATTGAATTCATAAAAATATAATTTCTGAAACGCGAAGTATGATCTCTGCTCTATGTGAATTTTAATAGAAGAACAATTGCATACAGTAGAATAGAGTCTTGGTAGCCAGATACATAGAAATTCGGGTTTGTATTTAGAAAGATTGCGGGTTTGATATTTGTGCTGACGGAATATCGCCGTGTACTTGAATGATGGCTGCTGCATATAAAATGCGACGTAACGTAAGTGTCATCCATGTACCCCTTAAATATCTATGGGAGTAACCGAAGCGGGAGACAGCCAACCCACCAAATGCGGTACCAAATTGTAATAGGCATATCTCCGGTTCATTTCTAAGTGTGAATCTAAGATCGCCGCCTATTGACAAATTCGTAACCATACGACATAATACTCCCGAACCCACTTATAGTGATAAAACAATAAAATATTCTATGAAGATGAAACATTCGAGAAAACAGCGTTTACATATATATATATATATGTGTGTGTGTGTGTGTGTGTATATATATATACATATATATATATATATAATTTGAATTGTTTAGTACCGTTGTAACACTCAGCAGACAAAAGATAAATGAAGATACCAACATAAAAAAAAAAAAAAAAAAAAAAAAAAAAAAAGAAAATAATCAGAGGATAGAGTTGGTATATCAAATATATAATATATATATATATATATATATATATATATATATATATATATATATATATATATAGTGGTCTGAAAGCATATCTATTAAGAAAAAAAAAAGTATCTGATTTTAATTTTGTGACGGCTTTTAAAGTTAAGATTGGTGGTAGTGTTTAGGAAAGAAGCGTTTAGAAGAAATTTATTTTCTATATTTAGAAAAAAATCTCAATTGCATTTTATGTTATTTGTGAAATTTTAGTAGTTTAAGTAATAATTAAGATTGTTTTAGAAATCAGTTCTATATTAATTAGTATTGTTATTAATATAAGATTTTTTTAAATAAAATTAACTGACAAATTTATTAAAAAAAAAACAAAAAATCGGTTTTAAGATTTTGCTTCGTCTAGAAACTTTTTTCAACGGATATTTCGCAATTTGAAAATTGATTACATCGACTGGAGTCTAATTATGCTACTAAATCTGCTCCATAAGGGTCTTTGATTTTAATTTATACTTGGAAATTTTTATTTCCGCTTCTGAAAATAATTTTATTAGATAAATAGTTAAATAAATTTAATAAATTAAAAGACTTAAAGACCCAACTTTAAAATAAAAATGATAGAATATATCATAACTTTTTTCTTTTTTTTACTTTTCTTTCATGGTAATTTTAACCTAAAAACTTCAAGAAATTTTAAAGTGCTAAAGAAGATTAAAAATTTTTGTTATATATATATATATATATATATATATATATTTGCATAAAAACAATAATTAACTTACATTAATTTTATAGCATACAATAGCCAAAGAAAACATAGTCTGCATAGCAAGACTAATATAGCCTGCCCACCATTTATTAGAGCAGGGCTCCCAGCGTTCCTATATTTTTACGATCATTTTATTATACTCTCACCGTAATTTTTAGAAAGGATTTTTTTCTTGTAGATTTTGATGCTATTTTTCACAAGAAAACCTTCAGGATTTTTCTTTTTTTAATTGTGGTGAGAGTACAATAAAACGATTGTAAAAAATAGGAACGCTGGGAGCCCTGTTAGAGTGACATAATGTTTTATATTATAACAAAATTGTTAAATTTATCAAATTTCATTGTTGAAAGTGAACAAAAACAAATTAATACGATAATGAGTTTTATTTGTAATGAGATAACGTAATTTACTATAAAATTCAATCTTTTTGTAGTATTATCATATATATATATATATTAATTTGTTTTATTAAAAAAAAAAAAAAAAAAAAAAAAAAAACTTGTTTCCTTCTCTGCATTTATTTAATAGTTAAAATTTTCAAGACATTAAAAAAGGCAAATGTATCGAAATAAAAATATGCAAGATTTAATTAGACGAATCTCAAATTATCTTATAGTACGTACAAACAATTTACAATTATTATGTATATAATAATGCAATTACGCACATAATTCTAATATAAAATACATATTAAATTTCTCAAGTTATATATGTCCTTTTACAGTTGTAATTATAAATATAATTATTATAATTTCTCGATGACAATCATTGGATGCAGCGAATGTCAGATGTGTGATGCTTTAACAGACGGATTTTCGATTCAAATAAATTTACATTTATTGCTCTAATTCACTATAATATGTACATAAATATTATTTTGAATTAAGCATATGTACATATTTTCATTTATTTATATCGATAAATTTTTATTAGGTATGACAACATTACGTTACCACTGCATATTTTCCGTAAATTGCCATTAAAGAAAATGTTTTTCGTGCTATGTGCAAATGATTTTCAAATCAAAAATATAAAATTCTATATATCTAAAAAAAGAAATAGTGTAACTTTTTTTTTATTTTATTAAGCATGGAAAAATAATAATAATAGTTTTACTGGAAGTATGCATTCATAGCAGGGTTACACGCTTGATAAGAGGGGGAGGGAGATCATATATATATATATATATATATATATATATATATATGATATATATATGATATTTTATATATATATATATATATATATATATATATATATAACGTTTGTTAAAAATAAGGAACACTGTGTACATTTATAAGAAATTTTCTAAAATACCTGACATAAGAGGACGGCACCGAAAATTAAGCTATATAGTCTAAGCAATGATCTAAAAAAAACTTATTACAAAGAAGAAGAAACGACTAAAGTATGTGTGTTTGTTTTGTATTTAAAGCTGCCACATAATGTATTCTTTAACCACACATCTTGCGACCATGGAGGCCTCTGCGCAAGTGCGGATTGAACGAGTCCAGTGTTAAAATAGCGGTGACAGAGAGAAAGCAAGCGATAAGGGAACACCGAATAACTGGATGTTTGCCTAATAACTATCTCTCGGCCAATTTTGCATCCCTCTAAACTTTTGGACTCGGCCTCATTGCTAGTCGTAGGAAACGTGGTCGCACTATATTTGAGTTACACAGGCATAGACACACAATCAGGCGAATAAACAACAAACAGATCCACTGTAAAACAGACACATATTTTCTAAAAAATGATCAAATCATGTTCTTGATTTTTTTTAAAATGAGAAATCATTCGCAATACTGGAGTCAGAACATTTGCAAAGCTTCCCATTTTTTTTTTTTTTTTTTTTTTTCTCGTCAGTAGAAGAAAACAATAATAATACTCTAAAATGTTTCATATCCGAAAAAAAATTAGTTTTTAGCTATAAATCTAATTTTCTGCATTTTAAAACAAGTTATATAATCTCGACTGGGGAGCACTGTTCTTTCATGTATTATAGTAAGTTCCATGAATGAAAAATGTAAGTAATTGATACATTTTCTTTAAAATATTTTAGACAACAACTGGATGCGATAAAGCGTTCACAATTTTATTGTAAATTTTAATGCTTTAAAGTAACATAAAGTTTATTCTTTGCAATAAATCTAAATTTAAAGCAATTTAGCTCACGCAAACTTACGCAATGGAATTTCTAGTAAATGTTTCAGTTTATATTTTGAAAAATAAATAATATATATAGTTAAAAATTTGCTTGTATATTTTTATACTAGTCTACAAAGTATTATATATATATATATATATATATATATAGTGAAGAACGTTATAACATTCAGCAATTAATCGATACATTATAATATCAACAACACTGAAATAATTGTTCAGTTTACAATTGGTATAACATTCATCCAGATAGAAAAGCTAAATATTATAAGAGTATTATCAATTAGATAATAAAAGTAATTATTAATTAGATTAAAATTGAAAGAAAACACGCGTGGTTAAGCGCATTTGCAGCCATAAACTATGTGTATGCAATTTTTACTTTATCTTACCCATAGGGTCGAGAAAGTATTGTTTAGGGTCAAATTTTCCAACGTGAGTTTTGGCTATATTTACATGTTCTGAGGTCCCCTGAATACGAAAATCATGCTTTTAGCGACTGGTATGTGTGTTTGTCTGTCTGCGCGTCTGTTAGCAGCATATATCAAGAACAAACAGTAGCAGAAATTTCAAATTCGGTACTCTAAATGTGCATCATATAGGGATGCTACAGTAAGCTTTTCGTTGCGATGAAGCAAATGGTTCGTGTACAGGGACACTCAAAAGTATTCAAATACATTTCGTCTATGGGGGAAGTTGCAGGTAAATAGAGTTTGACATCTATAGACTGCCTTAAATCAAATGAAACGAATATATATGTTTTGTAATAGCGATAGTGAACTGGGAAAAAAATGTGTATGTAGGAGGCTCGCGTCCCACCCCACTGGGGAAGAAGTCCCCCCTCGAGGGAAGTAAATTTTCATGATGTGTATCTTTCAAAAGAGCTCACGAATACCTTTAAAACGAATGGTAGAACCGTCGATCTGCAATAATTAAAAATAAGGTTATCGATTTTTTTTTTTTTTTTTTTTTCATTTTTCATTATTTTTTTTTTCATTAATAAAATAAAATAAAATAAAATAAAAATGTAATATTGAGAATAAATTCAACTTATTTTTGGATATTTAGTGTTATACTACTTCTCTAATATGGAAATCGTTTGAATTATCGTAAAAGATAATTTGTTTAAATAATAATTTTAATAAAATTATTTTTAAAAAACACAATTATTTTTTAATAACCAAATTAAATTCTATATAAATGTAGGTGCGTTAATGAATCGGGGGTTTGAAGGGGCGGTAGTCCCCATCACAGAGAACTAATTATCATATAAAACTCTTTCTGTATTTATAGTATTAAATTTCAGGGTAAGAGAAAGTCGTGTGAGTGACACACCAGATTATTTAATTAATGGTAATGCCAAAATTGGCCAAAATGTGTATACATGTAATTAAAGGTACATTTATGGATAAACAGGATTTTATAATTTCCGAAAAACATTAAGGTTTTATAATAAACAAAATTCACATAAATAAATGCACATAAGCAGCAGATTGAATTTATATATAAACATAAAGTGAAGAATTTAAGAAAGCCGTTAATTTAGTCGTTAATAGATACATGATAATATCAACAACACTCAAAAAACAGTTAAGCAAGAACATATTTGGCATAAAATACACCCAGTTAGCGAAGCTGAATACTATAAGAGTATTGTCAATTAGATAATAAAAGTAATTATTAATTGGATTAAAATTTAAGTATATATATATATATATATATATATATATATATATACAGGGTGATTCGAAGCCCAACATAAAAACTTTTAATAGTGGTAGGGAACATTATAAGTATTAAAAATCAATGCGCATCCATGACCGCAAACGACTTTATTTTCACTATCGTACTATTCATAGAATAATGGAACGACATTTTCCAAATAAATAATTTGGTGTGTCACTCACACGACTTTCCCTTATCCTGAAATTTAATACTGTAAATCCAGGTTGCAGATTAAGAGGTAAGATAACGAGTACTGTTATGTAAACCTGTGTTAAACAATTCAAATTTGGCTTCGCAAGAGTTTTATATGATAATTATTTCTGTGTCGGGGGGCTACCGCCCACCTCAAGCTCCCATTTAATAATGCACCTACATTTATATAGAATTTAATTCGGTTATTAAAAAAATATTTCTGTTAATATATATACATACATATATATATATATAAATTATTATTAAAAAAAAAAAGATTTTGTGATAATGCAGACGATTTCCATATTAGAGAAGTAGAACAATACTAAATAATAATTTTAAAAAAAGTTGAATTTATTCTCAATATCACATTAAAAAAAAAAAAAAAATGTTAAAGATGAAAAAAAAAATCGACAACTTTATTTTAAATTATCGCAGATCGATGGTTCAATCATCCGTTTTAAAGGTGTTGGCGTGCTCTTTTGAAAGATACCCATCATGAAAATTTACTCCCCTCGAGGGGGGAGGCGATGCTCCTACATACAGATTTTTTTTTTTTTTCCAGCTGACTATCTCTATTACAAAAAATATATATTCGTTTTATTTGGTTTTGTGTAGTCTATAGACGTTAAACTCTACGTACCTGCAATTTTCCCCCATAGACGTAATGTATTTGAATACTTTTGAGTGTCCCTGTACACGAACCATTTGCGTCATCGCAACGAAAAGCTTTCTGAAGTATATCTATATGATACACATTTAGAATACCGAGTTTCGAATTTCTGCTACTATTTGTTCTTGAGATATGCTTATGGCAGACACACAGACAGACATAGAGACACACAGGCAGACACACAGACAGACGGACAGACAGACAGACCATTCGCTAAAAATATGATTTTCGTATTCAGGGGACCTCAGAACATGTAAATATAACAAAAACTTTCGTTCGAAAGTTTGACCCTAAAACAATACTCTCTCGACCCTATGGGTAAGAGAAAGTAGAAAGTGGGTACAGATTCGCGAGATGACCTCACTTTTAAAATAAAAAATGGGACAAAAGCAGTACTTTAAAAAGAAGTGCTTTCAGACCCGAAAGAAGTTTTTCGAGTTTATTGTATTTTATGATGTTTATTCAAAGTTTTGTATTTATTAATTTAAAACTCCAGTTTTCTGGTGCATTTTTCTTATCCCAAATGGTGTTTTATTTGTTTATTTATTTATTTTCAAATTATTGCTAGCTTTGTAATCATAGTCATTCGTTGTGAAATATGAGGGCACTGCAGTATTTTAGATCTACAGTATTTTAGAGCATTTTATAAAGTGGGTAATTTATTAATAGATGAAAAAATACATGTTTGTTTAAGTTGGGATTTTTTTTTTTTCTTATCATAATTTGTTTCAGTTTCCTAATTTTAATACCACTGTAAAATAAACCAAAGACTTAGCATCATTTATATTAGACTTAGCATCATTTTTTTTTCCATCAGTGTATATATATATATATATATATATATATATATATATATATACACTGATGGAAAAAAAAATCCCAACAAAAAGAAAAAATTATTGTACAGTAATGAAATTTCAGCAATACATTTGTCTAGGTAGCATATTTAATTGATTAAAGTTTCAAGATCACAGATAGAACCATTGGCGAGAAGAGCCATTTCAAATGTGAAATGTTGGTACATTAGTAACCGGTGAATGCTGTTGAATGCCTTGAATGCTGTTCATGAATAGCAGCACAACAGGTTGTATCACTAGATTGACGTACAAATTTGCAGTCAGGGTGCGTGGGATAACCACGAGAGTGCTCCTGCTGTCATACGAAATGGCTCCTCAAACCATAACTCCAGGAGTAGGCTTTGTGTGTCTAGGCCACAGACAGGTCGCTAGCAGGCGTTCACCTGGCCTCCTTCTAACCAACACACGGCTATCACTGCGACCAAGGCAGAACCGGCTTTCATCAGAAAACACAACAGATCTCCACTCCGTCCTCCAATAAGCTCTAGCTTGACCCCACTCACGTCGCAAACGGCAGTGGTTTGGAGTCAGTGGAATGCAAGCTACAGGGCGTCTGGCTCGGAGCTGTCCTTGAAGAAACCGATTTGTAACAGTTCGTTGTGTCACTGTGGTGCCAACTGCAGCTCGAATTTCAGCTGCAGACGCAGTACGATTAGCCACAGCCATACGCCGAACACGGCGGTCTTCCCTCTCGGTAGTGCCACGTGGCCGCCCGGAACCCGGTCTTCTTGAGGCATTACCTTCCCTTGACCACTGCTTCCAACACTCATGCACAGTGGATACATTCCTGACAAGTCTTTCTGCAATATCGCGGAAAGAAAACCCACCTTCTCGTAGCCCTACTGCACGACCTCGTTAAAACTCAGTGAGCTGTTGATAATGGCTTCTTCGTCTTCTTAGAGGTATCCTTGACTAACATTAACCCACTACATCAAATCTCAACTGTAAGTAATGAACACGAACCTTACAGCGCTTATTTAAAGCAAACCTCATTTGCATGTTCGTAGTGTCGATAGTAGCGCCATACTAATGCGCGTAGCTCGAAATCTGAATCGACGTCATCTTTCAGATGTATAAACACGCCTACCAAATTTCGTTTATCTAGCGCAGCTCCTTCCTGGTGTTGGGATTTTTTTTTTTTCCCATCAGTGTATATATATACTGCTCGACATTGAAAATGCAACATCAAGAGGGAATGATAATAACGGAATGAAATTTGTTGGACACAAACATTATAGTAGGAAGAACAAATGATAAAATTTCAGGAAATTTGCAGTAATATGTACTGAGAAAACAGTACATAAAGCAGCGACCTCTGTGAGCAATAAAAACACATATCTGCCTGGGCATTGAATCGAACAGCGATCAGATGACATATACGGGTAGAGTACTTCATGAAGTTTTAACACGATGCCACAATTCATCGATCGAAGTTACTGGTGAGTGGTGGAGGGCCAGTCGCTTTCAACGATTAAACAGTCATTTTCATTGGTGTGAGATCAGGAGGACGCGCTGGCCAGAGCAACACAGTCGAACACATTCGGCATCAATGAAGGTCCAGGCAATATGGACAACATGCGGCCGTGCATTGTCCTGCTTAAATGTTGCGCTTCGGTGGCCTGGAACATATGGCAGAGCTATGGGCCTTAACTCGTCAGAAATGTAATGACTGGTATTCAGAGTGGCGGGAATGAAAACAAGAGGTGGCCGGGACGTGTATCCAATGGTACAATATACCATCAATCCAGGTGGTGACTCAGTATGCGGCTTCCAAAATTCTGATTACCCTCAAAACTGTATGACTGATATGGGCGCCATTAATGTGTGATCAACGATGGACCTCGACGCAGGAATGGCGTGAAGTGAATTCTCAGACAAATCACAATCCTGTTTACAGCATCAAGATTGCCTTATCCGTATTTAACGGCATTATGAATAATGCACTATGCCAGCTGGGATTCGACATCATCATACTGTCCATCATTTGAAATGATGTTATGGGTTCCCATTGGACACACGTCTCGATTACTTCATGTTCGTATTCCTGGCACTCTGAACAGCGGCCATTAAAATTCTGATGAGTTAAGGCCCGCCCCTCTGCGCTGTATTCGAATACTCCGTAGCGCAAAATTTAAGAAAGATAATGCACGACCGGAAGTTGCTTGTATTGTCCGGAACTTCTTTGATACAGAATGTGTTCGCCTGTTGCTCTGGCCAGCCCGTTCTCCTTATCTTGCACCAATGAAAATGACTGTTTAATCACTGAAAAGCGACTGGCCCCCTACCATTCACCAGTAACTGCGATCGAGGAATTGTGACATCGTGTTGAAGCTTCATGAAGTGCTATACCCCTAAATGTCATCCAATCGTTGTTCGATTCAATGCCTAGGCAGATATGTGCTGTTATTGCTCACAGAGGTCGCTGCTTTATGTATTGTTTTCTCAGTACATATTACTCCATATTTCCTGAAATTTTAATCAAATGTTCTTCCCACTATAGTGTATGTGTCAAACAAATTTCATTCCGTTATTGTCATTCTTTCTTGGTTTTGCATTTTCAATGTCGAGCAGTGTATATATATTTATTCCATAATGTATGCAAATTAACAAATATGATTTTTTATTTATTTCTTATCAGAACTTTACTTACGTGTCATTAAAATAACGCATAAGACAGGAATATACTTGGGACAGGGTAACATACTTGAATAAAACTGCAAATTTCTTTATATATCTTCAAAAGAATGTGTATTATGAAAAATATTTTCTATTTGAAGGCATTCCTTATGATTGACAACATGATCACATAGATGTTCAATTCATACTTTTTCATTAAAATATCACAAAAAATGCATATCGTGATTTGTTCAAAACTAAATAAGCTACGCGTTTTGAAATATAACATATTTTTAATGAACTTTGGTATTCTACTATCATTCTTAAAATATAACATAAATCATAATATTATATAGATTATTTACGGAAGGATTTTGATATTTAAATTTAATATAAGTTACATTGCATCAAAATTTCGGTGATTGTTTTGATTTGTATATATATATAATATGACCTCGCGCGCGCGATATGTGTTTACCCATATGTTAGGTCATCACGCTTCTGTTTCGGAAAACACGGCTCATTGAATACCAACTCTGTGTCATGATTTATCGGATATATGGTGAGTAGATTTGATGAGTATGGTGAGTAAATCAAGAAACCATTTTAGCTTTCTTTTTTAATGTTTTCGCGTGAATACAAAAATAAAATCAATTTCTTCAATATCAGTTATTCAGTTTCATTCAGATTGAACTTTTTGAAATAAATTAAGAAAACAATAGCTTATTAAATCCAATTGATGTTTCTATGCGTCAAGCGTGCATAATTAAACACATTCAATCCGTATAAATAACAATTATAGTTTCAGTTTTAAAAGGGAAGCGTTCTCTTATGACGTCACTGAAATGATATCATTTGCAGGGATTTACCCATAAGAAAATGGTTTGGTGGAAATAAGAGAAATTTGCCTAGATTAATAGCTTTTTCTCGTAAAAATTCTAAAATTATACCTTCAAAACATCAATTTACGGGCTAAGACCGTTTAGCTAGCAAAACGGTCGTTTCCCGTAAACTTATACGGTCAGTTCCTAAATTATGCTTTCAAAACATCGGATTATGACCGTTTAGGTAGCAAAACGGTCATTTCCCCAAAAATTAAAAGGTCAAATACTGTAATTTTACCTTTTTTTTTTTTTTTTTTTTTTTTTTTTTTTTAGCAGTGTATGTTCAAAAATTTGCCTCACGTCGATATTCTACTGAAAGAATACATCATTTGTATATATTTATAATAAAATGAGACAATTTGGCAAAGTGTAGCACAGACTAGGGTTAATATACCTTCTAAAAACAGATATAATAGTTACGAAGTGTCTAAAATTTTAATTAATCGAATAGGAATAACTAAAATGCTATTATTACTTATTGTAAGTTCTTCAGAAACGCTTATATGGTTATCATAAACCGTTTTTCCTGACCATGCTTTCCTATAGAATTAAACCAAACTGCGTGTGTGTGTGTATCAATGAATAAATAAATAAATATATATTTGCGAATTTGGGGTTCGTGAGTTGTCTGAGAATGAAAGAAAATTCTTGCAGTGGCTTAAAAGTTTATTTACAGAAAATTCTAGAAGAATACAGGTCTATAAACCAAGTATCTACTTCAGTTTCACTAGAAAACACAGCTTACAGAAAAGCTGATAGTTTCATAGCTTCAAATTCACAACATAAACTGTTGTATAGCATTAACCCACAGCCAAGGCTGTAATCAAAGAGACTCAGTGCTTCCTTAAGCAGCAATCAATGCTTTGGCGAAACTGTCCCAACTGGCGCGATGCTATTCCTTTGTAGTAAAATCAATTCCCTTTAGACGGCGCTGCGTCGCCAGTGAAAGAAAAAAGAAGATATATTTTGTTAATAGATTTTGGCAACAGCCAGTAAGTTTAGTTTTTAGATTTTTAGATGCTTCGACTGTGTTCGAAGACAGAATTTTCGATCTCTCAATATGAGAGTTAATTAGATTTGGGAATTATGTTCCATTAAGTATTTCTTTTTGTAAATAATGTATTTAACTGTAAATAGAATTTTATTTTATTATAATCATTAAACAACCAGAAAAAGTATGCATCGTTCTATTTTATTCATTCTCTTGTTTCAAAGCAATCCGGCATATCAATTATGATTCTTTTTGTTCTTAAAATGTTAATACCACTGAACCGCATATTTATTTTACATTTTTGGTGCATCAGTTCCGGCAAGAGAATGTTGTTTTTGAAAGTAACGATGCTTGTGTTAAATTCGATTATTAAAATTAATATTTGTGCCTTCATGATATTGGATTAGCTCTTAGAGCGAAGACGGCTCAAGGTATGAAATTTTATGAAAATTTACAATGGAGTTGGAGAAGCATAAAGTTAATAGAAAAATTCTTCGAACAAGTGTGACAAAGTGAGCGAACAGTATGGAATTAAAATTAAAAGAAGAACATTTAAATGTTGAAAACTTAGAAGAAGCTCTTAATCAACTAACTATTAAAAATGGGCTTCTACAGGAAGCCGATGGGGAAATAGAAAAACTAATTCATTTAACAGAATATGAAAATGAAAAAAACGTATGTTATGAATATCAGGATAAAATCGCGAACGCTATTTTTAGAGCAAAAAAGAAAATAAAAGTAAATTCAGTCGAAAATAGTGGTGTAAATTCAAATGTTTCAAGTACATTACAGAATAGAAGTTCACCGTTAAGTGAGAATAACAAATTTGTTAAATTACCGAAATTAATTATTCAAAAATTTGGCGGTGAATTGTCCCAATTTATGAGTTTTTGGAATACTTTTCAAGTTACTATTCATGACTATGAAGCTTTGCCAAAGGTAGAGAAATTTAATTATTGAAAAAGTTATTTAACTTCGACAGCTTTAAATTCCATACACGGGTTAGAGGTTTCAGAACAAAATTATGACAAAGTCGTAGACATTCTTAAACAAAGATTCGGACAACGCGATATGATAGTTAACCACCACATGAACAATTTGTTAAATTTAGCACCCGTTTATAAATCCACAGATATTTTTAGATTAAAAAAAATACATGAAGAAATCGAGATAAATATTAGATCATTATCCTCGTTAGAAGTTGATGAGAATAATTATAGTGCTATGTTAATCGCAGTAATTCTAAAGACACTACCGTCCGATTTAAATTTAGAATTCAATAGAAAACACGCATCTGACTTACATGGAATTAAAATTCAAGAACTATTAGATTTCATACAAACGGAAATAATTTCGCGGGAAAGAACATTATCTACAAAAAATAAAACAAACGAACAAATAAAAAGTAACAAATTGAGTAATCGAGACGGCAGCAGATTATCGTCTGCGCATGAATTAATCACTACTACTGCGATAGAAAATAAACAGATGAGATGCATTTTTTGTAAAAAGAATCACGCGTCAGAAAATTGTTTCGCGTTCGATATTGAAAATAAGAAGAATATTTTGAAATCTCAGGGCCGTTGCTTTTTGTGTTTGGAACAAAAGCACCGTATCGCTGAATGCCATAGCGACATTAAATGGAGAATATGTGGTTATAAACATAATATAACTCTCTGTTACAAATCTAAACATAAACCTCAGGACAAAATAAATGTTCCTTCTGGTTCAGAATCCAAACAGGAAATAGTTTCTACTGTTTCTTCTATGAATCAGGAAAATGAAATTTTGTTACAAACTTGTTCCGTAAATATTAAAAAGAAAACGAAAAAGAAAACGATCCGTTTGCTTCTTGATTCAGCTTCTAGTAGAACATTTTTATGTCGTTCTATTGCTAATGAACTAAATTTAAAAGTGACTAGAAATGAAAAATTGAGGGTATGCACATTTGGAAGTAAAACACCGATAGAAAAAACCTATGGCATAGTTAAATTAAAGCTCGTGAATAAAAATAAACCTGATCATAATATTCAAATTGAAGTGTTAGTTACGGATGAAATTTCTGGATCGTTCATTCACCCTCCTTCTGAATTGGAGAAAATCACGAAAAATGATAATTTTCAGAATTTAGAATTAGCTGGTATACCTAATAGTAAAGAAAACATTACACTTTTGATAGGAGTCGATTATTATTATGATATTGTGTTAGGTAATATTAGACCATTAATAGAAATTTAGTAGCAGTAAAAACTGTGTTCGGTTGGGTTTTACAGGGAATTAAAAGCGATTCTCTTGAATCATCAACCATGAGTATCATAGTAGAAGAAAATTTGTTGTCAAAACAAATAGAAAATTTTTGGAATTTGGAAAATTCGGGTCTTATTAATCCGAAAGAAAAATTTGACCTTTCCAAAAATAAAATTATGAAAAATTTTGAATCGGAAATTAAGTATGAAAATAAACGATATAAAGTAAAATTCCCTTGGAAAATTAGTAAATCACAATTACGAAATAATTTTGAAATCGCTGAAAATAGATTTTCGAGACTAAAGTACAAATTTTGTAGAAACCCAAATTTATTTTTTGAATACAACAATGTTTTACAGGATTATTTGAGAGAGGGGATTATAGAGCCCGTTACGGATTTGGAGGAAAATTCTACAACCTTTTATTTACCACATAGAGCGGTAATAAAAACAGATCGTACAACAAGAATATTACGAATCGTGTTTGATGCGTCTTCACATGATTACAATAATCTTTCTCTTAATAATTGTCTACATATTGTACATAATGTTTATGAAGATATTTTTGACATTTTGTCTATATTTAGATTTTATCCCGTAGCCTTTACTGCGGACATGAAACAAGCTTTTTTACAAATTTTGATAGACGAGGAAGATAGAGACGTAACACGATTTTTGTTTACAGAAAGTCCTCACCTCTCCCCTAAAGATTTTTAGATTCACTAGAGTTTTGTTTGGACTTAATTGTAGTCCTTTCTTATTAGCTGCGACGATAAAACATCATTTGAAAAATTTTAGCGACACACATAAGGAGACTGTTAGTTTTTTAAATGAATACATTTTTGTAGATGACATAATAGGAAGCCACCCATCAGTAGAGAAGGCTTTAACTACAAGTCTAGACTCACTTAGTATCTTAAAAGACGCGAGTATACAACTTCACAAATTTCATACAAATTCGACACTTTTACATGAATTTTGGGAACAAAAAAAATGTTGTTAGCAAGGATTCTAAAATATTTGAAGAAAATGATCCCCCTATTAAAGTTTTGGGTTTAGGGTGGAATAACTTGAAAGACACTCTCTATTTTGATTGTAGGGATTTAATAAACCTCGTTTCTAAACAGATAAATACTAAAAGGTTTGTTTTACAAGTACTAGGTAAAATTTATGACCCTATCGGTTTCTTAGGGCCCTACACTTTAAGAGTTAAATGCCTTATGCAGATGATGATGGGATGATCTGGAAGACTGGTCTTGATTGGGATGACACATTACCTGAAGATTTGAAAAAAAAATATGGAAAGACTGGTGTAATGAAATAACTCATCTTTCTAAATTTTCTGTGCCGAGATATTATTTTTCTGATTTTCGAGAATTTAACATCGGTGATTTGCAACTACATGTTTTCTCAGATGCTAGTATCAAAGCATTTGGCACTGTTGCCTATTTTAGAATTAAAGAAATCTCGAATGGAAAATGCAAAACGATATTCGTTGCTTCCAAAAATAGAGTAGCGCCTTTGAAAAATCTCACGCTACCTAAACTCGAACTCACAGCTGCATTGTTGGCAGCTAAACTAGGTCATAATATTTTGAGAGCTCTGAAATTAGATATGCCCACGTTTTACTGGACAGACTCAATGATCGCCTTTTTTTGGATTAGAGGCGATCCAGAAAAGTTTAAGCCGTTTGTGCAGAATAGAGTACAAGATATTCGTGAATTGACATCTCCTTCAAATTGGAGGCACTGTCCCGGTTCGTCTAATCCTGCCGACCTTGTATCCAGAGGTGCAAATATCATAAAATTTATTAATGATAGATTGTGGTTAAATGGGCCTGAATGGCTCAGTTCACCCCCCGAACTTTGGCCTAAGCCTGATGATAAACAAAAGCTAGATGTAGATAGCTTAGAATATAGAAAAAAGATAAAAGAAACACTCCTTTTCAATTGCATGACAGAACAACTAGAAAACACCATTGATATCAGAAAATACAGCAGTTTAGAAAAAATAATCAGAGTTACAGCTTGGGTAAAAAGATTTATTAAAAGGATAAAAAAAAATTCCAGAACTTAACAATACATTGACAACCGAAGAACTAATAGAAGCTGAGAAACATTTGATATCGAATGAAAAAAGGTTGTATTTTAAAAATGAATTTCACTCGCTAATAAATGAAGAAATTATTGATAAAAATTCTCCCGTTAGCAACTTAACTCCTTATCTAGATGATGAAAAAATGATGCGGCTCGGCGGGAGATTAGAGCTTAGTGATTTACAGCTAGAAGAAAAACATCCCATCATTGTCCCCAAACAGTCGTGGTTGACTACCTTGATTATAAGAAATGAACATGAAAAAATAATTCATGGAGGAGTATCTGGAACATTGTCAAAAATACGGTCTAAATATTGGATTCCCAAAGGTCGCCAGTTAGTTAAAAGTGTCCTGAATAAATGTATTATATGTAAGAAATACCTTTCCAGACCAACAGATCAGATCACTGCTCCTCTACCCCGTGACAGAATAACAGAGTCGTCCCCTTTCTCCATATGTGGCATTGACTTTGCTGGGTCTCTCTACATTAAAAATGCTAAAGAAATTAAAAAAAACTTATATAGTGTTGTTCACTTGTGCAGTAACCAGAGCGTTACACTTAGAACTTGCACAATCTATGTCTCAAGTTCTGCTAGGGTCAGTCGATACTTGTGGACAACTTCTAATACACAAAATAACTGATGCTGAAAAACAGATAGACTGTGATTTGTTGCTTAAAATTTTTTGACCACTAAATTGTTGGTTACCCAGTGAGCATAATCATATTATTTGGTGTTTGTATATACCAGATGAAAATGAAGACGAGACTATTGAGTTAGAAATAAACATCTCTTTTAGTTACTACTCATGATGAACGGGTTGAAATTTGGAATATCCATACTGTAATAGGAGAATATAATTAGGATACAGTATCACTTAAAGATGTATCCGTAGGTGTTCAAGCAATAACTGAGTTTGATAAAATTATTGTTGATAACAAAGTTGATTTTGCATGAACAGAGAAATATTATTATGGAAGATTGATTAACCTTCATGTAAGTGGAAAATACTTAGCCTATGCTATTTTGTTTATTATTGAAATTTTAATTAGTATAATTTAGTATCTGTATTTTAATTTTTGCATGCGTTATTATCTTTATATTTAAGTTTGTTTATATTTGATAACTAAGAGTTAATTGTTTAAATAATAATGTGTTTGCTTTATGTTTAATATTGATATTTCAATTTAATATTTTGATTTGATCTTTTATTGATTTAGTTATAGTACTTTAAATATTGTTTACCTTTGTATTTAATATTAGATAATTGTTGATATTAAAAAAAAAATGATTATGTGATTTAGTACTAATTGAATACTTAGAAATTTGAACAATTTATGATTATCAGAAGTTGTTCGGATTTGAGATTTATTTTTGATTTAATGAGATTTTGATTTGTGAACTCTGTAAGAGTTCACGGCGGGGAGTGTGTAGTAAAATCAATTCCCTTTAGACGGCGCTGCGTCGCCAGTGAAAGAAAAAAGAAGATATATTTTGTTAATAGATTTTGGCAACAGCCAGTAAGTTTAGTTTTTAGATTTTTGGATGCTTCGACTGTGTTCGAAGACAGAATTTTCGATCTCTCACTATGAGAGTTAATTAGATTTTGGAATTGTGTTCCATTAAGTATTTCTTTTTGTAAATAATTCATTTAACTGTAAATAGAGTTTTTATTTTATTATAATCATTAAACTACCAGAAAAAGTATGCATCGTTCTATTTTATTCATTCTCTTCTTTCAAAGCAATCCGGCATATCAATTATGATTCTTTTTGTTCTTAAAATGTTAAAACCACTGAACCGCATATTTATTTTACACCTTAAATACCCGCGTAGAAAATTGAGAATGTACCAGAAACCTGCAAACAAATCAGGTTAAAGCCCAGATAATTATTACATTGATAATAAGGATTTTCTCGCCAAGGTCACCAAAAAAGTTGCCAAGTAGCGAAAAATCCGCCACAGTTTGCGCAAGGCCATTACCTGGCTTAATAAAGCTTGTTACTGGGTTTTAAACAGAAAATGAGCTAGAAATGGAGAAAAATAACATTTTATAACCTGACTTAGCCTCTTTTAATGCATTTACATAAAAACATCTACAATTATTTACAAATTCGTAACAATATATATATATATATAAATCTAAATATTATTTACAGAATTAAAATAAAATAATTCTTATCTTTATTTATTATATATATATATATTGCTATTTTAATTTATTTTACAAATTTTTACAATTGAATAAAAAAATAACAATACATAAATAAGTAAATAAAAACTGCTGATCAGACTTTAAATAAAAGAAAAGTTAGAAATACTTTTTGCTTTTTGCCATATCCTTTAACAATAACGGAAAAGAAGTCTGGAGTAGTTTCAATAAACATATTCTCGCGGGAAATAATAAAAAGTACTTGGCAACTATAAAAGAGTGGACGAATTCGCTTTTGTGACAACATGAATAAGATTTCTTATCTTTCGGATAAATTTTTGGACCTTAAGGATATTCAATTTCTGTGTATAAGAAAAATCTCAAATTACATTACGCATTACATATATTTCTAAAAAGTATGTAACATTCAAAATGTTTCACACTTGGAATGACTTTATTGAAAAATCTTCTATTTTATTACATAACATTTAAGATGATCCAGGGACTTTCGATGTTTCACGTTAAATAAAAATATTAGTTTTCAGTTTTTATAAGCATTTCCTATTTTTTTTGCTATCACGTTGTTAAAAGTCTTAATAATCAAATAATAGGCTTGACCAAGTGACTTACACTAAACTATACACTTAATTATATTATTATGTATCCCAATATATTTACAATACATTGCAATATATCCAATATAGAAATTATAAAAATTTATTATACTACGTAAATTGGGATTTTTAAACGAATATTTTACGTTCTATATCTTATCCAAAAATGAACAATAATTTTATCTGCTGTGGTTATTATATATTTTTTTTTTCATAACTCTCTATAGCACTTTACGGATGATTATGAAAATGAAAAATATGTTGGTTAAAATTGTGTCAAACTTGAAATGTTTGATTTAATCGCAGTTTGGTTTAATCGTTCTCCGATCATTTTATGCACACTGGAGCAAACAGGATTGAGGCTTATATATTAAAGTAAATTACAAACCACTATTCATGGTCGAAACCTAGTACCTGAAGATTAAATGGCTGACCGTTCGATTGAAAATTTAAAAAACTCATATAATACATCTATTCTAATTTAATTGTTGTGACAGTTAACTGGTAAGTTGAGCTGTTATGTATGCACTGAGGGACAATGAAAATAGCGCATGCCAATAAGAAGGAAGTATAGGAATAAAATAGAATTTAATATACATAATGATACAGATGAGAGTTTCTCTTGATACTAAAATTAAGACAATTAAAAAATAAACTTTTTTTTTCAAATAAAGAAATACATTGTATCATCAATAGCGCGTCGATCCCTACCCCCTGCTAAACTACATGCTATAACTCGATCAGGCATTGAGTTGATTGCATGTTTATTCTTGCCCTGAAGTTGATAGGCCAACGGGTCTTGGACAGTCATCTCCAAATCATATGCATAATGACAAGGTGACATAATAATAATAATAATAATATTAATAATAACGAGTACTATTTAAAATTTAAATATAATAATAATATTAATAATAACAAGAACTATTTAAAATTTAACTATAATGTTTACCAAAACAATGGAGTTGGGCTAATGAAATTCTATTTAAATTTAATTATTTATTAAAATTAATTTCAACGCGATTTCATTAATATTGTCGCAAGTTTAAATATCCGAGAAATAATACTCAAATGACCCAAATTATTACTTTTTTACTTTCTCTTAGCCATATAAATGTTACAGAAAGTATTATTTCAGCAACAAATTTTCGAAATTAAGTTTTTGTTATATTTACATTATTTAAGGTCCCATGATCCCAAGAATATGTTTTTAGAGGTTACTCTGTGTGCGCGTCTGTGTTCTGTCTGAATGTCTGTGAGTCCGCGTGTCTGTTATTAGCATATCCCAAGAACATATAGCAGCAGGAAATTCAAACTCCGTACTCAAAGTTTGTATTATACAGAGGTGCTACACTAAACCTTTCGTTGGAACCAAGCAAACGGTTCGTGTACAGCGACACCCAAGATAATTCAAATACATTGCGTCTATAGTAAAAATTTGCTGGTAAGGAGAGTATAATATCTCTAGGCTGTACTAAATCAGATAAAACAAACAAATGTTTTTTTTTTTTTTTTTTTTTTTTTTTTTTTCGTAAAATTAGGTTTTGTGTACAATATGATATGGATATCATTCATCGTTCGTTTACAGGGCTGCACATAAGAACAAGAATATAGCAGACCAATACTTAAAAATTGTTATTAATAAATATGTTATATGTTATTAATATAAATATGTTAATATAGTATTATGTATATAATACATATGTTATTAATATAGGATTAAATTGATGTTCACCATGTGACACGTGATGTGTACATAGTTTTCAGAAGATATTCAAGACTGCTAATAATTAAGCGAAAACATTATTTTTTTATTGAATGTAATCTTGAGAAGTGCCTTACTGTAATATTTTACCATGTCCACAAATACTGCTGAGGAATTGAAATTAATTCTTCATCACTATGCGGTAAATAACGTTTTTATAAAGCTAAATATTATTATTATTATTATTATTATTATTTTAATATATATACGTTTTGAGGTTTCTGAAGACAAATGCCAAGTTTTTAACGTTTAATCCCTCAGTCTGCCTCTTATCAGAGTCACTTAATAAACAAATAAATCAAGGTAAATCAAAGGTTGCATTATATATATATATATATATATATATATATATATATATATATATATATATATATATATATATTATAGTTTGAAATGGACTTTTAAATGGAATAACAGGCTTGAATTCTATATAAATGTATGTACAACAATCAAATGTGTGGTTGAAAGGGGAAGTATTTCACTCACACATAATTATTTGTCAAATATATCTGTTCCGAAGCCTATTTTGAATATTTTTTAACGTAGGTTTATATAACAATACCCGCTGTTTTACCCCTTAATCTCCAAACAGTATTTATAGTAATAAATTTCAGCATAAGAGAAAGTTGTGTAAGTGCCCCACAAGATTTTTTTCCTCTTTAAGATTACAATCACGATAACACAAAAATACCATATTTTTTTTCGTTTGAATTTTCGATCATTTAATTATGTTAAGAAATATGAAATATATATAGATATATTGAAATCATCATTTTAAGTAATGGTAGAAATATACTACATATAATTTCAATATAAACATAGTAGTAAAGGAGTCTATGAAGAAGGCGTAACTGCACCATGATTTTATTTATTTATTTATTTATTTTTTCTAATATATGAATAATGTAATATTTCAGAAGTTTTTTTTTTTTTTTTTTTATGTACCTACACTGTAAATCTATGTCCTATTTGCTGCCTGAGATTCTGTGTAATTTGAGAAAATACGTTCTGACAACGCAATTTTTTCGTAAATTACGAGTATTTTCTCAAATCACCGTTAGTTTAAAATCATATTTCACTATCAGAAAAAAAAAAAAAGAAAACACACATACACACAGTCTTTTTTGTAAGTAACAAACGAAATTCAGAATTCAATTTAAAATGCATTTGCAAAAGTAGATTTTTTTTTTTTAACGCAGTTATCAATAATTTAAAAATTAAATAAAGGAGAATGAGTTTTCAAACCAAAGCATTGAAAATTGTGATTAGTTAGTTTTTCTTTTTAATTTATCCAAACTTTGTTTTACACATGATTTAACTTAAATGTTTTATTCATTTCGTTTTCTTTTAAGAAATTACACTTTTTTTTTTTTTTTTTTAACGTTTTTTCTTCGTTTGTTTATGAAGCATATGGGAATACTTTTTTTTTTTTTTTCATTTATTTATTTGTTTTTCTGCACACATGAAACTAACTGAATTGTTTAATTTCAAATGCGACATGAAATTTATTTTCTTTCTTTCTTGTAACAAAGTTTGAGTTGAAAGACGAAGAAATAATTAGAAAATTAGTTAAAATATATAAGTAATAAATACATCAATTTTAACGATCTATTTTAAATCAGTCAAATGTATTTCCTGTTCAAATGTTATGAAAATACAGATGAACGTGTGAGGTAGTAGTTTTATAAAATTAAGGAAGTAAAGGTCGCCGATAGAAGTCAATATTTACAATAGCGTAAAGTGATAGCCTTGAGTTGGGATAGAATGTTGGTTAAGATTGGAAAGTTTCTTGATAGATCCAGCATAGTTCGGCGATGCTGTGGGTTAGATATCCAGTTGAACGTGTCGAGCAGAGGTGAATTTGAATTGGCATATATTATCTAGTTATTGGATAGTTAGTTGGATAAATTGAAAACATGATCTACGTAGATTGTGTGTGTGTATGAAAGGTGGTATAAAATTGATTGCGGATACTCTTTAAAGAAGTAGCTAGGTAAAATGAAGTGAATCGCATTGTCTGTTTTTGAGAACTTTAAAGAGAGCGATTGTTGTGTCGTTGGTATTGTGTTACTGTATATGCGAAGGTTGTTGTTGGCCGTTGTAAGCAGAAGCCATTGCCTATTGATTTTGTATTTGGTGAAGGTGTCGTTGGTGGTTAATATTTCGGATGTTTTAAAATGTTCCTTGACGTTCTAGAAGTCCCCGATCAAGTCGTCTGTTAATATTAGTAAGATTCAATTGGTGATATATATATATATATATATTGTGATAGTTTTAAGATATTAAATTTAAGTTATTATTGAGATCCTGCTTAATCGTAAGCCCTCTCCAGTTTAAGTTAAATAAAGATTGATGTAATCGTAATTTAAGTCCCTTAATTGCCTCTTATAAAGGAATAATCACAATGAGTGCAGTAGAAGCCTTCCCAAATGTTAATGTTAGAAAGCTAAGTGCCTAAAAAATAGTGAAAAAAAATATATCCAACAAAATGACTTTTTTCTATATTCAACAAATGAAAATATGATAAAAATTTTCAACATCGGGTTATCGATAGATTTGCACATTGTCAGAGGTCTAGAACTTGATTCAAGTAATTTTAGAAAATGTCAGTCACTCTGTGTGAGAAAATTTTATGTGAACTGTATTTGAGAAACTTTTGGGTAGAATTTTATACAAATTGATATTTTGTGGCATCTTATTATAAATTACAGTCTATCAACTTTTGGTGGAAATAGTCTAAAAAGTACTGTTGCTATCTTGTTTTTGCTAAATTTTTAAAATGGTAGTATATGACAAAATTTCGTATAAAGGTACATATAGAGAGTTATTTTATATGACCGATTATGAAATTAATGTGAAATGTTGATAATAGTAGCTGTTAACTTGAAAAAGGTGTGGGTCCATTTACCAGGGACGGGGGGGGGGGGGGAGTTCAACCCAGGAGGGGAGCAAGTTTTCAATATAAATATCTATCAAAATAATTCGTCAGTGCCTTTAAAACGAACTGTTAAAACTATTGATAAGTTATCGACAATTTATAAAGTTATCGACATTTTAAATTTTTAACACACACATACAAAAAAAAAAAAAAAAAAAAGAAAAAGAAAAAGAAAAAAAAGCGTATTTTTTAAGATGCAGGGAATAAGATTGACTTTCATCGGATTTTTGGTTCTGTATCTGTAGGATAAAATTTTTATACATTCATCATGGAAAATAATTTTAATGAATAATACTTTTAAATATTATATGCACTGAGTAAATTTCTATTGGAAAAAGGAGAATAAAGATTTGTGATGGCCACAACAGACCAGTTTTACATTATTGCAGAGAAACTGCTAAAATGACCATGGAAATAGAGTAAATAAATTTTCAATTTATACATATACTATATAACAAAATTATAGCATTTCCAAAATATGAATAGATTTCTGATATTGTACATTACACAAAAATATGTTTTGCCGT
The DNA here is from genome assembly GCA_963930645.1 of Salticus scenicus. NCBI lineage: Eukaryota > Metazoa > Arthropoda > Arachnida > Araneae > Salticidae > Salticus > Salticus scenicus. Next base: position 131,487,175 of record OZ005656.1, on the reverse strand, counting down.
TTTTTTTTTTTTTTTTTTTTTTTTTTTTTTTTTAAGAATATCTTTTTCTAAATTAAATATTTGAAAAAATATATGAAGGAAATTCAATTAACTAAAAATGTAATTTACGTTTCAAAATACTTTTAAAGATCGGACATATGAATAGCATCATTTTAATATAGAGGAAAATAGGTTAATATGGAATATCAGTATTTCAAATCATTAAGGATTCAATTACTGCAAATGTTTCAGTGTTGCTATTGTGTTTTGATGCTTTTAAGTTACAGAAAATAGAGTTTACATGCAAAATATTTAGTTAAGTCTGTACATGATTAAGATTCCTTCTTTCTTTCTTCTCATATTACAAATGGGATTTTACTTGCTCCGTTTTATAAGAATATTTCATTAAAAAATGAAGTTTTACGAATTCTGTTTTTTGAAAATTATTCTTTGGATATCTCGTCTTTTAGCTTAGAAATATTTTTGAAAAATAAATTTAAATATTTCCTTAAGAGATTCAAACTTATATTCTTAAATTTACCTAATGAATAATAATAATAATAATTAAAAAAAAAAAAAAAAAAAAAATCTCACTAAGTTGAAAGACGGCATATTGAAAAATACTATATTCGAAAAACTTTATTTTTCAATGAGATATTCTTATAAAACGAAGATTTAAAATTTCACACGAGAAAATACAGAGGCAATCAGACTGATGGACATCCTTAAAGGGAGAAAAAAAATCGGTCAAACATGTAGTACCAAAAACGTCTTATGGAATAGTTATGAATGGGAATGAGAAATACCGATTAAAATATGTTAAGGAATAGGGCAGAATTATTTTGCAGAAAATCATGAATAATTAGAAAATAGCCATTTTATTTTGAAATTACTTAAAAAAAAAAAAATAAAAAAAAAAAAATGTTGTGGCCACCACATGACTTTCTTCTATATTTTCCTATGCAAATTCACTCAGTAAAAATAATTTATTAAAATCATTACTTAATAAAATTATCTTCCATGATAATTTAGTACGATTTCGGTATTAGAGATGTAGTATAACACTAAATATTCAAATAAAGTTCAGTTTATTCTCGGTATTACTTTTTTATTTTTATTTTTTGTTAAAAATGAAAAAAAAAATAAAAAAATAAATAAAAAGTCGATAACTTTAATTTAAATTATCGCAGATCGACGGTTCAAACGTTCATTTTAAAGGTATTGTCGAGGTCATTTGAAAGATACCCATGCTGAAAATTTATTCCCCTTTGAGGGGTTACTTCCCCTCAGTCGGGGAGTCGATGCTCCTACATATCCCTCCTCCCCTTACAAAATAAATAAATAAATAAATAAATAAAGAGAGAGATAGAAGAAAAATTATCCAGTTGAATATCTCTATTATACATAATTCTTGTAAATTTCATAATGATCATTAAAAAATAATTTTCTTTATGCACATTTATACAAAATTATGTCCTATACCGATATATTAAAAAATTAGAAAAAGCGGAATATTATCGCAACCTGTTAGATATTTTTTATCAAAAGTCGATAGGCACTAATTTATGTCAAGGTGTTACTACATACCAATTTGTTTGAAATTCTGTGCATTAGGTCCTGAGTTACAGTTGCCACAAAATTTTGTCACACACACAGACAGACAGGCAGAAAGACATACATTTTCTGAAAATTATCAAATCGTGTTCTACAGCTCACAAAACGTGTAAATCCATCAATAACCTCAGGTCGAACATTTTTACGAAACCAACACTTTCTTCTATTGAACATAGAAGAATGTAAAAATATGAATATTTAAGTTTTTCAAATGTTACAAACGATCTGTAATAGCTGGTATTCCATATTTTCCGAGAAAAAATAAATCCCAACTAATTGATGGTGAGAACAAGTTTTTGGAAATCAGGCTACTAAATATCGCAATAGGATTGCAATAATAAATGGCAATAGGATTTCATTCATTTTACCGCTTCGTAAATAGATTTTACTGTTTCGTAAATTAGCACTTTATATTTTGAAATAACTAATGTAAAAATAATTGTAAACAAGATTATACTAAGTGCACTTAATACATCTAGTATTCTAAAAATCAAAACTGCTATATTTTTTTTAATATAAAAAAATAATAAAAAAATAATGCAAAATATTTTTTTCTACACGATTTTAGATGTTCATAATTATAGGGACAACCAAGGTTTTTTTCGTTTTATTTAACCTAATAGCGGATAAATTACAGTTGACATGCGAATTTGTTAACTACTGGGCTAGATTAATTCATATATAAACCTTCAATTTTTCTTGGATGGACATTACTGATAATTCCTCGAAAAAAAAAGTGATGATTTTTTTTTTTTTTAAGGGATGGATAATTTCATTCCGTCTTATTTCTAATGAAATTCGAAGATTTATAATTGCTGAAGGAAATGTGATCGAACGTTGAACTGCTGGTTCGATAGGAGAGAGATCTGATGCAAAATCAAAGTTGTTTTACAGAGATCGAAGACTCGTAATTCCTCTTACTGTTCTATTCAAAATGACTTCTGCTGAATTTGCTAGTAATTTTTAACTGAAGGTTGGGATCCACATTTATGCATATTTAAAATAATTAATATGTCAAAATGAATAAAAAACCTGTAATAATCAATAAGCATTTAATGGAGAAAAGAACTGTATTAATGTTGAATAAAGGCAATATTAAATGATAAAATGTTGCATTTTCGGATGAAATTTTTTTTATTCTTCATTAACCAAATGGTTTTAAATATTACTGGCACGATCTGAAGATAGCGAAGGACAGAGAAGATTTTTTAAAGACAGATATGAATAGGGCATTTTAAAGGCGGATCTATAGTGTTCTGGGGTGCTGTTTCTGCTAAAGACAGAATGAATTTAGTATTTTTTTTTCTATTATTATGAACATCAAGAGAACATCCGCAAATTTTAAGCATGGAATTCTCAGATTTTTGTTAGATTGTAGAGAGTAGTGGTGGTGGGGTGTTATTATTATTATTATTTTTTATTTATTTTTATTTTTATTTCAAGAAGACATACATTTTTGCTCTACTTCTAAAGCAATAGAAAATGGTTTGAAGAAATAACCTCCGTATTATTGCCTTTACCGTGGCCTAAAACCTTCAATTATCATTGTTGAAAAGTGCATGCAAGTGGAAAGCAATTTTAAATAGTTTAAATGTATTCAGAATATCATCTATGCTGTATCAAATGGTATTGAAACTGAACGTCAAGATCTATATATGTGTATATATATATATATATATATATACCAGAGAGAATCTGACTGTTTCACCCTAAAAATAAACCCCATAAAATATTAATTTAAAGGATAACTGGAAAAAAAAAAAAAATAAGATTCGAGCTGTCCTTATAATTGTGAACACCTGAAAAATGATTTTTTTTACCGTATTTAAAGTTTTTTAAAAGAGAAAAGCGATAATCTAATTAAATATAATCTATTAATGAAATTCAAATTAATAAAAAATATATTTGTTTAAATAATTCTTTTCAGTGTTTAGTTAATATAGAAAAACGGGTGTCTTTATAATTATGAGAGCCAGTGTATAAAGTATTTCAGCTAAGAAATTGTAATAAATTAAAATATTTAAAAACATATAATAAGAAAGTAATTAATATTTTATATCATTTTTGTTATTTGACGTTTATTCCCTTACCGAGTCCCTTATTAACTCACCGAGTCTCTCAGCACCAAGTAGCTGCAATCCGACATAAGGCGTTCCACAAGTTGGACTTTGGCCATGGGTCTTCATCAGCAAGCACTACTAGACACCAAGAACCATAAGTGAAGAAACCTTACCGCACCTATCACCCCAATCGCAAACATTTATTAAAATTATTGGTGTAAAACTTTATAAAATTTAATGGATAGTTATTATTGTAAAAAAGATTAGCAATTAATTTAAAAACTTGTTTATTGTAATTTGAATATTTATTGCAAATCTTATAGAATCTATTTAGTTGTTTTCGGTGAGTTTGGACTATGATTTTGGAACATCGGACAAGGCAGCGCCAGTATTGAGCCACTACATGTGAATCATCTGCTTTTGCTTTAAAGACCTATTTCTACATTGCAGTAAGTTCAGTTCATTACAATATCTTTTTGCCTTTCAGGTCTGGGTGGGAACATGACGATCTAGCATGTCCTTTTATTAAATTATTTTTATCACAAATATCGACTTTGTAGTTTTTGGATTATTATATTAATTTAGTTATGTTACTTTTATGAAGCACTAATTTTGTTATATCTAATTTTACATGAAGATTGTTATATATAATTTACCAGAAATTTATTCTTGATTTTGTTGGGAGTATGCTAGTTTCGCCATGTTTCCGAAACCTGTTAGGCCTCTTTTAATTTAATTTATTGTCTGTTCTGCTGCTCCCACCCACTGAAGAGGAAGCGGAAGGGTGTTTTTCGCATGTAGTGTTGTTTTTAGCAATTGTTCATCGTTACTATAATTCGTTACTTTTTTTAACGTTTTTCTTGTTATACACGCCCACTTGTCTTCAAGTTTCACCATATTTTCTAAATTATATATTTTTGTATAATTTTTAGTGCTGCCTTTGGCGCCTTTTTTATACAAATACACTTTTATTATTAAGTAATTAAAATATATATATATATATATATATATATATATATATATATATATATACTTGTTTCCTTCTCTGCATTTATTTAATATTTAAAATTTTCAAGACATTAAAAAAGGCAAATTTATCGAAATAAAATATACAAGATTTAATTAGACTAATCTCAAAATATCTTATAGTACGTACAAACAATTTACAATGATTATGCATATAATTATACTATTACGCACATAATTCTAATATAAAATACATATTAAATTTCTCAAGTTATATCTGTCATTTTACATTTGTAATTATAAATATAATTATTATAATTTCTCGATCACAATCATTGGATGCAACGAATGTCAGATGTGTGATGCTTTAACACACGGATTTTCAATTCAAATAAATTGACATTTATTGCTCTAATTCACTATAATATGTACATAAATATTATTTTGAATTAAGCATATGTACATATTTTCATTTATTTATATCGATAAATTTTTATTAGGTGTGAAAACATTACGTTACCACTGCATATTTTCCGTAAATTGCCATTAACGAAAATGTTTTTCTTGCTATGTGCAAATGATTTCCAAATCAATAATATAAAATTCTATATATCTAAAAAAAGAAATATTGTAACTTTTTTTTTTTTTTTTATTAAGTAAGGAAAAAAAAAAAAAATAATAGTTTTACTGGAAATATACATTCATAGCAGGGTTACACGCTTGATAAGAGGGGGAGGGAGATCATATATATATATATATATATATATATATATATGATATATATATGATATTATATATATATATATATATATATATATATATATATATATATAAATATATATGTATATAAAAATAAGGAACACTGTGTACATTTATATGAAATTTTCTAAAATACCTGACAAAAGAGGACGGCACCGAAAATTAAGCTATATAGACTAAGCAATGATCTAAAAAAAACTTATTACAAAGACGAAGAAACGACTAAAGTATGTGTATTTGTTTAGTATTTAAAACTGCCACATAATGTATTCTTTAACCACACATCTTGCGACCATGGAAGCCTCTGCGCAAGTGCGGATTGAACGAGTCCAGTGTTAAAATAGCGGTGACAGAGAGAAAGCAAGCGATAAGGGAACACCGAAAAACTGGATGTTTGCCAAATAACTATCTCTCGGCCAATTTTGCATCCCTCTAAACTTTTGGACTCGGCCTCACTGCTAGTCGTAGGAAACGTGGTCGCACTATATTTGAGTTACACAGGCATAGACACACAATAAGGCGAATAAACAACAAACAAATCCACTGTAAAAGAGACACATATTTTCTAAAAAATGATCAAATCATGTTCTTGATTTTTTTTTTTTTTTTTTAAATGAGAAATCATTCGCAATACTGCAGTCAGAACATTTGCAAAGCTTTCCATTTTTTTTTTCTCGTCAGTAGAAGAAAATAATAATAATACTCTAAAATGTTTCATATCCGGAAAAAATTAGTTTTTTAGCTATGAATCTAATTTTCTGCATTTTAAAACAAGTTATATAATCTCGACTGGGGAGCACTGTTCTTTCATGTATTATAGTAAGTTCCATGAATGAAAAAAGTAAGTAATTGATAGATTTTCTTTAAAATATTTTAGACAACAACTGGATGCGATAAAGCGTTCACAATTTTATCGTAAATTTTAATGCTTTAAAAAAACATAAAGTTTATTCTTTGCACTAAATCTAAATTTAAAGCAATTTAGCTCACGCAAACTTACGCAATGAAATTTCTAGTAAATTTTTCAGTTTATATTTTGAAAAATAAATAATATATATAGTTAAAAATTTGCTAGTATATTTTTATACTAGTCTATAAAATATTATATATAGTGAAGAACGTTATAACATTCAGCAATTAATCGATACATTATAATATCAACAACACTGAAATAATAGTTCAGTTTACAATTGGTATAACATTCATCCAGATAGAAAAGCTAAATATTATAAGAGTATTATTAATTAGATAATAAAGTAATTATTAATTAGATTAAAATTGAAAGAAAACCCGCGTGGTTAAGCGCATTTGCAGCCATAAACTATGTGCATGCAATTTTTACTTTATCTTACCCATAGGGTCGAGAAGGTATTGTTTTAGGGTCAAATTTTCGAACGTGAGTTTGTGTTATATTTACATGTTCTGAGGTCTCCTGAAGACAAAAATCATGCGTTTAGCGAATGGTATGTGTGTCTGTGCGTCTGTTACCAGCATATATAAAGAACAAACAGTAGCATAAATTTCAAATTCGGTACTCTAAATGTGCATCATATAGGGATGCTACAGTAAGCTTTTCGTTGAGATGAAGCAAATGGTTCGTGTACAGGGACACCCAAAAGTATTCAAATACATTACGTCTATGGAGGAAGTTGCAGGTAAGTAGAGTTTGACATCAATAGACTGCATTAAATCAAATGAAACGAACATATATTTTTTGTAATAGCGATAGTCAACTGGGAAAAAAAAATTGTGTATGTAGGAGGCTCGCTCCCACCCCACTGGGGGGGGAGTCCCCCCCTCGAGGGGAGTAAATTTTCATGATGTCTATCTTTAAAAGAGCTCGCGAATACCTTTAAAACGAATGGTACAACCATCGACCTGCGATAAAATAAAATAAGGTTATCGACTTTTTTTTTTCATTTTTTTTTTCATTAATAAAATAAAATAAAATAAAATAAAAATGTAATATTGAGAATAAATTCAACTTATTTTTGGATATTTAGTGTTATACTACATCTCTAATATGGAAATCGTCTGCATTGTCATAAATGATAATTTGTTTAAATAATAATTTTAATAAACTATTTTTAAAAAACAGAATTATTTTTCAATAACTGAATTAAATTCTATATAAATGTAGGTGCGTTAATGAAACGGGGGGTTGAAGGGGCGGTAGTCCCCCTCGCTCAGAACTATTTATCATATAAAACACTTCCTGTATTTATAGTATTAAATTTCAGGGTAAGAGAAAGTCATGTGAGTGACACACCAGATTATTTAATTAATCGTAATGCCAAAATTGGCCAAAATGTGTATACATGAAATTAAATGTATATTTATGGATAAACAGGATTTTATAAATTCCGAAAAACATTAAGATTTTATAATAAACAGAATACACTTAATAAATGCATATAAGCAGCAGATTGAATTCTTATATATACATAAGGTGGAGAATTTAAGAAAGCCGTTAATTTAGTCGTTAATAAATACATGATAATATCAACAACACCCAAAAAACAGTTAAGTTTGCAAGAATATATTTGGCATAACATACGAGTACATTCAGTTAGCGAAGCTGAATACTATAAGAGTATTGCCAATTAAATAATAAAAGTAATTGCTAATTGGATTAAAATTTAAGTATATACATATATATATATATATATATATATATTACAGTATATATATATATATATATATATATATTACAGGGGGATTCGAAGCCCAATATAAAAACTTTTAATAGTGGCAGGGAACATTATAAGTATTTAAAATCAATGCGGATCCATGACCGCAAACGACTTTATTTTTACTATCGTACTAGTTCATAGAATAATGGAACTACATTTTCCAAATAAATAATTTGGTGTGTCACTCACACGACTTTCTCTTATCCTGAAATTTAATACTATAAATACAGGTTGCAGATTAAGAGGTAAGATAACGAGTACTGTTATGCAAACCTGTGTTAAGCAATTCAAATTAGGCTTCGCAAGAGTTTTATATGATAATTATTTATGTGTCGGGGGGATACCGCCCACCTCAACCCCCGTTTAATTAATTCACCTACATTTATATAGAATTAAATGGATTATTAAAAAATAATTAAGTTTAAAAAAAAAATATATATATATATATATATATATATATATATATATATATATATATATGTATGTATTTATTAAAACTATTATTTATATATATATATATCTTTTATGATAATGCAGACGATTTCCATATTAGAGAAGTAGTATAACACTAAAAAAAAAAAAAAAAAAAAAAAAAAAAAAGAAGTGGAATTTATCCTCAATATCACATTTAAGAAAAAATGATAAGGGAAAAAAAATATCGACAAATTTATTTTAAATTATCGCAGATCGATGGTTCAACCATTCGTTTTAAAGGTGTTGTTGAGCTCTTTTGAAAGATACCCATCATGAAAATTTACTCCCCTCATAGGGGGAGGCGATGCTCCTAAATACAGATTTTTTTTTTCCAGTTGTCTATCTCTATTACAAAAAATATATATTCGTTTTATGTGGTTTAGAGATGTTACAATTTACGTACCTGCAATTTTTTCCCATAGACGTAATGAATGTGAATAATTTTGAGTGTCCCTGTACACGAACTATTTTCGTCATCGCAACGAAAAACTTTCTGAAGCATCTCTATATGATACACATTTAGACTACCGAGTTTGGACTTTCGGCTACTATTTGTTCTTGAGATATGCTGATAGCAGACACACAGACAGACGGACAGACAGACAGACCATTCGCTAGAAACGTGATTTTCGTATTCAGGGGACCTCATAACATGTAAATATAACAAAACCTTACGCTCGAAAATTTGACCCTAAAACAATACTCTCTCGACCCTATGGGTAAGAGAAAGTAAAAAGTGGTGACAAATTCGCGAGATGACCTCCTTTTTTAAAATAATAAATGGGACAGAAGCAGTACTTTAAAAAAAAAAGTGCTTTCAGACCCGAAATAATTTTTTCGAGTTTATTGTATTTTATGATGTTTATTCAAAGTTTTGTATTTATTAATTTAAAACGCCAGTTCTGTGGTGCTTTCTTTTTATCCCAAATGGTGTTTTATTTGTTTATTTATTTATTTTCAAATTATTACTAGCTTTATACTTATAGCCATCATAACTTCGTTTTGAAATATGAGGGCACTGCAGTATTTTAGAACTACAGTTTTTTAGAGCATTTTATAAAGTGGGTAATTTATTAACAGATGAAAATATACATATTTTTTAAAGTTGGATTTTTTTTTTCCTTATCATAATTTATTTCAGTTTCCTAATTTTAATAGCACTGTAAAATAAACCAAAGACTTAGCATAAAATCATATATATATATATATATATATATATATATACGCTGCTCTACATTGAAAATGCAACATCAAGAAGGAATGATAATAACGGAAGGAAATTTGTTGGACACAAACATTATAGTAGGAAGAACAATTGATAAAATTTCAGGAAATTTGGAGTAATATGTACTGAGAAAATAGTACAAAAAGCAGCGACCTCTGTACGTAATAACAGCACATATTTGCCTAGGCATTGAATCGAACAGCGATCGGATGACATATTCGGGTAGAGCACTTCATGAAGTTTTAACACGATGCCACAATTCAACGATCGAAGTTACTGGTGAGTGGTGGGGGGCCAGTCGCTTTCAACGATTAAACATTTATTTTCATTGGCGTGAGATCAAGAGAACACGCTGCCAGAGAAACAGTCGAACACATCCAGCATCAATGAAGGTCCAGACAATATGGGCTAGTTGCGGTCGTGCATTGTCCTGCTTAAATCTTGCGCTTCGGAGGCCATGAACATAGGGCAGAGGTATGGGCCTTAACTCGTCAGAAATGTAATGACTGGTGTTTAGAGTGGAGCGAATGAAAACAAGAGGTGACCGAGACATGTATCCAATGGTACAACATACCATCAATGCAGGTGGTGACTCGGTATGCGGCTACCAAAATTCTGATTACGCTTAAAACTGTATCACTGATATGGGAGCCATTAATGTGTGATCAACGATGAACCTGGACTCAGGTATGGCGTGAAGTCACTTTTCAGACAAATCACAGTCTGTTTACAGCATCAAGATTGCCTTATCCGTATTTAACGGCATTATGAATAATGCACATTGCCAGCTGGGATTCGACATCATCATACTGTCCATCATTTGAAATGGTGTTATGGGTTCCCATTGGATACACGTCTCGATTACTTCATGTTCGTATTCCTGGCACTCTGAACAGTGGCCATTAAATTTCTGAGGAGTTAAGGCCCGCCCCTCTGCCCTGTATTCGAGGTCTCCGTAGCATAAAATTTAAGCAAGATAATGCACGACCGCAAGCTGCTTGTATTGTCCGGACCTTCTTTGATACAGAATGTGTTCGTCTGTTGCTCTAGCCAGCGCGTTCTCCTGATCTTGCACCAATGAAAATGACTGTTTAATCATTGAAAACCGACTGTCCCCCCACCACTCACCAGTAACTTCGATCGATGAATTGTGGCATCGTGTTAAAGCTTCATGAAGTGCTCTTCCCGTACATGTCATCCAATTCGATTCAATGCCTAGGCAGATATGTGCTGTTAATTTTCACAAAAGTCGCTGCTTTATGTACTGTTTTCTCAGTACATATTGCTCCAAATTTCCTGAAATTTTAATCAAATGTTCTTCCTACTATAATGTATGTCTCAAACAAATTTCATTCCGTTATTATCATTCCTTCTTGGTTTTGCATTTTCAATGTCAAACAGTGTATATATATTTATTACATAATGTATGCAAATTAACAAATATGATTTTTTATGTATTTCTTATCGGAACTTAACTTACGTGTCATTAAGATAACGCATAAGATAGGAACATACTTGGGACAGGGTAACATACTTGAATAAAACTGCAAATTTCTTTATATATCTTCAAAAGAATGTGTATTATGAAAAATATTTTCTATTTGAAGGCATTGCTTATGATTGACAACATGATCACATAGATGCTCAATTCATACTTTTTCATTAAAATATTCCAAAAAATGCATATCGTGATTTGTTCAAAACTAAATAAGCTACGCGCTTTGAAATATAATATATTTTTAATGAAATTTGGTATGCTACTATCATTCTTATAATATAGCATTAATCATAATATTATATAGATTATTTACGGAATGATTTTGATATTTAAGTTTAATATAAGTTCCATTGCATCAAAATTTCGATGAATGTTTTGATTTGTTTATATACAGAATATGACCTCGCGCGCGCGATATATGTTTACCAATATGTTAGGTCACCACGCATCTGTTTCGGAAAACACGGCTCATTGAATACCAACTCTGTGTCCTGATTTATCGGATATATGGTGAGTAGATTTGATGAGCATTATGAGTAAATCAAGAAACCATTTTAGCTTTCTTTTTTAATGTTTTCGCGTCAATACAAAAAGAAAATCAATTTCTTCAATATCAATCATTCAGTTTCAGTCAGATGGAATTTTTTTAAATTAAATTAAGAAAACAATAGCTTATTAAATCCAATTGATGTTTCTATGCGTCAAGCATGCATAATTAAACACATTCAATCAGTATAAATAACAATCATAGTTTCAGTTTTAAAACGGAAGCGTTCTCTTATGACGTCAATGAAATGACATCATTTGAAGGGATTTACCTATAAGAAAATGGTTTGGTGGAAATAAGAGAAATTTGTCTAGATTAACAGCTTTTTCTCGTAAAAATTCTAAAATTATACTATCAAAACATCATTTTACGGGCTAAGACCGTTTAGCTAAACGGTCATTTCCCGTAAACTTATACGGTTAGTTCCTAAATTATGCTTTCAAAACATCAGTTAACGGATTATGACCGTTTAGGTAGCAAAATGGTCATTTCCCCCAAAATTAAAAGGTCAAATACTGTAATTGTACTTTTTTTTTTTTTACAGCGTATATTGAAAAATTTGCCTCACGTTGTCGATATTCTACTGAAAGAATACATCATTTGTACATATTTATAATAAAATGAGACAGTTTGGCAAAAGTGTAGCACAGACTAGGGTTACTACATCTTCTAAAAACAGATATAATAGTTACGGAGTGCTTAAAATTTTAATTAATCGAATAGCTATTATTGCTTACTGTAAGTTCCTCAGAAATGCTTAAATGGTTATCATAAATTGTTTTTCCTGACCATGCTTTCCTATAGCATTAAACCAAACAGTGTGCGTGTGCATATAAATGAATAAATAAATATATATATATTTGCGAATTTGGGGTTCGTGAGTTGTCTGAGAATGAAAGAAAATTCTTGCAGAGGCTTAAAAGTTTATTTACAGAAAATTCTAGAAGAATACAGGTCTATAAACCAAGTATCTACTTCAGTTTCACTAGAAAACACAGCTTAAAGAAAAGCTGATAGCTTCAAATTCACAACATAAACTGTTGTATAGCATTAATCCACAGCCAAGGCTGTAATCAAAGAGACTCAGTGCTTCCTTAAGCAGCAATCAATGCTTTGGCGAAACTGCCCCAACTGGAGCGATGCTATTCCTTAAATACCCGCGTAGAGAATTGAGAATGTACCAGAAACTTCCCAACAAATCAGGTTAAAGCCCAGGTATTTATTACATTGATAATAAGGATTTTCTCGTCAAGGTCACCAAAAAAGTTGTCAAGTAGCGAAAAATCCGACACATTTTGCGCAAGGCCATTACCTGCCTTAATAAAGCTTTTTACCGGGTTTTAAACAGAAAATGAGCTAGAAATGGAGAAAATTAACATTTTATAACATGACTAAGCCTCTTTGAATGAATTTACATAAAAACATCTACAATTATTTACAAATTCGTAACAATATATATATTTATATATATATATATATATATAAATAAATAAATCTAAATATTATTTACAGAATTAAAATAAAATAATACTTATCTTTATTTATTATATATATATATATTTATACTATTTTAATTTATTTTATAAATTTTCACAACTTGAATAAAAAATAACAATATATAAATAAGTAAATAAAAACTGCTGATCAGACTTTAAATAAAAGGAAAGTTTGAAATACTTTTTGCTTTTCACCATATCCTTTAACAATAACGGAAAAGAAGTCTGGAGTAGTTTCAATAAAAATATTCTCGCGGGAAATAATAAAAAGTACTTTGCAACTATAAAAGAGTGGACGAATTCGCTTTTGTGACAACATGGATAAGATTTCTTATCTTTCGGATAAATTTTTGGACCTTAAGGATATTCAATTTCTGTTTATAAGAAAAATCTCAAATTACATTATGCATTACATATATTTCTAAAAGTATGTAACATTCAAAATGTTTCATACTTTGAATGACTTTATTGTAAAATCTTCTATTTTATTAGATAACATTTAAGGTGATCAAGGGACTTTCGATATTTCACGTTAAATAAAAATGTTAGTTTTAAATTTTTATAAGCATTTCCTAATTTTTTGCTATCATGTTGATAAAAGTCTTAATAATCAAATAATAGGCTTGACCAAGTGACTTACACTAATTTATACACTTAATTATATTATTATGTATCCCGATATAGTTACAATACATTGCAATATATCCACTATAAAAGTCATAAAAAATTATTCTACTATGTAAAATTGGGATTTTTAAACAAATATTTTACGTTTTATATCTTATCCAAAAATGAACAATAATTTTCTCTGCTGTGGTTATTACACATTTTCTTTCATAACTCTCTAAAGCACTTTACGGATGATTATGAAAATGAAAAAAATTTTGGTTAAAATTGTGTCAAACTTGAAATGTTTGATTTAATCGCGGTTTGGTTTAATCGCTCTCCGGTCATTTTATGCATACTGTGGCAAATTGGATTGAGGCTTATATATTAAAGTAAAATACGAACCACTATTCATGGTCAAAACCTAAAACCTGAAGATCAAATGGCTGACCGTTCGATTGAAAATTTATAAAACTCATATAATACATCTATTCTAATTTAATTGTTGTGACAGTTAACTGGTAAGTGGAGCTGTTATGTATGCACTAAAGGACAATGAAAATAGCGCATGCCAATAAGAAGGAAGTGTAGGAAGAATATAGAATTTAATATACATAATGATACAGATGAGAGTTTCTCTTGATACTAAAATTAAGACAATTAAAAAATAAACTTTTTTTTTTCAAATAAAGAAATACATTGCATCATCAATAGCGCGTCGATCCCTACCCCCTGCTAGACTACATGCTATAACTCGATCAGGCATTGAGTTGATTGTATGTTTATTCATGCCCTGAAGTTGATGGGCCCACGGGTCTTGGACAGTCATCTCCAAATCATATGCAGAATGGCAAGGTGGCATAATAATAATAATAATATTAATATAAACAATAACTATTTAAAATTTAACTATAATAATAATATTAATAATAACAAGAACTATTTAAAATTTAACTATAATGTTTACCAAAACAATGGAGTTGGGCTAATGAAATTCTATTTAAATTTAATTATTTATTAAAATTAATTTCAACGCGATTTCATTAATATCGTCGCTAGCTTAAATTTTCGAGAAATAATACTCAAATGACCCAAATTATTACTTTTTTACTTTCTCTTAGCCATATAAATGTTACAGAAAGTATTATTTCAGCAACAAATTTTCGAAATTAAGTTTTTGTTATATTTACATGATTTAAGGTCCCATGATCCCAAGAATATGTTTTTAGAGGTTACTCCGTGTGCGCGTCTGTGTTCTGTCTGAGTGTCTGTGAGTCCGTGTGTCTGTTATTAGCATATCCCAAGAACATATAGCAGCAGGAAGTTCAAACTCCGTACTCAAAGAGGTGCTACAGAGGTGCTACACTAAACCTTTCGTTGGAACCAAGCAAACGGTTCGCGTACAGCGACATTCAAATACATTGCGTCTATGGTAAAAATTTGCTGGTAAGGAGAGTTTAATATCTCTAGGCTGTACTAAATCAGATAAAACAAACAAATGTTTTTTTTTTTTTTTTTTTTTTTTTTTTTTTGCGTAAAATTAGGTTTTGTGTACAATATGATATAAATATTATTCAGCGTTCGTTTACAGGACTGCATATAAGAACTAGAATATAGCAGACCAATACTTAAAAATTTTTATTAATAAATATGTTATTAATATAAATATGTTAATATAGTATTATGTATATAATACATATGTTATTAATATAGGATTAAATTTATGTTCACCATGTGACACGTGATCTGTGCATAGTTTTCAGAAGCTATTCAAGACTGCTAATAATTAAGCGAAAACATTCTTTTCTTATTGAATGCAATCTTGTGAAGTGCCTTACTATAATATTGTACCATGTCCACAAATACTGCTGAGGAATTGAAATTAATTCTTCATCACCATGCGGTAAATAACATTTTTATAAAGCTAAATATTATTATTATTATTATTATTATTATTATTATTATTTTAATATATATACGTTTTGAGGTTTCTGAAGACAAATGCCAAGTTTTTAACGTTTGATCCCTCAGTCTGCCTCTTATCAGAGTCACTTAATAAACAAATAAATCAAGGTAAATCAAAGGTTGCATTATATATATATATATATATATATATATATATATATATATATATATATTATAGTTTGAAATGGACTTTTAAATGGAATAACAGGCTTGAATTCTATATAAATGTATGTACAACAATAAATGCGTGGTTGAAAGGGGAAGTATTTCACTCACACATAATTATTTGTCAAATAAATCTGTTCCGAAGCCTATTTTAAATATTTTTTAACGTAGGTTTATATAACAATACCCGCTGTTTTACCCCTTAATCTCCAAACAGTATTTATAGTAATAAATTTCAGCATAAGAGAAAGTTGTGTAAGTGCCCCACAAGATTCTTTTTCCTCTTTAAGATTACAATCACGATAACACAAAAATACCATATTTTTTTTCGTTTGAATTTTCGACCATTTAATTATGTTAAGAAATATGAAATATATATAGATATTGTTTCGTACTTGGGGGTTCGTGAGTTGTCTGAGAATGAAAGGCCAAACGTGCAAAAATTCAGTAATTTATTCACTGAAAATTCCAGAACAATGCAGGTTTATAAACCAATTATCAGCTTCAATTCGAACAGTAAACACAGCTTAAACAACAGCTGTCAATAGCAAATCCACAGTACAAACTGTATACCAATAACACTTGAAGCAAATCTCTCTCAAAGAGGCTCAAGAGCAATGCAAGCACTAGCGAAGCTGGCTGAGATCTGAACTGAACTGACTGCCCTTGGCGAGGAAGCGCTCCTTATATGCTGTTCCATGGAGCCCAGATTTTTCGAGAAAACTCTGGAAAGTGGTCAACCAATCAACTTACAGCTTCCATATTTGGTATATCCCATATAAGGATTTTCTCGCCAAGGTCACCAAAAAAATCGCCAAGGTGGGAAAAAGTCGCCAAATTTGGCGCCAAATCCATTACGTGCATTACTGGGGCTTTTTAATGCGTTTTTAAGGGAAAATAAGGCTATTTCAACGCTAAAACGACTAGAAATGCACAAAATTAGCACTTTATCAACTTACTAAGCCTCTTTGAAAGAATTTATACAAAAATAAACACAATTATTTACAATTTCGTAACAATATATTGAAATCATCATTTTAAGTAATGGTAGAAATATACTACATATAATTTCAATTTAAACATAGTAGTAAAGGAGTCGATGAAGAAGGCGTAACTGCACCATGATTTTATTTATTTATTTATTTATTTATTTTTTCTAATATATAAATAATGTAATATTTCAGAAGTTTTTTTTTTTTTTTTTTTTTTTTTTTTTTTTTTTTTTTTTAATGTACCTACACTGTAAATATATGTCCTATTTGCTGCCTGAGATTCTGTGTAATTTGAGAAAATACGTTCTGACAACGCTATTTTTTCGTAAATTACGAGTATTTTTTTAATCACCGTCAGTTTAAAATCATATTTCACTATCAGAAAAAAAAAAAAAAAAAAAGAAAACACACATACACACAGTCTTTTTTGTAAGTAACAAACGAAATTCAGAATTCAATTTAAAATACATTTGCAAAAGTAGATTTTTTTTTTTTTTTTTTTTTTTTTTTAACGCAGTTACCAATAATTTAAAAATTAAATAAAGGAGAATGAGTTTTGAAACCAAAGCATTGAAAATTGTGATTAGTTAGTTTTTCTTTTTAATTATCCAAACTTTGTTTTACACATGATTTAACCTAAATGTTTTATTCATTTCGTTTTCTTTTAAGAAATTACCTTTTTTTTTTTTTTTTTTTTTTTTTTTTTTTACGTTTTTTCTTCGTTTGTTTATGAAGCATATGGGAATACTTTTTTTTTTTTTTTTTTTTCATTTATTTATTTGTTTTTCTGCACACATGAAACTAACTGAATTGTTTAATTTCAAATGTAACATGAAATTTATTTTCTTTCTTTCTTGTAACAAAGTTTGAGTTGAAAGACGAAGAAATAATTAGAAATTTAGTTAAAATATATAAGTAATAAATACATCAATTTTAACGATCTATTTTAAATCAGTCAAATGTATTTCCTGTTCAAATGTTATGAAAATACAGATGAACGTGTGATGTAGTAGTGGTATAAAATTAAGGAAGTAAAGGTCGCCGATAGAAGTCAATATTTACAATAGCGTAAAGTGATAGCCTTGAGTTGGGATAGAATGTTGGTTAAGATTGGAAAGTTTCTTGATAGATCCAGCATAGTTCGGCGATGCTGTGGGTTAGATATCTAGTTGAACGTGTCGAGCAGAGGTGAATTTGGATTGGCATATATTATCTAGTTATTGGATAGTTAGTTGGATAAATTGAAAACATGATCTACGTAGATTGTGTGTGTGTATGAAAGGTGGTATAAAATCGAATGCGGATATTCTTTAAAGAAGTAGCTAGGTAAAATGAAGTGAATCGCATTGTCTGTTTTTGAGAACTTTAAAGAGAGCGATTGTTGTGTCGTTGGTATTGTGTTACTGGATATGCGAAGGTTGTTGTTAGCCGTTGTAAGTAGAAACCATTGCCTATTGATTTTGGATTTGGTGAAAGTGTCGTTGGTGGTTAATATTTCGGATGTTTTAAAATGTTCCTTGACGTTCTAGAAGTCCCCGATCAAGTCGTCTGTTAATATTAGTAAGATTCAATTAGTGATATATATATATATATATTGTGATAGTTTTAAGATATTAAATTTAAGTTATTATTGAGATCCTGCTTAATCGTAAGCCCTCTCCAGTTTAAGTTAAATAAAGATTGATGTAATCGTAATTTAAGTCCCTTAATTGCCTCTTACAAAGGAATAATCACAATGCGTGCAGTAGAAGCCTTCCCAAATGTTAATGTTAGAAAGCTAAGTGCCTAAAAAATAGTGAAAAAAAATATATCCAACAAAATGATTTTTTTCTATATTCAACAAATGAAAATATCTTAAAAAATTTCAACATCGGGTTATCGATAGATTTGCACATTGTCAGAGGTCTACAACTTGATTCAAGCAATTTTAGAAAATGTCAGTTACTCTGTGTGACAAAATTTTATGGGAATTGCATTTGAGAAACTTTTGGGTAGAATTTTATACAAATTGATATTTTGTGGCACCTTATTATAAATTACAGCCTATCAACTTTTGGTGGAAATAGTCTAAAAAGTGCTGTTGCTATCTTGTTTTTGCTAAATTTTTAAAATGGCAGTATATGACAAAATTTCATATAAAAGTACATATAGAGAGTTATTTTATATGACCGATTATGAAATTAATGTGAAATGCTGATAATAGTAGCTGTTAACTTGAAAAAGGTTTGGGTATCGCATTTAACAGGGAGGAGGGGGGGGAGTTCAACCCAGGAGGGGAGCAAATTTTCAATATAAATATCTATCAAAATAATTCGTCAGTGCCTTTAAAACGAACTGTTAAAACTATTGATAAGTTATCGACAATTTATAAAGTTATCGACATTTTAAATTTTTAACACACACATACAAAAAAAAAAAAAAAAAAAAAAAGAAAAAGAAAAAGAAAAAAAAGCGTATTTTTTAAGATGCAGGGAATAAGATTGACTTTCATTGGATTTTTGGTTCTGTATCTGTAGGATAAAATTTTTATACATTCATCATGGAAAATAATTTTAATGAATAATACTTTTAAATATTATATGCACTGAGTAAATTTCTATTGGAAAATGGAGAATAAAGATTTGTGATGGCCACAACAGACCAGTTTTACATTATTGCAGAAAAAATGCTAAAAAGACCATGGAAATAGACTAATTAAAATTTCAATTTATACATATATTATATAACAAAATTATAGCATTTCCAAAATATGAATAGATTTCTGATATTGAACATTACACAAAAATATGTTTTGCCGTTTTTTTTTTTTTTTTTTTTTTTTTTTTTTTTAAGAATATTTTTTTGTAAATTAAATATTTGAAAAATATATGAAGGAAATTCAATTAACTAAAAATGTAATTTACGTTTCAAAATACTTTTAAAGATCGGGCATATGAATAGCATCATTTTAATATAGAGGAAAATAGGTTAATATGGAATATCAATATTTCAAATCCTTAAGGATTCGATTACTGCAAATGTTTCAGTGTTGCTATTGTGTTTTGATGCTTTTAAGTTATAGAAAATAGAGTTTACATGCAAAATATTTAGTTAAGTCTGTACATGATTAAGATTCCTTCTTTCTTTCTTCTAATATTACAAATGGGATTTTAGTTGCTCCATTTTATAAGAATATTTCATTGAAAAATGAAGTTTTGCGAATTCTGTTTTTTGAAAATTATTCTTTGGATATCTCGTCTTTTAGCTTAGAAATATTTTTGAAAAATAAATTTAAATATTTCCTTAAGAGATTCAAACTTAGATTCTTAAATTTACCTAATGAATAATAATAATAATTAAAAAAAAAAAAAAATCTCACTAAGTTGGAAGACGGCATATTGAAAGAGTAATATTAAAAAATACTATATTCGAAAAACTTTATTTTTCAATGAGATATTCTTATAAAACAAAGATTTAAAATTTCACACGAGAAAATACGAAGGGAATCTGACTGATGAACACTCTTAAAGGGAGAAAAAAAAAATCGGTCAAACATGTAGTACCAAAAACGTCTTATGGAATAGTTATGAATGGGAATGAGAAATACCGATTAAAATATGTTAAGGAATAGGGCAGAATTATTTTACAGAAAATCATGAATAATTAGAAAATAGCCATTTTATTTTGAAATTACTTAAAAAAAAAAAAAAAAAAAAAAATGTGGCCACCACATGACTTTCTTCTATATTTTCCTATGCAAATTCACTCAGTAAAAATAATTTATTAAAATCATTACTTAATAAAATTATGTTCCATGATAATTCAGTACGATTCCTGTATTAGAGATGTAGTATAACACTAAATATCCAAATAAAGTTCATTTTATTCTCGGTATTACTTTTTTATTTTTATTTTTTGTTAAAAATGAAAAAATAAATAAATAAATAAATAAAAATTCGATAACTTTAATTTAAATTATCGCAGATCGATGGTTCAACCGTTCATTTTAAAGGTATTGTCGAGGTCATTTGAAAGATACCCATGCTGAAAGTTTATTCCCCTTTGAGGGGTTACTTCCCCTCAGTCGGGGAGGCGATGCTCCTACATATCCCTCCTCCCCCTACAAAATAAATAAATAAATAAATAAATAAAATAAATAAATAAAAATAAATAAATAAATAAATAAAGAGAGAGAGAGAGAGAGAGAGAGAAGAAAAATTCCCAGTTGAATATCTCTATTATACATAATTCTTGTAAATTTCATAATGATTATTAAAAAATAATTTTCTTTATGCACATTTATACAAAATTTTGTCCTATACCGCCATATTTAAAAATTAGAAAAAGCGGAATATCATCGCAAACTGTTAGATATTTTTTACCAAAAGTCGATAGGCACTAATTTATGTCCAGGTGTTACTACATACCAATTTGTTTGAAATTCTGTGCATTAGGTCCTGAGTTACAGTTGCCACAAAATTTTGTCACACACACAGACAGACAGGCAGAAACACATACATTTTCTGAAAATTATCAAATCGTGTTCTACAGCTCACAAAACGTGTAAATCCATCAATAACCTCAGGTCGAACATTTTTACGAAACCAACACTTTCTTCTATTGAACATAGAAGAATGTAAAAATATGAATATTTAAGTTTTTCAAAAGTTACAAACGATCTGTAAAAGCTGGTATTCCATATTTTCCCAGAAAAATTAAATCCCAACGAATTGATGGTGAGAACAAGTTTTTGGAAATCAGGCTACTAAATATCGCAACCCCCCTACATGAAATGGCAATAGGATTTCATTCATTTTACTGCTTCGTAAATAGATTTTACTGCTTCGTAAATTAGCACTTTATATTTTGAAATAACTAATGTAAAAATAATTGTAAACAAGATTATACTAAGTGCACTTAATATATCTAGTATTCTAAAAATCAAAACTGCTATATTTTTTTTTAATATGTAACAAAATTAATAAAAAATAATGCAAAATATTTTTTTCTACACGATTTTAGATGTTCATAATTATAGGGACAACCAAGGTTTTTTTTCGTTTTATTTAACTTACTAGCGGCTAAATTACAGTTGACATGCGAATTTGTTAACTACTGGGCTAGATTAATTCATATATAAACCTTCATTTTTTCTTTCTTGGATGGACATTACTGATAATTCCTCGAAAAAAAAAGTGATGATTTTTTTTTTTTTTTTTTTTTTTTTAAGAGATGGATAATTTCATTCCGTCTTATTTCTAATGAAATTCGAAGATTTATAATTGCCGAAGGAAATGTGATCGAACGTTGAACTGCTGGTTCGATAGGAGAGAGATCTGATGCAAAATCAAAGTTGTTTTACAGAGATCGAAGACTCGTAATTCCTCTTACTGTTCTACTCAAAATGACTGCTGCTGAATTTGCTAGTAATTTTTAACTGAAGGTTGGGATCCACATTTATGCATATTTAAAATAATTAATATGTTAAAATGAATAAAAAACCTGTAATAATCAATAAGCATTTAATGGAGAAAAGAACTGTATTAAAGTTGAATAAAGGCAATATTAAATGATAAAATGTTGCATTTTCGGATGAAATTTTTTTTATTCTTCATTAACCAAATGGTTTTAAATATTACTGGCACGATCTGAAGATAGCGAAGGACAGAGAAGATTTTTTAAAGACAGATATGAATAGGACATTTTAAAGGCGGAACTATAGTGTTCTGGGGTGCTGTTTCTGCTAAAGGCAGAATGAATTTAGTTTTTTTTTTTCTATTATTATGAACATCAAGAGAACATCCGCAAATTTTAAGGGTGGAATTCTCAGATTTTTGTTAGATTGTAGACAGTAGTGGTGGTGGGGTGTTATTATTATTATTATTTATTTATTTTTATTTTTATTTTTTTCAAGAAGACATACATTTTTGCTCCACTTCTAGAGCAATAGAAAATAGTTTGAAGAAATAAACCTCCGTATTATTGCCTTTTCCGTGGCCTAAAAGTTTAAAAAAACCTTCAATTATCATTGTTGAAAAGTGCATGCAAGTGGAAAGCAATTTTAAATAGTTTAAATGTATTCAAAATATCATCTATGCTGTATGAAATGGTATTGAAACTGAACATCAAGATCTATATATGTATATATATATATATATATATATATATATATATATACCAGAGAGAATCTGTCTGTTTCACTCTAAAAATAAACCCCATAAATTATTGATTTAAAGGATAACTGAAAGAAAAATAAGATTCGAGCTGTCCTTATAATTGTGAACACATGAAAAATGATTTTTTTTACCGTATTTAAAGTTTTTTAAAAGAGAAAAACGATAATCTAATTAAATATCGTCTATTAATGAAATTCAAATTAATAAAAAATATATTTGTTTAAATAATTCTTTTCAGTGTTTAGTTAATATAGAAAAACGGGTGTCTTTATAATTATCAGAGCCAGTGTATAAAGTATTTCAGCTAAGAAAATGTAATAAAAAAATATTTAGAAACATATAATAAGAAAGTAATTAATATTTTATACCATTTTTGTTATTTGATGTTCAAAAAATCACTTATTTTTAATTCCCCAGCATTTAATTAAACTGTATCATATTATAAGTTTTTAAAGCTTATTGATTTGACAAAAAGCTGAAAGAAATTTTTAAAACAATAAAATAAACAATAAGGGAATTTATTAAGTGCAAACGTAGAAAAAAAATTTCTCTTGTACAGTAGAATAATACCAATATATATTTTAAAAAATAAATAAATAATAACTAAATAAAACATTTTAAGTTAAATATTTCGGGCATTCATTTACGAGTTTTGAATCTTAAATACTTAACGAAAGAAAACGAATTACTAAAAAAATATTTTTAAAACATAAGAACTACAATACTTAAATTTTAGGATAAATTTTGAAGAAAACCATTCAGACCATTCATTTTGACCATTTGAAAACCATTTTGACCATTCATTGTGACTATATATATTATATTATATTAATAATTTTAAAACTTAGCAAAAGCCAAGCAACAGATTTAAAACCACTGAAACCACATAAACCAATTAGATAAAAATTAGAATTTAATTTAATTTAAAATTTACCTTAATTTCATTCCTAGATACTTGTTATTTAAATAAAGTTGACTGTGGGTGAAAACGACATGAAACCCGAAAACAAAAGATTCAAACAAACAATGAGGAAAAAAATAATAATAATAATAAATTACATTTTTTGACATATTATTTATCAATGAAAAATATCGTAACAAAGGAAATCATTTTTACCGTTCAGCACCAATGTACTATTTCGTTCGCTAGCGGCTATAATAGCAAATTACTAACGTACATGGAAATAATTTATGACTATTGACTAAAAAAAAAAAAAAAAAAAATCATATATATACTTATAAAAGTTCACGTTATAGATAATATTTTAAAAATTAATATTATTTATTTAAATATGAGAGAAGAAGAGCATTTCAGTAACACAGAGCAATAGCATTCGTCCTACGGAAATGACAAGCAAATCATGATTCATGAATGTGAATACCCCAGTTTAATAATACTAACGCACACACACACACGCACGAATGGAGATGAAGAGGAAAATAATGAAAAATACTCCCGTTTTTACTGCACATTTTTAATAATTAAAATTAACATAAATAACTAATTAAATATTCCCTGTGGAGCATAATGCGACACAATCTTACGAAAAAATATTTAAATATACTATGTATGCGGTTTAATTCAAATTGTTTTAAATTAAATTAAAATTAAAATCATTTAACATGAGACTTCAGATTATTTTTGCGAATATGGTTGGTATTTTATTTATATAAATATTTAAACATAGAACATCCATTTTTTTAGCATATTTGCATTCTAGCAGGCCCTTGAAAAAGTTAGAATGCAAATTATGCTTTTTTCTCATCCCAATTTTCAATATTCATTTCAATTTCTCTTTAATTCTTTTTAGATTTGATATGGGTAGTCTTCGTTTGTGATCCGTTATATATATATATATATATATATATATATATATATATATATATATATATATATATATATATAATGACAACATAAATCTGAGAACCGAAAGATGTCTAGTTTTTTTTTTTTTTTTTTTTTTTTTTTTTTTTTTTTTTAAGTCTATAAAATAAAGCACTTGAAAGAGTAGTATAAGAACACAACATTATACAATTCAATTATAGAAAATCTGGAAAATACAAAATACAAGTATAGACGTACACTCTACTTCAATTGATCACAAAATGAGGACAGGGTATTTTATGGCGACATCAATTTTCTAAAAGAGTAACATCGTAAAAGGAAATCCACAAATGGAGAAAAATTCAATTACAAATGAATTACGGAATGACTTTTGGCTATCAAGCTCTAAAAAAATATTGTCAGTAATTTCTAATAAAGTCAGAATAAAAGATATCATGCACTAATATATTCGAGATTTTTTTTTTTTTTTTTTTTTTTTACATTTTTAAAACATTCACATAAAAAATGCGTATTAGTATTTCTAATGATTAATAATTGAATGGATTTGATGTTCTGGAAACTGTTTTCATATTATCGAAGGATTTTTAAAAACGCCTTTGTAAGAGGTTTGTATTATTTATTTATTTATTGTTATTATTTATTGTTATTATTTATTTATTTTATTTTATTTTATTTTAATTATTAATTTTTATTTTTATTTTTATTTTTATTTATTTAATTTATTTATTTATTTATTTATTTATTTTTTACTGCAACGTGATATAGTAAATCTATATTTCTGTCTTTGAGCATATAACGCTGAAACAAAATAACTATTATCATGATAAACTATTTCCCATAACATTTTATTTAATGTTTATTTATTTATGTATTTATTTTTTCAATAAATATTTATTTTTTTCTTTTTAACCTACAAAGGAAGCTTATATTTGTCAACGCCTACATGGATATCAGAAAATTATACCGAACAGCTCCAAAACAATGAATCTTTGAAAAAATAAAGATCCACATTTCCAAAATATGACACACGAATGTAGCTGTATAGCTCGTACTATGGGAAATTGATGAACTTTAATTGTGTGTATACAAATGGATTTAAAACTTGTCTTCTTTCTAGATAAGAAATGGGAAATTAAAAATCACTCTGAATCACTCAGAAACTATAAAATGTTTCTCCACGGTATGAGGTATATCCTTAGAAAGTCCAAATGCGAGTCAGAAAATTATTCAGTGAGTGGTTAATAATAATAAAAATAATAATAATAATAATAATAAAAACAGGAATGTAAAATCATTAAACACATATAACTGTAAAACATTGCTCGATATTACGGGATGTTATTATAGTTAAAAAAAAAAAAAAAAAAAAAAAAAAAACGTGTGTAACAGAAAACTGAAGTGAATTTTGTTATTAAGAAAAATAAAATCAATTGGTGATTTTTAAAAAGAAAGGAAAGTTATGCACTGTACATACGTGATCAATGTATTTCCATCACTACGTGGTGTAATTGTAATAAAAGGAGACGGATTTTGGACTTTTTTTTTTTTTTTCTTTTACTATATCTAAAATTAATTAAAATACAGCATCAATAAAAAATTATTTGATAGTTTTCAACTTTGTACGAAAATAAATACCAGTTTTAGGCAATTTTACATTTTTATTTATTATTTACTTTTTAAACTTACAAGCGAAGTATGAATCCGTAAAATTGCTATTGAAACCAAACCAAGTTTGAATTAAAGAGCATGGTAAAAAAAAAATAGTGTAGAGTACAAATTTGCTGCAACAACCCCTATGTGGGCGAGATATGACCGCCTAATAGTTTTAGTTTTTCTTATAACAACGAACAAAACAGGCATCGTAGTAAGTACGGGTGAAGCAGTGGTAGCGTGGTTGACTTGTGGTACGGAGATCCTAGGGTCGAATCTCCGCAAGGTAGTTTTGTTTTTTAACTTTTCATTTCAACTGCTTTTTTTCTTTTTTTAATTAAATTAAATTATTATTTTAAGAGAAAATATTAATTATATTATTATTATACTATTATTTTGTTTACAGCGTGGACAATTTATATTTATATTTATATTATATTTATTTTTTAAACAATTTAATTATTTATTTATTAAATTAAAATTAATTAATTATTTAACAGGATATACTTTTATATTACATTTAGATAAAATTTTGGTAATGATCTGTGCAAGTGTTTTATATCAATTTTAGTTACTATTTTTTATCGACGTCATTAATAAAACAAGAAAGAAAAATCATGCAGTACGCATTGATTAGTAACACTTTCCAACTGTACGCAATTGTTGTATCGAATAACTTTTAATATTCTTTGCCTATGTTATCGCACAACAGCCAGAAGGAGTGAAAAACATACAGACAGACTAAATGATTTTAAAATTACTCTTATGCATTTTGGAAAGTGTGGAAAAGACTTAACGCAAAAGAAAATGCACCCGTTAGATTATAATTACAGCTTTTAATCTCTCTGAATATTTTACTGTAACACTGTAAATCTGAAAGTTAATCATATCATATTCTATACAAAACAATATTTTAGAATATTTATATTACATGTCAATGTTTTTATGATTTTTATAGTAGAAAGTTTTTTAAATATAACTTTTAAAATATTCTGTCCTAAAACTTAATACATGTGCTTTTTTTTATTGTTATTGTTGTTGTCCCTGTAAACAAACTAGTTGTACAGGACCCATTAATGACATTTTAAATAGGGAACATTCCATAGGGAACTTGAGTGTATAATTTTTTAAAAATTCTTAAAATATTCACTGATGAAAGGAGCCGGAGACAAACAGATAGAAAAGTAGACAATCGGACAGACAGATGCACAAATTGAAATCATATTCCCCCTAAAATAAGAAGAAAGTGTTAAAACGCTCATGTAGACAAAAGTGCAATTCCAGCAAATTTTTATTAATAGCTCTTAATTTAATTGATTATTTCTGTGTGGCCCTGTAAATTCAATGCTAAGCATACTATATTACATAGAAGTCACCCTTTTGTGCATACGAATAATATATTTTAATTGCATTAAGCTTTGTGGAAAATAAAATTATTAAAATTTGGTTTATAAAAAAAACCCTCTAATACAACACAATGCTCTGGAATAGTTTCAAGTGCCCCTGTACACAAACCAGTTAGAAATGTACTCTATTTTACATAGGAAACATCTGATAGGGAATAAATAACATATTAAATTTCATTAAAGTTTCTATACATTAAAGGTATTAAAATATGGTTTATAGAAACTCCTCTCATAGAACACAATGCTTTCGAATACTTTTGGGTGTACACAAACCGGAAGAGGTATTCACTCCATTTTCTATAGGGCACATCCGAAAGTGAACTTGAATAAAATATATCGGTTTAAAGAAATTCCAAAAGTATTTACGGAACTTAGAGCTCTGAAAACAGACAGAGAGACAGACAGACGGACAGAAGAACAGTCAGACAGATACACAAATTTAAATTATATTCAGACTAAAAAAATGATAGAGAGTGTCAAAAACGCTTAATGTAAACGAAAGTACAATTCCAGCAATTTTTTATTAATAACTCTTAATATAAATGGGTATTTTTGTGTCACCCTATAAATCTAATGGTAACCATGCTATATTCTATTCAAAGCATACTTTTGTGCATATAAATAACATATTTCAATTTCCCAAAACTTCGTGGAAAGTAAAGTTATTAAAATTTGTTTTACAGAAATATCTCACGAATAACGCAATACTTTGGAGTACTTTTGAATGTCCCTGTACATAAACTAGTGGTGGCATGTAGTCTATTTTATATAGGAAATATCCAATAGTGAACTTGAATAATATATTTCAATTTCATGAAGATATTGTACAGTAAAGGTAAGAAAATATGGTTTATAGAAATACCTCTCATAGAACACAATTCTTTGAAATACTTTCGGGTGTCCTTGTACACAAACCAGTAGAAGTATAAACTCCATTTTCAATAGGGAACATCCGACAGTGAACTTGAATAACATATATCAGTTTCAAATATTCCATTGATATTTACGGGAGTTAGAGCGCGGGAAGACAGACAGACGGACAGATGCTGAAATTGGTATCATATTCACACTTAAAAAATGTTAGAAAGTGTTAAAAATGCTTAATGTAAACGAAAGTAGAATTCTAGCAAATTTTTATTAATAGCTCTTAATATAACAGTATATTTTTGTTACACCCTGTAAATCTAATACTAATCATGCTATATTCTATGTAAAGCATTCTTTTGTGCATAAAAATAACATATTTCAAATTCCTACAACTTCGTGGAAAGTAAAGTTTTTGAAATTTGATTTATAGAAAAATCTCTCATAGAACGCATTACTTTAGAAAACTTTTGAATGTGCTTGTACATTAAACAGTGATGGTATTTATTCCATTTTATACAGGAAACATCAATAGTGAACTTAAATAGCATATTTCAATTTCATTACGATATGTGTACAGTAAAGGTATGAAAATATGATTTATAGAAACACCTCTCATAGAACACAATGCTTTGAATTTTTTTGGGTGTCCCTGTATGCGAACCAGTAAAGGCATAAACTCCATTTCCAACAGGGAACATCCGACATTGAACTTGAATAACATATATCAGTTTCAAGAAATTCCACAAATATTTACGGGAGTTAGAGCGCGGACAGACAGACAGACAAACCGAATTAACACTTTTCAGCCTTGTTGGGAAGTGTTAAAAATGTTTTAACGTGCTAAAAACGCTTAATGTAAACGAAAGTACATTTTTAGCAAATCTATATATTAATAGGCAAGCATAAAATTTGTTGTCCCTTTTTAACATATTAATTATGGGAGTAGAGTGTTGAAAATGGTATCATTCGAAAGGTATGGTTAGCCGGAAGGTGCGAATACAAATATTATTTTCTTACGATGTCAAGAAGGTATTAAAAAATACATATATTTTTTATGCATTTATCCACATTTTTCCCTTTTATACACGTATTCCTTCACATTAAAAAATACCTAAAAGTAGAAAGTTGTTAAATCTGGCAATTTCATAAAGCTCAAATAAAACCATAGACACAGTAATTTGTATAATGTAGCATCACTATACGCAAGCGAAGTGATGACGTCACTGTCTGTCCATGGAGCCATGTTAATGATTTTCTATGTTAATTGTCCATTGAGTTTTTTGTAAAAAATTATTAAAAAATAACGGAAATTATCTGCCGATTTTAATTCCAATATTTGGGTATAGTTATATATAAGTTACTGTCTACATGTGTTTGATTGAGTTATTTTTTCTGTAAAATTGATAAAATTTTAATTTAAAATGACAAAACACCAGAAAAAAAAATGGCAAACTTCCAGTTTCGAATGTAAACATAAACATTTCATTTCAAAGGGTGATATTTAAACAATAAATATTGAACTAATATACTAAATAAAAGGAAAATGGATTTGTTACTAACTGCTGCATGTATAAGTAGACGATACGGAAAAAATTCCGATTTCCGTTTTTTGCTGAATTTACATGTTTTGAGCTTTCTTTACGTTTCAATTAACTGAAATTGGCTACTTATTTTTTTTAAAAAGTGTCTTTATTGCTAGCTTTTGTGGGTAGAAGAAGCAAGTAGAAGATACATAAAAACTTTTGAGTTCCGGTTTTCGATGAATTTACACGTTTTGAGATTTCCTTGCATTTTAACTAAGTGAAATTAGTGAAATTGACTACTTATTTTTATTTTTTAAAAAGTGGATTTATTATTCTTTCCTCTGCATATATAAGTAGAAAATATAAGATTCAGAAATGTTTTCGATTTTCGGTTTTCGATAAAGTTACACGTTTTGAAATTTCCCGAACTCAATTCGACCATTTTTGAAAAATATCTTTTTTTTTTTTTTTTTTTTTTTTTTTTGTTCAAACACTGTACTTTATGAACCAATCGAATTAATTTAACAGAAGTTGATACTTGGTTGGACCTTGGTCTGACATGGTACCTATTAGCTTCTGGGCTGTATCATACAACAAGGGGCGTTTTCACGTTGCGATTTTCTCTCATTTCAGGAAAGGCTAACATCTACAGAGAGAAATAGTTATATTAAGTAAAACTCTGCTGATTCAGTTAGAGTGAATATTGGCAAACAATTGCCGCAGCTGTGTTGCAATTGCATTCCGTATAGGACAAGGCAATAACTTTGCTTTGCCTCGCTTTGCAAAAAAAATGGTCGAGTTTCGACCACTGGGCGATACTAGTATTTATTAATAGCTCTTTATATAACTGAATATTTTTGTGTCACCCTGTATATCTAATGCTAATCATGCTGTATTCTATGCAATGCACTATTTTTTGTGCTTATAAATAACACATTTCAATTTCATAAATCTCCGTGTAAAGTAACGTTATTAAAATTTAATTTATAGAACTATCTCTCATAAAACGTAATGATTTGGAATACTTTTGTGTGTCCCTGTACACAAATCAGTGGTGGTATTTACTCCATTTTATACAGGAAACATCAGGTAGTGAACTTGAATAACATATTTCAATTTCATTAAGATTTGTGCACAGAAGGGTATGAAAATATGGTTTATAGAAATGCCTCTCATAGAACACAATGCTTTGAAATATTTTAGGGGATCCCTGTGCACAAACCAGTAGAGGTATAAACTCCATTTTCAACAGGGAACATCCGATAGTGATCTTGAATATCATATTTCAATTTCATTAAGATTTCTGTACAGTAAAGGTATGAAAATATGGTTTATAAAAATACCTCTTATAGAACACAGTACTTTGAAATACTTTTGTGTGTCCCTGTACAGAAATAAGTGGTGGTATTTACTATATTTCATACAGGGAACATTCGATAGTGAACTTTAATGACATATTTCAATTTCATTAAGGTATGTGTACAGTAATGGTATGAAAATATGTTTTATAGAAATGCTTCTCATAGAACACAATGCTTTGAAATATTTTCGGGGGTCCCTGTACACAAACCAGTAAAGGTATAAAGTCCATTTTCAATTGGGAACATCCAATAGTGATCTTGAACAACATATATCTGTTTCAAGAAATTCCATACATATTTACTGGAGTTAGGGCGCGGACATACAGACAGACAGGCAGACAAACCGAAGTCATAAACACTTTTCAACTTTGTATCAAAGTGTTAAAGAGTCAATCGTCTGAATTATTATTCATTCAATTTTTTGCATGAAAAATCTTGAATAAATTACAGGCTTAAATTTTCGACGTCGCATTTAGCTTTTATTGGAAATAGTTCGGATAACAACTGTGAAAGTTGGTGATGTTGTAGAACTGACAAAAAATTTGAACACAATAACAAACTTTTTCAAAATGATTTCACTAATTTATTTATAAATTACATCTCAAAGAATTCAAAATATGGGTAAATATCTATTTAACAGTTCTAGTAATCACGACGAAAAGACAAGTATTTAACAAAATATTCGTGATGAACAATAATTGACGGTGAAGAAAATTGTAATTCCAATGATTGTGATAAATCTTCTTATATTTCTTGTTGTCATTGTAAATAATTATTATGGTTTCATAATTTTTCTACTTTAATTTTAATAGTTATAAATTAGAAACTATATTCGTAGCTTTAAACACATAATTTTCTTTTTTAAAAATATACAAATAAAAATATATATTTATTAAATTCAGGATCAAAAACTTTTAATTGGAATACTCAAAAAAAAAAAAAAAAAAAAATCTTAATATAACAAATATTTTCTTTTAAATTCATAATTTAATTTAATTAAATACGTTAAAAGAAAAAATAATAATAATAACAATGTAATTGAAAAAAAACTCCTTGCAGGTACTTGATCTCAGGACCTCCTTATCACAGTTTAAGACCGCTACCATTGTACCACCCGTTCTCACATTCATGCATGATTTGTTTATTAAAAAAAAAATAACTAAAAATATTGGGGGGGGGGGGGTCATATTTCGCCTCCATGAATTTGTTGCGGCAAATTTGCTCTCCACACTATGTTTTCGATCGTGTTCTTTAATTTAGGCTTGGTTTGATTTCAACAGCAATTTTTACTGATTCATACTTCCCTTGTTAGTTTTATCTATCCGCCTTTTTCGTTGTTCTTTCATATTATATAAATGTTATTTTTTGGAAAATAACCTAATAAAATATTTCATTTTTGTCCGTTCCACCGTATGTTTTAAAGGGTATTTTGTTCTCTTTTTCATAGTCTATTATGTTTATGCAGATTTGGTAATACATGGAAAGCTAAAAAACAAAAACGGTTAAAGAGCAATACAAATGGCTTCTCCTCACATTGCCAAGTATATACAGACGGTTCCCTGTAGGATAACTAGTAGCGCTAAATTTCCATCAGTGGAAAATTCTCCACTCTCCGTCGTACTACTTTTGTTTCGTTTTATGTACAGTTAAGTTTAATTATTTCAAATTGGCAACTTGTTCAAAGAGTAATATTAAAAAAAAAAAATAGAATTTGAAAAACTTCATTTTTTAATGAGATATTTATATAAAACGAAGCAACGAAAATCCCATTGGATAACATGACAAGGGGAATAGGGGGCGATCTAACTGATTTACAGCCTTAAGCCATAATAATAAATAACTTTTCTTTGTGCCCCTGTAAAAAAAACAAAAAAAAAAAAAAAAAAGAGGAAACAATAAATGATAGATTTACCAAAATCTATACGACTCGTATGTTAGTGAATTATAATATGTGTAAATTTTCATCTCAAGCGAATAAAGTATTGAGACGTTATTGTACATCAAAATTTTGGGCCCGTAGACGATATTGATAAAGAACTGCGTCGCTGTAAAAAGAGTATGCTAGATTCACTAAAATGTATAAATTTCGTGCGACCGTAATCTATAACATGTGTATACATTTTCAGCTCATTCGAATAAGGTGCTTACATTTTATCGCACTTAAAAAAAAATGGACACATAGCCCTAATGATGCAGAATTTGTTTTGTGTTCCAATAGTTTTACATCACACAGGTTTTACTTTTCTGCTTACATTCATTTCAGTTTATGCTGTCCTTATGTATTACAGATTAGTTAATATGTGTATATATATATATAGGGGAGACCCGTGTACCTAGGTCCATCATGTACCTAAGGCCACCCAACTTTATTTGAATAATATTTAGTTTTAAGTTTTAATACTCAACTGGGCCAGTAAAAACACCAATTGCTACTTTTACAACTATTTTAGAACCTTTGAGGAGAAAGTTTTGACAAGTTACATGTAGAAAAAGAATTTACATAGTTTGAAGTAAACTTTTGCAGCTCATCTCTTTTGCTATTTTACAAATGCAAGTCAAATATTTTTCGTGTATAATTTTGCTTGTTATATTGAATAATAAATGAGCAATTTAATTAGTCCTCTCTGCATGTAATTTTTTTAGTGGAAGGTATTTTGAATGAAGTTACCAAAACTTGTACCTAAGGCTGCATAGCTGCCTTGTACCTAGGGCCATGGATGACCCTAGGTACAGTTGAAATCATATTCTTCATGTTATTACAATTTAATTGAAAAACTTTTATGATTAAATGAAGTGTATTGCTTTATGAGCGATATTGCTTCAACTCTCCACCAATCATAAGCTTCAACAATTGGGCAGAGGTGTGTTTGGGCCTTTTAAGAAATACTACAGTACACACTCTGGAAAACCAATCACTATATATGACGTTGCTGAAAATGTTGGCAAGTCCTATCCGTCGGCATTTGCTCCCTTAAACATTCTATCAGGCTTTCGTGTATCTGGAATATGGACTGAGAATCAAAATACATTCACTGAGGATCAATATTTAAGTTCAAATGTGACAAGATCCCTTCATAATTTCCCCCAGGGGGGTACCTTCTTCAGGTATTCAGGGGGAGTCACGCACCCCGGGCCCGAGTGACCTTTTTTCTCTCCTCCTTTTTTTTTTTTCCAAATAAGTTTTTTGGTACTTTCTGTTCGTATTGCTTTGTTTGGTTCTTTACTTTAAGGTTCTCACTCTTTTTTTTGTGCCAATCGGTTTCTTGGTGCTTTGTTTTTTCTTTTACTTTTGGGGTGTTCACTTTTTTTATGTTGCCAATAAGCTCTTGGTCTTTCCTTGTTTTTCTGTTCTAAAAAATAAGAAAATTTTGAAAAGCACAAAAAAAAAAAAAAAAAAAAAAAAATGTACCACTCACCTCGTTATACTAACTTGTTTTGTTATGTTCTCACTCATCTCGTTTTTCCGTGTTGGCTGTCATTAAAAAAAATAAAAAAAAATTATAAAACTGTAAAATTGAAAAAAAAAATTATTAACTGCTAATTCACTAATCAAGTTTTGTCAGGTGTAGATGTGGCGCTCGCTATTGGGGCAAAGATTTCGGTGAGGGTGCCACGGTAGTCTAGCCTTGGGATCACACTGGGAGATTGGTGCCCTTGGTGAAGGTGAGACAACGGTGACTACTCGAACGAGAAACACCGGACTAACACGATTACCACATGTGATGCCTGAACTGTGTCGGCGACCTGGTAGCTGGTGAGTGGTTATGGGTGTCCCAGAGAGGATTCTTAAAAACCCTTTGCGTTTGTGTGTTGGAAGAAACAATCACCCCTTTTTCATTTTTCTCTCTAGTATGGCTACAAATAAAGGTAATACGATTAATGCGTCTGGCTCGGGCCAAGCGAATAAATGTTCGAATGCTAATTCATGGGCGGAAAGAGTGGAAGAGTTTTCCATGACTATTAGTGAGAACAATGTTTTTGTGCACGATTCTGATGCACGTTTTTTTGTGATTAGAAGAAGTGAGGGAGATTTCTCAAAGACATCCCCGTTTCTGATACAGAAAGCTATACAATCAATTGTAGGCGAACCAAAGTCTATTAAGAAACTTCGCACTGGTGAGCTTTTGATTAAAGTTCAAAACCATAAGCAAGGGAAAAATTTAAGAAACTGTACAACACTTGCCAATATTCCAGTTACTACAACATTGCACAGAACACTAAATACTAGCCGTGGAGTAATATCTGAAGCCGATTTGCAATATGTCCCTGATTCCGAAATTCCAGAAAATCTTAAAGAACATAATGTAATTGCAGTCCGTCGCATATCTATTTATCGTGACAATAGACAGATACCTACAAAACACTTAATACTAACATTTGACTCGCCTACTCTCCCACGCTCAATTAAAGCAGGTTATCTAGAATGTCCAATCAGGCCATACATCCCAAATCCTTTACGTTGTTTTAATTGTCAACGGTTTAGCCATTCCAAAACTGCATGCCGTGGAAATCTCACATGTGCTCGCTGCAGTGCAGTGGGCCATGATAGTCAAAAATGTGAAGAACCAGTCTGCTGCATAAATTGCAAAAAAGATCATCCAGCATACTCTAAATCCTGTGAGAAGTGGAAAACTGAAAAAGAGATACAGACAATAAGAACAAAGCAAAATATTTCGTATTATGAAGCTAAAAAAATTGTAGAATCAAGAACACCCATTATTGGAAAATCATATGCTGCTGCTACTTCCACCAAAAAAACTTCTAGAACAATAGCTACACAAACCTGCTCTCTAAACAATACCAGCTCTCCAGTTGAAACTGTTTTAAATAATTCTCCAAAAATGCAACCTAAGCCTAATCAGGCTTCAAATTCCACACAGTCTTCTAATAGCACTCCAAAGGAAACAGTTCAAATTAATTCCTCAAATCTACAAACCAAACCAAGTCAGACTTCTACCTCCACACAGTCTTCTTTATCTAAACCAACAACTTCTAAAAAATCTTCATCAGTACCAAAAAATGTTTTGTCTGACAGAGGACATTCCTCAGTCTCCCAAAAAAATTCTAATTCACCCTTGCGTCCCCATATCATTAAGAAAAAGAGAATTGCTAAATTGCCCACTCCAAATTCAAACAAAACAAAAAAGATAAATCTTACTAAACAACAGGACTTAATAAGCCTTCATCCTTCTGTAGGGGAAGGTATGTCTACCGCATCAGAGGATAATGACGTAGATGTTTTAATCTAAAACAAAAAAATCATAATGACTAATTTCATTTCATGGAATTGCCGAGGTTTTACAAATAAACGAGATGAAATCAGAGAGATTATTTCTGATCATCGACCCATTTGCTTTGCCTTTCAAGAGACCTACTTAAAACAAAATGATAATGCAAAAATTCGTGGCTATAACTGTTTTAGAAAAGATTTTATCCATTCTGACAGGGATACAGGTGGTGTAGCTCTTCTTATTTCTAATAATGTACCTCACAGTAATATTTCTTTAAATACTAATATCCAAGCTGTAGCAGTCCAGGTCCATATTCACATGCTTGTCGCTGTTTGCAATATCTATATACCCCCAAATATGACTCTCAGCCCTCATGATCTCAATAATCTTGTGTTGCAGTTGCTAGCTCCTTTTGTCTTTCTTGGAGATTTTAACGGGCACAATCCACTTTGGGGTAGTCCCGACATTAATCAGCGTGGTCAAGTTATTGAGGATTTTGTCACAGATAATAATTTATGTATTCTAAATAATGGTGACAATACATATTTTCACGAACCTTCCAGAACATTCCATGCAATAGACCTAGCCATTTGCTCACCCATTCTGTATCCATATTTTAATTTCTTCATAGGTAACAATCTACATAATAGTGATCATTTTCCTTTATTTTTGTCATTTTATAATTTTAATGAACATCAACCTGGAAACCCGCATTATATTTATGACAAGGCCGATTGGGCTGCCTTCACTATTAATGCTGTAATTACGCATGACATGATTCGAGGTGATATTAACAAGGCTGTTACCGATGTGACTAATTGTATCATAAACTCTGCTAACATTTCTATTCCAAAATCTTCTGGCCGCCGCAATAAACACTCAAAGCCCTGGTGGAATGAAGAATGTAATGCTGCAAAAAGGGAGCAACAAAAAGCATGGGGGATTTTTAGGCGATACCCAACGACTGGCAACTACATAGCATTCAAGAAAGCAAGAGCAAATGCTCGAAGAATCCGCAGAAAATCACAAAAGGATTCCTCGGTTAGATATGTTTCCAGCATTACCTCCAATATAAGCAGCAAACAACTTTGGCATCGTGTCAAGAAAGCAATGGGAATTTATTCTAATCAAAGTATTTCCTTTTTAAATTATAATGGCCAAACTGTAACTTCAACTAAAAATATAGCAAACACCATTGGTAGAACATTATCTGACATATCCAGCTCTAATTCCTACTCCGAACCTTTTTTGTCATATAAACATAATTCTGAACGCTCACCAATTAACTTTCACTCCCGTTCTTCGCCAGAGTACAATAGTCCTTTTACTGAAAATGAGTTAAAAAACAGTTTAAAAAATTGTCGCAACTCTGCTCCTGGACCCGATGGTGTTACCTACATTATGATTAAACATTTATCCAAATTGTCTCTTAATAATCTCCTTCATCTTTACAATAGGATCTGGACTGAAAATATTTTCCCTGTTGCTTGGCACGATGCTATTGTTATTCCTTTTTCTAAACCAGGTAAAGATGCTACTGACCCAAAATATTACAGGCCCATTGCTCTTACAAGCTGTCTATGTAAACTACTCGAAAAAATGGTAAATACTAGACTGGTTTTTATTCTGGAAAAAAACAATTTGATTTCTCCATGGCAAAGTGGTTTCCGATGAGGCCGTTCTACGGTTGACAATATTTTATTATTAGAAACAAATATCCGTAAAGCTAATGTGAGACGTAACCATTTGGTGTCAATTTTTTTCGATATAGAAAAAGCTTATGACAAGACATGGCGATATGGTATTTTAAAAGATCTTTTTAATTTGGACTTTAGAGGAAATCTCCCCATTTTCATTCAAAATTTTTTAAGAGTCAGACGCTTTAAAATTCGTATAGGATCAGTTTATTCAGATTTTTATTTTCAAGAGGAGGGTGTGCCTCAGGGCAGTGTTTCGAGTGTTACGCTTTTTTCTTTGAAAATAAACAATATTCTTAAACAATTGCTTCCAAGTGTCCATGGGAGTTTATATGTTGACGACCTGCAAATTTCTTGCCAGGGAAATGACATGCGTTTCATAGAACGTCAATTACAACTTGCTATAAAAAACATAATTAAATGGACAAATAAAAATGGTTTTAATTTTTCTGCTGACAAAACACAATGTGTGCATTTTTGTCGCAAACGAGGTCTTCATCCTGATCCAGAGATTTTAATAAACAACAGGCCAATTTCAGTTGTTGACACTGCTCGCTTTCTGGGTGTTATTTTCGACAGAACTTTATGCCACATATTTTACACTTGAGAACTAAATGTGACAGAGCACTTAATATTTTAAAAGTGCTTTCTAACACTTCTTGGGGAGCAGACCGCCCATCTTTACTCAAAATTTATCGTGCTACTATTCGCTCCAAACTTGATTATGCATGTCAGGTTTATGGTTCAGCCCCTCACTCTTATATTAAAAAACTTGACACAACACATCATAGTGCACTCAGAATTTGCTCAGGTGCTTTCCGCACGACTCCAGTCCTTAGTCTATATGCTGACTGTGTGGAGCCTTCTCTCACTGATATTAGACAAAGACTTTCACTCGAATTGTACTATCGCATCTTTTCACACCCTAATCATCCACTTCATTCTCATTTAAACTGTAACGATCATAATCTTTATGTGAATCGCCCATCTTGCATCCCTCATTTTGCTGTTAGAATTGAGAACTTTCTTTCTGGCACCTCTCATATTCATACCAAAGTTCGTTCTCGATCTCTTATAAACATGACACCTTGGAACTTCCAGGTTATTTCTTGTCTTAATCCGTTTAATGGATTTGACAAATCTAATACAGATGCTTCTATTTTTCATGCCCTTTACACCTCTCATCGCTCTCATTATAAGGACTATGTTGAAATATTTACTGACGGCTCCAAGACTATTAATAAGGTTGGCTGTGGTGTTGTCATTGGTAACACCACTTTTAGCTATCAACTCCCTAACTCATTCTCCATCTTCTCTGCAGAGTTTTTTGCCATTGAGGTTGCTCTTAATATCATGTCATCTCATCACAGTAGAAAGTTCATAATTTACACAGACTCGAAGAGTGTTCTCGACTCACTTTCATCTATCTCTTGCAACACCACTTTTATCTCAGTTCTGAAAACTTATAACGACCTTAAGAAAAAGGGATTCGACATTTTATTCTGTTGGGTACCT
This sequence comes from Salticus scenicus, assembly GCA_963930645.1. Lineage (NCBI taxonomy): Eukaryota > Metazoa > Arthropoda > Arachnida > Araneae > Salticidae > Salticus > Salticus scenicus. Next base: position 131,446,885 of record OZ005656.1, on the reverse strand, counting down.
GGACATGTTGGCATCAAAGGCAATGAAACAGCAGACAAAGCCGCAAGGCAAGCATCAATTTTATTAAACATTCCTGTTCCTTATGATGACGTTAAGCATACACTTAGAAACTTTCTCAGAAATATATGGCAAAGGGAATGGAACAGTCAAAATAATAACAAATTACAAGAAATTAAACCTCAGATTGCCATTTGGCCTACACTAAGTCCTAGAAAGTATAATGTTATCGTAACTCGTCTGAGAATTGGCCATTCCAGACTTACACATAATACTTACTTCTTGGGCAACAGCAGCCTACTTGTCCCAACTGCCGCGCTGATATACTTACCATTCGCCATGTACTCACAGATTGCCCTTGCCTTAGACATTTATATAGGAAATTTTTTAATTCATCATCACCGTGTCTGACAAACCTTTTAGGTATCAATCCACATCATCATTTGACAAATTTTTTAAAAGATGCTGGATTTTATTACTACATCTGATTTTATATTTTACACTGTTCATCTTTTTAATATATACACTGTTCATCTAATTTTTACTTCTGTTTTTATCATATACACTGTTCATAACTTTTTACATCATTTTATTTTTTACACTATATACGCTGTTCTCTTTTATTTTTAACTATTTGTCTTTTATATTTTATTATTTTACCTTTTTTAACTCTCATTGTGTTGTTTACTGACCAGAAGCTAGACCTTATCTTTTATAATTTTGTTTGGCGCAGTATGTCCCATTGTGGACCTTGCGCCATTAAACGGCAATCAACCAACCAACCAACCCTTCATAATTTTCCAAAAAAAAAAAGATTTTGCAGGAAGAAAGTGAACCAACAATGATAGAACTGGATGTCTCTGTTTCATGTCCTGTTGAAATTTCGAAACCTTCAACATCTACCATCTTTTCGTGTGACAGGTACGAGCCTAAGTAAAACCTTTACCTAAAGCAAAACCTCGTACATCAAAGAAAATATGTTGCCGAAAACCAGGGAGATCTAGAAATCCACGAGACACCCAAGCAAAAGAAAAAGAAAAAAAAAAAAAAAAAAAAAAATTGAAGGAAAAAAAAAACTAAAAAAAACAACAAAAAAAAAACATTCTTTTAGAATATCCAAAAAAAAAAAAAAAAAAAAAAAAAAAAAAATGAAAGAAAAAGAAAAGTGAAAAAATCATTGTTTCAAATTAAGGCAACAACATGATCATTATTACATGATAAGTAAATATATTACTTGATATTATTTCTTTGATATAACACATGTTTATATGCTTATTTTCTATTCATTACAAAGTGAAATCAAATTTTGAGAGAATTGCCCTAGGTAAACTGAGGCCCTATGTGCAATGAGGTCTGACCCTAGGTACAATGAGATCTAGCCCTAGGTACAATGAGCTTGATGTACCTAGGATATTGTGTGGAGTTTACTTGAAAACCTTCTATTTGTCGTATATTATTATTTTAAGTGTTTATATTAGTCTCAATTAAAAGTAATTAGTCCTAAAGATATGTACATATAGGTTTTATGATTTTTAACAGGTCAGGGGCTCTATTTTTTCGAAATGAATGAAAACGGCCCTAAGTAAAATGAGGTGTGACACCAGGTACAATGAGGATGTTGTACCTAGGGCCGTGAGTGAATTTTTATTAAAAACCTTCTATTTGTCGGAATTTATTATTTTACTTATTTAAATGAATCTCAAATGGAAGTAATTAGTCCTAAAGGTATGTGCACATCAGTTTGATAATTTTAAACAGTTCAAGGGCTCTGTTTTTGGGCATTGAATAAAAGCGGCCCTAGGTACACTGGTCTCCCCTATATATATATATATAAAGATTCATAGGCTAATAACAAATGGTTTCAACGCATATTATAAATTTAGAGTAATCTAACTACATAAATCATATTTTGTCTGTCTCAGAAAATTATGCAATTCATCAAATATCATATGCTTTGATGAAATAAATTTGCATCTGTTTTTATTTAAAAAAAAAATGAAATAAATATTTCTCATAAAAGTGTATAACGGTTGAAAATATGTATATTTAAATAAATTCTTTGGAGCTGCATTTTCTTTATTCAAATATAATCCATCATGAAGTATGCTTTCAAAAACTAGATATTTCTAATATCTTTCATTGCATTTTTTTTTTTTTTTTTAATAACTTTTATTTTTGAACTATACAATTTCACATTTTTACTTTTATTAGCTTTTACTCATAGGATGCAAATGGATTTTGTTAAAGTTCAAATTAACATAAAGAATTTACTTAATGTGAAGAAAAATGTCGCAAAGGAAATAATAAAAAAATAATTTTAACGAATAATATAGAATTATATTAATTTACATATGTCATTTTTTTTTTTTTTTTTTTTTTTTTTTTTTTAATAATTGAATTTAAATTGAATTTTCTAAAAATTTTAAGTGTTTTTTTATTACTTTTGTGGCCACGGGATTTTATTATCTAGATATTTGAAAAAAAAAAAAATAAATAAATAAATAAAAACATAATTTGAAACAAATTACGCTGATAAAGAATAAAAATAAATTAAGTTTAAAAATGAAAATGAAGTACAAGGAAAACGTTTAAAACAGACAGTTAGAGAAATTGTTATTTTCTTCGATTTTTTATTTTATTTACACACCGTAGAATATTACAGCCCATTTTATTTTATTTTACATTTTTAATAGTCATGCTCAGAATGTAAAATTATCACAAACTTATTTCTTATAATTGTCTATACCACTGGACCTGCAGATCAGGAGCCTCCACGTCCTATTTGCATTAAACAGGTCATTATTACATTAACACATTATTAACACATTATTAAACAGGTCACTTTTATTCATTCCTTATTATCTAATATTTATATATTGATTCGATTGATTTCCTATAAACAGATACGTTTCCGAGGGGCCTGCCGCCCCACTTAACCCCCCGCTGTATCTTACTTTCTATACCTATCTGTATATCATATATATGTATCCTTAATAACTGACAGTCTTGTATTATTTACCTGAAATCCGTAAATAGTTGTACCAAATTTCATGCAAAATGATTACAAAGCATAACAGAGTTATTTTTTGTAACCCTGTAAACCAATCACAAATTCTATGCCCACAAATTTCAACTGAAAAACACTCTTTTAAAATTCCAACAAAATTTTATTATATTTTATGGGGTGTAAACCTGTTAAAATACACTTTTAAGAAATACCATCTATAGACCATAATAGTACGAAGTTATTTTATGTATCAAAGAAAAAAGCCACATATATTATATACGTCAATCAGTGTTGGGCATCAATCGATTAAATTTTCAATCAACTAATTAGTTAACTAAAAATTTAATCACGATTAATTCAATCACAACTAACGGTTATTCTTTTGCTGCAACTAAAAATTCAATCGCGATTAAATTAATCGAAAAACAGACGACTAACCGTTAGTTGCGATTAAATTAATCGTGATTAAATCAATCGTGATTAATATTTCAGTCATTTGCTGCAACTAAAAATGGAATCATGATTAAATTATTCGAGAAGCAGACAACTAACCGTTATTCATGATTAAATTATTCATGATTAAATCAATCGTGATTAATATATTAGTTGCAGCAAATGATTAACTGTTAATCATGACTAAATTAATCATGATTAAATTAATCGTGATTGAATTGTAGTTGTATCCATAGCTGATATCCCCCCTCCCCCTTTCTCTGAAGATCAAATGATGCCTCTAAATTTTTTATAGCAATTTTCAGTAACGGTTTTTAAAAACTTTCCAACAAGGTTGAAAAATGTTAATAACTTCAGTTTGTCTGTCTGTCCGTGCTCTAGCTCTAACACCCGTAAATATTTATGGAATTTCTTGAAATTGATATATGTTATTCAAGTTCACTATCGAATGTTCCCTATTGAAAGTAGAGTAAATACCTCTACTGCTTTGTGTACAGGGACACCCGAAAGTATTCTAAAGCATTGTAATCTATGGGAGGTATTTCTATAAGGCATATTTTAATACTTTTACTGTACACAAATCTTAATGAAATTGAAATATGTCATTCAAGATTAATATTGGATGTTTCTTATGTAAAATGGAGTAAATATCAGCACCGTTTTGTTTACAGGGATACACGAAAGTATTCCAATGCATTGCGTTCTATGAGAGGTATTTCTATAAACCAAATTTTAATTGCCGAAACGTCAATGGAGGCCCTCTGTTGAGATTCAAAACAGTTTTGGGCTCTGTCTGTGTGTCTGTCTGTCTTTCTCTCTGTCTGTCGCGCGATAGCGGCCGCAAAAATAGCGCTATTGACTTGAAATTTGGCACACATGTTCATGAGCCCCACGAAATCACCTGTATAGTTATTGGTATGTATTCCATTTGTAGTTCGTATACAGGGACACGCCAAAGTTTTTCTTATCATTACGGCCTGTGGGAGAAATTTGTATGTATCGCGATAGCGGCCACAAAAATCGCGCTATTGACTTGCAATTTGGTACACGTGTTCATGAGCCCAACGGAGTAAGCTGTATAGTTTTAGGTGCGTATTCCATTTGTAGTTAGTGTACAGGGACACGCCAAAGATTTTCTATCATTACGGTCTATGGGAAGAATCTGTATGTACCGCGATAGCCGCCGCAAAAATCAAGCTACTGACTTCCAGATTTGCCAAAACGTCAATGGAGGCCCTCTGTTGAGACTCAAAAGGATTTTGGGTTCAGTCTGTTCCGTCTGTCTGTCGTGCAATAGCAGCCGCAAAAATCACGCTATTGACTTGCAATTTGGTACACATGTTCATGATCCCCCCGAAATTAGCTGTATAGTTTTGGGTGTGCATTCCATTTGTAGTTCGTGTACAGGGACACGCCAAAGTATTTGAAGTGAAAACTTCTTTAGGCGCGTTGAGCACTTTTGAGTGAACAAAAATCATTGAACACCCGTCATCGTCAGCTAACACTTCCATTTGAAGTGAAAACTTTTGGGTGAACAAAAATCATTGAATTCGCGTCATCGTCAGCAAACGCATTCCATCCTTGTATAATATAAATAATGTATCATACAATTAACTTGCTAAAGTGAAGTGTTAAAAATTATATACTGTATATTGTTTTAAAATCTGGTGCGGCTCCACACGACTTCTCTCATCTCCGAGCACTGTCTCTACTGCAGTTAGACCTCACAAAACCGTGAGAAAGCCCAAAGCTGCCATTTTTCTCACGTTTTAACAAATTGGTGCGCCTCCACACGACTTATCTCATCTCCGGACACTGTCCCTCAAGATTGCAGCCGGAAACGTTGCAGTTATACCTCACAAAACCGAGAGAAAGGCCAAAGCCGCCATTTTGCTCACGTTCTTACAATCTGGTGCGGCTCTACACGACTTCACTCATCTCCGGACACTGTCTCCTAAAGATTACAGCCGGAAACTTTGCAGTTAGACTTCACAGAAAAATGAGAAAGAACAAAGCCGCCATTTTTCTCACGTTTTTAAAATCTGGTGCGGCTCTACACGACTTCTCTCATCTCCGGACACTGTCACTTAAAGATTGCAGCCGAAAAAGTTACAGTTAGACCTCACAGAACCATGATAAAGGCCAAAGCCTCCATTTTGCTCAAATTTTTACAATCTGGTGCGGCTCTACACGACTTCTCTCATCTCCGGACGCTGTCTCTATTCCAGTTAGACGTCACAAAACCGTCAGAAAGACCAAAGCCGCCATTTTTCTAACGATTTACAATCTGGTGCAGCTTTACACGACTTCTCTCATCTCCGGGCACTGTCTCTACTGCAGTTAGACCTCACAAAACCGTGAGAAAGCCCAAAGCAGCCATTTTTCTCACGTTTTAACAAATTAGTGCGCCTCCACACGACTTATCTCATCTCCGGACACTGTCCCTCAAGACTGCAGCCGGAAACGTTGCAGATAGACCTCACAAAATCGTGAGAAAGGCGAAAACCGCCATTTTTCTCACGTTTTACAATCTCGTGCGGTTCTACTCGAATTCTCCCATCACCGGACACTGTCTCTATTGCAATTAGACCTCACAAAACCGTGAGAAAGGCCAAAGCCGCCATTTTTCTTGCACTTTTACAATCTGGTGCGGCTCTACACGACTTCTCTCATCTCCGGACACTGTCACTTAAAGAGTGCAGCCGGAAACGTTACAGTTAGACCTCACAGAACCGTGATAAAGGCCAAAGCCTCCATTTTGCTCAAATTTTTACAATCTGGTGCCGCTCTACACGACTTCTCTCATCTCCGGACGCTGTCTCTATTCCAGTTAGACATCACAAAACCGTGAGAAAGGCCAAAGACGCCATTTTTCTCACGTTTTTACAATCTGGTGCGGCTCTACACGACTTCTCTCATCTCCGGACACTGTCTCTTAAAGATTGCAGCCGGAAACGTTGCAGATAGACCTCACAAAATCGTGAGTAAGGCTAAAGCCGCCATTTTTCTCACGTTTTTAAAATCTGGTGCGGCTATACACGAATTCTCTCATCTCCGGACACTGTCTCTATTGCAGTTAGACCTCACAAAACCCTGAGAAAGGTCAAAGCCGCCATTTTTCTCACGTTTTCACAATCTAGTGCGGGTTTACACGATTTCTCTCCTCTCCGGACACTGTCTCTTAAAGATTGCAGCCCGAAACGTTGCAGATAGAGATCACAAAATCGCGAGAAAGGCCAAAGACGCCATTTTTCTCACGTTTTTACAATCTGGTGCGGCTCTACACGAATTCTCTCATCTCCGGACACAGTCTCTTAAAGATTGCAACGGGAAACGTTGCAGACAGACCTCACAAAATCGTGAGAAAGGCCAAAGCGGCCATTTTTCTCAAGTTTTTACAATCTGGTGCGGCTCTACACGACTTCTCTCATCTCCGGACACTGTCTCTGTTCCAGTTAGACGTCACAAAACCGTGAGAAAGACCAAAGCCGCCATTTTTCTCACGATTTACAATCTGGTGCAGCTTTACACGACTTCTCTCATCTCCGGGCACTGTCTCTACTGCAGTTAGACCTCACAAAACCGTGAGAAAGCCCAAAGATGCCATTTTTCTCACGTTTTAACAAATTAGTGCGGCTTCACCCGACTTATCTCATCTCCGGACACTGTCCCTCAAGATTGCAGCCGGAAACGTTGCAGATAGACCTCACAAAATCGTGAGAAAGGCGAAAGCCGCCATTTTTCTCACGTTTTACAATCTCGTGTGGCTCTACTCGAATTCTCTCATCACCGGACACTGTCTCTATTGCAATTAGACCTCACAAAACCGTGAGAAAGGCCAAAGCCGCCATTTTTCTTACGCTTTTACAATCTGGTGCGGCTTTACACGACTTCTCTCATCTCCGGACACTGTCTCTTAAAGATTGCAGCCGGAAACGTTCCAGTTAGACCTCGCAAAACCGAGATAAAGGCCAAAGCCGCCATTTTTCTCACGTTTTTACAACCTGGTGAGGCTCTACACGACTTCTCTCATCTCCGGACACAGTCTCTTAAAGATTGCAGCCGGAAACGTTGCAGATAGACCTCACAAAATCGTGAGTAAGGCTAAAGCCGCCATTTTTCTCACGTTTTTAAAATCTGGTGCGGCTCTACACGAATTCTCTCATCTCCGGACACTGTCTCTATTGCATTTAGACCTCACAAAACCGTGAGAAAGGACAAAGCCGCCATTTTTCTCAGGTTTTCACAATCTGGTGCGGCTTTACACGACTTCTCTCATCTCCGGACACTCTATTCCATTTAGACCTCACCAAACCGTTAGAAAGGCCAAAGCCGCCATTTTTCTCACGTTTTTACAATCTCGTGCGGCTTTACACGACTTCTCTCATCTCCGGACACTGTTTCTTAAAGATTGCAGCCGGAAACGTTGCAGAGAGAGATTACAAAATCGTGAGAAAGGCCAAAGCCGCCATTTTTCTCACGTTTTTACAATCTGGTGCGGCTCTACACGAATTCTCTCATCTCCGGACACTGTCTCTTAAAGATTGCAGCCGGAAACGTTGCAGACAGACCTCACAAAATCGTGAGAAAGGCCAAAGCGGCCATTTTTCTTAAGTTTTTAGAATCTGGTGCGGTTCTACACGAATTCTCTCATCTCCGGACACTGTCTCTATTGCAGTTAGACCTCACAAAACCGTGAGAAAGGCCAAAGCCGCCATTTTTCTCACGTTTTCACAATCTGGTGCGGCTTTACACGACTTCTCTCATCTCCGGCCACTGTCTCTTAAAGATTGCAGCCGGAAACGTTGCAGTTAGACCTCACAAAACCGTGAGAAAGGAGAAAGCCGCCATTTTTCTCACGTTTTACAGTCTCGTGTGGCTCTACTCGAATTCTCTCATCACCGGACACTGTCTCTATTGCAATTAGACCTCACAAAACCGTGAGAAAGGCAAAAGCCGCCATTTTTCTCACGTTTTCACAATCTGGTGCGGCTTTACACGACTTCTCTCATCTCCGGCCACTGTCTCTTAAAGATTGCAGCCAGAAACGTTGCAGTTAGACCTCACAAAACCGTGAGAAAGGAGAAAGCCGCCATTTTTCTCAAGTTTTTACAATATGGTGCGGCTCTACACGAATTCTCTCATCTCCGGACACTGTCTCTATTCCAGTTAGACATCACAAAACCGTGAGAAAAACCAAAGTCGCCATTTTTCACACGTTTTTACAATCTGGTGCGGCTCTACCTCATCTCTGGACACTGTCTCTATTGCAATTAGCGTATTAAATAAAATTGTAATATAATTTTTGTAGTAGTAGTTTATATTAATGAATAAAAAAACACTCTATTTAAAGTATTTCCTACACAATAAAATATTTCCTGACGATTCAAGAAATACACACCTAATTGTTCACGTTTTCACTTCTGTCGGCACTCCCGAAATGCAAATGTTTTTTTTTTTTTTTTTTTGATCATTACGGCCTATGGAAAGAATTTGTATGTACCGCGATAGCGACCTCCAGAATAACGCTATTGACTTGCAATTTGGTACACATATTCATGAGGCCAACGGAATTAGCTGTATAGTGTTAGGTGTGTATTCCATTTGTCGTTCGTGTACAGGGACACACCAAAGTTTTTCTTATTTTTACGGCCTATGGGAAGAATTTGTATGTACCGCAATAGCGGCCGCAAAAATCCTCCGATTGACTTGCAAATTGGCGCACACGTTCCATCTTTGCATATAAGTAGCTGTATAATTTTTATTACTATAGTTTTTTATAAACTGTGTACAGGGACACGCCAAAATTCTTAACATTACGGCGTATGTGGTGAATTTCGTTTAAACGCATTTTAATATCATTACTTTGCAATGAAGAAAATGAAACTAGCGTACGTGAGTAAGATGCTTAAACTTATGTTGTTTGAAGAAAATATGTGCTCTTAAACTTTCTAATTAATGTACAGGATCTTAAAAAGTATTGTCAGTGACATTGTCAGGTCACATAGTCATCCAAACGATGTTAAATTTGGAACACTTATTAATTTTAAACGCAAAATAAGCTGAAATTTTTTACTGGTGTATACAATGTTTATGGTTTGTTTACAAAGACACACGGAAGAATTTCGTAACATTAAAGCCTATGGACAAATTTTTAATTTAAGCGCGCACTTTCATGCGTTTATGCTGAATTGAACTTAATAAAGTTAACATACATTATAAAGATTCTTAAAATCATGTTTACTCTTAAAAAGGGTTGTGTATAGACTAAATAATTTATGGGACCACACAAGGTAATTCCGAGTATGTACTGTAATCATCCAAATGATGTCAAAATAGTTTGAAAAATGTATGAGTTATAATTAATTAGGTTTATTCTTATTATTGGCGTTTATAATGACTGTGGCTACTTTTCCGGAATACATAAAGGAATTTCGTACTATTACGGTCTATAGTCGGTATTTCATATAAGTGTATTTTAACAAGGTTACACCCCATCTAATATAATGAAATTTTATTAGAATTTTAAAAGTTTGTTTTCTTGTTGAAAATTGTGGGCATAGTATTGATAATTTGTTTAAAGGTTACGCAAAATATTTCCGATATGCTATGTAATTTTTTTTGTATGAAATTTGATAGTTATGAAATTTGGTATTTATGAATTTCATGGAAATAATACAAGACCGTCGTTTATTAAGAATACATATTGTTGCGTACTTGGGGGTTCGTAAGTTGTCCGAGAATGAAAGGCGAAACTTGCAAAAATTCAGCGATTTCTTCACAGAAAGTTCCAGAAAATACAGGTCTATAAACCAAGCATCAGCTTCAATTCAACTAGTAAACATAGCTTAAACAACAGCCGTTAACAGTAAAACAACAGTACAAACTCTTTATCAATAACACATAAAGCAAGTCTCATTCAAAGAGGCTCAGAGCAAAGCAAGCATTTGACGAAACTGACGCAGATCTGAGACTGACCGCATTGGCAAAAAAAATGCTTCTTTTATACTTTTCTATCGAACACAGACTGTTCTGGAAAATTCTCGTATCACATCAGCCAATGAGATTAGAGCTTCCATATTTGGTTTCTTCCTAATAAGGATTTTCTCGCCAAGGTCGCCAAAAAAATCGCTAAAGAGGGAAGCAATCGCCGAATTTGGCGCCAAATCCATTTCTTCCCTTAATGGAGCTTTTTAATGCATTTTCAAAGGAAAATTAGGCTATTAAAACGCTAAAACGACTAGAAATGCACAAAACTAGCATTTTATCAGCTTACTAAACTTCTTTGAAAGAAATAATGCAAAAATAAATGCAATTATTTACAATTCCGTAACACTTTATATGATATACAAATAGGTATACAATGAGATATAAAGCGGGGAGTTGAGGGGGGCGGCAGCCCCCCTCGGTAATGTATGTGATTATGGTAAGAAGTCGATCGAATCAATATATACCATTATATAATAAGGAATTAAAAAAAATGGCATATTAAATAATGTCTGATGCAAATAGGACGTTGAGGCCCCTGATCTGCAGATCGACTAGTAACTTTACTTTGCATAAAGCTTAATGAAATTGAAATATGTTATTTATATGCGCAAAAGAATGCTTTCTATAGATTATAGTATGATTAGCATTAGATTTACAGGGCTACACAAAAATATTCAGTTACATTAAGAGACATTAGTAAAATTTTGCTGGAATTGCACGTTCGTTTACATTAAGTAACTTTAACACTTTCTAACAATTTTTAAGTGTGAATTTTACTTCAGTTTGTGTATCTGTCTGTCTGTTCGTCTGTTTGTCCGCGCTCTAATTGTCATAAATATTTATGGAATTTCTTGAAACTGATGTATGTTATTCAAGTTTACTACTGGATGTTCCCTATTGAAAATGGAGTGAATGCCTCAGCCGGTTTGTGTACAGGGACACCCGAAACTATTTCAAAGCATTGTGTCGTATGGGTGGTATTTCTATAAACCATGTTTTAATACCTTTATTGGACACAAATTTTAATGAAATTGAAATATGTTATTCAAGTTCATAATTGGTTGTTTTCTATGTATATTGTTTAAATACCACCACTGGTTTGTGTACAGGGACACTCCAAAGCATGCCAAAGCCGTACGTTCTGTGAGGTATTGCTATAAACCAAATTTTGATAACATTATTATAAAGCTTAATGAAATTGAAATATGTTATTCAAAAGCACCATGGAATATAATATAATTAGCAATTGATTTACAGGGCTACACAAAAATATTCAGTTACATTACGAACTATTAATAAAAATTTGCTGGAATCGTACTTTCAGTTACGTTAAGTGTTGTTAACACTTTTTAACTATTTTTATTTGTGAATATGATTTCAATTTGTGTGTATGTCTGTCCGATTGTTTATTTTTCTATCTGCTTGTCTCCCGCCCCCAGCAATACTTTTAGAAATTTTAAAAAATGTTATATATTAGTCGAGTTCACTATGGAATGTTCCCTATATAAAATGGCATTAATAGGTCGTGTACAACTAGTTTGTGTACAGGGTCAGGTTTTCGTTTTAGGTCAGACATTTTTAAAAATCATATTTAAATAACTTTCTACTGTAAAAATCATAAAGAAATTTTATGCATTGTTAATATTCTAACACAATGTTTTGTATAGAATATGATATGATTAGCCTTCAGATTTACAGGACTACACTAAAATATTCAGATACATTAATAGCTGCAATTATAATTTACCATGTGCATTTTCTTTTGTGTTAAGCCTCGTATCTCTCGTAAGGTTTTAAATTTACATGATATTTGTTTGCGGGTTTTCATGTAAGTTGCTCAATACTTTTGGCTATTAAATTATACAAGAGAAAATTTTATAAAGCTTGTGCATACGTAGTTGAAAATTATTTAGTAAACGTGCTAGTATTTCATAAGATATTTAACATTTTCGCATTCTGATTGCTGTATGTGTGCCTAATGTAGCATACCATATTTCTTAAAAATAGATTTCCACTGCATCTAATGCCCTACGTGTTTTAATTAAAAAAAGGAGAAATTATTTTTGCGATATTTTAAATAAACCGTTCTATCTCCATGAATATATGAGGTAACCTCTTAAAATTTATACATATAATAAAAATATCCTCATAATCATATGCTACAACCAAAACGAGTTTAAAGCATTACCTTTTACAAGGTGATTCAAAACATTTTGGTTTTTGTTTATTTTTTTACACTGGTGCACTTTTCCTCTTCAGGACACAAATTTTGCGAAAAAATGCGAGGTATAACATGTTCTTTACACTACCGAAGTTTCAAGATGATTCCTATAGAATTCTTCTAGATATTTGACAAAATTTCTTAATTCGAAAGTACCCAAATACTTATTGGTAGGTTGCATATCTCTTAAATAGAGGTCTTTAATTTGTTTTATAAATAGTTAATACTTTACATGGTATTTTCGCAAATTTAAAAATTAAAATTATAAAAATTAAAATTAAAAACTATTAGGTAAGTCTACTAAAAATGCATAAAATAATATTTCTTAAAAATATTACTAAGAACATATTAGCTACATCAACTAATTATATAATTATTTATGTAATGAATTTATTTTGCGTTTGTGCATATTCTTGAATGAAAAACTGATTTGAGTTTTGTCTTCCTGACTAAAAAAATAAAATAACAAAAACTATGTATAATTTGAAGATATATTAGTAAATGAGAATTTATCGTCTGCAATTTTTAAGAGAAAGTGTCCGGAGATGAGAGAAGTCGTGTAAGCCGCACCAGATTATAAAAACGTGAGAAAAATGGCGGCTTTCGCCTTTCTCACGGTTTTGTGAGGTCTAACTGCAATACAGACAGTGTCCGGAGATGAAAGAAGTCGTGTAGAGCCGCACCAGATTGTAAAAACGTGAGAAAAATGGCGGTTTTGGCCTTTCTCACGGTTTTGTGAGGTCTAACTGCAACGTTTCCGGCTGCAATCTTTAAGAGACAGTGTCCGGAGATGAAAGAAGTCGTGTAGAGCCGCACCAGGCTGTAAAAGCGTGAGAAAATGGCGGATTTGGCCTTTCTCACGGTTCTGTGAGGTCTAACTGCAACGTTTCCGGCTGCAATCTTTAAGAGACAGCGGCTGGAGATGAGAGAAGTCGTGTAGAGCCGCACCAGATTGTAAAAACGTGAGAAAAATGGCGGCTTTGGCTTTTCTCACGGTTTGGTGAGGTCTAACTGGAATAGAGACAGTGTCTGGAGATGAGAGAAGTCGTGTAGAGCCGCACCAGATTGTAAAAGCGTGAGAAAAATGACGGCTTTGGCCTTTCTCACGGTTCTGTGAGGTCTAACTGCAACGTTTCCGGCTGCAATCTTTAAGAGACAGTGGCTGGAGATGAGAGAAGTCGTGTAGATCCGCACCAGATTGTAAACAGGTGAGAAAAATTGCGGCTTTGACCTTTTTTACGGTTTGGTGAGGTCTAACTGCAATAGAGACAGTGTCCGGAGATGAGAGAAGTCGTGTAGAGCCGCACCAGATTGTAAAAGCGTGAGAAAAATGGCGGCTTTGACCTTTCACACGGTTTTGTGAGGTCTAACTGCAACGTTTCCGGCTGCAATCTTTAAGAGACAGTGTCCGGAGATGAAAGAAGTCGTGTAGAGCCGCACCAGGTTGTAAAAGCGTGAGAAAATGGCGGATTTGGCCTTTCTCACGGTTCTGTGAGGTCTAACTGCAACGTTTCCGGCTGCAATCTTTAAGAGACAGCGGCTGGAGATGACAGAAGTCGTGCAGAGCCGCACCAGATTGTTAAAACGTGAGAAAAATGGCGGCTTTGGCTTTTCTCACGGTTTGGTGAGGTCTAACTGGAATAGAGACAGTGTCCGGAGATGAGAGAAGTCGTGTAGAGCCGCACCAGATTGTAAAAGCGTGAGAAAAATGACGGCTTTGGCCTTTCTCACGGTTCTGTGAGGTGTAACTGCAACGTTTCCGGCTGCAATCTTTAAGAGACAGTGGCTGGAGATGAGAGAAGTCGTGTAGATCCGCACCAGATTGTAAACACGTGAGAAAAATGGCGGCTTTGGCCTTTTTTACGGTTTGGTGAGGTCTAACTGCAATAGAGACAGTGTCCGGAGATGAGAGAAGTCGTGTAGAGCCGCACCAGATTGTAAAAGCTTGAGAAAAATGGCGGCTTTGACCTTTCACACGGTACTGTGAGGTCTAACTGCAACGTTTCCGGCTGCAATCTTTAAGAGACAGTGGCTGGAGGTGAGAGAAGTCGTGTAGAGCCGAACCAGATTGTAAACGCGTAAGAGAAATGGCGGCTTTGGTCTTTTTCACGGTTTTGTGAGGTCTTTCTCACGTTTTGTTCTAACTGCAATAGAGACAGTGTCCAGAGTGAGAGAAGTCGTGTAGAGCCGCACCAGATTGTAAAAACGTGAGAAAATTGACGGCTTTGGGCTTTCTCACGGTTTGGTGAGATCTAACTGGAATAGAGACAGTGTCCGGACATGAGAGAAGTCGTGTAGAGCCGCACCAGATTGTAAACACGTGAGAAAAATGGCGGCTTTGGCCTTTCTCACGGTTTTGTGAGGTCTAACTGCAATAGAAATAGTGTCCGGAGTGAGAGAAGTCGTGTACAGCCGCACCAGATTGTAAAAGCGTGAGAAAAATGGCGGCTTTGACCTTTCTCACGGTTCTGTGAGGTCTAACTGCAACGTTTCCGGCTGCAATCTTTAAGAGACAGTGGCTGGAGATGAGAGAGGTCGTCTAGAACAGCACCAGATTGTAAAAACGTGAAAAAAGTGGTGGCTTTGGCCTTTCTCACGGTTTTGCGAGGTCTAACTGCAACGTTTCCGGCTGCAATCTTTAAGAGACAGTGGCTGGAGATGAGAAAAGTCGTGTAGAGCCGCACCAGATTGTAAACGCGTGAGAAAAATGGCGGCTTTGGTCTTTCTCACGGTTTTGTGAGGTCTTTCTCACGTTTTGTTCTAACTGCAATAGAGACAGTGTCCAGAGTGAGAGAAGTCGTGTAGAGCCGCACCAGATTGTAAAAGCAAGAGAAAAATGGCGGCTTTGGTCTTTCTCACGGTTTTGTGAGGTCTTTCTCACGTTTTGTTCTAACTGCAATAGAGACAGTGTCCAGAGTGAGAGAAGTCGTGTAGAGCCGCACCAGATTGTAAAAACGTGAGAAAAATGACGGCTTTGGGCTTTCTCACGGTTTGGTGAGGTCTAACTGGAATAGAGACCGTGTCCGGAGATGAGAGAAGTCGTGTAGAGCCGCACCAGATTGTAAACATGTGAGAAAAATGGCGGCTTTGGCCTTTCTCACGGTTTTGTGAGGTCTAACTGCAATAGAAATAGTGTCCGGAGTGAGAGAAGTCGTGTAGAGCTGCACCAGATTGTAAAAACATGAGAAAATATGCATTCAAGAGATTGTATTCCTGAAAAATCAACATAAAAAAATTCTCTTATATTGGTAGACTCACGTTTTTATCCGTGGGTCAAAAATTAATGCTAACCCGATTTGCACCCGTTGCAGAACGCTGCCTGAATAATATACATCAGTTTCAAGTCATTCTAAAACTATGATAAGAAATCTGATGGACAGATTGACAGTCATATAGATAGACCGAAATGTGAAGTCCTAAACACATTTAAACGATATTGAAAAATGTTTTACTGGGAATTCTTATTCTTTCTTATATAAAATTTATCATTAATTACTGATTTATTCGTTAGTCATAAAACTTTTGATTAATGATTGATTCAATCATTAGTCGTAAAAATACGATTAACGATTGATTTATTCGTTAGTCATAAAAAAATATGATTAATGATTAAATTATTCGTTAGTCGTAAAATCTACGATTAACGATTAATTTAATCGTCAATCAAAACATTTGCGATTAATGATTAAATTAATCGTTAATCAAAATATTTATGATTAACGATTAATTTAATCATTAGTCAAAATATTTTTGATTAACGATTGAATTAATTATTAGTCAAAATATTTTTGATTAACGATTAATTTAATCATTAATCGTTAGTCATCGAGATGATTGAATTTTGCCCAACACTGACGTCAATAATGAGAATACACCCAATGAATTATAACTCATTAATTTTTCAAACTGATTTGACATCATTTGGATGATTGCAGTATGTCACCGGAATTCTTTTGTGTGGTCCCATAAAAAAGTTAATTAGTCTATACATACACATTTTTAAGAGTAAACATTCTTTTAAGTATTTTTATAATGCATGTTAATTAGATTATGATCAATGCAGCATAAATATATTAAAGTGAGCTTAAATAAAAAATTGTCACGAAATTATTTTGTGTGTCGCTGTAAACGAACCATAAACGTTGTATACACCAGTAAAAAACATTCAACGTATTCTAAGTTTTTCATGAATAATTGTTTGAAATTTGACATAAATTGGATGATTACGTAACATTGTCAGAATATTTATGTAAGGTCCTGTACATTAATTATGAAACCTAAGAGCACATATTTTCTGCAGAAAAGATACGTTTAAGCATTTCACTAATGCACGCTAACTTCAATTTGTTGATTGCAAAGTAATGGCGTTAAAATGCGTTAAAATGAAATTCACTTCAAATGCCATAATTTTAAGAATTTTTCGTGTCCATGTACACATTTAATAAATAATATAGACATAAAACAATATACAACTACTATACAGAGCCTGAACATTTGTGCCAATTTGCAAGTCAATCGGGGGATTTTTGCGGCCACTATTGCGGTACATACTATTTCTGTCCATCGGCTGAAATGATAAGAAAAACGTTGTGTTACTGCACACGAACTACAAATGGAATACACACCCAAAACTATGTAGCTGATTCCGTGTGGCTCATAAACAAGTGTACCAAATATCAAGTCAATAGCGTGAATTTTGCGGCCACTATCGCGTGATTAACAGACAGACATACACACTGACGGCACCCAAAATCTGTGCTTCAACAAAGAGGCTTCCACTGACGTTTTTGCAAAAATGCGTATTTTTTATTGTCAGTTATGCATTTTATTGCATAGCTGTTACTTTTTTTTTTTTTTTTTTTTTTTTTTTTAATGAAAATTTAAAAAGATGTTTTATTTATGGTACGACCTCATAGTTTTACACATATTTTAGGTTTAAGGAAAAATTCCCGTGAAAAATTATGAGATTTTGGAAAATTTCAAAAATGAAAAACACTTGAAATTTGAAAAAAAAAAAAAAAAAAGATTATTATTTTATACAAAACATTATTTGCGATCGTTTTATAACCATACGACATATTGAGTATGTGTTTCTCAAGATAACGATTTTGAGTAATGTGCGGTTTGCAGTGATCCGAATCGCTTATGACCGATTTCAATCATAAATTCATATAAATATTGTATATATATATATATATATCTTTATATATATATTTCTTTTGTGCGTGTGTATGTCACTGAACTCCTCCTAAACGGCTGGACCGAGTTTAATAAAATTTTTTGTGTGTCTTCAGGTGGATTCGAGAATGGTTTAAATTCACAATTCAGTCCAAATTTTCAAATAGTTTTCTTATTATTAATTAAAATATGAAAATAATTACCTCCTAATACCTTATAAATAGCCATTAAAATATTAGCTATAATTTAATTGTTGCCAAAAAACATTACGAGTTCATTTTCTTTCGACATAAAAATAAATAAACGTGATTAAATAAATAATTTAATTAAACGTGAGCTTTAAAAAATTGTAAAAAATTAAATTATGTATCTCACAAAAATTGACGTCACTATCGGTTTAAAGATTTCATACGCATTGATAAAGTGCTAATGTAGTTAGTTCTATGATTCAACAGAAAATTTAAAAACATGGTTTATAAAAAGTTTTTTTTTTTTATAATTATTTATATTATTAACTTCTCGTGACGTAGTTGAATTTTACATATTGAATTTATTATCTTTATATTTTTTTTGTGCATGTGTATGTCACTGAACTCCTCCTAAACGGCTGGACCGAGTTTAATGAAATTTTTTGTGTGTCTTCAGGTGGATTCGAGAATGGTTTAGATTTACAATTCAGTCCTATTTAAACTGTTTATTTAATTAATTTGTCACTTATAAATTGTTGTTGATTTTGGAATGTTTCACACTGGATCCGGCAGACTGCGCTACGATCGTAGTATCGAATATTCAATAACACGCAAACGAAGTGATGACGTCACTGGCCGTCCGTGGATGCAAGAAAAATATTTCCTATATTAATCGCCCATTGGAATTTTTGTAAAAAATTACAAAAAATCGAGGAAAATTATTTCTTATCGTATTATATATAATTATAATAATATATATTTATATATTATATATAATATAATATATATTTATATTATATATAATATATAATTATTTCGTATTAGTTATCATGTGCATGCGTTAGATTGAGTTGTTTTTGCTGTAAAATTGATAAAATTTGAATTTTTAATCTCAAAACTCTGTCATCCTTGGCGGATAAAAAAATATCGCCATACCATCTGGCGAACATATTTAATTTCTTTCAAAAATAATGGTTATTTCAACAACTTATGTTAAGAGAGTAATGAATAATATGAATCAATTTCGTACAATACATATTACGAAAATATACATCTGGCATGTATATTTTCGTATTACGTTTTTGATCGTCAAAAACAAAAAACGTCAAGAAAGACAGAGTTTTGAAATTTAAAATTAAAATTTTGTCAATTTGAGAGCAAAATAACTCAATCTAACACATGCATACGATAACTAATATATATCTATACCCAAATACGGGGATTAAAATCGAGAAATAATTTTCCTCGATTTTTAATAATTTTTTATAAAAAATCCAATGGGAGATTAACATAGGAAATCTTTTTCTTGCATCCACTGACGGTCAGTGACGCCACACTTCGCTTGCGTATATTCTATTGTAATTCCAGTTTGTCCCGACAGTTGGTGCTGCGATCAAATTCAGGAAAGTAACTTCGTGTTATTATTGTTATACAAAAAATTGTGTCCTAATTGGAATATTACATCACGATGTAATTAGTGTTTGAAGAGTTTTGAAGTGTGCATAAAAAACTATACATTTTGCAAATTTAGTGCGGAAATGGAGTGAGTATTTGATATAATTTTCTATCAAATTTACACGTGCGTTGATTAACAACCACCCTAACCTACAAATTTATTTGTGTAGCTAATTTATTATATTATATTTATTTATTTTTTGAATGGAACACCTTTAGTATGGGATCCCTTTGGCAAAATTTGAAATTTGGCACCGAAGTAGCTTGGACGCTTCTCGCCAAGATCTTTAGTTCCACAACTGAGATAGTCATTTCAATTAATCGCAAAAATGGCTTAAAATATTTAAAGTCACCAATGGGGTCCCATACTTTTGTGCGTGTGTATGTCACTGATATTTTATTTATTTACTTTTTGCATGGAAAACCTTTAGTATCGGATCCCTTTGGCAAAATTTGAAATTTGACACCGAAGTAGCTCGAACGCTTCTCGTCAAGAACTTTAGTTCCATAATTGAGATAGCCATTTCAATTCATCGCAAAAATGGCTTAAAATATTTAAAGTCAGCAAAGGGGTCCCATACTTTTGTGCGTGTGTATGTCACTGAACTCCTCCTAAACGGCTGGACCGATTTTAATGAAATTTTTTGTGTGTCTTCAGATGGATTCGAGAATGGTTTAGATTTACAATTCAGTCCAATTTAAATTGTTTATTTAATTGTTTATTTAATTGTTTATTTAATTGTTAATTATGTATTTTACGTTAAAATCGGAATTCACAGTCACCGTTCACAGCGCTCCACACCTGTTTCACTTATATACCACATCCTTACACACTTACAATGACTTAGTTATTTTTTTTCTAGCAAATTATTCTCTAGAAATAATTTATATGACAAAACAACGTTTGTCGGGTCAGCTAGTATATATATATGAATAACAAGGCTTTTCTAATTCTTCTTTCGAACAATCATGTATCTTTTTAACGTGGCTTTAAATTACTTTATGATATTAAATCCATTTTCTGGAGAAATATTTCTATAAAAACCTTTCGTAAAACATCCTCTCTATAAACAAGATGCTTATAAGATTTCTGAAACTCGCCATATTTTACTTCTGCGTATGATTGTTAAATGCCGGAATTCCTTGGAATTTTACTGATTGAAAATCAACGCTTTATATCACGGTATAATAACTTTTCTAAACGATATTATTATAAAATTCCAAGTTCTATACGCGTTGTATAATCTACGTCTTACATGAAATCATATGTGGTTAAAAAATATATACCATTTACTTATTAATAATTTTGGGTTTTGCAGAGTGATTTGCATATTAATTTAATGGTTTAAACACATTTTCTATTACTTTGTCATAGCGGAAATATTTTCAAAAGAAAATGGAGATTGATTTATATATATATATATAGTTATGAACTTATTGACAAATTAAAATGTTTAAGTAATGCTTCTGAATTACTTTCTTATGATTTTGAAGTTTATATAACAGTAGTGATTTATCAGATTTAAAAAAATAAAGTTAAAAGTTTTTTTGAGTTGCATAATATAATGGTTTTTGATAAGGATGAGTTTTTTTCTTTATTTCATTTTGTATTTGAGGAAAATTATATTTACGATGGAAATAATATTTACAGACAGATTCGAAGCATCCCAATGATGTGGGGGGCGAGGGAGGGGAGAGTTCTAGTTCAGTTTTAGTAGACGTTTATTTATATGTATGAAAGGAATATAATTTTGAATAACAATATAAAATATTTCACGTATATTGGCGATTTATTGATGTTAAACTGAAGGATGTCGAGGAAACAGTAAATTTTGCCTTTTATCCAGACACTTTAAAATTAAAAGTTTTTCACCAGTAGTTCATATATGTCGACTATTTAGATATTAATCTTTATATATATATATATATATATGAGAAATTCACTACATAAAGAAGTATTCCTTGTTATTCAGTTTTTACTCTACGAGTTTCAATCAACATTTCGCAGCACTGTTCATAGAGTTCATTTTAACAAGAAATTAAATTTAATAACATTAATAATTAAATTTAAATTCTAACTTGATATTATTATCTTCATTTTTATTTATAATTTTTACCCAGGAGAAATTGTTAGACATCTTACACAAGAACTCGCTAGTGAGAATTTTCCCCACTGTTCCCGATTGTCTCTCTTTTATTTTATATTTGTTTAATATCAATACTTTTTTTTTTGTTTACTATTTTTATTCACAAAAAATATAATTCAAATAAAAAAAAATATATATATATATATCTAAAATTTTAATTATTAAAAAAAAAAAAAAAAAAAAAAAAAAAAAAAAAAAAGATTTAAATAAAAGTCATATTTCAACAGTTCTTAACGTAGAGAAAAAAATAAACTTAATGAAAAATAAATAAATAAATGGATTCATAATTTTTACATTAAAAATTATATTCAAATTAAAAACAATATGTATATTTATACTTGTATATAAATAAATATTCTGGTATTTGTTCGGTATATAGCATGTGAAAATCAAGAAACCATAAGATTAAGTACATTATCTTAATGGGTTCGTAAAAATTAAGTTATAAATCTGTAGTAACAGTAAAAAATATATATGCTTTACACACCAAGAGAAATAATTATAAAAAAATTTGAATGAGTGAAAAAAAAATAATCAAACTAAACTACCACATAACGATAGTTATTTATATTTGAATTCTCGGAAAATTTAATCGCAATGTAGAAGAATCATATATAGAAGGAAATACTAATATTAAACAATGATTTTTCTGTGATGAATGTTGACAGTAAGAACCAGTCGCTGCTGTGATTTGTAACTTTTGCTGACTACTGACAACTGTTTAGAACATGTAATAAACAAATTGGGACATTTTTGCTCTCGTACCTTTTTTTATTTTTATTTTTCTTGTCCTTCCTTCTCGGACAAAACCACAAATTTCGCTCCCTTTTTCATTTTCTTGGCTTTCTTGATGGATAAATCAACTCGTGTTATCCTTTTCATGGCTAAATGTTCTCGAGCACATACATTCTGGATAGTTGATGAGGCAAGGAGGTGTAGTTTCTTCGAACGTCGGGCTAATTCTTTCAGAAAACTCACCAGTGTTTGTTTTATTGATGATATAAATATTGTCACCTCCTGTTATTATAATATGAAAGAATGTGATTCGTGGCCATCTGCATGGTACTCTGGAAACTGAGTATAATGCCATCATCGTATTAACAATATGCCCCCCGCCCCCTTTTTTTTTTAAGTCATAGAATGTGATGATTTCGGGCATGAACAGATCTCCAGTATGTTCATCTATGTCGTCATTGCTATGAAAAGTAGAGAAGGTCTAACACGGCAAGACCCTTTTATTTGATACGAAACCAGAATGTCACCGTTTGTAAATCTAAATAGGCTTAAGCTTTTTGTTTCAATAAAATGAGCTAGAATATCTTGTATATCAAAATTGTGTACTTCGAACATTTCAATGTCTGACAGAATATTGGTAATAAAGTTATTATTCATTGCTTTATTTTGATCAGTATTTAAAATGCGATCAGCTATTCACATGATCCCGGCATTTGCATCAGTTCTTGCTTTAAAGGGCTATAAGGCATTCTACCACTGAAAATATCAAGGTTGCTAGTATATAAAGTGTGCGAATCTACAAAATCATATTCTTTAAGCTATATTACCACGCCTTATATTAATGTACTAGCGAGATATACAACGTCCGCTAAAGAGTTCGAGCATCTCATCAACTGTGATGCATTTCCCTACTCGATAGTTTTCTGAGTATTATTATTTTTTTTTTTTCAAAAACCTCTCTGATGTGATGAATTTTGACTTCTTTGCTATCAAATTTTTGAAATAGAAGGGCCCACAACAGTAAGAAAAACCGTCCTTTTAATATAGTAGCTCTAAAACATTCTCAGGCAGTGATGTATGTAGTCCACAGTTCTGTTAAATTTAGGTGCTTTCATCAATTCAGCTCTGTAAATCATCCTAATAATGCATTAATATCCGCAAATTCTGCCTCATGACAATGTTTATCTACTTGGTGAGTAGTCTTCAATTTATATAAGTAAAGGTTTGTGCATTTCTTTATAGTCTTAAAAATAGAGAGCTTCCAGCAATCAACTGGTGTAACCACAGAGAATAATTGTATTTACCCCAGTTGGAGTAATTACAATATTTGTCGCGGACATACGAACATTTCTCGTGGAAGATTGAAATGGCAAATAGAGATATTATCCCTACAAATAAAGCAATTTGATAGAACACTGTCCTGGGATCGATCATCGTCTGGTGATTGTTCAAATTCGTTTTCATCTGATGGTTTACTTTCAGCCTCAGTGTCTACATTATTCATTCTGTTTTCCTGGTCTTGTAGATTCTCCACATAAGACTGCTGGACATCCCATGGTAGATGGGATAGAATATCAAATAAATTTGTGTATAAATCAATTCAGATGTTGAAAATTTATTAAATGATAATTATTTAATTTTCTTTAATGAAATATATATATCTATATATATATATATATATATACATATGTGTGTGTGTGTGTGTGTGTGTGTGTCTATGTATACAGTTACTTTTTTTTTTTAATTTGTAATATTTACAGTTTCTATATCTTATAAATTTTACTCTGTTTTAAGTATAAAATAAAATAATTATAAAAGGAACTCCTTTTTTTTTTTTTTTTTTTTTAATTATTTATCTACATAAACATTTCATTTTATTTTATAATTAAAACAAAGCTGAAATTTATTTTTTAAGTTAACGAAAATTATAAATATTACAAATAGAAAAATATAACTCTGTAACCTATTACAATTTTAAAATTATTTTAATTTTAAAATTACATTTATTACAATTTTAAAATTTTACATTTAATTATTTAAAGGATTGGATTTTACAATCACTAGAATTACAATCGTTCAACAGCAGCTTTAATAGCAAAATAAGTAAACAAATAAATAAAATATTATTCAAATTAAAGTGAATGGAATAAACATAGAAACAAAACTCTAAATAATAAATATAAAAATAAAGAAAAAAAAGTTGAGAAAAAAATTAAATAATTAAAAAATGAACCGAAATGTAAAATAGTTACCAAGAGTACTTGAATATTGATTTGAACTTCATGATTTGATTTTAATATGTATAAATTACGTAACCGCTTTAGGGAACAGCTGTATATTAGAAAACAGTTGATATTTTATTTCGTGCACAGAAGGATAAAAAACAACTGTCAAAGAAAAACGTATGTTTATTAACATTTAAAATCTATGTATAAGATGTTGTATATTTCGAACATTTGTTTGCCTGTAATATTTTAACGGCATCGGAATATTTTACTATATCTTTTCAAGAAGCTGCATTGATTGGAGAAGTAATTATTTAATTTGTTTGAATAGTTATTATATATACTTACAATTAAAATCTTTATTTCTGTCTAATATTTTTATTTTCTATAATTTAAAAATTAATGTTTAGCATTATTTTAAATTCTCCTAAAATAAAATACAATGTCTGGATAAATAACTTAAAAACAATGTTTCTTTATTTTTTACCTTACTATTTTATAGTTAAAACAAAGCTAAAAATTATTTTTTAAGTTACAGAAAATATATATATTTCGCTAATATGGTCCAGTTACGATTACATTTTGTCGAAACGATACAAATCATTTAATTGATTTTCATAATAAAATATAAGTTATCAAATATGTGTAATTACTGGGTGAGTGCAAAAGTTCTACCCGTTTTTATTACGCATAAAGAAGAGCAAATAAACGAAAAATGAACGGTCATATTATTGTGCATGATCTTCATTGCTATCTATGACCTCTCCCTACCTTTCTGGTAGATGAATCCCACTGCGGTAAAATTCCGTCGGTTTCGAGTCAAAAAAGTCTTGGATGTCAATTTTCACAGCCAGCATCAATATAATCATAGATTTTCTGACTGAAAGAATTGTTCAACGCTCGAAATTGGTGATAGTCAGTTGGTTCCGTGTCAGGAGAATAGTGAGGGGTGTGTAAAACCTCCCAACCAAAATCCAGTAACTTATTTTGGAGTGATGACAGCAGCATATGGCCTGGCGTTATCGTGATGAAGGATAAAACAGCGACAATTGATGAGACCTGAACGCTTTGCTACCAAATGTGAATGCAGTCTGTATAACTGTAGACAGTAGTAGGCAGCATTGATGGTTTGGTTGAGTGACAGGAACTCCCACTGAATTATTCCCTGCACATCCCACCACACGCTCATTAACACCTTCTTAGGATTAAGTTTAGCTTTCGAAGTTGATGCAAGCGGATCAAAAAGACGACACGCAATACTACGACACTTTATATTAAGGTACACAACCCACTTCTCATCTCCTGTCGAAATTTGTGTCAAGAATAGGTCCTTTTTGTACCGGGAAAGCAAGGAAACAAAGGTGGCGATTCGTACATCCCGTTCATTAGCTGTCAGGTCATGTGGAACCCAACGATCCAACTTTCTCTTAAAACCGAACTTAACTAGTCGTCTTTCGAAGGTTGTCCGGTGTACGTCGAAGGTCTTCGCTCACCCAATAATAAAATATACAAAAATAAAAATAATATTTATAAAAGAGCAATATTTCAGCACGCGGATTCAGCTCAATAAACTAATAAGAAAAAATGACGCCATTTGTCTGATGACATTATTCTATGGAAAAATGGTATTTTTAAAAGTTGTTTCTTGAGAAACTTTGCAAGCGTCATTTTAACGCTGGCAATACATTAAAGATATATACAGAATGAACTATTATCATAAATTGGCTAAAAACGCAATCATAAAAAGTATAATCAAAATAATAATTAGTTTAAAAAAATATATATATATATGCCAAAATAAATAAATAAAATGTCGTCGCCAACATGGCCACAAAAATTTAAAAGGCGTCATGAGAGTTCAGTACTAAAACCGTACTACCTGTGGAAGTATGAAAACTTTGTAATCAACCATGAATTTTATATTAAAACTTTTCTTTGAATGATTTTTGTTTTACTATTGCACAATATATATATTTTTTCTCTAATAATAATTTGGTTTCTGGAAAATTAAAAATTTAATTAGATTGTGAAATCAGTATATCATAATGATAATATTTATGATTTTTAAATTTTAAAGGTAAATAAGGAAAGAAATAGCATGCGAAAATTTCGCATGGGTTTGCTAGTTATAAATATTACAAATAAATAAAAATAAATAAAAGCTACATATTATTATTATTATTATTATTATTATTCAAGAGAAAAAAAAAATATCATTTATCAAAATTTTGAAATTTTGAGATGAATAATAAAATAAAATAAAAATAAAATAAAAAGTCTAGGTTAAATAAGTAACTAAAGAAATAAAATCCCGTAGATAGCACCAAATCGGGTCCTCTATGTTACAACCGCTCACTCTACCAAGTACGCCACTGGTGAGTTGACTCATTTGCGAGAAAACTTGTATTTCTCAAAGTCTATCTTCCATTTGTTTTTCTGTATTAAATTTATCTCGATTCCATGTTTTGTTCGGTTTCACTGAACTGGGTAGTGATACCTCTAAATCTTAGCTTAAATACGAAAATTGTAATCCTTTATGTTTATACATAAAAAATGGGAAAAAGCAGACATTTTTCTTCATATATATGCATATCTATATTTGTTCAGATACATGATCATTATTTGAATATATATATATATCACTAATGCATTATCAGTCTGTAAAAGGAAAAAAAAAAATATACATATATATATATTTACAAACGAACGCTTATTTTACAATGCAAAAAATATTTTAATGATGCATAAATGTGATACATGGATAAAAGTTTAATATTACCTTTTGTTTTATTTTGAGGAAATTTTATGACTCAAAAATTCTTTCGTTTTATGTCTCCGTTCGACAATAATATCATTTTAAAACTTTATATTGAAGGTGTTTATGAGAAATTTATTACTTATAATAAAACGAACTAGGCTTAGATTTGAAAGATACTTTTATATTTTATTGAATACTGTATTTTCGCATTTGAAAATGGGGAATAATAAATGTTTAAACGTGTTTATGAATCTAAGCATTTTGCAAAAATATAGAAAGTACATGAAATGTACATATATATATATATATATATATATATATATACCGAGTGAGAGAGCTGATCTTTAAATAAATAGTAATAAAGAGTAGACTTGTATACAATTTAAGTACATTTTAATATGTATGTATATATATATATATATATATAGTGTATATTGTATATTGTAATTTTTGTTTTGAATATAACGCGCTTGACTTTATTTTTAATATTGCAAATTGGAATGCAGTAGCTCACGATTAATTTTAAATGAAGTAAAATCGAATAATCGCGTATAAATTACAACTTTTCAAATGAATATTTATAATAGATCAAATTTTAAAAGCGTTGCATATTCCCAGAATCCAGTAGATCACTTCTTCTGACTGACAGGAGTATAGAAATGATGACTGAAAAAGTAAGAAATGTAAACCCAATTTTTAACTTAAACTCTTATAAAAATGGGTTGACTACCCACTGACATCTAATTAGCTTCTAAGTCGTGAAATAAATGTATGTCCTATCTTGTATAAGTAGTGTCGAGTTAAACCGGTGCACTCACCATGATTAACATCGACTACTTTTGCTTGACCTTAAATAACATTTAAAGGAAATATCAATAATGTGCGTTTGATTCTCACACAAGTTCATCGAGGCAGTTAATGAGATAGCACCGGATAACCATTTCGTAAATTTTCCTTAAACAAATTTTGTAAAAATACCCGGCATACAGTTGAGACACATAATATTTGAAACTTCGACAACTTTACACCACTTCCACTATTCGTAAAAAACATTTAGTCTAAACGAAATATTGGACTAACCACCGGTTGTCATATCTGCTCAAAATTGAGACTGTGAGGACTCGCATCCTTAAAAATGTATGAAGTGCGCTAATAGTAAAGCATGTACTAGTAGTACACAAGCTCACAAAAATATGTAACTATGTTCACGCTGCACTAAAGTTCTCCCCTCACAGTCACCTTATATATATAGTATATCATATATATATATATATATATATATATATATATATATATATATATATATATATATATATTTGAATAATTTAATTCCTCTGCAACACTCAGCAAATGAAAGATAGATGAAAATACCAACATTTATATATAAATAAATATATATATATATATATATATATAGTTTTTTTTTTTTTTTTTTCGAGAAGGGGAATGCCGTAAATAAAATTTTATTCTAGTCTTTTTCCCAGATTTCATTTTCAAGATTCCTCCTTACACATATTCTTTTGTAAAATGTATAGATATATTTATACTTGTTCCTTGATTAATTGAAGTCTTCATTCTCTCTCTCTCTCTCTCTCTCTCTCTCTGTATATATATATATATATATATATATATATACACTAGCAGAATTTTCCCGCCTCGCTGGTTCCTATATTTAAATATATTAGGAAACAGAATCTCTCTTTTTTTTTGTATATTTCATAAAGAAAATACATTGAAACTACCCAAAGATTTACTCCGGTTCTAAGATGGCTTCTACAGCATCTTCCTCATCCGCAAAATCGTGAGTATGCGCCAGTATTGCCTACGACAACGCTTTGCTCGTGGTCTTCGTGTGTGGGGGGGGGGGGGGGGGGTTATTGGGTGACAGTGTCAAAACGAACGGTATCGAAGAAAACCGAATAGTATTACAACATGCTATTAATGCAAATTTAACCGTGTAAGGCAGCTAATTATTCTGTAGTTACATTATATTTCCCGTTTTTAATATGATATTTGGATTTGTTTATCGAAATACTAATTTAAAATAATGGAATTGCATGCATATCTCTTAGTTACAGGAAGTACTCATAAAGGCTCTTTTATTTAAATGTCAAATTAAACTATCGGTTGTTGAATAGAATATATATATATATATATATTAATAAAAATAATAATATTAATAACAATAATAATTTTTAAAATTAAAATTATTCTCCAATTTCCTAATCATAATGACTTATCATCACTTGTTGGCCTTTTCATCTGTTAGCTTAAGACTATAAATTACACTCATGTAAATTGAACCTCTAATCGTACACTTTTTCTTAAATCACTTAATAGTAACTTATTTTTTCCACGTTAGATGGCGCGCTCATACGTTGTGTCGAACGTATGCCCTACAGTGAAAATCGTATTGATCTACATTATACTTAAATTTCCCTCTAGAATATTCTTTATTTGTGATTTTATGCTTTTAAATTTTAAGAACAATAATTATCACTTCATGCTTACATTTATTTTATTTCAGAAACTATTTCGATTAATCGATTCTATACTTTTAATCATTTCTTTTCAGTTTGTTCGTTTTGGCAACCGCCCGGACTATTATCTACTTATTCGATTTGGATTTGGTTTACATGTGGCCATCACCTTTCACGAATACCAATTTTCATTATGGTTAAGTTATTTTATTAGCTAATTTCCTATTATCTTTCTATTTTTTTTTTTTTTCAAGATTGAAACTAGTGTTGTATATTGCTGAAATAGCTATACAATATTCAGAAATCTTGCATTCCATGCTGACAGTACTGCTAGTTTCCTGATGAGATCTGTACTGGGTTTCAGCATTTATAACTCTATTTTTCCTTCATGCATTCCTTTTTATTTCAATAGTAGTTTTGGTTAATTTCTTTCAATTTTTATCTTGTGTTGCATGAATTTACTGGATTAATGGATTATGAAAACTATCTCATAGTTTAGGCTTAAGTGATATATACGTTATTTCTCTTCTGCGTAAGTACTTTAACATGTTTTTACTAATCAGTGAATTTTAATTAAATGGTAATTGTGAAAATAACTTTATACGTAATACATCTAATTTTTAATTTCATTGTTGGTATTTTCATCTTTCTCTCATTTGCTGAGTATTGTAAAGGAATTAAATTATTTATTATATATATATATATACTAGCTGACCCGACAAACGTTGTTTTGTCATAGAAATTATTTCTAGAGAATATTTTGCTAGAAAAAAATAACTAACTTATTGTAAGTGTGTAAGGATGTGGTATATAAGTGGAAGATGTATGGAGCGCTGTGAACGGTGAAAGAATATAAAAATAACAAAACACCAATCATTTATTTTTTTAATTTATTAAAATTGATTCTTTAAAATTATATACATATCGCTACTTATAACAATATTACTAAAAAACAATATCAATCCCTTAATGGAACAGAGTGTACAATATTTTTTGTTATCTTATCTTTCGCCAATACAAACAAACTGGATGGTTTGCCCACTCGAGAGCCACGTATAATTGTCCGTGTGAAAAACATGACGTGCTCAAATCTAAGCCACAGACAGACATCGTTTGGCCCTGAGACTTATTGATAGTCATTGCAAATGCCAATCTAATTGGAAATTGAGGGCGTTTAAATTGAATTAGCACATTTGTGGGTATAATAGGGATTCGCAGTAGTAATATATTTTCACCTCGGAATTAGTCATTTAAAATGATGGCTTCGATAACATTTTTCATTAATTTTTTTATGACTAATCGCGTGCCGTTGCACAACCGTTGTGGGTTCAAATTACGAAGCAAAATAACCGGAGATCCAACCTTTAGTTGTAAAATATGCGGTGGCATGCCTGGTAAATCCAATGAGTTTAAAAACTTTGTTGAATAATTAACAGCTTCGGTGGCATCGCAAACTGTATCATTAGATTTGTATGACACCAAGTCTCCTGGTAACAAATGTTGTATCTTGAGATTCAATTCATTGCCGTCCACATTTTTTGCTGCTAAAATTGCTCTTTCTGCCAGCCACTCATGATTTGTGTATCGCCTGTGTACATTGGGAAATATCTGGTCAATAAGAGCATCTTGAGAATGAATGATTGTGCAGAAATCGGTCGGTAATTTTATGCATCCAGTTTCATCTGTAGTAACTTTTCCATCGCCGATATCTAACAATTGTTTTGAGAATGTTTCAGAGGATGGATCTTGAAGCTTTTGAACGCACAAATTTACTTTCAGTTGTACATTTTCAACATTACGCCACAATGACGATGATTTTAAGCACGCGTTGATCTCATCAGCGAATGTTGAACGCGGAATAACGGGAAGTGCTTGTCTGAAATCACCTGAAAAGAGTAACAGAGTGCCGCCAAATAGTTTGTCGTTGTTTTTTATATCTTTGAATGTCCTGTTCGACGCCTCAATCGAATGTTTGTGTGCCATAGTGCATTCATCCCAGATAAGAATTTTACACTATTTCAGCACTGTGGCCATGGACGATTGTTTTTTTATGTTGCACACTGCGTCTGGGTTATTTTGAATATTTAGTGGCAGTTTAAATAATGAATGAGCTGTTCTGCCTCCATCCAATAAAGTTGCCGCAATGCCAGATGATGCAACAGCCAATGCGATGCCATTATTTGATCGTATTTCGGCGGGAATTAGTGAAATAAGGAATGTTTTGCCAGTTCCACCTGGTGCATCCCCCCCCCAAAAAAAAAAAATAGAATCCACCTTGTCCTGCCAAAACTGCGAGCATGATGTGGTCGTAAATGGTTCTTTGTTCTTCATTTATTAGTGGGACATTGCGAGCAACAATCGCTGCCATTTCTACATTATTGTATTGTAGTTCACGATTCAATTCAGTGCTTATTAAATCAGATGCATTTCGATTTGTTGAATGCATACCGAAATGACTGAGTGTTAAGTTGGCAATGATAATGCAAAGATCTTCAATAGCAATGAATGCTTCATTGTACATGGCGTCACTGAATACTATCGTTAGATCGTTGCACCGTGAACCATGTTGATGCAATATATCATCAGTCATTGAATCTTTGTGATTATCCCATAATGTCTCCGCTCGGGCCGGGAAACATGTAGTTAACACTATAGCGAATAGTAGACGATATTGTTTTGCTGTACAGTTCAGTCCTACTTCAGCAAGCATACACTCCCACTGGTTGTCGTCTTCCAGCAAGCCGAGTGCAAGGCATGCATCTTTATACGTTGGATACTGTTGTCCATTCACTTTACGTAAATCTTGAAATGACAAAGGGCCGATGACATTAACCAATAACAGTCGAAGATAAAAGCACTCAGTCTGCCTTGGATTGACTGTAAATACTCGTCCCAAGGTGTTTGATTTGAATAAACCGGGACATGCATCAATCGGCGTGGCTTGCTTGCGGGGCATCCATTTTTTTGTTGGAGCCCATGTGAAATAGCGTGGTACTTCTGAATAGAGTAATGTCCGTGCAAAAGCACCAAAAGCATCCGCACGATTACACAATTCAAAAAATTCGGTGAGTGTAGTTTTTGGTGGATTTATAGCACGATCAATCGCTGTCTCGCTCGTGAAATATACGCGCTGGCCATTTTCAAGATGGACGGCTAAATGAAGAACTGCTGGATCCCGTTCATGAATTGGAAAACCAAAGATACGCCAAACAGCTTCATTGGAGCTGACGTACCGGTCAATTTGGTAAAGTGTTATTTCATCGTTGTTATTCACCGGAGGAACATTCACATTGGAATTTTCAACTCGAAATACAGCCATATCACTGCCTTTATTCACATACTTGCAAATGTATTTGATGCTCTTCACTGAACTGCAGAACTGAACATTAATATGAGCACCAAAAATAAATAAAAAAAACTGGCGTACACGACAATAGCAAGAAATTCAAACTTCTTCACACACCATAAATTTTAAATCAGCACAACCGGTTTCGAAAGGACGTAGCCTTTCTTCATCAGGTGCAAACACGTGCAACTGCCTTGGAGGCAAAAGCAAGACTGAAAGCAGGACAAAATCCAGAGGGGAAGGAGCAACACAAACAACCAATAGGAAGCAACATGCAGGACAGGACCAATCAGAGAGGAACACACGTACACACACACCACAAAATGAGGAGGGAGGAAAGGAGTAAACAATTATTATTATTGTATTTTATTGTATTTTATTTATAAATTCCAATTCCCTTCAACCAAATCCCCTGTTCCTGAGCTTCAAAAATGGACTACCTATAATGTCCCTTGTAATAACTGTGATTTATCTTATATTGGTCAAACTAAAAGAAATCTTGAATGTCGTTTACGTGAACATTCTCGGTATGTTGTTAATCAAGAAATTTCTAAATCTTCTATTGCGAAGCACAGTTGGGAATTTGATCATAGTTTTAATTTTAAGAGTGCCAAAATTATCTTTCATGCCAAACACGTTTCAGAACTGGATTTTTTAGAAAAATTTGCTATTTACCTTAATCGTGATAAAATTATCAATGAAAATCTGATTCCACTTTGCTGTCTACAGCCTGGAAAAATTTGTTTAATTCAATTAAATAATTTCCTTCATTATGTTTATAACATCATATTAGTTATAATAAAATAATTCTTATTTAAATAAAAAAAAATAATAATTAATGGATAAATTTTATTAAATTTACTTATTAGTTTAATATTATTGAAAAAAAAAAAATATAATAATTGTTTACTCCTTTCCTCCCTCCTCATTTTGTGGTGTGTGTGTACGTGTGTTCCTCTCTGATTGGTCCTGTCCTGCATGTTGCTTCCTATTGGTTGTTTGTGTTGTTCCTCCCCCTCTAGATTTTGTCCTGCTTTCAGTCTTGCTTTTGCCTCCAAGGCAGTTGCACGTGTTTGCACTTGATGAAGAAAGTCCACGTCCTTTCGAAACCGGTTGTGCTGATTTAAAATTTATGGTGTGTGAAGAAGTTTGAATTTCTTGCTATTAATATGAGCATTGAATGTTTTGCTCAGCAGAGGGGAATATGGGACCACCCAACGGTTATCAATGTCAATATCTATGTTGTTGACATAGATGGCCGCCATAGATGATAAGATTGTCCGCCATTATCGGGATTTCTTCGACGATATATTGGATATCCGTCATCATTTGTGATCGTGAAATTTTTCGGAAAACTTTTAGTACATTTTCCAGCTGCACAAATAATAATGGCCTAAAAATTCATTTTTCATTTTAACATAAAATAACTCCGTCGGATATTGGCGAATTTTTTAAAAGAATATACCATTTTAACTAATTTCAACATTTTAACAATATTAACGTTGAAAAAATATTTTAAACACTTACGGTTAAAAATTCATTTTTCATTTCAACATTAAATAAATTCTGACACCGTGTTTACGATTCTAAAATATTAACTTTGAAAAAATATTTTAAACACTTCGTAAGACACGGTTAAAAATTCATTTTTCATTTCAACATTAAATAAATTCTGACATCGTGTTTACGACAACTCACGCCATCTAGGTGGAACAGTTGTTGAAAGAGTTGGTTAAAAATTAATTAAGAAAGAACTAATTAAAATACAACTATCATTTGTAAATCTAAACCATTCTCGAATCCACCTGAAGACACACAAAAAATTTCATTAAACTCAGTCCAGCCGTTTAGGAGGAGTTCAGTGACATACACACGCACAAAAGAAATATATATATAAAGATGTATATTTACAGGTAAACCTGATCATGGTACAGTTTTACTATTGCTCCTCTTGGCGAATTTTGGATTTTTGTCGCCATTATGTTGATGGATTTTTTTTTTTTTTTTTTTTTTTTTTTCTGTATAATATATATATACAAAATTTCTTAGTGGGGTGTGAGTATGTATTTTCCTAATACTTTTAATGATTGCACTTTTTCCTTCATTTAAAAGAATACTCCATAATCTTTTTTATATTTTCTCTATATATTTAAGTTTAATATAGTGGTTGTATATATAAAATTGATATTTTTAAACGTGCATTTCTTGTATAAACTGATCCAGCCAGGCAAAAATAAATATATTTCATTGATTACTGTTTCTGTTACAATATATTTTTCGATAATTTATAGTTTATTCATATATATCTGATCCGCTATTTGACTTAAAATAGCTGTCGCCATTCTTCATCAAGTAATGCACAGTCTACTTCAGCGCCAAAATCTAAATAAACCACCAGATCTATACGTAAAGCCATTTTGGTACACCTTTTCGTATAGGAACTCTTTGGCGACTTTTATATTGTTGTTGCCTTGATTAAAAATGTCTATCGCTGTTGCGTAAACCGCATTTATATATATATATGTATTATTAATTGTATTATTATTATTATTATTATTATTATTATTATTTTTTTTTTTTTTTTTTTGAGGTGGAATTTTTTTTTTATTTAAAAAATCTGTTTAAATTTTCAGCATTTAGTAGCTATTAATTACACCATTATTATTCGCAGCAGAATGCTCGCTTAAAATTTTCTGCCAGTTGCCGTCGCCATTCTCATTCCTGCAAATAATGTCAAATCTGTGCTACGTACTTTAGCGTAATATATATTCAAATATACATGTACCTAAAACATTATCAATATTTGTGAAATTTTAAAAATTACAATGACATGAATTTTGTCAAATATAGAAGCAAATTTAATTTTTTATAATTTATTATTTACGTGTAAATAAGTATTTTTCTTTTTATGTAGAAAAACAAGTGAGAATGAAAACTCTTTTGGAAACAGCTTAATATGCTTTAAAGTGAATTTTACAGCTAATGTAAAGTTTTGTTTTCACATTTTAATTAGTTTTTTTTTTTTTTTTAATCAAAATTTGAAGTACATCAGGAGAATTTGGAACAAACTTTTATGCACAATTTTTAGATCAGCTGTCAGCCGTTTTAATATAAAGCGAAACGTAAACACACATACATTTTATTTTATAATATGTAAAAAATATATATTTTTTAAATTACAAAAGAAAAAAAAAATGGAGTGACTCAACTTGATTTTCCGAATATTAAGTAATTAACAGTTGTTTAAATAAATTAAAATAAGAGAAGCTTTTAAATAAACGAAATGGTAAATTTTAATAGGATGGTTGAATATTTTTCGACATATAATATATTGTTTAAATTAATACTATTGCCCTACAAATACTTTGAGCCCATAGATAATAATGAAATAGAATTTTTCTTTATGTCACTGCAAAAATCTATAAATTTAATTTCACTAAAATGTATACAGTTTGTGGAATAGGGACTTGTAACATGATGTAAATTTTCATCTCAAACGGATTAGGTGTTTAGACGCTATCTCACTTTAATTAAATTGAGCCAATACGCCATAATGCTAAGGAATTTTTCACTGCGTATCTGTAAAAAGAAAAAAAAAATCTGCCAGATTTATTAAAAATCTACAGAGTTCTTGCGACGGTGACTTATAATATATGCATAAATTTTCAGCTCAATTGAATAAGGTATTTAGACTCTATCGCACTTTAAAAAACTTTGGACCACATTCCATAACAATAAAGAATTATTCTTCGTGTCCTTTTAAAAAACTGTGAGAGCTATTTTCGCAAAATCAATAGGATTCGTGGTACGGTGATATAAAACATACGTACCAACTTTCAGATCATTCGAACAAAGCGTTTAAACTCCATCTTCTTCTCTAACATACATACACACATACGTACATCACCGTAAAAATAGCAAAAAAAAAAAAAAAAAAAACTGTTGTGAAACAACCACGTGACTTCCATTACCAACATATTATATGCATTTTTTGAAGGTTATGTGATCAGAAGACACGAATTTGACCTAAAGAAGAAGAAACCTAAAATATTTCCGGTAAGAAAAACTCCATACACATTAAAACACATATAAAACAAAGCTTACATAGCCAGATGAAATAGAAAAAAAAATGCAGAGTTATTTCCTGTAACATCAACTTCGAAGATCTAAAAATGACCTGCCTAAGCAGGATGGCAGTTGATTATTCTCTAATAACCACGTAATATATGAGAAAGGATATCTAAAATGGATTTAAGTAGCATTTTTCAAGAAAAACGTTAGAGCCGATTTTGAGGTACGGACTTTCAGATATATTAATATTCTTGAAATTTTAATGAAAATAATATTTTGCAGTGTAATATTGCTGATCATGTGAACGCAGGTTATTTTAAAGAATTTTTCTTTCATTTTCGAAATAAAATAAAATATTAAATATTTACATTCATTGATATAAAACTACAACTTGAAAAGTTCTGACTGTGATTAAAATGATATTTAAAAGGAGTTAATATTGCGAGTTTGAAAAAACTCAGTACAGTCATTTTCAAAGGAAAGCGCTTGAGAGACCTGAAAGTGAAATTTATACAGGGCGCATATCAATTTTCTTAAACTAACCAACTATATCATTCGAAAGGACATCTAATAGAGAATATATATAGACTTTGAAGAAAATCGTTGGCACTGTTTTTGAGATACTGACTTAATGTTCACCATAATTTGGAAAATCCGTCTAGACCCTAATATCCAGTCAGATAGGCGGTGTTTTTGAACCGGATATCCAATAGTATTTTGGAAACTGAATAATATAACGATATTGGATATTTTCCGGATATTTGGTTTGTCACTAGTAAATTCAGGATGAAAGAATCTGATTTCTGGTGAAATTTTCTGTAATATGTAATCACGATTAAATAAGAAAGAAAATACTCTTCAATAAAGTTGTGTGAAAAAATGCCGGGTACTAACAATGCTGCGCAATAATTTAAAATGTAGTCATGTCTGTGTGCAAGAATTTACGGCATTAAATGGGAACAAAATGAAATACTTCTTGTTACTTATGACCAGCATTTTTTTTTTTTAAAGAGTTATTATAGGCTGGCATCCGAAAAGAGAGTTTGCGAACGAAACCAAACTTTTTAATGTGATCCAAAGCAATAGTCTGATGAATTCAAAGCTTGAAGCCCACTTCTGTGGAAGTTAACGTAGGATTTGTCCTGATTATACTGTAGCACTTCTCCATTAACACCTGATGGCCTTCCTGATCTGGGTTCATCTTTCAAATAAAAATCACACAAACAAAATTTTGGAAATCATCTTAGGCATATTCAAGCTCTTACTGCGTCCTCTCTAAACAAGTCACACAAGTTTTTTGTTGCCTCTATCACGTTATTCCTTTTTTGGAATTCGTAAAACATACAGCGTCTTAAGTGCACTTTTTCTTCAACCATGCTGGCAGTTCTACAATTTTGAAAAAAAAAAAAGAAAAAAAAACGACTAAAATACGAAAGAAATGTGTGTAAATCATCAATCATACTCTAACCTAACTGCTTAAACCGGTTTCAGTCGATAATCGACAATGCATAGAAGTGCACGTGTTCAAAAAGACAGAACTTTCCCTTACACTAATATTTATCTTACACGCTTGTGATTCAGAAAATTTTAAATGCAACTTTTGTAGTGCCATTTTATTTCAACTGCATCTGGATTTTTTTTTTTTTTTTTTTTTTTTTTTATGAAATCACGAGCAAAGTTTATGAATTTGCTTTGATGTAATGAGTTTTAAATTTTAGATTTTACTTCCCTTCAGTCTGAAATATTATTACTGTAGTGAATACATATTATTGCCTTGTTTTCTTCACACACTATAATTAATGATAGTTGTATATTAGCTCAAATTCTGGAGAAAAATAAGGTTTATCTATTATCTTCATAATGTTAATACAGAAAAATATTATTATTATTATTATTATTATTTTAATTGAGGTAATTTAAAACAAGCATTATTTATTATGGTACAGAAAAGCAGATCTTTTAATATAAAATATTAAATGTGCTTGAATTTTTGTCCTCGGAAAAGTCCTCATTTTTAACCCAGGAATGTCCTCATTTTTTAACCAAAACTGTATACATCGCGTCATTTTTTCGCTTGTAAAAATCTGGTAATCATAAGTAATACAACTTAAAAACTAGCAATATTTAAATGACGCGCTTTCGCAGTCGTAACTTTTTCATAGTTTGAAAAAGCATTTAAATCATTATTCACTAGTATTAAACCCGCCTGTTTAAACAATTATTCAATAAATAAATAAATAAAAATACTGCTTAAAATTCAATGAAAGTAATAACCACTCTGAATATATCAGCTGGATGATATCAGTAAAAATTCAAACTTTGCATTTGTATAGCTTAATTGGCTGAATATATAATTGAATTTAATACCAAACAAGTTATAATTTTTCTGTCGCAATTTTTAACAGATATTCAAATGTATAATTTTGCAACATTCATAATATATATATATATATATTATGAATGTTAAAAATGGCGACAGAAAAATTATAACTTGTTTGGTATTAAATTCATTTATTTACTTATTTTTAAGAGAAATATTGTTCTCCTTTTTCTAGAAATGCAATAAACATGTAAGTATGCATTAAATTTATTATTAAGTAAAATTCTTAGACTAGATACCATTACCTGTAATTTTTCCCCATGAGACATATTGAAACAATATATTTTCAAACATTCTTGAATTCATATGCATACGGAATTTGTATCGCATTTCAAATTAATTTAAGTAAAATAAATATATATATTTTTTTTCAAAAAGAAGTTTTTAGTTTCAAACATACATAAAAAAAAAAAAAAAAAAAAATGCATAAAATTTTTTATTAGAAGTTTTTTTTTTTTTTTTTAATAATTTTATGATGTAATTATATTACGGAATATTTCAACTGAAATATGAAACGTTAAAAGGATCCTTTTAACGTTTCATATTTCAGTTGAAATTTTCTGTGTTTCCTATAATATGGATTTTCTTTTTTTTTTTTTTTACCAGACTGGAAATTTCTCATTTTACTTTCGTAACATACTTTCGTTAATTTAAATTCGTTACGAGACATTTTTTTTTCTTTTAATCAATAAATTAATACTATTTTGAATATTTCTGATTACATTTGGTTAGTAAAAATGACAACATAAGAAAAAAATATATATATATATAAAATGTATGAATTGTTGGTTATATCATTGATTTTATTGTAACTACCTACCAGTACGTACAGATTGCAATAAAATAGATATAATCGAATAATAATGTTGTATGGTATTTGTAAATATAGTGCGATTTACTATCAGTACCGTATATTTTAGCGTGATCGACTATGCAGACTAACAAATAAAAATGGAGATAAATTTTATTCAGAATATTTTCTGGGCGCAATATTCTGTTTCCAACAAGCGTCGCCTTTAAAATTTTAAAACTTTGTCAAGTTGTTGCACTGCTAGCAAATCAAGCGGTATATTCATGAATCTAATGGGTATGATAAATTTAAAAAGTTTTATTTTTGCATGAAACTTCAAAAAATAAAAATAAAAATAAAAGTAAAATAAAATAAACAAATAAAGTAACTTACATACGGGCACAAATTTTCAGGTTTAGACATTGTTGCATGACAATGTATGTAGATATGAGTTTTTAATTAATACCAGGGAAGGAACACTAGCGCAGAACTCATACCACTATGAATGAAACAAAATTTTCTACTACTTAAATCAAAGATATTGTAAGTAAAGTAATTCCTTTAACAGTTATTGGTTTGAGTTCTGCTCCAGTGTTCCATGACTGTAATACATTAAATTACGATATATATTAATATATTATTTTTCCTAGTTTTTGAATTCGTACATGATTTCAAACTTTCACACATTTATACACATTTCGTTAATGCCTAACACGTTATAAAAACAATTATTAAAATCTGGTGAGAAACAACCACACGCCTTCCATTACCCACTATTACACGTATTATATGAATTTTTTGGAATTTTGCAGCAATAGAAACTTGATACACGTGCAAAGACATATAAAACAGAGATTACACAGTGAGTTAAAAAAAAAAAAAGTAATAATAATTATTATATATATATATATATATATATATATATACTCAAACACCAAGATCTAAAACTGATCTTTCTGATCAGGATGACAATTAATTTTCCTGTAATAACGAAGAAAAACATGGGAAAGATATCTAAAATGGATTTATGTAACAATTTTCAAGAAAATCGTTACAGCCGTTTTTGAGATACCGACTTTTGCCAAAACTTGGCATATTTAACTGTTGACCGTAGAATAAGAATTACATACAAAAGAATATTTAAAAGGGTTTTAGTATTGCAAGTTTAAAAATAAATACATGCAGCCATTTTGAAAGGAACGCCATTGCAGTACCTGAAATTGAGCTATTTATACAGGACGCTAATCAATTTTCCTGAACGAACCAACTATAGCATCCGAAAGAAAATCTAATATAGTATTTACACAGTAAATTTTGAAGAAAATCGTTAGAGCCGTTTCTGAGATAAGGACATACGGACCCACTTCTTGTGTCGGATATCCCACTTCCGCTTCTCCACTTTTCACCAAAATTTAAAAAAATCGTCTATCTACCAGGTCTTTCTCAATTCTTAAGTTTCGTGGTACTATCTCTATTAGTTTCGGAGATATAATAGCCAGAAGATTCCCCACAGACACACACACACACACACAGACCAATTGCCAAAAACCACATTTTTGGACTCAGGAGACCTTATATCATGTAAATAAGGTGAAATCATGGTATCGAATTTTTGGACTGAATACAATACTTACATTACCTACAGTAGTGGGGAAATGGAAGTAAAAAATAACTTGTTTATGTGTAAACAAAAAACAGTGTAAGCATTGTAATACATTTTAGTGCTGTTGATTGGTATGCAATTTAAGATAAATTGTTAATAATAGATTGTAAAAAAATTCCTTCCATGGTGATCAGTCTAATTGTGCCCAGTGCGTAATCACTTGAGTTTCGAAGAAAAAGAGGGAAAACTTGGAATGGGTAGGAAAACGCGTGATAACTGTGTTTTGAAGTTAAAATCATAACTTATGATCACTGGTGGAGGTGTTATACACTTAAAAAACAGAAAAGTGAGCTATTAAGAACCATGAAAATTAAAACTATGGATCTATATGACAAATGTTACATATTTAAATAACTAAACTTAAAACTTTTTATTACGTACCTTAATATAAAGTAAGCACAACCGTTTTCGAGAGGGCATACCTTTTTTCTTTCTCTTAACCATAAGGTGAAGAAAGTATTATTTTTGGGTCAAATTTTCAAAATTGAGTTTTTGTTATATTTACATGTTTTGAGGTGCCCTGAATCCAAAACACATGTTTTTAGCGGCTCGTCTGCGTGTTTTATTGTGTCTCTGTGTGTGTCTCTCTGTGTGTGTATGCCTGTATGCCCTTCTGTGTGTGTCTCTCTGTGCGTGTCTCTCGTGTGTGTATGCATGTCTGCCCTTGTGTGTGCGTGTGTGTGTCTCTCTGTGTATGTGTCTGTATGTGTGTCTGCCTGTTATCAGCATATCTCAAAAACAAATTATAGCGGACAGTTGAAACTTAGTATTCTAAATGTGCATGAATAGGGATACGACACTAATCTCTTCGTTGAGATGAAGCAAATGGTTCGTGTTCAGGGACGCCCAATAGAATTCAGATACATTACATCTATGGGGGAAATTGCAGGTAAGTAGAGTTTTATGTCTATAGACTGCACTAAACCGAATGAAACGAATTTACATATTTTGTATGCATAAAAACCTGTTTCATGTAGAATATGGTATAGAAATCATTCACCTTTCGGATACAGGGCTACTTAAAACAACTAGATCATACCTTACAATGTATTTAAACAATGAAGTTTGATAAAAATATTTAAAGGCTTTAATGCGTTTTTACAAATATTTTAAGATTTTTAAGGCTTTAATATGTTTTAAAAATATTTTAAGCGTTTTTTTTTTTTTTTTTTTTTTAATGAAACAGTCAAAGAGTCGTTCATTCGGAATTAAAAAGTTGTGCATTTGGAATTTGTATTTTCTGAATGGCAACAGTTTTGGTTTGTTTTTATTTGGTATTGCATTGTTTATAATCATGAAGTTACATAATTCTATTTATAGGTTCATGTTTATAATAGCCAGCGATCCGTTATATCTAATTTAGAAAATTAAACATTACAATTGAATAGTTTTTCAAGGTTTTACAGGAAGTAAATAAGAATATATGCGATACAAAACATGTATGAAAATGATATGTATGTTTCATAAGTTGAATGAAACAAACGGAAAAAAATGGCTGCCAAAAGTTTCTGTTTTGAAGCGGTACTGACCGGATTCGTTCATGACAGATGAGGGTCATTATATATATTAATTATATATAACAATTTTATATATATTATTATATACGTAAAAACATGTTTCATGTAGAATGGGGTACAGAAATAATTCACTGTTTGTTTACAGGACTACACAAAAGAACTAGATTATAGTGCAACAATACTTGAAAATTGATGGACGTATACTTCAGGCTGTGCCATGTATTATTAATATAGGATTATATTTGTGTCCTCCACGTGATGTGTACATAACTTTTAGAAGATACACAAGGCTGCAAAATATATAAGCCATAACATTATTTTTATTGCTAGTGGAAGTGCTTTATTGTAATATTTTACCCTACCCAAGAGAACTGCTTAAGAACTGAAATTAATTACTCATAGCCATATGGTAAAAAATGATTTTTTTAATCTAAATATTTGTCGCTTGGTTTTTTGTATATTCAGATTTTGAGGCTTCCTGAATACCGAAGTCAAGTTTTTAATGTTTAACCTATGTTTGTGTATGTTAGAATAAATTAAAAACAAGTAATTTTAGGCGATCCAAATGCTGTATTTTGAAGTTAATTTGTTTGTAACTAGAAAAGTTTGGTCAAGATTGATAAAGGTTTCAAAGAATGTTTGTGTGAAAATTGTCTCAATAATTTTAAATGAACTTTTGAATTTAATAACAGATTCGAATTGTATATAAATGTAGATACAGTATTAAAGCGGGAGGTTGAGGCTGGCGGTAACCACCCCACGCAGAATTACTTGTCAAATAAAGCTGTTCCGAAACCTAATTTTAATTGTTGTAAGATAGGTTTTCATAACAGTTCTCGTTATCTTACCCTTTAATCTCC
Source organism: Salticus scenicus (assembly GCA_963930645.1). NCBI lineage: Eukaryota > Metazoa > Arthropoda > Arachnida > Araneae > Salticidae > Salticus > Salticus scenicus. Next base: position 131,402,424 of record OZ005656.1, on the reverse strand, counting down.
AATCTGTATTTATAGTATTCAATTTCAGGGTAAGATAAAGTCGTATGAGCGACACACCAGATTATTTTCTTCGAGTTTAAAAAGCACGTGCTACTACTTTGAAAGTAAAAGCAATACTGATTATGGTGTGTTACTACGGTGTTTTTAAGTTTAATAGTCTACAGTACACCAATTATCAAGTGTTACATGTGAATAGAATGAAATACAAAAGAATAATAAATAAACATAGGTTTCAGACATTTTAAATATGACAGTTACAAAGTTTTCACAGACTTAATTATCATATATATATAGAAATAGAGAGAATTTTCATATATCGTTAACATTTACAGAATTTCTGAAAATTACGATGGTCATTTGTTCAATTAGCAATATTATAAAAGTTGTATTGTAAAAAAAAAAAAAAAAAAAAAAAAAAAAAAAAACATCTCATGGCACATTTCTTTTTTTTTTTTTTTTTTTTTTTTTTTTTTTTAAATAATCATTTTAAACCCCGTATAATATTTCAAAGACAGACTTCAGATTATGGTGTGAAATAATAAAAAATTCAGAATGTAAACGTTCTTGGAACATTGGAAAATAGTTTTATTTCACTCTATTTCTGAAAAGGGGGGGGGGGGGGGTAAAATAACGTCTAATGGTAGAACAAAGAAAGAATTTATGTTGGAATTAATTTTCCTAAAATGTGTACATATAAATAAAATCAAGAGTAGTTCGAACATTTATATGAATATACATATATATTGTGAATGCTTTAAGATTTTATTTTCCAAAACAGGATGTTTTGTTGTAACACTAATGAAATATATGCTATAACAGAAATATGAAAAAAAAATCATTGAAATACACTGGTCAAAAAAATTAAAGGATCAGCCCGTTTTCTCTTTCTCTTCTTTTGCACATAATTTTTAAACAAATAAACATATGAACATAAAATTTGGATGGCCTGTTCATTATCATATTATTAACTGAATCTTATGTAATTTTAGCATAAGAATAATTTTTAAGCTAATAAATATTCATTTTTCTCGCAAAAGTAAGCTTTGGAAAAAATGAAAAATTTCAACAAATTTAGGAAAGAACACATAATGAAAAGTGGTGTTAAGAATGCATTAGAGATAGGTAAAGACGCACATATCTTGAAATGTTAAACTAAATCTCGATTTTTCTTTTTGTATTAACTTTTCTTTTACTTTTATAATGAACTTTTTAAAAATATATAATTACTAATTTGTAAACTATACTCAGCACTAGAATAATAATGATGTCGAAAAATAATTGTATAATGAACATCTTATCCAATTTTCATGTTTGTATGCATATTTTTTAAAAAGTTATTCACATGCGAAAAGAAGAAGAAAAAAGAAGAAACAGAAAATGAATGCAGGTAGAAAGATTTGGTTGTAATCTAACATAGGAACGCGTGTGCGTCTTTACCTATCTGTAAGGCATCCTTATGACCATTTTTCATTAAGTGTTCTTTCCTAAAATTATTGAAATTTTTCATTTTTTTTAAAGCTTACTTTTGAGATAAAACTGAATATTTATTAGCTTAAAAATTATTCTTATGCTAAAATTACATAAGATTCGGTTAATAATATGATAATGAACAGGCCATCCAAATTTTATGTTCATATGTTTATTTGTTTAAAAATTATGTGCAAAAGAAGAGAAAAGAAAACGGGCTGATCCTTAATTTTTTTGACCAGTGTATATGAACTATCATCATTAAGCATAAATACTATTGTTTGATATCAATTTTTCATAATATGACATGTTTCTAGGAATCTTTTTTATTTGTATATAAATATATATATATATATTTTTTTTTTTTTGCAAATTTTATGGATGTTTTAGTATCTACATTGAAATTATTACTGACTAACCTTATCATATATATATAAATACATACATACATACACACACACACACACACACACACACACACACACACATATATATATATATATATATATATATGTGTGTGTACTCTTATTTAATTTAGTCATTTATTAATTATTTCTGATTCTTGGGAATTTCTATCGCATTTCATTATCTGTTTTCGTACATAGTGCTATATTGTTACCATATATAAGTATACATATATATATATATATATATAGATAGATAGATAGTATTTTCGTATATAAATTGATAGAGTTAAATAGATAGTTTTTCTTCGTGAAGAATTTTATTATTTCTCGTAGTTGTATGTTCGAGCGAGATAATATCTCTAGATCGTAGCTTTTGGTAAGCCCATATAATAGTTGGTATTTTTAGTCACATATTTTTTCTACTGAACTAGTGTTTGCTCCATAATATAACACAAAAATGTAATGTGTTATTTTCAAAAGGGGTATATATATTAAAATATTCATTTTTATGCCTATAAAAACAAAACTGCTTTAAAAATAATAAATAAGCTTTTAAATACTATCCCATACATATGAAAACAATCTTATTTCTTTCTTCTAACATTACAGAAATTATTAACTCTCTTTATAAGAGTTCGTTCAAGGCAGACGTACTTTATATGCTGGTAGTGAATGAATGGATCTATAAATTTTATATAATAGGCAGAACTTTCGATAGGGTAAATTAATCGCAACATAACAGACTCCTAAAGTAGCATATATAGCAAAAAAAAAAAAAAAGATCTGTAACAATTAATTTACCCTATATAAAGATAAGATATATGCATATTACAGAGCTGTGTTACGTGCAAAATAAAATTAGAAATTAATGACGTAGTAGGCTACATTATTATTATTATTATTATTATTATTATTATTATTATTATTTATAACAATATTCTCAAATAATTCTCAAACTCATTTGTATTTCACATTTTTAGGCCAACTTTGCTTTGCAGCATTAAAAGAATTGTATAAGTTTTTTTTTTTTTTTTTTTTTTCCTTTATTTTGTAAATAAATTTAGTGCCTGCTGATAATTGCTTTATAAATATATGATAACTTTGCAAATCAAAACAATTAAAAATGAACAATAACAGGATAAGGTTCTCAAAATTAATTACAAGGTATATATAAAAAATATACATAAATAACTTATTGAATTTTTAAGCACAAAAAATACTACTCTTGTGGTGCTCATGAAAAGAAAAGGCGTTATGTACTTGCTTTAAATTCTAGTAGAGTCACTGCCTGTGAAGAGATTACGCGTAGCCTAAATAACAACCACAATTACGCAACAAAAATAGTTTGCAAACAAGTAATAACAATATAATTCGAGAACACGACGTTTGGGAACATGACTCCACCCATAAGACACAATTCCTTGCATCGCAGGGCAGATATTTTTACCAGAGAGGTTTCTTCAAACTGAGTGCACGCTACGATAAATGTTACAATGTCGATACAACTATGTCGAATAATAGTCCAAGATATATAGCTCATTATGTCATGGTTAAAGTAGTATTGGCAGTAATATGTCCGTGTTAAGGAAATGATGAAACTTACTTTCGGAATGTCCCTCGTACTAACGACTTACATTTTGCTTATTTAATCTTCTGTATAATAATGTGTATACTCTATGAATGTGTATATTTAATGTCTATATTTTATAAATTATGTACAGTAAGCTAGGGAGCAGTCATTTTGCTTCATGTGAAAATTTAGTACTCTGATGCTACGGTGTTGTTCTCATTATTACACCCGTGCTGTGATTACTCGAGCATTTTATACACACTCAACATCGAAAATTGAAGTCAATAGCACATATTTGAGAGGTCTTGGAAAATTCTTCTGATCAATGGTCTGAGTAAGAATATAAATAAAATAAATATAATTTTCTGTAATTTTCCTTATATATATATATATATATAATTATATATATCGAATTTTTATTTCTTTATTTTTGTACTAGCATGCTACGCCCGCTTCGCTGGTCACTATATTGAAATGAATTTTGGAAAGAATTGGATCAGTATTTATTTTTTACATCACATTACAAATAAAAACTTAAAAAAAAAAAAAAAAAAAAAAAAAAAAAAAAAAAAAAAAACCACTGACATCGCTTTAGAACTCGCTTCTTCGGGTACCTGTTGCCTAAGTCAGCTCTTTTTTCTGCCCGTACTGCATCGGATCCAGTTTCCCACTGTCTAAAGAAAAGTCTTTAACGGGCACTTCAATCTGGGTACTTATCGTCGACTTGTGGATTTTCTGTTATTTAAGAACTACGATTTTAAAGATGACTGTATCTCAGCATCTATTATATATTTTAGTTTTTGAACCATGTGTTTTATAGCCCCGATATTTACACTATATTACGATTTGATTCCGACCAGTGCAATAAAATAAAATAAAAAAATAGACTTTCTTTTAAAAGGAATTAAGTACTTGAAAAACAAATGAATTTTAATCAATTTAATCCTTTCTACTATAAACTACCATTTTTTTCAGCCAATAAATATTACAAACAATCATAATAATAACAAAAAAGATTTTCTTTTAAAAGGAATTAATTAAAAAATGAAAATAAAATGTTGCTATACTATAAAATTTATAAAATTTATACATAAACGTAACAATTTATTTCTATTGCATTACCATTTGATTTTCAATAAATATAATAAATAAAAAAAAAAGAATTTCGCCTTCAAATGAATGTATTAAATAAGACATAAATAGTAAAATAACCGTTGCTAAGATACGCATACGATTACAATCAAATAATTAAATTTGTGAAAAATGAAGCATTAAAGCCAATATTTAAAATTGAAAAAACATTGATTTAAAAAATTCAAATTCGAAATTCGAACAAATCTCGATGAGGTGCACACCTGCAGGGTCCCAGGTATCTATATGCAAAATTTAGAAGCTCTGCGATCAGTAGTGTGAGCACCAGAGCGCAGACACACACACACACACACACACACACACACACACACACACACACACACACACACACAGACACTTCTCTTTATTTATATAGATAAATACAAATATTAGAGATGTCTGCTTTTGTATTATAGACACCAATGAAAGTATTTTGTCATTTTCACTGAACGTATATACGTTATAGGCATTTAAATACCGAGTGGGCAAAGAGTAAGTAAATGCTTTACAAAATCATAAAACCCGAAAAAATAACCGAAATAAGATACGGTTTGCAGATTTAGCATCGATAAGTCATGGTATTAGTTCACCATCATACTATAGGTATGGGGAACTTAGGTAATCGTGAAAAATTTCGACCTCGGTTTTTTGACTTTTTTACACGTTTTCAGGTGTGAGGAATCCGAAAATGACAAAATTTGTATGGTGTCTGTCTGTAGGCTGTCTGTTAGTGGGTCAGTGGGTCAGTGTGTTAGTCCGTTAGTTTGTTAGTCTTTTAACACGATATCTCAAGAACAAATGATCGCAGAGAGGTGAGATCAGTTTTAAAATATTACTTTCGATACTGGCAAGAACCATATTTATTTGCAACATTCGAACTAAAAAACTTCGTGAGTTATGAGAAATTTACGATTTTCTTAACATGGGAGAATAGGACAAAAGTTCACTTAAACGTGCATTACATGGAAACTTTTTACTGTGAAAATGTCAAACCAGTTTTAAAACGTCGGTTTTCACGCCGGAATGAACATCAGTAATTATAAATATGCTACTTTGAAAATTTCGCAAGTTACTGGAAATTTACGAATTTCTTAACATGGCAGTATAGGGCAAAATTTCACATAAACGTCAATTTTGAGAGAGATTTTCATCGTAAAGATGTCAGACTACTTTTGAAATATTATTTAGAACACTGGCATGAATATTAATGACTATTGAATTTTCGAATATAAAAATTTCGTAAGTTATTGGAAATTTACGAATTTCTTAACATGGAAGAATAGAGCAAAATCTCACATAAACGTCAGTCTTGAGGGATATTTTCATCGTAAAGATGTCAAACCACTTTCGAAATATTATTTAGGATACTGGCATGAATATCATAGACTATGGTTTTTCCAATTAAAAAAAAATTCGTAAGTTATTTGGAATTTACGATTTATTTAACATGTTAGAATAAGGCAAAATTGAGCATAAACTTCCATTTTGAGGATCATAAATACATTAGACAACTTCAAAATTACATTCATGATATTTGTTTGAACATGATTGAATACAAATATTCTAATACGAAAATTTCGTAAATTATTCGTAATTTACGATTTTATCAACATAGCGAAATTGTGAATTTTTCATATAAGTATGAATTTTGAGGATTATTGCATTGGAAATACTAGCATGAAAACTAAACAACAGAATTGACCCTGATAAAATAAATTAATAGATTAGAATAAGATAAATATATCGAAGTGAACGGTGGATAGCCTATTAGTCGGGGATTTCATTCTGTCACTGTATCAAGCTTTGGTCAAATTCATTTCTTTTAACATGATTATAATATGTCTCCCACTAGAAATTTATGAGAACATAAATATGATGGGGAACTGAACAGAGTCCACCTATGCCAACTAGTTTCTTTTAAGATAAGAAGAAAAATAATTAAAAAGCAGTCGATGGATGGCGTTTCGTACGTAAGTGAAAGAAAAGACACGCAAATAACAAAAATAATGTTACCAAATCATTTATTATAGCAATTTGTGTTTCCTCTGTCCACCACCACAGGTGATAACACATTGCAGGCGTGTCATAAATCCAGCAACGGCAGATTACAGCACGTCAGGTTGTACACATGACAGCTCTCGGCGGATAGCATCTTTCAAACCCGACACATTGGATGGGTGGGATACACACATGATTTTAAATATCCTCATAGGCAGATTAAGAGCATAAGTATTTATAATCGCCTATCTCATTTGCATATTTCCAACTAAGTCGTTCGCACCAGCGCCATCTGTCGGCTGTTTTTGATTTTTTTTCCTTATCTTAAAAAAAAAAAAAAAAAAAACTATGACCTATCAATGCTAAACCTGCAAACCGTTTTTTTATTTTGATTATTTTTTCGGGTTTTATGAATTTTTAAATTATTTACGGATCTTGCCTCCCCCCCCCCCTGTATTAAGATGATTTTATTTTTTCGCCAATGGTACATAGCATGTTACTACAACAAACAATAAACATCAGTTGGGGCTATTGAGGGCTTATATCTTGACACATTTTTGTTCACTATATTCCAATAAATAAAATAATCAAATAAATTAACAAATAAATTATATGATAAATTTTAAACATGAAGTATAAATAATAATAAGATGATGATGAAGAAAAAGAAGAAGAAACCATTTTTCATAATGTGTGCTAAAAACACGAAATTTGTAAAAAATAATTCAAACCGCCTTTCTTAAATTTATAAATATCTCACAGTGCTTTAATATACTGTTAACTTTATGTGTTCAAGAAACATGTTTCTTCCACATTTTGAAATATTCTTGATTACACAGAATTCCTTTAAAAGAAAAATTGAAATTTTACTCGGTATGTATTAATAGATTATGTCATATACTACAGGATGTAAAAAATGAAATTCTATTAAAACTTCCTTTTAAATAGTTTAAAGATTACTTAAGCAGAAAATATTCGAAATTTAATTAATTCCTTTTGACATGTTTATAAAACTTGTCATCTTCCTTGCAGCAAGGTAATTCATTTGCTTTATAAATAAATAGCGAGCTAGCTCAATAAATAATGAACGAGTTTCCTGTCGTAAAGAATGGCGGAAAAAAAATTAAATTCATAAAACTTTTAAACTGTACTTAATTTTTCTCGTAAGTTATTTTCTTACAAATGTTTCTGATTTTTAAAGTAATTTTATAAATTAAAATTTAAAATAAACGTTACATGTGAATGAATATTAATAGGAGATTTTTTTTTCTTTATATATACGTAATAAGTTCTGAAAGACAAAAAATGTTTCTAATTTGTCGATTATTTATTGATATACTTTTAATAAACTTTATTATTTTCAATAATATTAAAAATAAATAAATAAATAAATAAATAAATAAATGTCCGTATATGTTTTTTTCTTTGTTCTTTTCCTTTCTTTTCTTTCTTTCTTTCTTTTTTTTTTTTTTTTTGAAAGGTTAAGAAAGGGAAATTATTTGTGTTTTTTTATTAACCTTTTCCCCGACATATACCGATTATTGATTTTTTACGAATATTACATTTTTTATTGCATTTATTTTCTTACGAAATGTTAGATGCGAATGGTGTTATTATGTTTAAAATGTACAGTCGGGGAAAAGAAAAAACGCAGCACTTGATGTTATTTCGTTATTAATTGACGCAGAAAAATTTAATAGACACCATTCATCAGGAAATTAAATGCACTTTCTAAAAATGTCATCGAATTTTGAATAAGGGGTCATCTACATATTAAAATAAGCGCCAACTTTGACTTCAAATTTTGACTTCATATTCGAATTTCTGAGAGTCTGGCAGTGCGGAAAAGTATTCTGTTTGTATATTTTATCTTTAGTATTCATAGAGTTATGATCAAAAATGTTTTAGGGGGTTATCTCTAAATGTCGAAAAATGAAATTCAGATCCAACAAGAATTAGAAAAAAATATACTGTTTCACACCAGAAATATTTCAAGAAAAAAAGAGTTATAAAAAGAAATAAAAATATTAACATCTTTGCAATGCCTTAATTATCATGAATTCAGTTTTTTGGATATGTATATACTTCAGTACTTTTTTAGATAATTTTAGGTATATTTAAATGCATTACACTTATGATTGGTCAGATAATACTCTTTATAAAAGTGCAATATTTTCCAATTAAAAAGTATCTATCATGGATATACTGATCACCAATAAAGCTTAAATTTTCTTTCGTACGTGTAACATAATATACAAACTGAAATAATATAGCTATATATATATACAACAACGCATAAACTAAATCTTTTCGGATAAATTATTTTAAGGTTTCATAAAGTAAATATTAAACAATTTTAATAGCATTTACCAGTTTTGGGTCAGTTGAACTCTTTGGAACTGTACGATTTGTTTTATAATTTCTATGAAAATACAGTGCGACGCAAAAGTTTAGACAATGACGTTATTCATCTTTAAAATTTAGAATTATGACTTCAGAATTACAAAAACCTGTATATATATATAAAATATGTTTTAAAATGCTATAATCAAAAGACAGTCGTTTGATTTGCAATAATTTTAATTTTTTAGATAAAAATGAAAATTTGCTTGTCGCAAAAGTTTAGACACAATTATGAGTTTCTGTGAATATTTGCTTTCATATGCAAATTTAAAATCGATGATGTCTCAGATTTTGAGTACTTAAGTTCTGCAAATGATAATGCTGCGTAGTCGACATGGCGCGATCTAAAAATATCTGGAGTGACTCCACTCGTCTTTCTGAACATTGAGTAATTAACAGCTTTGTAGATAAAGTAAAGAAAGAGGAGTTGTTAAACAAAAAAAAGAGATAAAACCATAATAAAGTGTTTGAGTATTTTTCTCCATATATTACACTATGTTTTTTTTTTTTAACGCTACTGAACTTTGAGCCCATAGATCATAATGATAAAGAAGTTTTCGTTGTGTCCCTGTAAAATCCTATAAATGCTAGATTCACCAAAATGCTTATAGTTAGTGCAAAAGTGATTTATAATATTCATATAAATTTTCAGTTCAATTGAATTAGGTGTTTAGATGCTACCGCACTTTTAAAAATTTGGTTCCATAGGCCATAATGATGAAGAATTTTTCTTTGTGTCCCTGTAAAAGACACTGAAGTGCTAAATTCACCAAAATCTATACAGTTGGTGCAACTGTGACCTTTAACATGTGTACAATTATTTTTCTCAGATTAATAAGTCGTTTAGACGCTATCACACTTTTAAAAATTTGGCTCCATAGGCCACAATGATAAAGATATTTTCCTGGTGTCCCTGTAAAAAAAACTATAAGTGCTAGATTCACCTAAATCAATAGGGTTCGCACTATGGTGACTTACAATATAAGCACCAACTTTCAGCTTATTCGAACGAAGCGCTTAAACTCTAGCGTGTTCACTCACAGACATACACACATACATACCCACATACAGTCGGTTACAAAAGTCGCCGAACACTAGCAAAAACTCCTATATAAAAAAATACGCTTAATACAGTTTTGCTAAATAAATCCTTGTCGAATCCTGTTCTTAGTCAGTCTAAGAACGGGATTCGACAAGGATTTATTTAACAAAACTGTTACTCAATGTTCGGAAAGTCGAGTGGAGTCACTCCAGATTTTTTTAGCTCGCGGAATGTCGACTATGAAGCGTTATCATTTACAGAACTTAAGTACTCAAAATCTGTGACATCATCGATTTTAAATTTGCATATGCCAGCAAATATTCACAGAAATTCATAATCGTGTCTAAACTTTTGCGACAGGCAAATTTTCATTTTTATGAAAAAAAAATTAAATTATTGCAAATCAAACGACTGTCTTTTGATTATAGCATTTTAAATCATATTTTAAATATATATACTGGTTTTTGTAATTCTGACGTCATAATTCTAAATTTTAAAGATGAATAACGTCATTGTCTAAACTTTTGCGTCGTACTGTATAATTTCTTAATTAACGCTTTCGCGACTGCTGACGTATATTCACATCATTTGAAAATCTGTAACTATGCCAGTAGGCGTTTCTTTCGTATTTGTGTGGTACTTATTCCTTAAGTATGTACCCAGTGTTCATAGATTTGCAATAAAATATACTATGGATAGAAATATATTAATTAGAAAGAATATAATTATAATGTATATCCATCTGTAATATAATTGTGGTACAGAAAATTTTTTCTGAAATATTTTATTTTGAGAGTATTTCAAACAGTAAACCCCGCTTATTCAGTTAATTTTTTTCTTCTATTGTTGGTTTAAAGGATTCAAAATTTATCACCAGTGATCGATGAAGTAAATACCACTTGTGCATATTTTTGTCAACGTAAAATAAGGGGTTTAACACGAATACTCAAAGTCACATTCACTTTTCGTTTCTGTATGGTTTTGTTTTGAAGAACGATAAAAGGCGGGGCTTTAGGAAACAGGAATTCTTGATACTAACACTAATGTCTAAAAATCAACATTTTTGTTTCATTTCTTTGCATTTGATGTTGATGTTATATAATTTGACCCGTAAATAAAAAATAAAAAAAAGTTGTTCAATTTTCTCCGTTATTTTTTAATATTTGCTTCGTTATCTCATTCAAAAATTTTTAAGAGACGCCCCCCTAAACCACTCCAAAAGAAAGATTTATTTATATCTCGAAAACTAATAACTGGAATGAGCTGCACACCCATATTTTTCAGCATAAGGATTCATTTTATGTAAAAATTAATATAGGTCATAATTCATAATTTTTATGAATATGAATTTATTAATATTTTTCAGAATTAAAAATATATTTCAGAATCAAAAGTAATGATGGATTATGTTTGGGTTTCTTCACTGTATCTCGTAAAAAAAAAAAAAATATATATATATATATATATATATATATATATATATATATATCGATCAAGTTATTTTTTGTGAAGATATTAATAAACGATTGAAATATGAATTTAACATTAGCACCTTCAAACTTTGAACGCTTATAACTCTGTGAAAAAAATAAGTAAAATATACAACCAATATACTTTTTCGCATTGTCGCGATCCCAGAAATTCAAATATAAAATAAAAATGGGGCATTACCATTGAAAAAATCAAAGTTGGTGCGCGTTTTAATATGTAGACGACCCCCAATTCAATATTTCCGTTCATTTTTTGAATCTACTCTCAATTCTCCGTCGAATGATACCTATTACACTTTTGTGCATTGATTAGCAACGGAGTTACATTGAGTGCTGCGTTTTTTTTTTTTTTTTTTTTTTTTTTTTTTTTTTTTTTTTTCCCGACTGTACATATCTATGAAACCATTTATTAAAATGTTTGACATTCTTTGACTTCAAACCAGAAGTGTATTGAGCAAAGAAGGGGTTAAATTAATTTCATTTGATAAAAGTGAACATGATACATTTTACGTACTATAATGTATTTAACATTCTGGCCGCCTTTGAAAAGGGTAATATTGTAATGTTGTTTTCAGTGCGCAGCTTATCTTACGGAGTAAAATAATGGTTATATAAAGAATGATTATATCAGAAATGTAACTATGCACATAACTATGAACCTTATGGGCAGTGTTTAAAACCTTCAATTCTGAAAAATTATCTAAAAATTCATAAATATATAATTGTGAATTATTAGAGTTGTCGGGAATCCCCCGTTCATTCTTCTGTTTTCAGAACAAATCACTTTCCAGACAGACTGGTGCGTCCCCTCTTTTTATGATTGCGCCACTCATTCGATTTGAAATGAGAAGTATTCGAAAAAGATGCTTTTTAGAATCAGAACAGAAAGGAACCTTGAACAGAGATGGGGCTACGTTAAGATCGTTGTGTTTACAGACGCCCCGGTCCTAAAACAGAACTATTAAAAATTTCAGAACTGAATGAACATTTATAAACTAATCAGTATTTAAGAACTTTAATATTAAGATTCAGTTTAATTACCTATCTGTAAATAGTTTTTGTTTCTGTTTTCGTTTTCGTTTTACGTGTATGCTAACAATGCAATAAATTTCGTTTTCTAATCTAAGCAGTGCTAGTTTCATAAAGTTTCTTTAATGGATAATAGCTGCCACCTTCCACATCCGGACCTTTGTGATAGAAGCTTTCAGGTGAGACCCATCCATATTTTATTACTTAAGAAGTGAATATATTTTAGAAGAATAAATACATATGAGAAAATTTAAGTAGTAACTGTAAGAAAAAGTTAGATCTGAAATATGCTGTATCGGGTCTGTAAGAAGAATAATTAAGTTCTAGATCAGAAGATCCGGTACAGTAATAAGAGTATTGTGGGGATTTAAAAAAAAAAAAAAAATTCGTCAGCAGCGGTCTGATGGTTAATTGTATAAAATATTTTTACATGGAATTAGGTTAACGAATGATGAAATAACATGAAATTCTGCTAAGCATTAGATTTGAGCAATAGGCATAGGACATGCTGTTACAAAAAGTGAATGAAGGGTCTGAAAAAAGTGCTTTTTTTTTTTTTAGTGCAATTCAGAATTTTTAATATGAGGTTTTTAATGAATTTAAATTTCTTTGAAGGCTAACCATAGATCACTATCTCCATTCTAAATATTCTAGCATTTTTAATACAAATATTAAATCGTAGTTTTCTTTTCTTTTATCATTGCAGTATTTTTCTAAATTTTTGTTTATTTTAAGTTTTATTTTTCTAACCAGTAAAACCTGCTGTATTAACCGTGGATTACTTCTGAAAACAGTCTTATGCGAACTTACCTTTCGTTATATATATATATATATATATATATATTCTCAAAGAAATTTTTAATCTTATTGGACAGTGGTGTTTCAGTGATCTTGTATCTGTTGCTTGGCTTCTACTATGCTCAATAGATCACGATTATTATATATATATATATATACACAATAACAAAAAAAAACGACGCACCAAAAAATAGTTATCCAAATGGGACAAAAAACAGTAGATGCGATGTACATGAGGGAAAAAACGATTGATTACAATTTCAGAAAATTTGAAGGATTTTATCAAGAGAAAGGGCCTTACAAATTAAAAATTCAATAATATTTCTGGCCCTTATGTACGGATTTATTCGGCTTGGTATTAATTGATAGAGTTTGTAGATGTGCTCCTGTGAAGTATCGTGCGAAATTCTGTCCAATTGGTGCTCTAGATTTACAAAATCCCAAACTGGTTTTAGGACCCTTTTTATGATGCTCCAAACGTCTTTAGTGGAAAAGAAATCCGGGAACTGAGCTCAACACCGTTTCATTGAGCTTCCTATTAAGGGTCATTGAAGTCACTGAAGTACCAGTTGCACGAAATATCGACGATAATGATGAAATGGAGATTTGAGTAACGCTTTGCGATTGACTGGTTCGCACTTTCTGGTTTCTCTTTAAGCCGACCGCTTCTTCCCTGACGCTGTGTTCGGCCATGGTTCACCCATTCATGGCAATATCATCTAATATTGGTACCGCTCCTATCCAATTGTAAAAAAATCGCAGATTAGACCAACTGGCTTCTTTGATCTCAGCTACACACCACACTCAAATGCTGATATCTGCACATGTTGTTTGCGCACTAGTATGCGAGGCATAGTTACTGTCTTTCTGAGCAGACGGAAAAAAATTCTCGAAGAATTTATGCCCTGGGATCAAAATTTCTCCTTTTTACTTTTCTGCCAATTCAGCATTTATGTTGCACTGCAGCGTCGCATGCTCATTCGATGGCAGCAAAACGTTAAAAAAAAATTGCTGTTTCCATCGAAACATGCATGTATGTCAATTTGTGTCAAGTTTGCATTACTCCTTCTTGGTGCGTCTTTTTCTTTTTCTTTTTTTTTTTTTTTTTTTTGTTATAGAGTATGTATAGTGCGCGAGCACTGTAAAAAAATGCAGAAAAATTTACAGGTTTTTGCCTGTTAGCAAAAGCTTCGGCCAAATACCCATTAATTACATTAATTAATCCGTAAATTATCACTTTGAATATCACATTATATATAAATCAATTTTTGTATCATTCCTTTGAAGATATGTACTACGAACGATTAATATGGTTTATTATTAAAAAAAAAAAAAGTATTAAAAGACTGTTGAGAACCTTGTGGTATAGCGGACTATTTTAAGTCATATGAGAAAATACGAGTGTAATAGTAAAAATTAAACAGGCGTTCCATGTTTTATTAAGTGTGTGTGTGTGTCATCTATCTATCTATCTATCTATCTATCTATCTATATATATATATATATATATATATATATATATATATATATATACAGTAGAACTTGGATAATTCGAAGTTGAAGGGACCAGAGAAAAATTCGAAATATCCTAAAATTCGAATTACACATACGATTTTGTCAAAAAGAAGAGATAAATTAAAATTAAATAAAATAAAACTCTACTATCAAATATTTAACACATAAAGTTTATATCTATGAATACTGCTACATTATCCACCCCCCCCCCCCCCATTAAATCAATATTTTTTTACGAGCTCAATTATTCAACACTTTTTAAAAAATAGCCACTATTTTTGATTGCCAGAATCTTCTACATTAGACATTACTTTTAATTAAAAAAAACCTCGAAGTTCATGTAATTGGATCATACCTTCTTTTGATGCACAGGTAGGAAATACTTGTATTTCCTTCCTTTTAAAGACTGTTAAAAAAAATAATGCACTTTAGCTGAGAAAAACGTCGGGAACAAATTTTACTGTAATATTTTAAAGGCAATCGTATGAAAAATTCGAATTATCCAAAATAGAATTCGAATTATCCATGATTTTTTAACATTATTGTAATACAAAATTCAAGGGACCGAGTAAAAAATTCGAATTATCCAGAATTTCGAATTAAACAAGTTCGAATTATTCAAGTTTCACTGTATATATATATATATATATATATATATATGTGTGTGTGTGTGTGTGTGTATATTTTATTGAAAGTGGCAAAGACAGTAACCGATTTAGGACAAATAGATAAATGAACAAAGGTATATAAATTCTTAATTTTAGAAAATTGAGACACGATAGACATATTATCTCTACAACTATTTTATCACTACCCGTGATTTTCTGCTGTAGACACTGGGTTTTGTGTATATATTATTATTATTATTATTATTATTTATTTGTTTTGATTTTATGTTATGTTGTAATATTTATAATACTTTTTATTTATATCGTGCTTTAATCTGTCCTATTTATTTTTCCTTTATTTAATATTATAATTATTTATATCTTTTCACAAATTTCTCCTATTATTCTTTCTTTTTTTTTTTTTTTCTCTGTGGATAAGACGTGGATACGGAAATAATGTGAATAAGAAAATAATGTCTGAAATTTTGTCATGGTTCTAATCTAATGGTTTTAATAATCGTAATTTTCTATTCTAAAGTTCTATTCTACCATAGATTTAAATTCTAAAGGATATGGGTGTTTGGGGTATGTTAATAATTAATTCCCAATAAATTAGTTCTAACTATTTTTTTTCTTAAATAAACATAACTGTTTGTATTACCACGATATGAATAAATTTTTTGACGTAAACATGCATCTTACATTTCTTTTTCCAAGTGAAAATAATTATTTTTGACATATTTATATTGACATGTCATTAGAAATTATTACTCTTTTACCAATATCAATATTCATCTTTATATCGTACTAAATTTTGTACATTAATAGCTGACCTATTTGTATCATATTAGGAAAAAAAATAATCATATATATTTTTTAAATACATAAACATTTTATCCAATGTTAAACGTCACGCAATATTTTAAACATGCTTAGGACAGATTTTGATCGCAATTTTATAAAATAAATGCACCGTTTACATTTTTAAAAATAAACATGCAGATATCTTAGTCACAGAATTTATGTTGAAAATAATGAAATTTATATCCATTTAATATGCAGATATGACAAATTATATGTACAGAAAATGTACATTTACTAACGGCAGACAAATCTTTTTTTTTTTTTTTTTTTTTTTTTTCCAACAAACAAACAAAATGGTAATGTGAAAAAAAAAAAAAAAAAAAAAAAAAAAAAAAAGCACTAAGTCACGTAGGTAGATAAATTTTATTTACTCTTTTATTATTATACGATGCATGTCATTTATGATTAGGAAAAAGCACAGGTGCATCGTTTTTAACATAAACTTATCATGAAAGAATAATAAGCTATGACCATTTATTTATATCAATGTTTCATATTATTCAGATGATATTTTAAATGTCATAAGATAAATGTACTATTTAAAAATATAATATATATTTATTCGTTTTACAAATAGGTATCAAAAACAAACATATTTTATAAAGTGTATTTGTGATTTTAAAGTCTAGAAATTAATAGCTTATAAGCTTTCAACAAAAAAAAAAAAAAAAAGAACAGACAAAATATTTTTATTAAAAAAGCACCACAAAACTGGCGTTGTAAAAAAATGACTTACAAACTTTGAATAAACACCATAAAATGCAACAAACTCGCAACAATTGTTTTGGGTCGGAAAAACACAGGACCCTTCATCAGGCGAATAAAGTAAGCACGAGTGCTGCAGTCAAAGCGGCAACGCACAAAATCGTTTAAAATGAAAAAAAAAAAAAAAAAAAAAGCTTTATAAAGTAGAAAGAAAATATAACTACTGGTATGAGTAGAATTGTACCAGAAAACAAGAAAATAAATAAATGAGAGAGATTAAACATATAACAAAATCTAAAGGTATGAAAAATTAAACGAAAATCTAAGTTACGTGAGTAATTTCTAAGCATCAGAGAAGAAAGGATTGGAAGAAATGCCATTAACAAGATTTTTCGAATTTTTAAATATATAAAATGCCTCATGAACATAATCTCATCTCCTGTCTGTTGCTCCCATTTGGATATTCATGAAGCAATTTACATATTTAAAAATTCGAAAAATCTTGTTAATGATATTTCTTCTACTCCATTCTTCTCTGATGCTTGGAAATTACTCACGTAACTTAGATTTTAGTTTAAATTTTGATACATTTAGATTTTTGTTATATGTTTAATCTCACTCATTTATTTATTTTCTTGTTTTCTGGTACAATTCTACTCACACCAGTAGTTATATTTACTTTCTACTTTATAAATTTTTTCTTTCCATTTTAAACGATTTTGTGCGTTTCCGCTTCGACTGCAGCACTCGTGATTACTTTATTCGCCTGATGAACAGTCGTGTGTTTTTTCAACCCGAAACAATGGTTGCGAGTTTATTGCATTTTATGGTGTTTATTCAAAGTTTGTAAGTAATTATTTTCATACAAAATAAACTTTAATAAATAGTGTACGATGTATTTTCCATATAACTATATAGACTTCTCCTTTATTCATTATTATTGTTATTATTATTATTATTTTGAGACAAAGTAAATAAATAAATAAATAAATAATAAAACGCCCATCTTAGTTTAGATTTTGTTCTGTAGAAAAGTTATTGTAAATGGGCTGTCATACTCGCTAATATGTCTAAGCATTAAAATATAGTCGAGAACAGAGACGCTTCTGTTTATATAAGTAATGGAATAAAAAAAATCATTTACATTATCAAAAATATTTATTTACCATCTTTAAAAATACTATATACAATAGTACTGTTTTGCATTATAGATTCACGCTGACTACAATAGGATTTCGTTAAATAAAGAAATTACTTTTGGTCTACAAATTAATGCATTTCATTTCTTTGAACTTAAAAAAAAAAAAAAAAAAATCGGCATAGTCTATACATAATTAATTTTTATTTGTTTTGTTTCAGCCGACATGTAAATTGTTACGCAGCAGAAATTCCAAACTTTTTTTACCTCCTAAAAATTAGCTTTACTTCACTATTTAACATATTCAAATGTATATTTCAGTTTTCATACTTAACTAAAGTCAACAAATAACTTTCATATTATTTACTAGTTTTAATGAATAATATAAAAAATATAATTTTAAATGCATTATAATATTTGTATAAGGGAGAAAGACTCATCGCATATTAAAAAAATGAAAAAAAAAAAAAAAAAAAAAAAAACTACGCTAAATTAATAACAGTAATATTATTAATAATATTAATAATAATAATAATAAAGTGTGTGTGCCTGTAAGTGTCCGTCAGTAGGAAGGCAAATGACTAATGACAAAATTACAGAACTGCTAATGCCAATCGAAGCCAAATTACCTCAATTTTGATTAGTTTTTTTTTTTTTTTTTTTTTTTTTTTTTACTTTCCGAACACTATAGTGAGGAAAGTATTGTAATCATGTCAAAAATCCGAATTGGAGATTTTGATGTTTCTATACGTTTCGAGGTTCAATGAGTCCGTTTTCACTATTTTTGCGATGATGTATGTATGTGTGTGTGTATGTGTGTATGTGTGTGTGTATGTATGTGTGTATGTATGTGTGTATGTATGAGTGTATGTATGTGTGTATGTCTGTGAGTGAACACGCTAGCGTCTAAACGCTTTGTTCGAATAAGCTGAAATTTCGTATATTGTAAGTCACCATAGTACGAACCCTATAGATTTTGGTGAATCTAGCACTTATAGTTTTTTTACAGGGACACAAAGAAAAATTCTTTATCATTATGGCCTATGGGACCAAAATCTTAAAAGTGCGATAGCATCTAAACGCCTTATTCAATTGAGCAAAAAATTTATACACATATTATAGGTCACAGATATTCAATCCGTATAGATTTTGGAGAATCTAGCACTTATAGTTTTTTACAGGGACAGAAAGAAAAGTTCTTTATCATTATGGCCTATGGGACCAAATTTTTAAAATTGCGATAGCATCTAAACGCCTTATTCAATTGCTCTGAAAATTTATATGAATATTATAAATCACTGTTGCACTAACTATAAGCATTTTGGTGAATCTAGCATTTATAGGTTTTTACAGGGACACAACGAAAAATTCTTTATCATTGTGATCTATGGGCTCAAAGTTCGGTAGCGTTAAGTAAAATATCGTGTAGTATATGGAGAAAAATACTCAAACACTCTATTATGGTTTTCTCTCTTTTGTTTGTTTAACGACTCCTCTTTCTTTACTTTATCTAAAAAACTGTTAATTACGCAATGTTCGGAAAGTCGAGTGGAGTCACTCCAGATTTTTTTGAGTTAAATTTACAAATTTCTGAAAAGATGGGTTCTAGAGAAAGGTAAAAGGTAAGAGACATTATGTGGTTCATTATCTCAGTTCGTTAGAGCACCAAGCAAGTAACTCGAAGGTCGTAGGTTTGTTCTTCCAAGTGCCAATGTGTTACTATTGCGGATAATTAATGTACAAGATGCCATTTCGTAAAAAGGAATTTTTCAATGCCTTCACATTACCTAAACTATAGGGAAGAATAGAAAATGACAATAAATAAATAAATGAATTTAAAGGTGTGTTAGTCGCTTTTGGGTAAATGGCTGAACGCAGAGCAACAGAATTTTACATAGAGACCCGTTTTGATCTCGGTAAAGCACCTCAAAGTCGGTTTTCAAATTTTTTATTAGGTTTTTTTAAAATTAATGAAATTTTTTCACTTCAAAAGATTGTTTGGTGATGTCACTTGTCGTCATAGTTTGAAGTCTCTCTCTTTCAAATGTTTGTCCAAAAAACGTGGTTCTAGAATAAGAGCAGTGCCACTTTTTACCACCTAAATTGAATGTTGTTTTTTTCGCTCTTGTTTTCCTCGCAATTGGAACAAGCTGCGTTAGACCATCCTTACAATTTAGGGCACTGAACACGTTCCTCATTATCCATGGAGTTAATAAATAATTTACTGCAAAAAATGCAGGCGTTTTTATAACCGGATGTAATAAGGAAAATTTATGAATTAACATTGTCTTGTTCCCGCATTCATTTTTACCTTTTACCTATTTCCATTTTTTTCCCGATGTAAAAGATCGTTTCTTTTGCGTTTTCCATCCTTCCATCCTTTCATTGATCTTTATTTTTTCATTCTTTAATTGGATTGGTAAGCATGTATCTTTAACATATATTTGTTTCTTTATTAAGATTTGCTAGTATCATAAGGAGTTTTTCGCAAAAAATAACTTTTGCTAAGTGATTGAAATAATTGGATCTTCAAATTAATTACGTGGCATGTGAAAAACTCCTTAGCAAATTTCAACTCTGAAAAATACCCAAAATATATCACTTTCTTTTGCTGACACTTTACTTAATGTTTACTCTATCCAAATGAACTTTTGCCCAATATATCTAGTTTTCAGTCTATGCAGTATATATATATATATATATATATATATATATATATATCGCGCATGTGCAGTGAAAACGTCTTTTTATAGAAATGCTCGTATTTCATGGGATATTTAAGGTATTTGTTTTCTGATTACAGTATATTCTTTCAAAATATTTTTTCAATTTATCTGAAAGTGAAAATAATTTTCGTTTAAAAACTTTCTCCTTTATAAATAAAAAACAGGCTTTTTTTATATATATATATATATAATAAATGTTTATATCTACGTTATTTAACATGCTATCATCACACAAACACATCCACAAATTCTACTTAGTCTACATTAACAAATCCTAAAGTTACAGATCATTCCCTTCTCTTAAAGATATAGAGTGATTGCAAATATTATTGATTTTGCTCAATTTGTTGGTTGCCCCCTATTTATTGTCGTAACGTTATCTTCACTGAAAAAACACGAGGAAGACCTTGTTATTTACCTATCCAGTCTTTAAATGCATTTCATCTAGATGTAAGTCTCTAAATTGAAATATATATATATATATATATATATATGATCGTTTGTAAATCTTGCTAAACTTTTGAACAGGAGTGTGTGTATTATATATATATATATATATATATATATATATATATATATATACATATATATATATATATATAATTATTATTATCTTTGTGAAATACTTAAACGTTTATTATTATGACGTTATTTTTTAAACTTCACCTCTTCGAACCCGATAAAAACTAAACAAATTTTAAAAACTTCTTGTTTTTTTTTTTTTTTTTTTTTTCTTTTTTTGATTAAGTATCAAGATTAAAACGAGAAAAAAAAAAAAAAAACTTTACAAAAAAATTAGTTAGCTTAAATTAAAGTTTTTTTTTTTTTTTTTTTTTATTATTATTATTATTATTATTATTATTAGTGTAATTGTATAAACAAACTAATTTCACCAAAACACAAACTAAAATTCTTAAAATTACCTCTAATATAATAATAAAACATCTCTTAACATTAAAAAAAAAAAAAGTCTACAACATTTAAAATTTATTTCTTTTACCAAAAACTATAATGGCATATTTTTTTCTTTATTTTCCTCTCTTTGAAGAGTCGAGATATTTTGCTTTTACATCATTTTACGAGAAAATAAAGTGTTGAATTGTCGATATCGTTGAGTAATCTCTTGGGAAATTATTAAAACTGTTTTTTCCCAAATGAATGTTATGAATTTTAATGCTTGTAAACTTTTTTTTTTTTTTTTTTTTTTTAATGCTTGTAAACGTTTTTTTTTTTTTTTTTTTTTTTTTTTTTTTACAGGCATTTTACGGAAGTGCCCCTGTTGGATACCAAGGGGCCAGGTTAAAATAACTTGACACCAAATATCCTTATTCAAAATAACCACAAATAAAAAGTTTTCAGAATAAATATAAGTCTGAAAAAAGCATTTAAATTAGTTATTTTGATACGAGATATCAATTATTAAATAGAAATAAAGTAAATACTTTCATAAAATAAAATTTAAAATAATTTAAAATAATCTGAAGTTAAATGATATAAAGTATCGACATTTGTTTTATGGGAACGTATAAAAATCTTAATAGACATTAAAATTAAAATTTGTGTTTAAAATATTAACCTAAAGCATGCAATGCACTGATATATGACAAAATAAAGGACTATGCAAGTATGTATGACATAATCACTAAATCAATAAACAGCTGGTAGTCTGTGCATATACATCTGCGAATTTCCCAACCATCACTAATTTTCAAAATACCGAAAGCGACAAGCAATCCCTTTCAATAAGTTAAGCTACTTTTAAGAAAATATCTTCTTAGATAATATGGCATTTTTTTCGTAAATTATGAGAATAAATATTTCCTAACGAAATTTTATTTTTTACACCATTTTTATACATTATATGGTTATTTTATTTTTATATAAGTGTAACAACTACCACCTTGTTTCATTTTTCATGTATTTATTCTGAAAATGAAGAGGTTGTACGTTAAATAATCTTAGGTTCCATGGAGTTAAGCAGAATACATTTGCAAATTTCTCATAAAATAATAATTTTATATTTTGTCCTAAAAATCTATGAAACGAAAAAATGTTACTTATATATATATATATATATATATATACCTATTGAAATGAATTGATATAAATAAGACTTAAAAGATTGGAAAAACAAATAGAAGAGATTGCAAAGAAATGTGCCGAATCGCAGCAGAAGGAAATGCAAATCTTAATTATAGGAATATATAAACAAATGAATGAAACCCCACAAAAAACACTGAGGTCTTCATCAGGGAGGCCTACAGTGTAATTACAGTGACAGTAGGAATTAGCTAATAACTATCCTTAGCCCTCAATCTCTCAAACAGATAACCACTATTAACTGAAGAGAAATTAGTCATGTATATAATGTATAAAATACTAAAAAAGTTATAAAATTACAAAATTGCAAAAGTTATAAAATTGCATCAAATTAATTCACAAAAAAAGATACAGTAATATAAAGAATTACGAACTGTAAACAAGACAGAAAGGAATGAAACAAAATAAAATAAGGTAAAATAAACCCCCCTACCTTATAAATGAATCCTCTTCGGCCGACGGCGCTACTCGTCGGTACTTAAATATCGCCCTTAAATTAGGATATAGAACAAATCGAAAGAGAAAAACACTAGAAACACACGGTTAAAAATTGGGACTGGTAACAGTTAATTTGCAAGGTAATTTTTAGATCTTCAAGAGCACATTTTAAATCACTATCATTATTGCAAATAGTACGGATTCTTTTAAACTGTGCGAACATAATACTTTTTTAAAACTTTTCTACTTATATTTGATATTCTACTTATATTTTTCTACTCATATCAAACTTTTCTATTTATATTTTAGGAATTATGAATATTTTTCTCATTATCTGTATGTATATATATATATATACTAGCTGACCCGACAAACGTTGTTTTGTCATATAAATTATTTCTAGAGAATATTTTGCTAGAAAAAAATAACTAACTTATTGTAAGTGTGTTAGGATGTGGTATATAAGTGGAAGATGTATGGAGCGCTGTGAACGGTGAAAGAATATAAAAATAGCAAAACACCAATCATTTATTATTTTTTTATTTATTAAAATTGATTCTTTAAAATTATATACATATCGCTACTTATAACAGTATTAGTAAAAAACAATATCATTCCCTTAATGCAACAGAGTGTACAATATTTTTTGTTATCCCAACTTTCGCCAATACAAACAAACTGGATGGTTTGCCCACTCGAGAGCCACGTATAATTGTCCGTGTGAAAAACATGATGTGCTCAAATCTAAGCCACAGACAGACATCGTTTGGCCCTGAGACTTATTGATAGTCATTGCAAATGCCAATCTAATTGGAAATTGAGGGCGTTTAAATTGAATTGGCACATCTGTGGGTATAATAGGAATTCGCAGTAGTAATATATTTTCACCTCGGAATTTGTCATTTAAAATGATGGCTTCGATAACGTTTTTCATTAATTTTTTTATGACTAATCGCGTGCCGTTGCACAACCGTGGTGGGTTCAAATTACGAAGCAAAATAACCGGAGATCCAACCTTCAGTTGTAAAATATGCGGTGGCATGCCTGGTAAATCCAATGAGTTTAAAAACTTTGTTGGATAATTTACAGCTTCGGTGGCATCGCAAACTGTATCATTAGATTTGTATGACACCAAGTCTCCTGGTAACAAATGTTGTATCTTGAGATTCAATTCGTTGACGTCCACATTTTTTGCTGCTAAAATTGCTCTTTCTGCCAGCCACTCATGATTTGTGTATCGTCTGTGTACAGAGGGAAATATCTGGTCAATAAGAGCATCTTGAGAATCAATGATTGTGCAGAAATCGGTCGGTAATTTTATGCATCCAGTTTCATCTGTAGTAACTTTTCCATCGCCGATATCTAACAATTGTTTTGAGAATGTTTCAGCAGATGGATCTTGAAGCTTTTGAACGCACAAATATACTTTCAGTTGTACTTTTTCAACTTAAGCCACAATGACGATGATTTTAAGCACGCGATGATCTCATCAGCGTATGTTGAACACGGAATAACGGGAAATGCTTGTCTGAAATCACCTGAAAAGAGTAACAGAGTGCCGCCAAATAGTTTGTCGTTGTTTTTTATATCTTTCAATGTCCTGTTCGACGCCTCAATCGAATGTTTGTGTTTCATAATGCATTCATCCCAGATAAGAATTTTACACTATTTCAGCACTGTGGCCATGGACGATTGATTTTTTATGTTGCACACTGCGTCTGGGTTATTTTGAATATTTAGTGGCAGTTTAAATAATGAATGAGCTGTTCTGCATCCATCCAATAAAGTTGCCAAAATAACAGATGATGCAACAGCCAATGCGATGCCATTATTTGATCGTATTTCGGCGAGAATTAGCGAAATAAGGAATGTTTTGCCAGTTCCACCTGGTGCACCCCAAAAAAAAAGAATCCACCTTGTCCTGCCAAAACTGCGAGCATGATGCGGTCGTAAAGGGTTCTTTGTTCTTCATTCATTAGTGGGACATTGCGAGCAACAATCGCTGCCATTTCTACAGTATTGTATTGTAGTTCACGATTCAATTCAGTGCTTATTAAATCAGATGCATTTCGATTTGTTGAATGCATACTGAAATGACTGAGTGGTAAGTTGGCAATGATAATGCAAAGATCTTCAATAGCAATCAATGCTTCATTGTACATAGCGTCACTGAATACTCTCGTTAGATCGTTGCACCGTGAATGATGTTGATGCAATATATCATTAGTCATTGAATCTTTGTGATTATCCCATAATGTCTCTGCTCGGGCCGAGAAACATGTAGTCAACACTATAGCGAATAGTAGACGAATTTGTTTTGCTGTACAGTTCAGTCCTACTTCAGCAAGCATACACTCCCACTGGTTGTCGTCTTCCAGCAAGCCGAGTGCAAGGCATGCATCTTTATACGTTGGATACTGTTGTTCATTCACTTTACGTAAATCTTGAAATGACAAAGGGCCGATGACATTAACCAATAACAGTCGAAGATAAAAGCACTCAGTGTGCCTTGGATTGACCGTAAATACTCGTTCCAAGGTGTTTGATTTGAATAAACCGGGACATGCATCAATCGGCGTGCCTTGCTTGTGGGGCATCCATTTTTTTGTTGGAGCCCATGTGAAATAGCGTGGTACTTCTGAATAGAGTAATGTCCGTGCAAAAGCACCAAAAGCATCCGCACGATTACACAATTCAAAAAATTCGGTGAGCGTTGTTTTTGGTGGATTTATAGCACGATCAATCGCTGTCTCGCTCGTGCAATATACGCGCTGGCCATTTTCAAGATGGACGACTAAATGAAGAACTGCTGGATCCCGTTCATGAATTGGGAAACCAAAGATACGCCAAACAGCTTCATTGGAGCTCAAGTACCGGCCAGTTTGGTAAAGTGTTATTTCATCGCTGTTATTCACCAGAGGAGCATTCACATTGGTATTTTCAACTCGAAATACAGCCATATCACTGCCTTCATTCACATACTTACAAATGTATTTGATGCTCTTCACTGAACTGCAGAACTGAACATTAATATGAGCATTGAATGTTTTGCTCAGCAGAGGCGAATATGGGACCACCCATCGGTTATCAATGTCAATATTTATGTTGTTGACATAGATGACCGCCATAGATGATAAGATTGTCCGTGATTATCGGTAATTCTTTGACGATATATTGGATATCCGTCAACATTTGTGATCGTGAAATTTTTCGGAAAACTTTTAGTACATTTTTCATCTGCACGAATAATAATGGCCTAAAAATTCATTTTTCATTTTAACATAAAATAACTCCATCGGATATTGACGAATTTTTTAAAAGAATATACCATTTCAACTAATTTTAACATTTTAACAATATTAACGTTGAAAAATATTTTAAACACTTACGGTTAAAAATTCATTTTTCATTTCAACATTAAATAAATTCTGACATCGTGTTTACGATTCTAAAATATTAACTTTGAAAAAAATATTTTAAACACTTCGTAAGATACGGTTACGATTCTAAAAATATTAATTTTGAAAAAATATTTTAAACACTTCCTAAGATACGGTTAAAAATTCATTTTTAACACGCTTTTATTAGCTTCACCTGTATGTATGTGTGTTTGTTTGGAACTTCTCTGAGAGCAAACAAAAAATTTATATTGTAAAAAAAAATACTTTTCCTACGTGAACGATGCGGCGTCCAGGTAAGACGCCGCTCTACGGATCTAAAGGTCCAGCGTTCGATCCCCGTTAGGAGAGATTTTTTTAAAATGGTTTTTGTTAATTCTAAGTTATTTTAATTAAAGATTTAAATGTATGTAAATATTACGGTGTGTCACTCACACGATTTTCTCTTACCCTGAATTTTAATTCTAAGATAGATATTTCGTGCTTTTTAGTTCACATTTCTATAAAAGCGTGTTCTTTAATTTTTTAAAACTATAATATTATTCATTTCAACATTAAATAAATTCTGACATCGTGTTTACGACAACTCACGCCATCTAGGTGAAAAAGTTCTTGAAAGAGTTGGTTAAAAATTAATTAAGAAAGAACTAATTAAGTTACAACTTTCATTTGTAAATCTAAACCATTCTCGAATCCACCTGAAGACACACAAAAAATTTCATTAAACTCAGTCCAGCCGTTTAGGAGGAGTTCAGTGACATACACACGCACAAAAGAAATATATATATATTATGTGGCTACCACATATATAATTATAGAGATATAACAGTTGTTATTACTATTATTATTTTCAATTATAAAACGATTCCCACTTTTTTAATTATAGCATATAGGTTCTTATACATAGTTGTCTTTGAAATTGTCTTTGCATTCAGTCTAATACCCTACATTTTTTTTTTTTTTTTTTTTTTTTTTTTTTTTTGCATTTATATATATATATATATTACTTCAATTATTTTTCCTGACATTGATTTTATGCAATTCATAAATATTTTCTTATAATATTAATATTTGCATTTTATACTTGGCATTTAATTGGTTGTTTGAAATATCAACTCTTTACCTATAAATAGTAAATTCATTGTTGGTATTTTCATCTTTCTCTCATTTGTTGAGTATTGTAAAGGAATTAAATAATTTAATATATATATATATATATATATATATATATATATATATATATATCTTCATGAATATGTATGATTGTTTCATAAAAAAATTATACAGATAATTAATATATATATATATATATATATATATATTCACATGCTTCAGCAAAACGTATTTAAAGCTTTTCACAGCGTGATCCAAAGCATTTTGATTTTTGTTTAATTTTCTATTGATCTTTTTTTTTTTTTCTCTTCAGGACACAACTTTGCTGATATGTATGAGGTTTAACATGTTCTATATTTTACCAAAAATTCAAGATATTTCTAAAGAACTGCTCCTGATAATTGGCAAAACGTCTAAATTCGAAAGTGTCCAAATAGTTACTTATTTGTTAGATAGTGTGTATATATATATATATATATATATATATATATATATATATATATATATATATATATATATATATATATATATATATATATATACCGGATGCGTCAAAAAATGTACACACACTTTGAACGTCATAAAAAAATTATGTTCCGTTCTACAAGGTTCAATTGCTGGAAATGTGAAGCATAAAGTCAAATTTGAAATATAAATGCACTCTTTGATGCAAGTGTGATTACTGTTCAAAATTGCGGCCTTCAGCATCAATATATTGCTGAGTAGGAGTCACCACTGATTCCGTACATCGTACCAACGTGTCTAATGGGACTTCTGTGCACACTGCTTTAATCTGATTCCAAAATGTGTCTAGGTTACGTGGTTTAAGTTTGTACACCTCATCTTTTACTGCGCACCATAAGAAGAAATCCAGCGACGTAAGGTCTGGAGAGCGTGTAGGGAACTCGATTGGCCCCCTGTGTCTTATCCACTGGCCTGGAAAATTTCGATCCAAGTATGCACGTAAGTCGCGATGATAGTGCGGCAGGGCGCCCTGTAGCCTTGGCCGCCCTGAACCTTGTAGCATGGGGAATACAAATTATGTGACGATTAAAGGTGTGTATTTATTTATTTATTTATTTTTACTTACCAGTATATATATATTAAAATATAATTATTAAAGCACGTAGGAAAATATGGACTGTTAGTTTGTAATAAGCTGAGCTTCCATTCAGGTATTTTGTTTCTTGAAATGAAGTATTTTGAGTTTAATATTCTAAATATACATTAGTAGAAATGCGCATACTTAAAATTAGTAGTAAATATTTAAAATATTTAGAAAAAAATATATAATTTATATCATATCAATTATAGAGTTTGATAATATATATTGATAAGTAATTCCAACAAAGTTATACGATTTTACCTTTTATAAAGCATGTATGCTCTGCACTAATTTAGTATTTATTTATGTATACTAACGAAACAATATAAAATGTTTCGTATACAACATTAAACAATAAATTTGTTCTATTTATAAATATAGATTTTTTTGTAAGATGTCAACAAATGAAAGATATTTAAAACGTGTATTTATATTCATACCAACAGTTAATATATTAATAACTGAATTATATATTTTTAATATATGTTTTTCCATTCTTTTAAAATGAAAAAAAAAAAAAAAAAAAAAAAAAAAAAAACGATAGAAATAATCTATTTTATTGAATCAGACAATTTAGTACATAAGAAAAAAGAAATAGAATACTGCATGGATGCTTGATCAGATTTAAAGTGAGTTTTTCGGTAAAATACTTTCATTATTTCTTTTTAAATAATTCCGACAACTGTGTAATTTTAAGGACATGTATACATGTTGTGTAAAAGAATAAAATGAATACGAATATGTATGTGAAATTTAACTGTTTTATCATAAGAAAGAGCTTGTCGACCAATTAATTACAATTTTCTAAAATTTTTATTATAATGTTATTTTTTTATTCATAAATTACACTGAAATAATTTGTTAAGTTTATTGTGCTTATTTTTTAAGGCCTAAAACATTAGTTATTTTATGTTATTATTATTATTTTTTCGCTTATTTATTTTTTTTTATTATTTAATAATATTTTCTACTATAATCCCTAAAGTCTATGATTTTGTCAGTTACAAATAATAATAATAATAATAATAAAATTATTACTATAAAAAAGCGATTTTTTAATTTTTATTTATTTTATTTTATTTTACTTTTTTTTATTATATGAATATTTTCTATTTGAATGTTGAGGGAAAAAAATAATAATGAAGTGCAATTTATAACTTCATCAAGCAAAATACGTCTGGAATTTTAATGTACTTTTAGTTGAGTACCTTTTAACATATTTTTAATTAAAAAAAAAAAAAAAAAAAAAAAAAAAAAAACATAATTAAAGTAGTTATATTTTTACATTTTTAAAAGTAAGATATGTATCTTTTTGAAAGGCCTAGAATCACCTTTAGATCTGAATATCATTATTTTAAATTTATACTTTTTCAAACTATTTAATCGTTTAAAGAGAAATCTATGCATTTAAAAATTACATGTTCTTTTCTGTTACTACTAAATTTTTAATTACTACCATCTGAAACATGACAATTAATGCAGCCAAAAAGTTTAAACAATCATTAATCCATTTGTTTGCCTTTTATCGATCCAAGTGTAACAAAAGCTTTATTCTAACAAGATAAATGTTTCCTATCCTATTATCACAATACCAAGGAGGCGTGTTTAAGAATTGATTCTAGACTCTTAATGATATGTTTTCAGTGTTGCTCTTGAATACACCGCGGGTTTCAATGTGATCTTTCACTTATTTCAAGGTACTTCATCATTTTAATAGTTCTTGTAGTTTTAAGTACCCCATGCAACAAATGTTATTCATTTAGCAACGGTTGAATGTAAAGAATGTTCGGTTTGTTGTTTTGTTGAAAAACTAAAATTTTAATTTGCAAAAGAAACATCTAAGATGGGTACATAAAACATTTAATAAATATGCAATTTTTTTTTTTTTTTTTTTCGTTTTTGCAAAACTTAGTTTGGATAATTTTCTGCTATTAAGCATTTTTGCATATCAATAGTTTAATGAAGTTTAAAGAGGGAGTTTATACTTTTCTCAAAATAAATAGTCTAAAAAATCAGGGATAAAAAAAAATATTTTATTAAAATTTCATTTAGTGTATTAAGCGCTACAGTTTGTCAACTGTACGTTCACCTATACACATAAGCACTCAATTTTATCATAATATGGTAATTTTAAATTTTCGCAAAATAATGAGATGCAATTTTTCTTAGCAATATTTCTATAAAATTAAAAGCTTCCTTCTAAGGTTAACACTTGTTTTCACCACATAAAATCACTTTCGTAACTATTTTTCACACTTGATAATACTTGATAAACCTTACATTTTAAAACTTTATTAATCAGTTAAACTAAACATTTGTAAAATCCATGTAATTTTCTTTAATATTATTATCTTTAATTTAATGGTAATTGAGCTATTTTTAGATGCAAATTTTAACTTTCATGATAATAGTATAACATTTGATATAAAAAAAGACATAAACAAAAATATAAGTATTGTAAACGAATGACTACTCAATTCAATTTTAAGGCTGAAGTGTTATTATTTAGATATTTATAAACAAAATAAGTGTCAAATTGTAAATACGTTTGGATTTTGAATTTTACTAGTCGAAAAATATGAAAAGCACTGTTATTTAAAATTAAAAACGCGAGTAAATAATGGTAGCAAATTAGATAATCTATACATATCACCCAGTTGTTCAAGTTAGTTTGCCAACAAATAAATTACATGCTTTTTAACTAATTCAAATGCATGTGATATTAATATCCTTGAATATCACACAGAAAATGATATATATATATATATATATATATATATATATATATATATATATATCATGATTTCAGTTAAAAACTCATTTTGAACACTCTTATAATTAAAAGATATTATTTTAAAACTACATCAACACTTCTTAACGCATTTTTCAATTGACGCTTTTGAAACCCATAACATCAATGTAAAATAATTTAGGGTAATGGGAAGTACTGTGAATGACGCGGATCATTATATTTCTTTACAAATATTTTCTAATATTATACTTGCTTTAAAATACGAAAATATACAATATTTTATTATAACTCAATGTTCTACTACATCACTTATACGAAATTTTGAATGCAGTGAATATGCATTCCCGAAATATATATATATAATGATATTACACCATAAATTTAAAGCTTTATGGATTTTTTTAAAGTCGTACTGATTACAATTGCTTTTGTATAGCCATACTTTCTCCTTTAAAACATTAAGTATAGGTTGAATGTAAAGAAATTTCGAGTTTTTTTTTTTTTTTCTTTTGAAAATCTAAATGTTTAATTTGTAAAAGAAATATCTAAGATGGGTATATAAAGCATTTAATAAATATGCAAAAAAAGCTTTTTTTTTTTTTTTTTTTTTTTTTTTTTTTTTCGTTTTCAATAAACACAGTTCTGATAATTTTCTATCATTAAGCATTTTTGCATATTAATAATTTAATGAAGTTTAAATGGGAAGTTTACACTTTTCTCAAAATAAATATTATAATAAATCAGGGATTTAAAAAAAAAAAAAAAACCATTTCGTGTATTAAGCGATACAGTTTGTCCACTAATGACATGTTCTCTACCTATACATGTAAACACTGAATTTTATGGTAATTGTAAATTTTCGCAAAATAATGAGATGCGATTAATTTTAGTATTTTTACTATAAAATCAAAAGCTTCCCTCTAAGGTTAACACTAAGGGATTTTGTTTTTACCACATAAAACCACTTTCGTAACTATTTTTCACACTTGATAATAC
The DNA here is from genome assembly GCA_963930645.1 of Salticus scenicus. Taxonomy (NCBI): domain Eukaryota; kingdom Metazoa; phylum Arthropoda; class Arachnida; order Araneae; family Salticidae; genus Salticus; species Salticus scenicus. Next base: position 131,369,631 of record OZ005656.1, on the reverse strand, counting down.
TTGATAAACCTTACATTTTAAAACTTTGTTAATCAGTTAAACTAGACATTTGTAAAAGACCTGAAATTTTCCTTAATATTATTATTTTTTAATTTAAAGGTAATTGCGCTATTTTTAGATGAAAATTTTAACTTTCATGATAGAAATATAACTTTTGATATCTAAAATGATATAAACAAAAATGTAAATATTGTAAACGAATGAAGCTACTCAATATAATTTTAAGACTGATGTGCTATCAATTTAATATTTATAAACAAAACAAGTGTCAAATTCTAAATACATTTGGATATTTGAATTTTACACAGTCGAAAAATATTAAAAATATTGTTATTTAAAATTAATAACACAAGTAATAGAATGGTAGCAAATTAGATAATCTATATCACTCAATTGTTGAAGTTAGTTAGCTAACCAATAAATTACATGCTTTTTAAATAATTGAAATGCATGTGATATTAATATCATTGAATATCACACAGAAAATATTTTATGTATGTATATACAGGGTGGGGCATAAAGATCTCCCCATTTTGAGAGGTCAATAAAAATATATTGGACATTGAAAACAAATATTTTATGTTTACATTCGGAAAGAATAATATTTGCCATTAATTAATTTTTACAATCTGTAACATTTTTTGCTATTTACGAAAAGGGATATCGTCTAAATGCCTTCCTTCGTTCTCTATACACTTCTTTCGATTTGACCAATCGCATTCTTTCATTTCCTTTACCAACATCATTTTGTACGGATGTAACTTCGGATCTTCTTGTAAAATTCTCCTCAATGAGCGCTGGGATAGTCCAAGGACACTCGCTTGTTTACGAGCTGAACGTCGTGGTGATTACGTTTCAGCATCTCTTACTGCTGCCACGTTCTCCGGAGTTCGAACATGACGTGGTTTACCGGGCGAACCTGTTTCTCTAAAATTAGCAACCCATAAGGATATATTTTTCCATGCCTGCTTACTACAAAGTGCCTACGAAATAGTCGTTGCGTTTGAATGATGGAATCCGCATTTTTAAATAAGTTTCAACAACAAACGCCCGATGTTCACTAGTCCAAGACATACTGTCAACTGTAGAGCTGTAGCAAACCGTACACTGTAAAAAAATAACTGTTACCAGCTGCAAGAAACTCTCTGTGATTGGAGAAAGTAAATATTTTCTCCAATCACAGAGAGTTTCTTGCAGCTGGTAACAGTTATTTTTTTACAGTGTATGTATTCGTTACTGAGTAACGGGTATTTCCTCGGACTCGAAGTAACGATTCGTTACTTTCGTATCTTAATCGTTACTCGTTACTTCATCTGGACAATGCGTGGATACCGTATAGTATGTTGTATCTTTTCGTTACTGGGTACTCGAATCCTTCTGTGATTTTGTATTTGTATGTCGCTGATTTCGTATGTCGTTGGTTTCGTATGTCTCTATCGTGTATCGGTATGTCGCGAACTGGTATGAAGCTTCTTTTTACTTTGGGGATGAGAGGAAGGAAGAGAAAGTGATAAAAAACATATCATAACCCGGTTTGTTGGGGAGTGAATGTCTATAAGGAAGAGAAAGGGAACGGGCATATTTTCATGATATTATATGGTTGTATACCTACTATTGTGTGTTGGGGTTGGGACTCAATGATAAGATGAAGGGGTGAGAAGGGGAGAAAATTTCTTTGCGTTAGAGAAACATACTGGGAGGTGGGAGAGCAAAGAAAACGTGAATGTTAATGTTGCTTTGTAGTAAAAGGAGTGTCTACTATTCCTGTCTTTAAAATGTGATTGATTAACAATAACAAGAAGTGACTTGCGGTTTTTGACTAAATTAAGAACTGTCTAAAATTTGGGGGGGGGGGGGGGATAGCCACATGATAAAGATTTGTCTGCTTTATACAAATTCTTTACTATTATTCTTATTAATATTAACCTTAGTATCAATATTATTGTTTCCATTTGAGAAAACGGATTTTTCATGGTAACAATACTTTTTTTAAATAGCATGTATTCGAGAATTAAAAGTTAGTTACATGATAATATATTTACTGTTAGATTTTCGCTATTAATTATTATTACATTTACTTTCATAAAAAGGTTTTTTTTTTTTTTTTTTTTTTTTTTTTTTTATAATAATAATAATTATTAATAAGCATATATTTCAACTCTGTAATAATAACAGGTATTTTAAGCTTAAATTTCAGACATACTATGAATTGCAGATAATTTTTCCAAACTTTGTAAATACGCTGCGGTCAGTTAGGACGAGTTTTAACTGCTGGTTTCTAAAAATTATGCATTATTAGACGTTAAAAGTAAAATGCATCGTAAAAACTAGTATTGCAATGTTATAAATAAAAAGAAAAACCATAGATTCCAACATCACATAAAAACTATTTTGGGTCGGAATATTTACCTCTTTAATGTTACACTCGTTCCTCGTTTTTTTCGCTTGACGCACGCAATTCTTTTGGCATGAAACAATTGTGTTAGAGTTTGCATTTTATGGTATTTGTTTACAAAGTTTCTCATTATATTTCATATTAAATTTTGCAATTAAAAAAGTACTAGCCTTAAATAATATATATATTATATTTATCTCCTTATAATTCTAAACTATAATAGTGTAAGTACTAAAGAGGATGTTTAACAGAACATTATAAATCTCTTTTGTAAAATACTGTCTTAAAATTAAGGAAATTTCGATTAGAGGTCTGCACGGGCCGGGCTTACGGCCCGGCCCTCGGGCAAAAGTTCAGCAGTTTTGTTAAAGAACGTACTATTGTTTGGTTATATAAAACATCTGCAAAACACATACTAAAAATCTTTTTCATACAAAAGCATGAATTTATTTATTTATTTATTTACTTGTTATTTTACATATTTTTGAATCGGGCCGGGTCGGGCCTGATTTTATCGGTTTTTGTCCGGGCCGGGCCGGGCCGGGCCATTCACGGTTAAAAAATAAACGGGCCGGGCCGGGCCGAGTTTTTTTACTTCATCCCGGGCCGGGCCGGGTAAGCAATGCTTCCGTAAGGGCCGGGCCGGGCCTGGGTCTTAAAATTTCGGCCCGTGCAGACCTCTAATTTCGATACGTGTGTATTAAAATATAAAAATATTAGGTTTATTTAACATATTAAATATTCTTTAAAACTATTTAAAATAAAAGAGAGAGACGCTTCTTTTAATGATTTAATATAGCTTATTTTAAACTAAATCTTATAAAAATTACAATAAAGATAATTTATAAATATTCAAACATATATGAACATCCGTTTTATTTTCTGTCTTAATTTATACTTTAACATGTAATTTAAAATTTTGAAAAAGAAGAAAATGGCATGAATCTTCACTATTCAAACATAAAAAAAAAAAAAAAAAAAAAAAAAAAAAAAATATTAATTAATTTGTCAATCAATGCACAAAATAATACACAAATATGTTCAGAATGCATTTAATATATGATATGATAATGTGAAATTGAGGTAAAATATTAAACCTTATTAAGGCTGGAGCCTTTTAAAAATTTTAAATTAATAAATTAATAAAAATTTTTATTTTATTTTTCAAATTTGTATAGTTTTGAAGAAATTATAATTTATTTATGTTTTAATGCACACGAGAGTAAAATTTATACTTTTTACTTTTAAGAAGATAATTTACAAATGAGCTTCATAACGTCTCGTAATTATAAAGTTGTCTCTCGGCGTGTTACAGTTATGACGCTATATGGGCAGCAGACCGTAGCTAACTTGCAGAGCTCTCGCCTGCAAAATAGCAAAACTCGCTCCCCTCCCTCCCTCCCTCCCCCCAACAAAAATGCCTTAGCCCAATGTTAAATATAAATTAAATTTCAAAAGTAATAAAAATACTGTTTTAAATTAAATTATTTGATACTTTAATAACAGACTTCAATTATTCCTACCTAAAGTTATTAAAGGTTTTTTTTTTTTTTTTTTTATCTTAATATTCCAACTATTCATGCACATTTTCAATGTATATTATTCAGATACACAAAACCATTTTTTCTGCAAAATAAATTATGATTAACGCAAATGGTTGGTTTATAATGGTCCCAGAATGTTCTTTAATGAATTGGGATGTGTTGGTATTGAGGTTAAAGACAACTGTCTAAACTTGGGTCTGAAGGAATGGGTGCCCTCCGTGGGGACCTTTCTGAGGGGTCCTAGCCCGTATATACGCGAGTTTTCCCACCTGCAAAGGAAAAGAAAATTAATTTACTATCGCTATTTCCTATTGAAAATGGAGTTAATACCTCAACTGGTTTGTGTACAGGACATCTGGATTATCTAAAGCTTTCCCTTCTGTGAGAGCTATTTCTATAAAGCATGTTTTATTATCTTTATTTTGTTTAAATCTTATAAAGAGAGAGAGAGAGAGTTTTTTTTTTTTTTTTAATAGTATGGTATGTTTTATAGTTAAGATTTACAGAGCTACACTAAAATATTCAGCTACATTAAAGGCTACAGGCAAACTGAATTTTCGTTTGTGTTAAACGCTTTGAACATTTTCCTACAGTGTTTAAAAGCAATTTTAAATTCAATTAAACTATTTCTCTGTCTTCCCGTCTCTTGTGGGATCACGTAGGCAAAGTACATTGGAAATTAAACGATGCAACGAGTACGAACCGCGTGTTTTTCGTTCGTGCATATCGCTTCAATTGAGGAAAATTTGTCTTATGCGTGGATGGAGAGCTTTATTTTTAATTTTTCATATGGCAATGTAAATTAAATTGAATTAATATTTCCGCAAGAAAAGGATTTATATAACAGTCACTTAGTGCAAATTTTGTATTTAAGAACATTTCAGCGAACAAATGAGGAGAGATCTTTTCATTATAATTTTAATCGCCATATTATATGTATAATATATACATATATATGACATTTGGATAAATATTTAACCTCTCCTCTTTCTTTTTAAAAGTAAGTTCTCAGAAAGCATTGACATTGAATCATGTGTTAACTAGTCTAATGTCTAGCTGAACACATACATTGATTTGATTAATTTATTATATATTATTTATATGTAACCTCTTCATTAAAAAAGTATATTTAAATATTTTTTTAAATGTTCGTTACTGAGTACTTTAATTCGTAATATGAATACAAATAACAATACGATCTGTCTATGAATATATATATTTTTTCAAATGGTTTTTTTTTTTCGAATTTTTTTTTTTTTTTATTTTTAAATAGTATTCTTAAAAAATAGAATAATAATTATTATTCATCGATTTATTATATTTTTTTATTTATATAAACGCATATGTCTAATGCATTTTTCTTATTTATAGTATCCAATTATTCATTGTAACAGAGAAAATAAAATTCTCTAAAACACCATTTTGTTCTGCACTGTTAAAAATTTCTGTAAATTTAATGTAAATACTTATCTAGAGTCTCTGTAAATTTACAGTGATTCTTAGTTAAAAGTGAATAATCGAGATTCTCAATCTTTAGTCTGTACTTTTACCGAATTTTATTATTTAGTTTTTTAATTAAAATTAAAAATGACTGTTTCTACTTTAGAAAAAGCATTCCAAGTCCGAAATATATTCTCACCAATAATTAATTAAATTAATATTAGTCATTAACATTAATGTATAAAATAAGTTTTTTAACATCTCCGTTTATTTTTCTCTGTAATTTTACGTAAGACTTAAGATAATAGATTACACAGAGTTTTCTGTTGAAATTTTTAACAGTGTGTCGTTTAGTATTACAGCCACACCACACTAGAACTTGAATAGCCTCAGGATATGGCTGTCAGAAACAGCACAGATGGGGAGATGAGTACAATAACAATGACCCTCCCAGCCTGACCGCTTCCGCTTACCGCCTTGTATGCAGTAACGAAAGTACCGAATACTTAGTAACGGGTAAGACATTCGAAAGTAACGAATACATACGGGTAGCCAATATCTCGTTACTTTTACAGCACTGGTCAACTGAAATAGCGTAGCCAGGGAAATATAACAGCACTAGTTCGGACACGCCCTCTACACTAGCGCCGCCGCAGCGACAGCGGCAAATTAGGGAGATCTTTAAGTCCCACCCTGTATATAAATATATATATATATATATATATATATATATATATATATCATGATTTCAGTTAAACGCTCATTTTGAACACTCTTTTAATTAAAAGAAATGATTTTAAAACTACATCAAAACCTATTAACGTATTTTTCAACACTGCAAAATAGGTTCATAAAAGTAAAAAAATAGGTTCTTAAAAGTAAGTATATATTGTCTCAAAATAGTCCCGAAACAATAAATACTTAAATTTGAAAACCCATGTACTCATTTTTGAGTACATTGTGCATATCAAACATGGGGATATCGGGATTCTTATTGGTCAACCCCATTTTTGAGCATGTCAGTATACTCAAAAATGAGTACATGGGATTTAAAATTTATGTACATATTGTTTCGGGGCTATTTTGAGACAATATATACTTATTTTTAAGAACCTATTTTTTACATTGAATTGGCGCTTTTGAAACTCATAATATCAATGTACAACAATTTAGGGTAATGCGAAGTAGTGTGAATGGCGCAGATCATTATATTTATTTCAAAATATTTTTTACTATTATATTTGCTTTAAAATAGGAAAATCTATAATATTTTATTATAATTCAATCTTCTACTACATCACTTATACAAAATTTTTGAATGCAGTGAATATGCATTCTCGAAGAAAAAAGAATACATATATATATATATTGATATTACAACATAAATTTGAAGTTTTATGCATTTTTTTAAAGTCGTGCTGGTTACAACTGTTTTTGTATAGCCATACTCTCTCCTTTAAAACTAGGAATTACAGGCTTAACGATCCATGATAATTTAACTTGTAAATTATCGAATATTCCAAAATTAAAATCCCCCCCCTTTCTCTTTGAACATTTATGATTATTTTTTTATGTACACACCACATCGATTATTATTATTATTATTTTTTTTTTTTACATTTTAGATTAACAGATCATTATACGCTTAATTTAGTAAAACCTTAAATGTATTTAAAAGAATGCATGTTGAAATTTAGTTAGGGTAGAGCTTTTTTAGTTCATTTCTTCTTCTTCTTCTTTTTTTTTTTTTTCTTGTAAAACAGTTTTTCTTCTTTAAAAAGCTCTGTAATACATCATTTAAACTATTAATCAATATTTGTGCCGTGTAATTGGGAAGCCGTTCAACTCCTTGAAGCTGTAAAAATTGTTTTTACTTTATTTCTTTCAATGCTAAGTAAGCATTTCACCATCTTGAAACAAGAAACCGTGTCGTAGAGGTCAAGTTCCTGTGTTATATGTGTTTGAAAATCATGCTGTGCTGCGGGACAGGTCAAATTCTATAGCGGATGAGTTTCAAAACTGGCCATCACAATATCTCGTAGGTCACGTTTCTGCTCCTACCCACTACAGCAGCTCACTTGTTGATTAGGTTAGTGTAAACATGTTATTTCTCATCTGTGACTCATTTTTCTTGGTACACACAAAATTTCTATTAATTGAATTTCGTATTTCCTTTGACTGTAAAGAAATTTGTGGAAGAAATATCTTCTAATCAATCAAAGAAGAGGAAAGTTGACCGTACGACCTGTAAATAGAGCAAAGCCAAAATTTAAGAGTAGTGTGCAATCACTTAATAATATAGTATTAATAACATAATAGCATCATATTTAGTATATTATGATTAAATAATATTCATGACGATTCCATCTTAATATATTATTAATGTAATAAGATACCTTAGATGATTCAACATGCAATAGCGACGATTATATGTAAGTTTATTGATAACTCGAATGATTTCCACTGTGATAAAGCTCGTGATTCATAAATATGGGACCATTTGTGGTATGTTTTCATAATGTTTCAGAGTTATTGTTATTAATATCATTTTTAATTTATTTTTTATTACGCAATAGAAATTAGTTATTTTTTAATTAAATTTAATTAAATAAAAAATTTTGTTTATTTTAACCCCTAAAAATCAAATAATCGCATTATTTATAGTGAAAAATAAGTTGTGATTTATTGTAAAACCAGTCAATTCGAAAGCTAGTTGCAAAGATAGCGAAATCCAAAATAAAATCTTAAATAACCCACTTCATTCACGTAACCCTTTCACCTCGTTTACAGTTTTGAAACATACTGCAGTAATGTTTTTAAAACTAAAGTGTCTTTTCCAAACTTATTTTAGATAAATATAGCAAAAAATCAGTTTTTCCAACAAAAAATATGTTTTTGAAAAGGGTGATTTTGCAAGTAGTCGAAAAATTTAAAAATTGTTTATTTTTATTTTATTTTTATTTTATTTTTCAATTCTATCAGATTTTAATGATTTTTCCAAATTTAATTAAGGCAGACTAAGAAATGTTACCTATTTATAAAACTGTTTCAGTTAAATTCGAAAATATTCTGTATATAGATAACATTAAAACTAGAAATAAATAGAATGGAAAAGCTTTATGCTTTCACACACAAGACGCATCTAGTGTTTTCATTTCTATATTAATCTTTCACATGTTTGTGTTCATAACTTCATGAGTTATACACTAACGTATGACTATTTACTCATCTCTTCAGTCTCATATGATGAATCATTTCATTTCGATGATCAGACATCTTTCGTGACAATATTACATTTTTTTTTATAATATAAATGAATGAATTTTATTTTGAGAATGTAACATGAGTTTATGAAATTTTAATAAATCTCATTTTATTTATTTGACATGGTAAATTATAATTTAAAAATTAAGATAAATATTTGTTATTGAAATTTGTACTTCACGACAAAAGGTATAAATATATCCATAATACTCTTTCATAATACTTGAATTAATATCAGAATAAGGAATTTTATTTTTAGTGTTAAAGTATTATCGTGCATTTAAGTGCATGAGTGTTTAATTTTAATTATTTTTCCACATTTCATTTAATATTTTAAACACATAAAAAGAATCATTCGAATTCAATTCTCTGGTGTTTAATATCAAATGAACCACACATTTGTTTTTTTTTTAAAATGTAATTCAGAATCAAGAAATGATAACAGATTATTTAAATCGCAGATTTTGTTTAGTAAAAAGAAAAAAAAAAAAAAAAGATAATAATTGAGTTAAAATAATACATAAATTGCCAAAAATATTATTTACTACATTCGCTTTTTAAAAGAAAATATTTAAATATTTAAAGTACAATATGTTATAAAATAGAGGACCAATTATTTTACAAAAGTACTATGAAGGAACATATATAGTATATTTATTTTATATTGTATTAAATTGTCACTAAAAATTACAATATGCAAATATGAAATTAATAATTGTGTTTGAAATTTAAATTTTACACGTTTAAACTTATTAGACGTTTAAACTTAAGTTATATGTCTGTAACTCGATTGCGTTATAGCATAGCTACCAATATTTTAATTTATTCCGGAGTATTTTTAGCCGCGTCTTTATTTCGTACCATTAATGTTTTTTAAAGTAATTTTGTCTTATTTTATCAAAGTTATATATTGGAGAAAATTTTTCTATAAATAAAGTGGTGCGAAATAAAGGCAGAGCTAAAAGTACTCCAGAATAAATTAAAAATATTGGCAGCTATGCATTATAGTACTGTTTCTATTTAAAATTAATTAAAATGTATACGAAAAATAGACTTGAAATATTCAAATTATGTTTTTTCCCCTTGCTATTCTTTGAAAGACTAATGAACGTAATTGTACTTTTTAAAATCACATGTTGGAGTTTACTGATAAATTGGCTGGTTCTCACATGTAAAACACTGTAGATTATTTCATACTATCATTACACTCATCTTACTATTTCTTAATCTCCAGTTATCAATATATTTATTAATATAAAAGCATTTGTAACTAATCAAATAATTAAAAAATAAAAATTCATATTTCATTTGAAGAAAGCTCTATTTTATTTAAATCTAGCTTGCTTTTCCTGCTTCGTTAGTCAATATATTCAAACTAATTTTCAAAAGCACTAATGGCAATGTTTTTAATCACTTTATAAATAACAACTAAAAACAAGTTCATTGAAATGTCTTTAAAATCATGCTTCGTATATCCGCTTACACTATATCGGTTCCGGGTCCCCACAGCTTTAATTTGCCTCTTTACCAGACATTTCAATTTAGAAGCTAACTGCGCGATAAATGCCTCTATTTTAATTCAATAATTGTGTTTTTCTAACAAACATTTTTCAGAAACATCTTCAGTGTGTGGCAAAAGTTTGCAGTACCATACTATATTTCCATCTGTTAAAAAATTAATGAATTTAATAATAATAATAATAATAATAATAATAATAATAATAATAAAACTAATCAAAATTTTGAAAATAGGGCTTCAGTGAGCATTATGAAAATCAACTGGCATATTTCCTGTTAATTCCCTGAAAAAAAAAAAAAAAAAAATGAAATACATTGGACCTTGGAGGATCGAGCCCACGACCTTCGCGGTATTAGTATGACGAAATAAGCAACTAAACAAAAGGGCGATTGGAAATCTTTGTGCTATTAACTTTTATATTTTTTATCTTTAAGGACAATAATTTCAGATTTTTATAGATTTTAATTACTTAAAAAAAAAATAAATAAATAAAATTTCGGAAATTATACTTCGAGGTGCATTAGGAAAGAGAAATATGGACACCCATGCAGATTTTAGCAACTCTGCGATCAAACATTGTTTTTCTGAAAACCGACACACACACACACACACACACACACACATCTCCTTTTTTTATATGTAAAGATATGATGAATAATTGAGTCAGTTTTCTTTTTTTTTTCTTAAACTTAACAAGATTCAGTACATTACATTGTTGTATTACTTATTACATAATGCTTTAATTTCCTTTCACTTAAGTCTTCTCAACAACAAATCATCCATTTCAAAATTTCTCAAATGCAACCGTTGAAATGTTTCAAATGTATACCGAAATGCTTTTCTCAAATTTCGAAAAATTACGTACCATCTTGTACGTAATAAATGTTAACTATTTATAAATAAAGATATCATATAGCAAAAGATCTACAATACAAAGAGGCTATTAAAAGAAATTTTACATAATAATTCTGGTGCTATAACATAAGACCATAATTCTTTTATGCAATTTCAAAGTTAGCATCCCAATCTAGGGCAGACACATGTTAACAATTTACATGGACTGAAGACTATACCTTAGACAGAAATTTTAATCTGTCTTAACTATTTAAAAATAATTGTAAAAGAAAATATTTATTTTTATATTTATTTATTTATTTAACATAGCTTTCGCATAAACTAACAATGAATTTAACCTCCCATTTTAAATTTAAATACTTTCTCCTTAAACATCTAAGATATAATTTTTGAAAGAAGAAAAAGCTCTTGGAGAAATCACTGTACAAGTACACAAAAATGAAACTACCTATGTGTACATCGCTCTATGTGATTTAAGACATCTAAAATTTTTGGTGCTTTTAGGAAAGAAAAGTAGTAAAGAAAGTACAAAAATAAATTCTGTTTTTTTTTTTTTTTTTTTTTTTTTTTTTCTTTATTGCTATTTATTATTATTATTATTATTATTGTTATTATTAAAAATATAGATTGACACCACTTGACTTTCCGAACATTAAGTAGTTAACGGTTGTGGAAGTAAAATAACAGAAGCTTTTATATAAATTAAAGAAGAAATTATAATAGGATGTGTGAGTCTTTTTTCCATATATTATGTTCTTTAGTTTAACGCTATTGCACTTGAAATTATTTGAGCACATAGATCGTAATAATAAAGAATTTTTCACTGTGTCCGTATAAGAATTTATATGTGCTAGACTCACCATAATATGTACAGTTCGTGCGAAAGTGACCTATAGCATACGTACAAACTTTCAGCCGAATCGTTTAGACGTTATATATTCACTCACATGCATATACAGTGGCATACGCATTTATATACTTACACACATAACACATATCACTGTAAAAGTAACAAAAAGTAACTCAAGGGACATCAAAACTCGTAGAAATACCAAAATCTTAATGTCAGATATTTGTCATGATTACAATACTTTCCATACATATGTATGCTCGGAAAGAAAAAAGATGGTGATGATAATCGGGGTAAATGTACATTGATGAGTACCTAATAAATGTAGACTTATCTTGTATTAAACGAGTTAATCACGTGGCTTGTTATATATATATATATATATATATTTATGTGTATATATATATTAGTCTTGGGGGTATGAGAAACGGCTATCGATTGTGATAAAAGTTTGTGGTTAAGGGCCTTTTGGGATTTAAAGAAAAAAGATTAGACTTACCCTAATCTTCAGCAAAATTTGCATCTGATGTTAACTCTTTATCATCCACATAAATCGTATGGCAGAAATTGGGTTTACTATGAAATGGTTACAACGATTTTGATGAATGTTGGGGTTAAGTATTTTTAGGGTACTAAATTGATTGGACTTATTACCATCTTGGACAAAAAATTAATTCAATTTTAACCCTTTATTTGCCGATTGACCCCATGCCAGAAATTGATTTTACTCGAAAATGTGTATAACGATATTAATGAAAATTTGGGGTTAAGTGTTTTTAGGGAACTAAATTAATTGAATTCATTGTCATCTTTAGGAAAATTCGTATTCTATGTTAATCATTTATTCGTCGGTTCCACTATATAGTTGAAATTAGGTTTGCTATGAAATGGTTACAACGATTCTGATGAAAATTGGGGTTGAGCATTTAAATCGATATGGCGTATACCCATCTTCAAAAAAAAAAAATAATAATAATAATAAATAAAAAAAAAATCAGTTCAGTGTCAACCCTTTATTCGCCGATTGCACCACATGCCAGAAATTGAGTTTCTCGAAAATGGGCATAACGATATTAATGAAAATTTGGGGTTACGTGTTTTTAGGGCGCTCAAATTAACTCAATCTATCGTCATCTTTAGGAAAATGTGTATTCTATGTTAATAACTTATTCATCGGTTCCTCTATATAGTAGAAATTGGAACTCGGAAACGGATGCAACGATTTTAATGAAAGTTTGGGGTTAAGTGGTTATTGGTAGATAAATCAATTAGACTTAAACTTGTGTTCAGAAAAAAATCTAGCTTACAGTTAACCCTTCCATTGCCGTTTGCAAAATATAGAATCCATTAGGTTTTCACGAAAGTATAATCGATTTTGATGAGCATTTACTTTTTTTTTTTTTTTTTTTTTCTTTTTGAGCCAAAAATCGATTAGGCTTATCCTCATCTTCATAAAATCGTGTTTCAATGTGAATCCTTTCTCTGTTGGCTACAAAATAGGGAAGAAATTGAGTTTATTTTGAAACGAATATAACGAATTTAATGAACATTCGATTTTAAAACTTATTCGGGATAAAAAAAAAAAAAAAAAAAAAAAAAAATGTTAGACTTATGCTCATTTTCAGGAAAATATGCTTTCGCTTAGCCCTCTAATTGCCGGATTCAAAATATGACAGGAATTGAGTTTTCTCGGAAATAAATATAATCATTTTGATGAAAGCTTGGGGTTAAGGGAGGTTTGAATAAAAAAAAATAATTATATTCATTCTCATATTAGAAAAAAAAAAAAAAAAAAAAAAAAAAAAAAAACTCCCGTTTCCTGTTAAACCTTTAACTTCCTGTTGGAAAATATTGCAAAAATTAAGTATACATAGAAAAAAAATATAATGGCTTTAGAAGAATCGCTTTAATGTAAGTAAATGTAAAGGCTTTAAAATGTCGTAATATATACCTTTTTTGCTAATTAGTTAATAGTTTAGTCAAAAATGATAACGCAATTTTCGTTTTAGTTTCACATTGAGAAAAGTTTGTTAAATACAAAAGGAAAATAAATGTTTCCCTTTTGTGCCCTACTACATTTTTTTAGACTTTTTCTGTTAAAAATAAAAATATTGTCCTTACATCGAAATTGATTTATTATTATTATTATTATTTTATGCAGGCAGTATTCTAATATATACATACTTCAAACTATATATAAAAATTTCTGATTACAATTGTTTGACAATAGACATTTTTTTAACTGTATGTAAAACATATACAAAAAATATATGCCCCGATACGACACAATGTGGAACCGCACATTGATTTGTATGACCCAGAAAGATCTAAAACGTTGGACAGAGAAAGAGTTAGTGAAAAAGAAGATATATATATATATGTGTGTGTGTGTGTGTGTGTGTGTGTGTGTGTGTGTGTGTGTGTGTGTGTATCAGGTTAGAATGAATGACATGGCCTAGATAATACGGCAGATTTACTTCGTAGAAAATTGCACCATACCAAATATTAAAGAAAAAAAAAAAAAAAAAAAAAAAAAGCTTATAGTGAAATATTGAATGCTTAAAGAAAAGAAATTCTTCTATAAGTTGCCAATTTATTTCACAAAGTAGATGTTTGGGAACGGAATAAAAATGAACAATAAAAAAAAAAAAAAAAAAAAAAAAAAAATTAAAAACATAATACTCTCCGTCTGCGTTCCCCGTTTAGCAAAGTGTCAGAGCGATTCTACTCACGTGCTAGGGGAGACAGCAAGGGAAGAGAGAGGAATTTTTTTTCTATTACTCTTGTTTCGTCTGCCATGTGTAGAATCATTGATACTACAGGCGTTCCTATTATATAAATTGAGTAGCCTTTTTCACCGGTGCGCAGACGTCACGAAGGTTCTTTCTTCTACTGTTTATCATTAATGATATGCATTTCTTTATCTGTAAAAATCGGGGAAAATTATCTGCTTACTAAATATTCCTCCTTTTAAAAATTACTAAGAGTTAGTGGATTGTATTTAAAGTTTTCCATCGATTATAACTCAATTTAGAAGAGTCATTTTGATGAACGATGTGTTTCAGATCGAAAATCACTCTACTCAACAAATCATGATGGTTTTCTTCGAGATGATGGACGTAAGAATGGTTGGGATTAACGTCGCACTAGTATTGTGCATTGGGCAATTGGCGACTGTATGGAACATACCCCTGAGGATGGTCTAAAGTCATCCCATCACAATTCTGATTCTCCATGGAGAGATCGTTTGCCCCATTCCGATGACACTCAGAGGTATAACTTTGGAGAAGAAAACCCTACAAATTTTCTAAAGAATTGGATTTCACATTACTTTTAAATGACCAAAACCACATCTAAATATTTACTTTGTTTTATTTTTTTTTCCCATCAAAAGTGTCCATTTAGATGTCTTATGTGAATTAATATCAGGTGCAGTTTTGACGTCTTTATGACTGTTTTTAGCTTAAAATTTCAAACATTCGGTAGTTTAAAAAGACAACACTATCAAATTTTGAAAGACTCTACACATTTAAACTCGTTCGATAAGAACTGTAATTTTGATAGTATTCACAATTTCACCTGCGGAAAAGGTATTAATTTGAAATATATTCAACCAGTTTCACCATATTTTGGTGAATTGTTAGAAACCAATATAAAAATCATGAAAATAAATCTTATCAATAGTTACAGGTTGTGGTACAGGGTCATTGAAAAAGGTTGGTCACATTACAAGTAATCTTTTTTTTAAATACTTAGCATGAACGTAAACTTCTTCCACCACAATGTACGGAATTTAATAGAATTTATCTTAATACGTTTCAATATGACCACTGTTTGTTGCTGTTTGCATATCTAGCCGATAAATAATCTTTAACCTAACTATATGTGTTAAGAAGCATGTCCAGCTTCACTCTGACAATAGCGTCGACAATTTGCTCCCGTAACTGTGTTATATCCTATATCTTTACACTATAAGCAATGCTTTCTGACAAAAAATAATAGTCCATCGTTGTTAGTTTAAGGCTTTTCGGAGGCTAACTACAACACATATCCAGCTTACTCCTGAACAGTTACCATTACCATTGCACTGGCGAAAATCTGAAATTCCTTAATCCTGAAAATCCTTATCCAACTTGTATCGCTTCTGCGCTACATTCATAGTCAAGGTTGCCTACCAATTGCATTTGAAAATCTTGTACACATCGCAAGGTGTTTAAAAAGAATATGATTGGGTTATATTCATTTCTTCTATAATTATGATCTGTCGAAATATTTACAAGTTTATTTTCGATTAACATGTGTTTTAAATATTGAAAAACATCACAGGTTTAGCACATAAATTGTGCCCTTGTTAAAGTATTCCGTTTTGACTAATATTTTTAAAGATTCCACCGACTTGTAGTTCCAGACCTTTCTTCATCTATTAACCTCTGTTAATATTTCCTGATAATATTTATATATTAGATTGTTTATCCTATTCATCTAGATTGGTTCCAATTAGGATGATTTTAATGCAATTCTAGTGTAGTTGGAGCAAAGAATATACATAATTATCCAGGTAGGAGAATTTAATCTAGAATAAACCGAAACCATAAGTTTGTCAGCAGAACTCTTGAAGAAATATTTCCAGAAGACGCTGCATTGGCATTTTGCTTGCATTACAGATGGCTTTTTAGTCATTTCGTCGAGCCATCGCCAGGAGAGTGCTTCTGGTATGAGACAAATAACTTGAAATATCAGTGGACACCACGGAAAAATTCTAAAAAAAAAAGAGTAGGAATTCTTAAACGTTCTTTGCGGTAGCCATGCATATGCTTCATTGGAATTTTGTATTGTTACTATTACAAGTAACATATTGTTTATCTATCTAGCAGCCACATTTTTCTCTCTCTCTTTTCTTTTCTTTATTATTATTATTTTGTTTTCCTTTGTCATATGAAGCGCGTTTAAAGTTTAAATTATTTTATAATTTAATCAAATAATAATAATAATAATAAATAACTCAGATTTTTTAATTAATTTTTTTTTTATGAATATAGTTTAATACATTAATTTGATTCTGAGTTTAAAATTATATTTATACTTCAGTGTAAATTACTTAATACTTTCTTGAAATTTAGAATAATATAGCTGTTTATAAATATTTTACCGAAAGATCGCATACTTGTACAATGGACAGAAATATAAAAATATTTTGTGAGTTATTATAAAAGAGCATAAATGTGTAAGAAATGTGTAAAGCTTTCCGGGTTTCTATGTTAAAATATGTAAGTAATCTTCAAGTCGGTTATCATAACAATAAAAAATGATCAAAACAATGTAAAATAAATAAGTTTTTTTTTTTTTTTTCTGTTTTACATAAATAATATTATTAAAATGGATATAAATAAAAATTGTGTCCATAGATTTTGATCTATAAAATATTTACTTCGTATTTCTGTAATAAATACAAATTTTACATTTATGCAAATATGCATAGTTTTTGTAACAATAACCTATAACATAGATTTCATTTTTTTTTTCGCCCACTTAAACGAAATATTTAAGTTTATTTTATTTTTTTTTCCCCTTTTTCATTCTCAATAGTCCTTTAAATCTAAACATTTGGTGATACGTAAATTTACAACAAGCTGATAATCAGTAAAATTGTTCAAAATATAATTATAAATAAAACTTTGAAATTCCCCACCATTCCGGTGTATGGAAAAAATTTTACTCAAGTCAAAGTTAAAAAAAAATGAGTTTTTCACGATTTTCAGCAAAACGGTTAGTTTTATCATAAAAATACCTCAGACAAAAATTGTAGATCATAAAATTATCTACAAAAAATGTATCAATACTTTTTTTCCTACGAGCCACCGTTTCTGAGATATTACGATCCAAAAAGTTGTAAAAGTTGTAATCGTCATAATATGCACACGTTTCCACGCCACCAATGAGGTAGTGTACTTAGCGCGTTTTTTTTAACGTGGTTTCCCCAGTAGGCCTATTCCACGAGTCAATTATGATCCTGTATAATTTGTAACTATTGCAAAATAACGGAAATTAGCAAAGATTCAAATAAATAAAAGCGATGTCAATTAAAAAAGAGTAATGAAGCTTAATCGTCTGATTCAAATCCTTCTTGTTCTTCTTCTTGATCTTCTTCTGGTTCTTGTTCTTGTTCTTGTTCTTCTTCCTCCTCTTCTTCATATCCATTTTGAGAGCAAGTAAATTGCGTTAATAGCGACGTATCGCATGCCATCTCGTTAGAATCAAACGAATCCTCCAGTGTTGGTGATTCAACATTAGAACACGACCGGCCTTGACAATCTGTACATGCCAGAGCACAAAACAGTCCAACTTTTTTCCAACCACATTTAACGCTGCATCCCTTTTTGCAGTTGCAAAAAATTGCGTTCAGCAGTTTTTCCGGCTCAGTTGGGAGTAAAGTTTGAACTGGTTCTAATGTGTTGTTTACCAACTTCCAACCCCACTTTGTAGGGTCTAGCTGATAACCAAGCCACACTTGAACTTGATAATATACCCGAAAAAGATGTTGATGAGCAGCATCTGAGGTTGGAGGAAGACAAGCTAATTGAACTTGTTTTTTATTTTTTGTATTTTTAACGAAACATGCATATCGATACTTATCTAAGCAGGTAGTTTTTTTAGGAGCTCCGTACATAGAAAGAAGAAAGCGAATGCCGTTGGTGATGACTTCTTGTTGAGTTGAATTACTGTTTTTAAAAACTTGAGCACATTGAACTAAATCTTGTTTTTCAAACATTTTGAAAACTGTTGTTTTACCTCTCCTGTAAAATGCAGATGTCGTATCACAGCCTGTTATTGCGTGTAAAAATAGTACATGATTTTGACTCTTTGCAAAAGTAGATAAACTTTTTGAAGAATGTATTTCCGATTGATGTTGAGCTTTTCCTGGTTTTAAGAAGAAAATAGTTTTTGCAGTTGGAGTTCGAGCAGTGAGTAATACGAGTAAGTCTACATCTTCACCACGAACAACAATTATATTTGTCACATTGAATTGCTCTATTGCTGTTTCAATAATCAGTACATCAGCAGGGGTATCCAATGATGTTTTTTTTTTTTTTTGTTTTCATGCACGCAAAGCGTACAGACGTTCGAAATATTGGCTGCTGCAGTACAAAATTGGGCATATATTTCAGATTCATGCATCTTGAGATAGGGTTCTACAGTGATTTTTTGTTTTTGTTTTCATGTACGCAAAGTGTACAGACGTTTGAATTACTGGCTGCTGCAGTACAGAATTGTGCATACGTTTCAGATTCATGCATCTTCATATAGGGGTATCCAGTGTTTTTTTTTTTCCTGTACGCAAAGCGTACAGACGTTCGCAATACCGGCTGCTGCAGTACAAAATTGTGCATATTTTTCAGATTCATGCATCTTGAGATAGGGGTATCCAGTGATTTTTTTTTTTTTTTTTTTTTTTTTTTTTTTTTGGCTTTCGTGCACGCAAAGCGTACAGGCGTGTGTGATACTGGCCGCTGCAGTACAAAAGTTTACTTAAAATGCATGAAATTCAAAAATATGCAAAATTTTGTACTGCAGCAGCCAGTATCACGCACGTCTGTACGCTTTGCGTACGTGAAAACCAAAAAAAAAATCACTGGATACCCCTATCTCAAGATGCATGAATCTGAAACATATGCACAATTTTGTAGTGTAGCAGCCAGTATTTCGAACGTCTGTACGCTTTGCGTACATGAAAACAAAACAAAAAAAAAAGTCACTGGATACCCCTATCTCAAGATGCATGAATCTGAAACATATGCACAATTTTGTACTGCAGCAGTCAGTATTTCGAACGTCTGTACGCTTTGCGTACATGAAAACAAACACAAAAAAAAAATCACTGGATACCTCTATCTCAAAATGCATGAATCTGAAAAGTATGCACAATTTTGTACTGCAGCAGACAGTATTTCGAACGTCTGTACGCTTTGCGTACATGAAAAAAGAATCATTGTGGCTACTCCTATCTCAAAGTGCATGTGTCTGAAAAATATGCAAAATTTTGTGCTGCAGAACTGCTAAAATAACCGGTAAATGTGGTAAATATTGAATAATTAATCACATTTCCCAAAATTTAGCGGGGATTATGCATCATCATTTCATACTTTAACGATCAAGTAATCGTTATTCTATAGAATACCTAGTTAAATCGTAGAATTCAGTAATATTATATACTTTAACTGACTTGTCTAGTTATTTCATCAAATACCTAGTTATTCTATGAAATAACGGATTTCATGCTTTAACGGTAACATATATACGTCTTTTCAAAGTAGGTTCCTTTATACTGTACTACTTACTACCAATGGAAATACTGACACGGTGTCACGGTTCAATAAAAAAGACTTGAAAGTGATCTTGATAGTGCTTTAAAAGAGTTACTCATTTCCGAGTTGAAAGAGAACAGTGTCGCATTGAAACAAATCTCGTAAATTTTCCTATGAACAGGTAAAGGGTTAATAATGATTGAATTTTTAAATAATGTTTTTTATATATTTTGTCTCCAAGCGTCTTCTAAACGTATGTTGCCAAACGTATTTTGTCTCCAAATGTCCAAATATCGCCAAGAAAAAAAAAATGACATAGTAACCTTTTAATTTAAATTTTATTAAACGCATGTCTATTTTTTATTTACTTATTAAATTTCCGTTACGAAACTGAATTTTACATGCTGAATTTATTATTATTATTATTGTTTGACGTAGTAAAAAATAATATTTGAATCAATTAGCATTTTTTTTTTTTTTTTTTTAAACATGCAAACCATGGGAAAATTTTCTTTAGACCAATAAAATGTTGCAATTGTGACGTAAGTTTTAACATAATATATATATATATATATATATATATATATATATATATTTTATGCAGCTGAAATGTACGAATGGATAAAATTGGGACATCCATGGAAACCACGAAATAAAATCTATGAAGCCACGGTTAAAAATTTTACTTTTTTCATTTAAACACAGTTTTACTTTCCAAAGATACTATGTATGGAAAGCATTGTAATCATGACAAAAATTCGATTTTGGGATTTTGATGTATCTGTACGTTTTGAGGTTTGCTGAGTTCATTTTTGTTATTTTTAAGGGATTGATACATGTGTGTATATGTGAGGATGAATACGATAGCATCTAAATGCTTTGTTCGAATGACCTCAAAGTTGGTACCTATACTCTAAGCTACCGTAGCACAAATCCTATAGATTTTAGTGAATCTCACTTTTTAAAATTTTTTACAGGGATACAAAGATTTTTTTTTTTTTAATCATTATGGCCTATAGGCTCAAATTACTTAAAGTTCGATGGTATCTAACCGTCTTATTCAAATAAACAGAAAACTTATACACAATATAAGCAGTCATATTCACACAAGCTGCATAGATTTCCGTGTACCTAGCACTTATACATTTTTTTTTTTTTTTTTTTTTTTTTTTTTTTTCAGAGGCACAATGAAAAATCCTCTTTATTATGTACTATCAGCTGAAATTATTCAATGTGCTATAGCATTCAAATGCCTTATTCTGTTGAGCTGAAAATTTATATACATATTATAGGTCACCATCGCACGAATTGAAATAACTGTGTAGATTGCGGCATTTTTAGTACTTATAGATTTTTATAGGAACACAAGCAAAAATTCCTCATTATTATAGCCTATGGATTTGAATTATTTAAAGAGCGACAGCGTCGAAACGTCTTATTCAAATGAACTGAATATTTATATACTTGTTATATATCCCCGTCACATGAACTGTTTGCATTTTAAAGAAACTAGCACATGTAGTTTCTTCTTCTTCTTCTTCTTTTTTTTTTTTTTTTTTTTTTTTTTTTTTTTTTTTTACAGGGACGAACTAAGGCAAAAATTCTATATCATTATGGCTTATGGGCTCATTTTTTTCAAGTTCAAATGTGTCTAAAGGCCTTATCCGATTGAACTGAAAATTTATATCCATGTTATAGGTGAATGTCACACAAAACGTATAGATTTCGTTGAATCCAGAAGCTATGAATTTTCAACACGAACGAAATATATTTTATCTTTATGATCTATAGGCTCAAACAATTTTTAGTACAATAGCATTAATATAAATAAAATATCATATTGCGAAAAATACTGAAACACACTATTTTTTTTTTTTTTTTTTTTTTTTTTTTTTTTTGTATATTTAACTACTTCTCTTACTTTACTTTTTCTATACAAGTGTTTATCCCTTAATGTTCGGAAAGTCGAGTACAGTCACTCCACATTTTTCAAATCGTGAAATCATTTTAGTTTCGTACGTTTCGGCAGACTAAAACTATGTTTATTGAAATGATATGAATAGATATATTTTTATTGAAAAGTTGATAATTAATGAAAAAAAAAAAAAAACTGTATGTCTATCATATTAAATTTCTATAGATGACAATTATTTTTGTTTTTAAAACCACTCATTGAAAAAACAATTATTAACTTCATACATATTCAACCCAGAAGAATAATAAAGTATCTACACTTAAAACTAGTGATACAATCACTTTAACAAATATTTTAAAAAGTTAAACAGAAAAAAAAAAAAATAATTTGAAGATAGATTTTCTTGTATTTTGTCGGGAAATTTTAACTCGAATCATCTTAAATTACCTCATTCTTTAACGGTTTCTTACTGGATCTCAAAAGCTATTTAATTATATTAAAGTTAAAGTAAGCAGTACATTCTCACTGGGTACACTTAAAGAAACAAATAATTTAGTTTGTCCTTGAAGTTTTAATTTTTCTAAAGCTCTTATTCCTAAATTAATGCATTTTTTTTTTTTTTTTTTTTTTTTTTTTTTTTTTAACTTCCTGTTACTTATATAACAAAAGGACTAAAGTAAATTTAATTAAAGATTTCACTTTTTATGTCATTTTCTCTTTCAATATAATTATATATCAATGCACACTACCCATAATAGTTTCTTTAAGAATGAAAAGAAAATCGTAATAAAATACATATAAGGCTTTCAAATTACTTTCCATAGTTAATTATTTTATTTTCATTAAAAAGGACTTCAGTATAATAAAAAATATATATAATAATAATAATAATAATAATTTATCATTTCATTAGAAAATTTTTCTATTACGAACATAAAAAAAAATCCAAAATGATTGAAAAAAAGATCATTTTATATCCTTGCAGGCACAACTGTTTTCATAATAATAAAGATAATACTAATAATAATACTACTAATAATAATACATTTTAACAGTTTTATTATTATGAATATTATCATACAGATACACCTGTTTTACTTAATGTTTTAAAAATATATCTGGAATATATACGCTAGACCATGTACGTTGCAGATTTATTAAAGTTTCTTTAATAGAAAATCGCAAAACATTAAAATGTCTGTTACATTTTTTTAAACATAGATTGTATATTATTTGCAATTCTATTCTATTTAATCGATTATATTTTAAATTTAAGAGACATGTAAGTTCTAATATGCCAAAAGAAAACATGTTTATTTCTTAATTTTCTGTTTGTAGAAAATCAAATTACATGTGATTTCGCATGTGAAAAATATATTAAATGACACCTTAAATACATAACATCAATCAATACAGTTTTTGTATTGATTAATTAGATAAAAAATATAATGGGTTTAGTATTCTTTTCTTTCTTTTCTTTTCTTTTTTTTTTTTTTTTTTTTTTTTTTTTTATAATTTTTATTTTATAATTTTTTCAATAAATCGTTCAATAATTCATTAGTTTCAATAATTAATGTAAACATTAATGCTCATTTTTTTTTATTATTATTATCTGGATATTAAAATTATCTGCATGTCTTCTCATATGTGGACACAATTTTCAACACAATAGACAGATGTAGTCACTTTTTGTACAAGAGTACGAAGATATTATATAAAAGGCAATTACAGGTACTTCGCTACATATATTTTACCGGGCGTGCCATAAATCTGTAGACATTTTCAAAAAAAAAAAAAAAAAAAAAAAAAAAAAAAATAGAGAAAGAAAGAAAGAATTAGTAGATTCGAAAGCGGTTTGCGAAAACATTACTCTCGTGAACGAAGATAGTTTTTCATAAAGTAAAATATAAGAGTTAAAATTTTCGCCGATAGAGGGCGCTTTACGTAAGCAAATCACTAATTTATTAAAAATATATATATTTATTTGCATGAAAATGTTTGCAGTCATACAAATCCTATTCTATATGTCAGTCATCACCACAAATTACAGTTTGAAAGCGAGTTACAACACCGCTATCTGCAACTTTATTCGTCGGTTCTTAACTGTCGGAAAACATCTTCCCAATAACGTTTTATCCACCAAGTAAGTATTGCCTATCTGCGAAGCACTACTGCGACGTAAAAAAACCCAACCAACCACCAAGAAAGCATTGCAATTTAAATTTCACTTATCTGAAAGTAGGAGACAAAATAAAAAATAAGTTGTGTTAATCGTGAAACCTTCTAATTTACAGGAAAGTGATTTGCATATTTCTCGACACCCATCCATAAAGCGCTTATCTATCGCAAAAAAAAAAAAAAAAAAAAAAAAAAAAAAAGGGGGAGAGAGAGAGAGATTTTTTTCATATCGATATTTTGTACATATCAATTTATGCAATTAGGGGAGTGAGAGATAAAGTCGACAAAACACATAGAGACACACAGCGACAGACATTTTCTAAAAATGGTCGAATCGCGTTCTCGACCTCTCAGAACGTGAAAATGTATCGAAAACCGGAAGTCGAAAATTTTTCGAATCCCATATTTTCTTTTATTGAATATAGAAGTAAGTAAAATTTCATTCTTTAAATGTTATCTTCTATATTGTTATTATAAAGAAAAAAAACTGTTTTAATATTTAATAAAAGTTATTATTATTATTATTCAATTTCTATTAAAATGTTTGTGTAAGTGTTTTTATTTAAAATTACAATAATGTCACTGAAATGTTTTATGTCCCAAAACATTTAAATGCTGCACTTTTACATTTTAAAGAAAAAGAAAAAAAAGAGAAGTGCAGCAATTAAGATTTTAGAAGAAAAAAAAATATCTGACTCTTCATATATAAAAGGACAATTGCTCTTCTGTAGAAAAAAATTCATATGATTTTGTGTATATATAAAGTTGGATTTTTTTATATTTGCAATACTTTAAAAAAAAACTATTCAAAAAGTTGAATTAAAATAAAATTAATTGATAGAAATAAGAATATAATTTAAACAAGTTTCCATTTTATCTTTTTAAGTTGAAGGCTTGTGCATGAAAAATTATAATGTTAATGTACGTCGAAACTTTCATACATATAAAAAATGGTTCGATTCATAAATATTTAATAATATATAAGAATTGTTCACATTAATTAAATTTAATTATGTAATAACTGAAAATTAGTACATAAATTTATACACACAAATATTTAATAAAATGGGAAACATTTTCAAACAACTTGTTAGTTTTTTTTTTTTTTTTTTTTCAGGAAATTTCGCTGCTTGTATTGATAACAAGAAATATACATATACATAAATATTTATTGATCTACATATGATCCTAAAGATGTGGAAATTATTTATAAATAATTATATATAAAATATACTAGTTAATTCAAAAGTCTCAATAGAAGAAATATATATATGTATATATATTATTCAAAAGAACTTAGTGTAGCTCTATATGATTTTAACTGAATTGTACAAGAAAGCATGGAATTTTTTTAATATATAAGAGAAAAAAAAAAATATTAGTTATCTTTTATACCAACATGTATCGCGTAGTATTCGCAGAATCCTGTCACATTTTAAACAGATCTGCCTGATCGTTTGAAGCAATATTGCGAATGCTGATGCTTTTATAAAAGGATATCCAATACGCATTCTAAAAATTTTTGGAAGATACTCACAGTATTCATATTCCTAACGTTGTTGAATGTACTGTGTCTTTCAAAAAAAAAAGAGTAATTTTACACTTAAAGCGCTATCTGGTGAAGAACATTTAAAGAAATTTCCTAATTAATTTTTTGTTACCTAAAATAATCCCATAAATTTTGTGCAATTCAGTAACAAACGTACAGTGCTATGGTCATGCTCATAGCTTTTAGAATAACATATTTTCTGTGAATTTTGAATTATTTTAAAATCATTTATAAAATTGTAAAAAAGATAATTTAGCAAGATTATATGTTACATTAAATATTTACTGTGAAAGATAAAGTGATCTTAGAATTTGAGTAAATTTTCTGTAAATTTTTAATGTTAACTTTATACAAGACAAAGAGTCGTATTAACCCTGGACGGTATATATAACGCCCCAGTCCGCCCGTTCCCGCTCTTCGATGTATTTTTCTAGTCAATTTTGTCTTTTTATTACTTCCGGTGTGGGCGTTTTTTTTTTTTTTTCACATACTTGACATTGTGAGATTTTTTTTTTTTTTATCCCATGCTATTTCTATGAGCTTTTTAGCTTCCCCCCCTCGATTTCTACATTGTGAAGTGCGGTGGTTCCCGCCCGCCTTCCGCTACCACCGCACTTCAGAATGTAGAAATCGAAGGGGGGGGGGAACTATAAACCCATAGAAATAGCATGGGATAAAAAAAAAAAAAAAAAAAAAAAAAAAACCTCACAATGTAAAGTGTGTTAAAAAAAAAAAAAAAAAAAAAACGCTCTCACCGGAAGTAATAAAAAGACAAAATTGACTAGAAAAATACATCGTGGAGAAGGAGGGGGGGTTGGGGCAACCTTTTTTTATTTCTAATATTATTTTTATTTTTAAATTAATGAAATGAATATTTCAATAAAGTTCATCTATCTATCTAATCCCTGTCACATACTAAAGTTCAGAAGTTTGCGTAAAAAAAAAAAAATGAATTATTATGAGACATGACAATGTATATTACGTACAAACTTTGAATAAACACCATAAAATGCAATAAACTCGCAACAATTGTTTCGGGTCGGAAAAACACACGACCCTTCATCAGGCGAATAAAGCACTCGTGCTTTATTCGCTTGATTATTCGCTTGATTATCGTGCTTTATTCGCTTTTTTATTTAATGGCAATGTATACGTGGCGCAGCGAAGCTCAAACAAACTTTAACCGTGGCACTATACATACAGCTAAATTAAGATCAAAAGCAATTCAAAACGCCGACATTTAATATATCAGCAAATATGTGGCAGATTGTCTTTTTTTTTTTTTTTTTTTAGTATCTTCTGTCTGCTTCTATGCTGAAATTTCTACATTTCTACATGCAGTATATTTTAAAACCTGAAATAGTATTTTGAAAGGGGAGGGAATGTGAAACGGGATTTCACGTAAACATTTATATAACATAAATAAAAAATACAAACAGAAAAAAAAAAAAAAAAAAAAAAAAAAAAACAGATACCTGTAAGATTTTTACTTTAAAATGTAAGAAACACAAATACTAACAAACAATTTTTCGAATTTTAGGCATTCGGCCGCCAAGGAAAGGGAGGCTCTATGCAAAATGCATTTTCTCGTGGTCCAAAAAGTGATCATTTCTCAAAGAAAGAAAAATATATCAATATATTATTTTTTTTATTTAATATGTCAAACACAAACACCTAAAAAGCAATTTGCAGAATTTTAGAAATTGTGTCTACAAGGGGGGAAGAGACAACACGTGATTTCAAATTACCTTTCATCTATACATATAAAAGAGAACATCCACGACTGCGTCGAACCTGCTTTGGTGATTCTGCGTTGCACTGGGTCACGAATTTTGGTATGGAGCTTGGTTCTAGAGCCATGACGCACACTATGTTGGGGTTTTGTAAAATTTCCTCCTTTTCACCTAGGGTAAAACGAACGAAAAAAAAAACACTTTTCAGCGCATGACTTGGCTGTAAATTGCTTTACGAAGAAGAACTTGCACATAAAGGGGACTAGACTTAAGTACAAATAAATAAATTAATTAATACAAATGTGCCCCTTTTCGATTTTTTGATTTTAATAGAGGAAGGGGGGATAATTTTATTTATATATTTTATTTTTATTTATTTATTTATTTATTTTGTGTGTGTGTGGGGGGGGGGGGGATTGTGAAATCCGGATGTTACAGTAAAAAAATATAAAAAGATAAAATGTATTTGTGGTTTTCGATATTTTTGTGTGTGAAGGTTAATTTACGATAGGATATATTCAACGGCCCCTTATACGTGAAATTTGTCCTGAGGAATCTATAGGAGCTGCATTCACGAATTTTGTTGAGTGGGTTGGTTATTTTCATTAGTTGCCAAATGTGACGGGATTTTGCGAAATTTCCCCTTTTCCTGCTACGGGGATAGAGGCAAAAATTTTTTCCAAGTGCTGTTTTGTCCAAAACTATATAGGACGAAAATTTTTGGTTTACGCGTGTCCTATGTGCACTATATACGCATTATAATGGAGTTTTGAGATGTGTCCTACTTCCCTCCTAGGGGTTGGTGGGTAATGAACAAGTTTCCCATTAGAAATATCTTCGAATTTACCTCAGAAGAGATTTTTCGTTGTATTAATTGATTATGTATGTCTAAAAAACATTGTAAATGGATATTGTGAAGTTTTCCACGTGGGTTTTTCAAGCGTAACTCCATTTAAAAATCGCCAGGAAAGCAAGCAATTTTTTGTTATGTAGGTGTTCTATGTTTACACAACACGTACTATTAATTGATTATGCGAAATGTACCCTGCAAAAGCACTTTTCCAATAGTAACTCTGGTATGAATTATCTCAGATTTTTTTTTTTTGTTGTTGTTGTTGTTGTTTTTATGTGTAGTTTGGTTATTTCTATCCAACATACACTATAAAGGATTTTTCTTTAATTACCTTTCCTTTGATTGTGGTAAGGCATTTTTTATGAGATTTTTCAATTAATAAATAATATGTAATTTTGAGAGTTAATTTATATATAGTAAAGAAAGGTTTTCCGAAAATTTTATTTGCAGCAGTGACTCACAAACATTCAACCCGTCAAGGGTTCTTTGTATTGACAACAGTTACACGAATTATAATAAAAAGTACATAATAAAATTTAGCAAGAAGCTTAATATTTTTTTTTCTTGACATTTGTCTTTATTGTGCCACATTGAAGTATTGTAAAAGTGCTTCTCATTATTTAAACGTACTTATAGCAGTCTAAATTTTCAAAAGTTATCAGTTAAAAGTTATATTATTCTCACCAGTAAAATTTTTGAGATTTGGTTCCTTATACACTTTTTTGATACAGTCGTTAATTGCCGAAACGTCAGTGGAGGCCCTCTGTTGAGACTCAAAACGGTTTTGGGCTGTGTCTGTGTGTCTGTCTGTCGCGCGATAATAGCGCTATTGACTTGAAATTTGGTACACATGTTCATGAGCTCCACGAAATCAGCTGTATAGTTTTTGGTATGTATTCCATTTGTAGTTCGTATACAGGGACACGCCAAAGTTTTTTTTTATCATTACGGCCTATGGGAGAAATTTGTATGTATCGCGATAGCGGCCATAAGAATCACGCTATTGACTTGCAATTTGGTACAAATGTTCATGTGCCCCCCGAAATCAGCTGTATAGTTTTGGGTGTGTATTCCATTTGTAATTCGTGTACAGGAACACGCCAAAGTTTTTCTTATCATTACGGCCTATGGGAGGAATTTGTATGTACCGCGATAGCGGCCACAAAAATCACGCTATTGACTTGCAATTTGGTACACATGTTCATGAGCCCAACGGAATCAGCTGTATAGTTTTAGGTGTGTATTCCCTTTTCAGTTCGTGTACAGGGACACTCCAAAGATTTTCTATTATTACGGCCTATGGGAAGAATCTGTATGTGCCGCGATAGCCACCGCAAAAATCAAGCTATTGACTTCCAGTTTTTGCCGAAACGTGAATGTAGGCCCTCTGTTGAGACTCAAAAGGATTTTGGGTTCCGTCTGTCTGTCTGCCTGTCTGTCGTGCGATAGTGGCCTCAAAAATCACGCTATTGACTTGAAATTTTGTACACATGTTCATGATCCCCACGAATTAGTTGTATAGTTTTGGGTGTGCATTCCATTTGTAGTTCATGTACAGGGACACGCCAAAGTTTTTTATCATTACGGCCTATGGGAAGAATTTGTATGTACAGCGATAGCGGCCGAAAAAAACCTTCGATTGACGTGCAAATTGGCGCACACGTTCCAGCTTTGCATATAAGCAGCTGTATAATTTTTATTGCTATATTTCTTATAAACTGTGTACAGGGACTCGCCAAAATTCTTAACATTACGACGTATGGGGTGAATTACGTTTAAACGCATTTTAATATAATTACTTTGCAATGAAGAAAATGAAACTAGCGTAAGTGAGTAAGATGCTTAAACTTATGTTGTTTTAAGAAAATATGTGCTCTGAAGCTTTCTAATTAATGTACAGGATCTTACTACAGTGTTCTGACAATGTCACGTATTCATCCAAACGTTGTTACATTTGGAACAATTATTAATTTTAAACGCAAAATAATCTGAATAGTTTTTGCTGGTGTATACAATGTTTATGGTTCGTTTACAAAGACACATGAAAGAATTTCGCAACATTAGAGTGTATGGACAAATTTTTAATTTAAGCGCGCACTTTAATGCGTTTATGCTGAATTGAACTTAATAAAGTTAACATACATTATAAAGATACTTAAAATCATGTTTACTCTTAAAAAAGGTTATGTATAGAATAAATAATTTATGAGACAGCACAAAATAATTCCGAGTATGTACTGTAATCATCCAAATGATGTCAAATTCATTTGAAAAATTAATGAGTTATAATTAATTAGGTTTATTCTTATTATTGGCGTTTATAATGACTGCGGCTACTTTTCCGGGATACATAAAGGGATTTCGTACTATTACGGTCTATAGTCCGTATTTCTTAAAAGTGTATTTTAACATGGTTACATACCCATCAAATATAATAAAATTTTATTAGAATTTTAAAAGCATGTTTTCCTGTTGAAAATTGTGGGCAGAGAATTCATAATTAGTTTAAAGGTTACGCAAAATATTTCCGATAGGCTATGGATTTATTTATTTATTTTTTATTTATTTATTTATTTATTTTTTTTTTTTGTATGAAATTTGATAGTTATGAAATTTGGTATTTATGAATTTCAGGGAAATAATACAAGACCGTCGTTTATTAAGAATACATATTGTTTCGTACTTGGGGGTTCGTAAGTTGTCCGAGAATGAAAGGCAAAACTTGCAAAAATTCAGTGATTTATTCACAAAAAGTTCCAGAAAAATACAGGTTTATAAACCAAGTATCATCTTCAATTCAACCAGTACTCTTAGCTTAAACAACAGCCGTTAACAGCAAAACAACATTACAAACTGTTTATCAATAACACATAAAGCAAGTCTCATTTAAAGAGGCTCAAAGCAAAGCAAGCATATAAGAAACTGACACAGATCTGAGATTGGCCGCCTTGGCTAAAATAATGCTCCTTTTATACTATTCTATCGAATACATTCTGGAAAATTCTCGTATCTCATCAGCCAATGAGATTAGAGCTTCCATATTTGGTATATCCCTAATAAGGATTTTCTCGCCAAATGACCTATTGAATAATGTCTGATGCAAATAGGACGTTGAGGCTCCTGATCTGCAGATCCACTAGTTATGTATACTTTTAAAGCTAAAACCTTGTCTTTTTCATCAGATGTGTTTCAAATAAAAATATTGTGATTTGGTGGAAAGTTTATAGCTTTAAACTTAGGATGAATTCTAGAGATTTTAGAGTGCTATTTTTGTATGAGTGCAAAAGTAAGCATAATCCTGCAGCAGCTGCCTGAATCATTAATGCTGCATTTGGAAACGGTTCTGTAAATGAACGTACCATTCGACGTTGGTATGCAAAATTTGAAAATGGGGATGAGAGTCTCACAAACAAAGACCGGGACAGACAAGAGACTGTTGTGGACAATGAAGTTTTACGAGCAATAGTTGAAACAAATCCAGGCAATACTGTTAGAGATTATGCAGAAGAACTAGTTGTATCTCCTACAACCATTTCACGTCATCTAAAATTATTGTCAAAGTTAAAAAAATGGATAAATGGGTACCGCATGAATTGAATGAGAATCAGAAGCGCAAACGTTTTGAAATCTCGTCTGCCCTTATTCTTCGAAACCAAAATGATCCTTTTCTCAATCGAATTGTAACTTGTGACGAAAAGTGGATTCTGTACGACAATTGTAAACGTTCAGCGCAGTGGCTGGATGCTGACAAGGCTCCACAACATTACCGAAAGCCGAAACTCCATCAAAAGAAGGTTATGGTGACTGTTTGGTGGTCCTCAGCTGGTTTATTTCACCATAGCTTTCTAAAACCAGGCGAAACCATCACAGCGGAGAAATATTGTAGATAAATCGATGAAATGCACCAGGAACCTACACGTAAACAGCCGGCATTGGTCAATAGGAAGGGCCCTATTCTTCTCCATGATAACGCAAGACCGCATGTTTCAATGATCATTCGTCAGAAGCTGCACATGTTAAACTATGAAGTTTTAGACATCCACCATATTCACCTGACCTCTTACCTACAGATTTTCACTTTTTTCAAACATCTCGATAAATTCTTGCAGGAGAAATGCTTCAGAAATCCAAAGGATGCTGAAGTGGCATTCAATGAATTTGTTGCCTCCAGGACGATTACATTTTATGATACCGGCATAAAAAAACTTGTTTCTCGTTGGAAAAAGTGTACTGAAGCTAATGGTTCCTATTTTTATTAATAAAGTTTGTTCTGTAAAAATATATTCTTTCTTTAAGTAGACCATGAAAATCGGACATTTCATATGTTACAACCTAATATTATAAATTGTTCAAAACTGAATAATTGATTTGTAATAAATATTTTTCTCAAATAGGTTTCAGAAAATTAGTAAAAAGGGTAACACATTGTACAAAGCGATAGATATGTAATATTTGAAACATAGTTAAATTTTTGAAAGTATACATACACAATCAATAGGTATATCCAAATTTACAAGAATTTATTCGATAGGCATTAAAAAATAAGAAGAAGAAGAAGAAGAAAATATTCAGGCTGAGAAATCTGTACGCACACACACACACGCACACACACACACACACACACACACACACATATATATATATATATATATATATATATATATATATATATATAATAAATCTACATACATATACACAATTATCTACATATGTATACACAATTAAATCTTTTATTTAATAGTGTTTTAATTTAATGTGGTTTTATTAAGCATGTGTAAGTATGAACTTGCTCAGATTAGTCCTATACTAACTTAAGACCAAAAAAAAATTTACTTTTCAATTTCTAATGGGATTTAAGTATTTTTAAAAATACAGATTTTTTTATAAAGAGGAAAAAAGAAGTAGCATGTATATATAATACATCCCATTTTTATATTTCTCGCATATAATATCTCAATATTCTTCAAAATATTTCTTTAAAAGCAAAAGGACTGTTCTTTTGTATGTTGTCACAAAAGAATGTTCACACTGTCTTTCATTGTAGATAAAAAGTCGACTTCCTTT
Source organism: Salticus scenicus (assembly GCA_963930645.1). NCBI lineage: Eukaryota > Metazoa > Arthropoda > Arachnida > Araneae > Salticidae > Salticus > Salticus scenicus. Next base: position 131,336,169 of record OZ005656.1, on the reverse strand, counting down.
TATTGCCCAAGTGGATATATCTTTTGAAACTTTTGCAGATTTCGCTATTGTTAGATTTAAAAGTCCGGTCTCAAGAGATATTACACATTGCTTTTATCCACTATGACATCAGCGATAGGTTTTACAGCCCTATGTAGCGAGTGTGATGCCTTTTTATTGAAATAAAATTGAAAAAAAAAAAAGTGGAATTTTCTATATATATTTTTTTTTCTAGTTGTTTTTTATTTTGCTTCTAAAGATGTTTATTCTTTTGGTTCTCCTTGTTCTTTTACTTCTTCTTTTCAGCGAAACATTTTAAAACAGCTTCACCTTTTATACTTTATGTTTCTGCGAACCAATTTGAAAAAAACTTCATTAGTATAAACAATAGTATCGGCTTTTGTTTTATATGGTCATTTTACAAAAATTTCAATATTTATTAATGTAACATTATTTTTATTACCATAAAACAAAATCTTCTATAACAGTATTTTCACCGATATAATAATAATATGTTTGGAAAAAATAATTTTCTTTATAAGGAAATTTTTGAGGAAATTTAGTATTATATCCACTGTAAAAATATGGTGTTGAAAATAGAAAAAAAAAGAAAAGAAAAAAAAATCTGTATTTTTTCTACACAATTTTTTTGTTTTATTAAACTACAGAAAAGGTAAAATTGCATCTCAATCTTGCAAAAGAAACAATTTTTCTTTTTCTGTAATCAGATATCTTTAATCATTGAGACAGATATCATCTAGTGGTTGCATATCATTTCTGTTTTGCGTACTGAATTATTGATATCAGTGAAAATGTTTCAAGAGTGTTAAACACTGAAAGAAGTAAAAATAGCGCGATTTGTAAATTTTGCTAAAATTTAATGTTTTTGTAACATTCTGTATTTTTTGTATTTACAACATTGTGCTTAAAGGATTTTTTTTCCCGAGTAGTTGTGATTTTACAAGGCTATACAAGGTATAAAAATCACTGACAGTTGTAGTGTTTTTGCATAGAACTCTGCCAAAATTCTAATTTCATTTTTTTTTTTTTTTAGTCATTTATTCAAGCTCTAAGCAAATCTATTTCAGAAAAATCGACACGTTAGTTTATAAGATATCCGTGCTTGTCTGAAAGGAGGACATGACTAAACGGCTCAAGATTTCATATATTAAACATTGCTTGAATATTTTATAAAATTGTTATGTGAGATCAAGATTTCGAATAAAATATTTTATATATTTTATAATACATAAATAAATAAATAACAGTAATATATATATATATATATATATATATAAATATATAAATATATTGTTCCCTTTGAAACCAATATGAAACCTTAATAATGAAATTAATAAATTAAATTAATAAAATAAAATTTTGCTTTCAAAAATATTCAATCCGATTTAATTCTCTACCTAGAAATATTTTATTTTTCATCTCACAAGAACATTAATAAGAACCGCGCCACTTTATCTAAGAAACAACTGAGGTTTGATATACAAAAATACTTGACTTATGCTATTTTCCAGTAACACTTTGAAGACTGGCTGTTTGGTGAAAATAAGGACCATATACAAACTGAAAATTGAAGTCAGAAATGGGTCAATATTAGCTCAAAATTTAGTCCAGTTTTAGGTAAGAATGGGAGACCTAGTTCTTTGACAACTTCTGTCAAAAAAAAAAAAAAAAGTTTTTTATAAATAAAAGATAAACAGTGATTTGCAATAGGAACCGTGAGTCGCATGGGACTTTCAATTTTACTTATGGGGTTTATGCGGTCTCAACGCTAGGTTTTATAACACCAACAACGATAATAATAGTAATAAAGAATCGTGTGTATAAAATAGCCAGATAATTTATAAAATGAATTTTACAAGAAACTCGTGATTAATTTTATTGTCTGATACAACAAATAAATAAATATATACATATTTAAATATATAGATAAATAAATAATATATACAAAACCTACTTTAAAAACTTAATATATTTTAAATCCAGGTTACTATATATATATATATATATATATATATATATATATATATATATATATATATATATATATATATATATATATATATATATATATATATATATATATATATAAGTTTTTTAAATATTTTAATTCAGAAGTTTTACCTAAAGAATTTGATATTAAAATAAATTGATAAATAAATACACAAATTAGATCTTACATGAAAAAAGAAAATCTTTCAAATTCTTTTGAATCGAATTCATTTTTGTATAATTATCATTATTAAATAAATTTTATTTTGACGTAATTATATTTTCTCTTATTGATACTTACATTTATTAAATAATTCATTGCTAAAAAGCAAATTTACTTATAAATACAGTAAGTATAATAATTAGTGAAACCTTAATTTTATTTAAAACTAAACAAATGTTCTCCTACATGTTCCAGAGTTCCAAAGAAATAAGAAAAAAATCGGATAATATTAGAAAATTAAAATAGCTTTATATATACATTTATATATACATACATATATATATATATATATATATATATATATATATATAACTGATGTTAAGTGTCTATCTCTCTTAAACTTTTGAAATTAGTAGATGAGATCTAATGGATATAACTATTAAAAACTTCATAACGCATCACAACATTAATATTATTCATTAAGTTTCTGTTTTTTTTTTTCTTTGTGATATATGTAACTGCGGCTTTCAAACAAGTGAATCATGTTTAAATTTTAATATTTCATTGTTGGTCCCCTAAATTAAAGATGTTTGTTGTCACCAAATTGCAGATAATGTAGTGTAAATCATCATCATTTAAAAAGTTAAAACTCACGCACTATATATCTCTAAGAGGCATGGGTTGAAGTTGAGTTAGATTTACGTAACACTGGTACTATAGTATGGGCAATCGGCGACGTCTGTCACTTACCTCTAAGTAAAGCTCCTATATGATACGAGCTGACGCAGTGTTCACCATTATTCAGCCCATCCGGGAAAATGTTGGCGGCAGAAAGAGCTGGGTTACCTGTTTAGTGTTATTATCGCCTTTAAACTTCTACGCAGATCATGTGAGCTAGAACTTCTTATCACAAAACGAACAAGTTGGAAATTTTTAGAACATCGCAAACATTCTAATAACTACTACCCTTTTACTTTAAAATAAATATAAGTTTAAAGTTAATTTCAAAAGAATCTAGAAACAATAACTTTAAAAAACAGTACATTTATATTAAATTTGTCAAATAACTAATAATAAAATGATAAAATGAATTCAGTTGAAAATAAGGGAAATCTCACTCTTCAAAGTTATGCTCATGGTCCGTGTACCAAACGAGTCACATCTGCAGTTTATAATTCGCATTTTCCTTCTTTCTGGTTTAGAAGAAAATGTAGTGCCCTATTCTGGAATAATTCCTGCAATTTATTAAAAAAAAAATCGTCAGCCGGTCTTGTTGGATGAAAAAAGGTAGATGCATTAGCCTATCATTGTAGGAAATCTATTCCTAAGGATGGTGAAGAGACATGCCAACAGAATACAATTTTTATTAAAATCACACAATCAACTGTGGAAGAAAATCATATTTATTGAAATTTTATTTTTCGGACTGAGTGAAAATAATGCCTGGACCGGGAGTCGAACCCCGAATATTTGACTTACAAGGTCAAGGCTCTACCAATTGAGCTATCCAAGTCGAAACCCCGGTGAGCATTACTCACTCAGACAACCTTTAGGCAGAAACATCTCTGGTCTATCATGTAGATAGCTCGATAGAAATAAGCCGCAGGGAAAGGAAAACACCATTAGATAATGGGAGAAAGAAATACAATTTTTATTAAAATCACACAATCAATTGTGGAAGAAAATCATATTTATTGAAATTTTATTTTTCCGACTGAGTGAAAATAATGCCTGGACCGGAAATCAAATCCCGGATCTTTGACTTACAAGGTCAAGGCTCTACCAATTGAGCTATCCAGGCCGACACCCCGGTCAGCATTACTCACTCTGACAACCTTTAGGCAGAAACATCTCTGGTCTATCATGTAGATAGCTCGACAGAAATAAGCCGCAGGAAAGGAAAACATCATTAGATAATGGGAGAAAAAAATACAATTTTTATTAAAATCACACAATCAACTGTGGAAGAAAATCATATTTATTGAAATTTTATTTTTCCGACTGAGTGAAAATAATGCCTGGACCGGGAGTCGAATCCCGGAATTTTGACTTACAAGGTCAAGTCTCTACCAATTGAGCTATCCAAGCCGACACCCCGGTCAGCATTACTCACTCTGACAACCTTTAGGCAGAAACATCTCTGGTCTATCATGTAGATAGCTCGACAGAAATAAGCCGCAGGAAATGGAAAACACCATTAGATAATGGGATAAAGAAATACATTTTTTATTAAAATCACACAATCAACTGTGGAAGAAAATTATATTTATTGAAATTTTATTTTTCCGACTGGGTGAAAATAATGCCTCGACCGGGAGTCGAACCCCGGATCTTTGACTTACAAGGACAAGGCTCTACCAATTGAGCTATCCAGGCCGACACCCCGGTCAGCAATTAATGCTGATACCAATTTCAAAACTGAAGCACGTTTTTACGAATGTTAATTTATGAGATAATCGCTGTAACATCTATTTTGAATCAACCGGTATATATATATATATATATATATATATATATAGACGCCGCGTATGGGTATTAGGGTGGTTCGAAAAAAAACTTTTTTTTTTGTCTGATCGCTATAATGCACAAAAGTTTTCATGTGTATAGACGTTGAAAAAGAACTAATTATTATTTTTTTATTAATTTTTCTTCCGGTCGCGCAATGCCATCGAAGGTAGCAAGAAATTGTGAAAAACCTTACTTTTACATAAGTTTTTTAAGCTCTCATATGGTTTTAATTGCGTTCCTGTACCATTAATTAACTACTAAAAGCATGTAAAATCAATATATATGCACTTATTAAACATTTGCTTCATATCTTCCGATCGCGCAACATAGTACAAAATGAGTAAAATTAGTAGTTTTTTCAAAATTTCAAAGTTTGACTGTTTAGTACATTTTAATCATACGACTTTTAGAGATGCATTAGTTTAATTCTATTACAATAATATATTTAAAATCCAAGCATATCAGATAAACTTTGATATTCAAGTGGAATTCGGTCGCGCAGCTCCAGCAAAAACTGCAGAATATCCTACCTGAACAGAGAGGCGAGACGGTTTCCTTTGAGATAATTTAGAAATTTTCTAATAGTAAATATTTGGTATTTTTTTGTTTCAATATTAAATTGTTGGTGTAACTCTTCGATCATTTTGTTTACAAATCGACCCAGAACTCACCACGGGAGATGGTTGCACTTCGAGTTCCACCCACACCCTACCAAACCAACCATCCAATGTAGGGTGTGCTATTTACAATATGTACAAATTTATTTCTCTTTCTCTCTCTTTATGTTTCCTTTGTAGTCTTTATCTCTCGATAAACATCGAAATTCGGTTTTGTGTAAAAAAGTTGGCATCGCTGAGCGTGGCATTAATCTGGTTCTCTCTCTGGAACTGTGTCCACACACTTTACTTGAAGCTTCGGTCACTAGTTTAACGCATCTTTCAATTGCCTGTGTTTGGCATGGGAAAGCATCTATACTCATAACAGCCTTGAAATCATTGCTCACACATTGTTTTATCTCTTCATTAGTCAACGTTCTTAAGAGTGGAAGATGTGTCAGTGTACTGGTGTTCCATTTGATAATTTTGGTATAGTCTTTAGCTTCATAGTTTATGTTTGGTGGTTTAAAGTTTCTGATAGCATCACTTTGAGATATTGCTTGCTTTGCCTTCATGATATGCCTAAAGCCCAGCTGTTGGATATACTTTCTTTCATCAGTTACCATAGTCAAAAGTAAATTTTCGGGATGGGCAAAGTAAGCATCCCGTTGTAAAACGGGATCAACAACTTGAAGCAGCTCTTCTGGTAAGTACCTTATAGATTCAATGTAAACATGTCTAGGCCCATCTGTGAATTTGTCATATATTTTTACGGCAAACTACAAAGGCATGTAACATTTGAGAATTAATGTGACAGTCTCTCTCTCTCTCTCGAATTTCAGAAGGGCTTGACACACTGATGAGAGGCACAAAACTCGGTTTGCAGTAGTAAGCCATCTTGAATGTGACATTAGGCCAGGATCACATACTACAAAGTCTTCTGAACATTGTCCTTACTTGATGACTTTTGATATCTCAAGCAAGTACAACTGGTCCTGGCTAAGAATGCGCTTGTAAACTTTTGGAATCTCACAATCAGCAGAATTAAAAACAGCAACTGGAAGTCTTTCGCAATCAGGTAGGGCCTTTCCAATCGATCTGGAATACCCTATTGAGCCTGTTATATTTCCTTCTAAGTGTTGGAAAATGTGGCGGAATGGCAGTTCGTTGTAATGGAGAAGACAAATACTCCATTGTAGAGATCTTCCCACACGTATCTCTATTTGTGGAATCACACCATTTCTGAAGCCCTTATTAAAAACAGTACCGTCACATCCAACAACTTCCAATTTGTCACGTAAAAAGCCATTTTCTGATAAATAAGACGTGACGCTTTTGGCTATGTCGGTTGCTGAGCTTGAAGAAGGACAAGTGTGTCCTATGTAAGTAGAGCCTGGCTCACGAATTAAGGGGTAATGCTTCTCCTTATAGGTTCTGCGAAAGTTATTTCTGCCAGTTTTTTCAATTGTCAATATATTGTCTTTTCGTCCATGAAAGTAAAGGTCATACATTTCTAAACTTATAATACTTTGCAAACTATATCTCACACAAGTTTTTTCTCTTCGGACAATACTCTTGTCAACAATATAAGAAGTATCCTGACTCATTAACCAACCCAACATCTTTCAGTACACTTGCAGCAAAAGCAGCCGTAGCGCGATTCGATACGCCATAACGGTCACTAGTTACAGCAGTAGTGTTTAATAAAATCCTCATCTGCCACTGCGGATTGGCTGAAGAAGTTGAAGGCTGTAATACAAAGTCTTCGTCACTGATATGGGAAAACTCTGAATCTGAATTATTCATCTGTACTTCAACATTTTTGTATATTTCGGAAGATGTATGTCGTTTTCTTTCGTAGTTTTTCCGTATTACTCTATTATTATTCGTTTGGTTTCCTTAACATCCAAAGACCCTATTTTTTCAATGCCGTATTTTCTTTGCAAGTACATAAACCTTAATTCCAAAGGCGGCATTTTTTTTCTTCTTTCACAAATGCAGTTCACACTTACACGACATACACATGTATCTGGAGATTTCTTACATGAACAGTCATTAGCAACAATTACACATTTACACGCCGCGATATCAAAAACAGAGCATCCTTTCTCCTTGAAATTGTCAAGTTTAAATTTGAATGCTGGTTTATTTTTGTCACGATGAAACGACTTTCTGAGTTTACTGTATGATTCGTTGTAAGAACTAATTAGCTGGATGACTCTCTTCTCCATAACAGTTGGGATCGAGGCTTTGCCATTAAAACTGATAATTTTCTTTGCAACTGTTGAGGCTACTTTAAAAAAACATATATACTCTTGTTGTTCATTGTCACAGCTAGGTTGAATCCCTCTTGAAAGCAGTAGCGAAAGGCATCCTCATGAGTATGAAGCTGGTTGTGTAACAAGTCTCGTGGGTGACCAAAAATAGGGCACTCAAAATCTTTTCTAGTTATTGTACCTATACCAACTTTGGTACATCCATTGTATCAATAACTGTCGTGCAGAACTATTCAAGTACAAACACTGAACGCAAAAGTAGACAGAAAAATACGGACTTAAGCACAACCCAATCCAGTACTGACTCGAGCTAGCGGCATGAGCAGACTGAAGGAAATACTGAAGGAAATGACTGAAGGAAATGACTGCGACCGGCTGCGCTGCGCACGCATCGCTGGCAATCGTCACGTACGCCACGCCTAACTTATAGCCACGTTTATCTTATATGCTTGGATTTTAAATATATTATTGTAATAGAATTAAACTATAGCACCTCTAAAAATCGTATGATTAAAATGTACTAAACAGTCAAACTTTGAAATTTTGCAAAAACTACTAATTTTAATCATTTTGTACTATGTTGCGCGACCGGAAGTTATGAAATAAATCTATAATAAGTGCATATATATCGATTTTACATACTTTTAGCAGTTAATTCATGGTATAGAAACGCAATTAAAACCATCTGGCGTGCTTAAAAAAAGTATTAAAAATTAAAGTTTTTCACAATTTTTTGCTAACTTAGATGGCATTGCGCGACCGGAAGACAAATTAATAAAAAAATAATACTAATTGCATTTTTCTCGTCTATACCAATGGAAACTTTTGTGCACTATAGAGATCTAAAAAAAAAAAAAAAAAGTTTTTTTCGAACCTCCCTAATGTGTGTGTATACATGTAAGTAATCATTTATCATATGTGTCTTATACATTATACAACACACATTAAAGTATTTTCCGTCAAATAATAACCATGTGAATTACTTTTAATGATGTCATAAATGTATAAAATATAATTTTCGAATATTTTATGCATATGCCATATGAATCCTAAAGGAATCACTCCGGAATTCAAATAAATATTTTGAAATATTTGACAGCATAAAAATCCTTAAGTATAGAGCGACAGAGCATGAAGAAATGCCAAGCGATATTAAATATCGATCTATTTATGAAGGCTACTTTTGACTAAAACACCAGATACATCTACGTAAAACATATGTTACATATAAATTTGATATGTTGTCGTATAATATTAGCTTTCTATATGTTATCTTCAGTATGTAACATACGTTCAGCCAAGCATATATTAATATTTTACTTATGAAAATATATATTTTATTGTGAAATAAAATAATATTAATATATACTGTTGTTTATTTTACATTTAAAATGTCAAGTATTATGAAATTTAAGCGGTCAGTTTGTATGGCATTTGATGACGTTAATAAAATTGCAATAATTCATAATTAATGTAACTAGTATATTCAAAACTGTCGCTTATTTGCTAATTATATGTAAATGAGCCACCTATTTGATTCTGTGTCACTTTAAATTTCAATATAAAACCTGAAATAAAATGCATCTATATATATAATCTTCAAAAATATTTTATTTTAATCTCTCGAAACCCAAACTTGGTCCAAAAACAGCATCTTCCTCAGATCGCTTGACACCATCGACAGAGTCTTCCGAGCGAGTGAAAACAAGGTTTCGGGTTCATATTGCGTACGACAATGGCTTACCTAGCCAAATATGCGTGCAGAATAAAATACAATCTGCAAGAGTTTTGCTTTGATATTCTCTACCTGATGAAATAAATTACATTGCGGCTGTTAAAGAAGATTTTAAGCCGTCGATAATATGCTATAAAAAGAAGAGAATAAAAAAGTAACAACCACTTTCTGTTAAATAAAGATTAGCAGAATATTGTTTTACTAAATTTAAATTTTATAGGCTAAATATAGTCTGCAGCAAAATCATTGAAGATCTAGCAATAATTCCTACTTAAAAGATGTGCACCTAATACTGTTTTATTAAGTAAATATTTGTTGAGTCATGATCTTATTCTTATGCTGTTTATAAAAAAGTAAGTTGATGATAAAAATTAGCGATCAAACTAAATATATTTATGTGTATGAAAAGGGTAGATCTGTGCTTCAATAATTTTGCTGATGACTGTAGGATAAGAGATTGACAAAAAAAAAAAAAATGAATTAAATAAAGTGAACACGTCATTACTATCATAGAAGTATAACAAGTATGTTTGTGCAGAATTTTTATAGAGCTAGATCTTATTGGTTAAAGGGTCAACGGAGAGGAATAGAGCAAATTGTCTGTTTGAAAGAAAATAGTTGCATGATTTTGGGAACTGAGTAAACATAAGACAAATAATTCCAGTGTTAAGAATAATAACCTTTAAGTTAGGCAAATTTGTTAAAATTTGCTTAAAAGTTGACGTCACAGTGGTGAAGGGGTAGAGAACATTGCTTAAAATTTCAAAGCATTAAATAGTAAGATTAAACTTAAACATTAAATAAACAAAGGATTTTGAAATTAATTTAGGAATCTATAACAGCTTTAAACCTTCTTCAGAGATTTTAAATAGAAGTGCGGGCAAATCATTTTAGTAGATTGTAAGTTTGTAACAGACACATAAACGAACATTGCTTTGTAAAAGTACTAACTAAAGAAAACATACTAATAAATTGAATATACAGGGTGTTTATAAAGTCCCGGACCCATTTTGATGTTTAATAACTCATAAAATAATAAAGATAGATTAAAATTAATAACATAAATGATTAGATAAACTAAAAAATTTTCATGACCCTTGTCAATGAACTTCCACGTGTGTCCCCTTTGTCGCACGGAGAATATCAAGTTGATAGTCAATTTCATGCACATAATTTGGGGTCTTAAATTTTGTAATTTTTGTACATGTCAGAAGTAAATTACTAATTTTACGTGTATATATACAGGCTATATGCATTTGTTCTCCCAGGAATGCTGTAGAAATATTGCTAGAAGTTTGAAAAGTCAGGAAGAAAAATATCTAAAGGCTTCTGAACATTTAAAATGTTAGAAAAAGCTACTTGGTACAAAAATGTTTTTAAAAGGTCCACCAGATGCTAAAATGGCTTACAAGAGGACTGCAGGGGGCTAAAATGTGTTTAAAAGGGAATAGGGGGGAGCACCCTGTTAAAATTAGCCTAGAGTCCAGGCTAATGGCGAAAGGGGTCCGGGACTTTTTAAACACCCTGTATATTGCGTGAAATTCATTTTTATGAATATTTTTTATATTGAGATATATTTATTTAGATCTTTTACTTTTACTTATTAAATTTCTATACTTTTCCATCGGGATATGAAAATACTCGTTTTAAAAAACATCACTTTCCTGAAAATGGAAATTTTAATTTTGTAAATTGTAGATATTCTGAGTTGAGAAGGCCTAGTTTGTGAAGACCTAAATGTCGTCACCATCATTTAACTTAAAATTGAAGCTGAAACTTACTTAAGCACTTAATAAATTTATGAAGTAAAGACAAAGTCAGATTTATAAAAAAAATGAGCTTTTATTATGAGCTTAAATAAAAAAGGTGGGCGTTGGACTTTAAATTATATTTAATAACTTGTAAACTTAGTTGGGCAGCCTTCTTAAATACTTTTACTTTTACTTAATCAACCACAAATAATTTTAACTACTACATTTAACTTCTTTAACCCTCGCGGCTCAGTAACTTTTCGATAGCAGGAGGATTCCCTGATACCACTATCTACTCGAGTTACTTCCAACTAACCTCTAGCCCCTAACCTACCAACTATTATCTCTTTCAACTAACTCACTCCCTTCCAACTAACTAACTTACTCACTCCAACTAACTAACTCCAAAAGCAATCTTCCTTCTCCTTTTATATCAATCACTTTCCAAAATACTTTATAAAATTAACAAATCGCAGATTACAATTTCATTTGACATTTATCATAGGAACTAACTCTATTGATCAGCCGAATCCTAAATTCTTCGCATTCATGTTTTACTCACAAAGTGCGATTTTTAATTGTAGCACTTTGCTATACCTCACAAGTTAACTAGCAATTTTAATAAAAAACTGTCTAAAAAATTATAAGATATTAGTCCAAATGTAACCCTCACTAGGTAATTTATCCAGTAAAATGAAATATTTCTTGAATGGACTGATGCCCCCAAAAATATTCCATGAATTAATTATGATAAATAAAAACATAATAATTATGTTAATAATAAATCCAAACTTCATAAGTTAAATTTTCAACAAATGTTGTAGTTTTTCGCTTTTCAAAATAAAGCTTTTGTTTTTAAAACAAAATTTTCGGGACTTATGAACTGAAAAAACGACATAAAAAAAAGTTTTAATTTTTGAAAAAAAAAATAAATGGTATTTTCGAAAATCTTTATTTATTTATTTTTTTTTTTAATTTACATATCGAAAAAAACTATAGAAAATTAATTTTCTTAAAAGTGCATGCGTAAATTTTAGGTTTTTTTTTTTTTCTGATATATATATATATATATATATATATATATATATATATATATATATATATATATTATTTATTTATTTATATACTCTTTGATTTATTTCGAATTATAACAGCATTTCAAATTTTCTCACTTAGTTAGTCATAATATTAAATAGAATCACTTTTATACTGATAATACTCAATTTTTAATTTCTGTATTTATTAATAAAGCTCGGAAATATGAAGTTATATTTAGCTGAATATAACTGTGAAATGACGACACTTGTTAAAAAAAAAAAAAAAAAATGTATTATATGAAAACGGATTGCTTTTGTTATGCAGATGAGTAAGATATTTGTATATGCAGAATTATATTGCATTAAAATTTGGAGTCAGTTTTACTATTTTTTACTACTTATTGTGTCGCTAGGAAGTAAAAGTTGTACACAATCAAATAATCTCTACCAAAACGCAAGTTTCCATCGATTTAGAAGGTCACAGTACTTCATTTAGGATATTTGTTGAAATTGATATCATTCTAACATGTTATAAAAATTATTGTAATTATAATTATTTTAGGAAAGTATTCACAGTAAAATGTTCAAATCGCATGTAAAGAATTTTGAAAGAAGCGTAGTTTTAGAATGTTTCTTAATCTATTCGGTGACTTTTAATTCCAAATTTTATAAAACCTCTACTTTAGGAGAATATAGCTATAGTAAGTACACTACATATCAAATTTGAATTTTAAAGCTGCAGTATTATTATAAAACTCATAAAGAGTCATCACTTTTGAGAGACTATGCCCACTCTACCTCCTATTTTGCGTGCGTTACCGAAAAACACCCTCCAGTACTTCATCGTGGTAAACCTTAATTGTGTCAAGTATGGTTGAATTAAGTTAAGCGGTTTGGAAGGAGATTAAGACATGCATAGCCGCATACATATAATATCATTCCTTTTTATAAAGTTCATTTATCTTGAATTATATTAGTTTTATCTTACACTAATCAGTTATCTTTCCGAAATATATTTTCTGTTTATTTTTGCATTATCTTTTTGTTTATTTAAAAGTTGTTTTTATAAACCTTATACAAGAAACATAAATTTGTTGTAAAAAATTATTATGTATGGTACATTTTGTTTCGGGAGGAAAATCATTTTTCATATATTCAAAACTAAGTAGCAAAATTGCATACAATATTTAAAATCATTTATTATTTTTTTTCGTATAATTGTTAAAATCTAAATTCCGTACCTGGTTTAAGAATCACGTATAAATAATTAACTCTGTATATCCCATTGAAGTTATTAATACCCTTAGGAACAACAGTGGTTCTAATAATTTAAATATAGGGTTGACATGTGAAAAGAATTCCCGGCACAATTCCGGTGCTAATCAACGGGCCTGGAAAGAGCTGTACAAGATGAGACATAAGTGTATGTGTCAGATGTATGTATCAGGTGTATGTATCAATAAATGTTTCAGATGAGACATAAATATTTGTGACTTCGACATGATTCTCAAGAATAAGGAATGTTTTCGTGTCATTCTATTTAAATTTGTATTACAGTTGTTTCAGATACACTTTAGGAATTATCACATAATTTTCAGGAACTAATTTGATATAAAATATTTAATTTTATTCCTCTACACACATAAATCTCGTCTTGGGCTCACAATGATTTCTTCAATGCCTACACATTAGATTTGCGAAATCGATTATTCAACCACAAAGAAGTTTTAAAGTCGATGATTAATTCGGAAATTTTAAATAAAAACTTTTAATTTCCGAAACCTTCTTACCATCTTTGCCTTCATACAGATTTTACACAAACATAAGCTTGCGCAATTGATTTCTCATCCAAAAAACGTTGGATATGGTTTTTCAATGCACTATATCTGTTCAAATAAATAAATGCGTATAGTTCAAATGGCGCTAATATGCCTTTGAGCTAATATGCCTTTTGAGTGCATATAGGCTGAAAATTGTCGTTGCTATTGCTATTCTGTAAAATTCCTTGCTTATCGAAAAGCTACCACTTTAATTAAACGTACAAGTTTGAACTTGTGTATTTGTAAAGTGGAAGTTTGCTATTAATCAATAACTACAATTTTGCAGTTGGCTATATATCAAAATGACCCCTCCCTATTCTTTTATTTACTGCTCACAAATAATGAATTTTATTTTTGTAATTTTATTGGAAGACTTGAATAGTAATTATAACTGTATTTAGTATATTCTGTGTCTAGTAATTTAATAAGTCCCTAAACTTCTGAAATTGATTTCTTTAACTATTTCTCGTGAAATAAAATCTGTAAATTCTTAAGGCAAGCAACAGTCGATCCCAATCTACGATTAAAATCGGGAGAAATTTGCAGGCAATAAAAAAAAAAAAAAAAAAAAAAAAAAAAAAAAAAATGCAAAATTAATTCTAAATTTTTTAGAGCAGGTTACAGAAATTCTTTCCCGGGGAAAATGCTGTGTTTTAATTTGGAATTTATGTTCGAGATCTGTAATAACAGAGATCAAATCCCAGGTTTCTTCTTCTAACATCTAATTCCTATGAAATAAAGGAAAAATTGTCTATTCCTTAGAACATAATTTAGTAAGTAATTTTCCATAAAGCATAAGGATTTATTGTTTAGACAAAATATAAATATTTGATATCTGAAAAAAAAATTGTCAAGGTGGGATTTTCAAATGACTTCTTTAGTATTACGTTCCAGGAATCCATAATTGTGCCGGGAAGCTGATTATGTAAAATGTACTCAGCAGTATTTGCTTTTATGAAAGTGTGATATTTTTGTCTGTTATTTTTATCTTTTGATTTATTTGTTTAGCTAACTTGATATTTTTTTTTTTCAGTGTAACTAATTTATATTATTCGATCCCATTTCAAGAAACCAAGGAAGCCTCTGCGCAAGCGCTAATTCAACAAGTCCACTGTTAAAATAGGTGTGACAGTCATCTGGCTCAGAGAAAATGGATAATAACAGAGCGTGAATTACTGGATGTTTTCCAAATCACAACCTACCAGTCAAGCTGGCACCACTCCAACATTTTGGACGTGTCGTAGCTGGTAGTTTTAGGGAACGTGGCGGCACTATACTTTTTATGTATGCGAAAATATCCAAGATTTATTTATTTTATTTATTGTCATTTTATTATATCAGTTAGTGATATGTTAAAGTTTTCTTTCTATTGAAAATTTGCAGCACTTACAGATTTTTATATCTGATTATATTATTTTAATTTCACAGTCTAATAATAATAATAATAATAATTAAACATTTGAATTTCAAATAAACATTGGAATTATTATTTTATTACTGAACAATATAATGCAAATATGTATCATATTAATGAAAAAGAATAAATTATATATCAAAACGCCAAAGTTATTCTTATGAACGTGCAAATACTTATGTCAAGAATTAAAACCTGAAAATATTTTGAAATTTGATTTAATGTTTTTCCATAATTTTCTGCAATGGTTATACATATATATATATATATATATATATATATATATATATATATATATATATATATATTAATTTTCCTCGTAAATAATTTTAAACATAATCTAGTTTTTATTTTTTATTTTTTTTATTTATTATTATTATTATTATTATTCAATTTAAATTTAAAAAATAATAACGAGGTTAAAAAAAAAAAAAAAAAAAAAAAAAAAAAAAAAAAAAAAAATACTTTTTATTCATGTTTGACAAATGCATATTACAAGATTAATGATTTTCAATATATATATGCGTGTGTGTGTGTGTGTGTGTGTGTGCAAATATATATATTATTTATATTCTAAATTTTAAAATTAAGTAAAACATAGGAAAATCTTTCTTTAAGAAAATACTTAATGAAAATACATTTAGCTTACACTTCCTGTGATATATCACATTACGATAATTTTCTAAATATCATATTCAATGTTTTGAGACATTTATTGCAAAATTATCATGACATATTAATTGGGTTTAGTATTAAAACAATTTTTTATATATGTATTTTATATTTTATATTTTTAAAAACCTTTATAGTACTTAGCATTAAGAATTGTAATTTAAAATGTTATATTTTTAATGACTATAATAAGAATTAGAAAGATGTAACAATTCATTTATACATTTCTGTATGTAGAGTATTCTTCTCAATTATTATGTTCTACATATCTCCTTAAAAATATTAAAAAACGAAGTGGAAAGGGGATTTAATAGTAAAAAGTAGAATATGGGATTTAATAAAGAATCATCAAGCTAATTTATTAAAGATCAAACGGTCTGTTCAGAATGTTACAAAATTTTTTATTACAGTACAAAAATTCAACATTCATTACAAAATATTCTCAGAAAAGCAGACTGTAGCTTTTTTTTTAATTTTTTTTTATTGCAAGCCATTAACTTAAATGATATCATCATTCATAGGTAACCTGCTTAGTGCTTTTCTTTGATTCATTATATCATGCAGCATTACAAAAAAAAAAAAAAAAAAAAAAAAAAAAAAAAAATCTATGTTGAAGCTTTTAGAAAATTAATATTCAAAAATGCAAGAAGTTAATCAATTAAAAATATTATTTTAAAAAAATAGAAACTTTCATTAGAGAAAGCTTTTTTTAATCAACTTTTAAAGACAAATGTTATAAAAAATGTATATATTCTAACAGTTCAAGAATCTGCAAATCGAAAAAAAAAAAAAAAAAAAAAAAGTTAAAATTAATTTATATGCATGGTGTTCCAAAAGCCCCCCCCCCCCCTCTTTTAAATCGAAAATGAGTTGGAATTGGGAAAAAAGGAAAAACACGTGTTCAATGAATTCGAGAAGGACCTCTTTTAGTTAAAAAATTTTTGGGCCCGGTGGAGCTAGGGTGGCCGCTAAAGAGAGCAACTTTAAAATATCAAATAGGAAGGTATGTCTTGTGATACATCCCTGGAAACGTCTCTTCAAAACAATGAATATGATATAAAAAGTTTTGCCTTGCGATGATTATTAAGGGAGATACGTGAGTTTTTAGACTTTTGAAATGTGAAATTTATACTTATGTATCCCCTTTAATAATCAATGCACGATAAAACTGTTTATATCAAATTCATTGTCTTGAAGAGACGTTTCCAATGATGCATCATAAGAAATACCTTACACAAAAGTGTTTGGGTGAGGGCAATTTTAAAATTTGAAACAGGAAAGTATGACTTGCGATGCATCCCTGGAAAAGTCTCTTTAAGACAATGAATTTGATATAAATAGTTTTTTACTGCAGTGATTAATTAAAGGGGTACATAAGTATAAAATCCACATTTCAAAAGTCTAAAAAAATCAAGTATACCTTTAAAAAATCGTAGGTCGAAACTATTTATATCAAATTCTTTCTTTTGAAAAGACGTTTCCAGAGATGTATCACAAGACATACATTCCTATTTGAAATTTTAAAGTTGAACTCCCTAGAGGACCCCTAGACCCCCACCCCCCGGGCGCAAACTTTTAACACCAAAAGAGGTCCATCTCGAATTCATTGAACACGTGTTTCCCCATTTATCATAGTTACGACTCATTTTCGAGTCAGGAGGGGGTGTGGGGACTTTTGGAACACCCTGTATATATATTTTTGTATTACACCCCATAATACAAAAATAATGTGCTATACCCTCTTGTATTTTATATATATATATATATATATATATATTAAATGTGTATTTTTAGAAATAGAGTTTACAATATATTTCTTTAAATTTCTTAATTTTGAATGCATATAAAATTATTTTACATTGTTAAACGGAACTTCAATTTAAAGATTAAATTATACTGTAAGTTATAATTAAAAAAAAAAAAAAAAAAAAAAAAAAAAAAAAAAAAAATCTTTAAGATTCATATTTCCTAATTGAAATTAGTCGAATAAAAAAATATAAGGAAAATTTTTAATCAATAAAAGTTCTACTAACACAGCTTATATACATATTTATGCGTTTCGATGTTTCCTATATTCATATTTGATGTTTTTACAAAAATGTAAATATGTATGTGATTATGTGTCTATGTTTGTATATATGTACATTTTGCGTGTAATGAGTATATGTTAACATGTGTAGATGGGTATCCATGTGAGAAAACCACGACATTATCTAAAGATTATACATAATTAAGCGGAATTTAGATATGCTCTAAGTCATGTGCACCGTAAAAATTATAAAAATTTTCACGGACTTGTAGTTTGGTCAAATTAGGCCAAAAAATAAGAGTGAAGATACGTAAAGTTACAACAAGCTGATAATCAGTAAAATTGTTCAAAATATAATTATAAATAAAATTTTGAAATTCCCCACCATTCCGGTGTATGGAAAAAATTTTACTCAAGGTCAAAGGTAAAAAAAAAAATGAGTTTTTCGCGATTTTCAGGAAAACGATAAGTTTTATCATAAAAATACCTCAGACAAAAATTGTAGATCATAAAATTATCTACAAAAAATGTATCAGGTGAACAAAGTAGGCACGAGTGCTGCAGATATAGCGGCAACACAGTGGTGTCTGTCACTGCTGTTGTCTGCAGCACTCGTGTCTGCTTTGTTCGCTTGACGAAGGGTCATGTTTTCTTTCGAGTCGATGTTGCGTGTTTTTTTAATATTTCGTTTTAACGCTAGCCCTCTGGTGCATTTGTATTATACATAATGTTGATTGTTAAAAATGGTGTATAAAACTCTAAAGTTTTCCACAAATCTTTAAAATTTCGGGCGGGGGGAGGGGTTTTAGCTCGTGAAGTTGGACTTGCTTCTATAGCAAAAATGACAGGACTGACATGCAATAATATTAAATTAAAACGCGCTGACAAAGTTGTTCCTCTTTTAGCTATGACTAGTACCCTAAAAGTTCATGAAGAGAAAATAACTGTTCACCCTGTGTTATTGTTCCAACGCATGAGTATTACTGCAGCATTTCAAGAGGAAATAGAAACATATTTTGAATATGAATTAGCTCTCTACCCTTTAACGTTGTTTGATGAGATCGGAATACGTAAAACACAGAAGTCTGCCATTTACGATTGTTTTGAAAAGGTAAATATTGATATTAACAACACTAATGCGACATACAACATTGACGGAGGATATTTACTGCATCGCGTTGTGTGGGATAGCGAAGAAACATTCAACGTAATCTTAGATAAATACATTCAGTATGTACGTCGACATTTTGGTTCCAGAGTTACTGTCGTATTTGATGGCTACAATGATTACACGAGAAATATCAAAGCTGCAGAACAACGTCGTCGAACTTTAGCAACATCTTCATCTTCTGATATTTTATTTGATGAATTCATGACAGTTCCAACCAGTCAACAGAAATTTCTTACAAATACTCACAACAAGTCTCGGTTCATTTCAATGTTGAAAGAAAAGTTTACTGCTGAAAATATATTGGTAAAACAAGCTAATAATGGCTATCTCAAAATCCATTGATCTGAAAAGTATGCACAATTTTGTACTGCAGCAGGCAGTATTACGCACGTCTGTACGCTTTGCGTACATGAATTTATGGTCAATTAATTTATAAAATAATTTTTAAATTGTTTATTTTATACTTTAACGGTCTGTCATTAATTATTTCATAGAATAACTAGGTAAAGTATGAAATTTTGTATCTATTATATACTTTAACTCACTTGTCTAGTTATTTTATGAAATACCTAGTTATTCTATGAAATAAGTGAATTATATACTTTAACGGTAACATATATACGCCCGAGAAGTTAATAGGTTAAAAATTTTTAAAGAAATTAAGCACTCATTAATCATGTATCGATGTACGCAAAAATAATAATGTAAAGCACCTTTAATTAAAAAAAAAAAAAAAAAAAAAAAAAAAAAAAAAATCAGCTTTTGTGTTTCAGAATATAGAAGATAAAACACGTTGATAGAAAATTACAAAAGTGGTTAAAGATTAGGTGAAATATTCATTGTTATGTTTTAAAGGATAATTCTCTAAAAAATGCTTATGTATTTTTCATTTTTAAAATAATTAATAATAGTTAGTTTATTTATTTATTTATTTATTTACTTTTTTTTATATATAAAATGAGAAGGAATATTATTTTACATATCTATTTCAATAAATTATGAAACACGTATTTTGATTAGATATCGATGAGTATAATTTAATTATTTTTACAAAGAAAACTACGATTTTCACTAATTATCATGTAAATCATTTTGTATTATCTGGTATGAAACTAAATTATATATGTTCAGAAATACCTCACGAATGGCAGCCTAAACTGTCCTAGGTTTATGAAAGTGAGAATCAGAATTAAATCTTATATCACACTGTGACCTAATAAAAGAATTAATCTAGTTTCGTCACGTAAAGAAATTGATATTTAGAACTGAAATCAGAAGGAAAGATCAAGCGCTGAATATTTAAATTTTGACACCTCACACACCATTTGTCAGACATTTAATTACTTTCATATTAAATTTCCTTTTTTATTAAATTTTTAATTTAGTATTTTCATTAGCATCCTAAATAATATTTTAAAATATTTATTTATTTATTTATTTTATTTTATATTTTATTTTATTTTATTTTATTTTATTTTATTATTTTATTTTATTTTATTATTATATATATATATATATATATATATATATATATATATATATATATATATATATATATATATATATACATATTGTATTTTTTTTTTTTTTTTTTTTTTTGTCATAAAATTTAAAGTTGGGTCTGAAAATGTTAAAACAGTTTAAAGAATTATTTAGAGAACTTTTTTCAATACACAAAGAACAATCCATAAAAGTATAAAAAACGAAAAATTTTTATCCTTAAACTAATAGTAATATTTCATTTTTTGACATTATACTAAAACATAAATATACTTTTTTAAAACCATCTTTATATAAACTATATTTTTTAAATAGAAAAAATAATTTAAACAATTTATTTTTCTAAAAAATATTAAGACTTAAAAAAGAATAAAAAAAATTACAGGGTAAAATTTATTGACACATTTTGCTAAATTGATAATTGCTTATGAAATTATGCTCATTTTAATAAACAGGGTGAAACATTTTTGAAAAGTTGATCTTGTTAGTGTAAATATATATATATTTTTTTTTTTTTTTTTTTTTTTTTTTTATGAAATTTAGTTGTAGTAATTTTTTGTTTATTACCGAAATTTAACCAAATTTATTTTTTAAACTTTATCAATGTTTATACATAATTAGCATATAGTTTTTAATATTTGTTTACTTATATGGATTCAAGTAACTTTAGTAACATTTCTTAATTTTTAAATACTGTTTTCACCTTAAAAAATGAATTTAAAAAATTGTATGTTGTGACCATCACAAGACTTTCTTCTATATATTCCTATATATGTTCACTAAGTGCAAAAAAATTATTAAAACTGTTATTAAACCCTAATTATCTAACATGAAGAATGCAGATTTTCATCTTGCAGAAAACTAACATTAAATATCCAAAGAAAGACAATTTTATTGTCTGTAAATAACATCTTAAAAATCCGTTTTTATAATGGTTATCTCGCATATGAAGTTCCGTACAGTTATATGCCACAGAATGTGAGATATAGCCTTCCCGTTATCGAGTAAATTTGTAGTATAGCAGCGCTATCTATTGGCCATTAAGCATCCGGATTGAATCAGTATAATGTCTCATAACGCCCTGCTCATATATATAAAATTTTGTTTCATGATACGCAATAGAACCTGGGATATAGCCACCCTTTAAATTGAAGAAATTGCCGTGTAGCAGAGCGACCTTTTGTGAGGTTGTCATCAAGAGATCGCAGGCACTAATTTATGACAAGGTGCATGCACGTATAAATTTATATGCAATTCTGTGCAGTAGTTCCTGAGATATAGCCCTCCCATCAATTGCTTAAATCATTGTATAGCTGCACCAGCTGTAGGCCGATAAGGAATTCAAATTGAGTGAGCTTAATTTCTCATGATGGCCTTCTCACATACGAAGTTTTTTTGATCATGCGCTATAGGACTTGAGATATAGCATTCCCTTAAATTGCGGAAATCGCTTATAGCAGTGTCACCTGTTGAGCGGTTGACACCAAAAATTTGTAGGCACTGATGTAGGTCAAAGTGAACTATATATAAATTTATATATAATTCTGAGCTATAGTTCCCGAGATACAGTTACCACAAAATTTTGTCACACACCTGCAGACGGACAGACAGACTTTTTTTTTAATGGTCAAATCGTGTTCTAGAAATCTCAAAACGTGCTAAAACGTCAAGAACCGGAAGTCGAATTTTTTTACGAATCCAATACTTTATTCTATTGAATATAGAAGAAAGTTATAATAAAATGTGCTATTTTAAAAGGACATATATTGTAACATTTAATTAACCATTATTATATCTATACAAAGAAAACTGTTAATAGAAACAGTTTTATACATTATGAAAAGGGTGTACCTTTAATCTCACAGTTATATTTATATTATCCCATTTTCTTTCCTTTATTGAAATTACCAGCTATCTTTACTAGAGTTTATTCGTGGCATATATGCTTCGTATGCTTGTAGCGAATAAATGAAGCT
Source organism: Salticus scenicus (assembly GCA_963930645.1). Classification (NCBI taxonomy): domain Eukaryota; kingdom Metazoa; phylum Arthropoda; class Arachnida; order Araneae; family Salticidae; genus Salticus; species Salticus scenicus. Next base: position 131,313,532 of record OZ005656.1, on the reverse strand, counting down.
ATAAATTTCCCTTAATAGGTAGTAGAAACAATGTATAGTGAAAATTAATTGCGACCTAATAGACTCCTGGTGTAGTACATGCAAGAATAAAGAGGTCTGTAAGAATTAAAGTGTACTATATAAAAAATAAATTGGCATTATTTATTACATATAAAAGAAAATTGGATATCTAAATGACGTACTTAAGTTATGTTGATTATGATGAATTAGTTGAAATTAAGATTTTCTTTTCCACTAATACTCCCAAAATATCCATAATATTCAACAATTTACTTTCAAATTTCCGGTGCTGTACTGATTCAAAAATTTAAAGTATTGAATAATGTATTGACGAATCATCAATTAAGGTCTTCCTATTGAATCTGTAAAAGATTTTTGATTTTGTGTGTCTGTCTGTCTGCGTACAGTCGGTAACAAAAGTGTCCGAACACTAGTAAAAATTCCTATGTAAAAAAAGTACACTTCCTACGGTTTTGTTAAATAAATCCTTGTCGAATCCTGTTCTTAGTCAGTGTAAGAACATGATTCGATAAGGATTTATTTAACGAAACCGTATGAAGTGTACTTTTTTTACATAGGAATTTTCGCTAGTGTTCGGACACTTTTGTTACCGACTGTATATGCGTAATGGCCCCAAAAATCATCCAACTGACAAGCAAATTGGACACATGTTTAGGAGACATACATAATTATATGTATATTTTTGTGTGCGTAATATGTTTTTGGTACGTGTACAAGGACAAAATAAAAATTTTCTTATAATTACAATTTTTGGGCATAATTTCTTTGTAGTGCGATAACGAACGAAAAACAATACCCAGTTGATTTGCAAATTTGTACACAAGTTCATCCGTCATACAAAGTCATCCGTATTTTCTTTTAAATGTATTCTGCATGTGGTTCGTTTACCGGGATACATCAAAATGTTTCTGACCTTTATGTCATATGGATAGTATTTGTGTGAGCGCGATAGCAATTTTAAAAATAACCCATTTACCTTGCGAATTTCTGCATATGTTCATGTTCCATACAAAATAAATTATATATTAATTAAAGTGTATATTATTTGTGATTATTGTACAGGGATATACCAAAATACTTATTATAGTAACGGTCTATGGACAGAATTTCGTTTCAACGTATTTTAACCCCAGCTAAAAAATTCTGCAGTTTTTCCGCACCAAAATCCCAAAACTGTAAAACTTCTGCAGTATTTCAAATACTGTGCTTTTAACTTTAAAAAAAACTGCAGAATTTATAAAGTAAAGTCAACGACTTTATAAAAACTGCAGAGTTTTTAAAGTGAAGTTCACGACTTAATAAAAACTGCAGGGTTTTTAAAGTGAAGTTTACGACTTAATGAAAACTGCAGCGATTTTAAAGTAAAGGTCACGTTTTAATAAAAACTGTAGAATTCTTAAAGAAGTGATGTGACTTCAAAAATATCTCAGACTTTTCATAGTTAACTTGATGACAAATGGTAACTATAAAACAACTGCATTTTTATAAAAAATTGCGAAGAATAGTATTAAATATTAATATTAAAAAAAAAAAAAAAAAAAAAAACTGCATTTTTCTAAGGGTGGGTTATAGACTCTAATTTTTAATTTTAATTTATTTTTTATATCATTTTTTGCCCGTAATAAACAGGCCACGTACTTTTTTAAATGACTGAAATGAATTAAAAATCAAGTGTTTCCACCTAAATTTCATACTTTAGTTAATTTTAAAAACCTAATTGTCGTGTCGAAAAACTGTTTGCACCCCTGGATTCAGAAAAATCGTCCCTTTCGTTTGGTACTGAATTTGTAACGATATGAATGATATTTCTAATTTGTTTTCCGGTTTATATAAAACTGGTCTACAAAAAATAGATTGAAATTAACAGTCATGCCCCAAACAGTTTCGTTAAGATTTTTGAATAACTAAGCCTCATTATGCATTTTTGTATACAAATTTGCACTCTGAAATGTTCGAATAAAATTTGAAGTTTTGATAGAATTTTTAAAATATTTCTTTTTATTATCATTATTATTGACTTTTCATATAAAATCAGGATAAAAAGCATTTCAAGGAGATACAAAGAAAATTGTTTTCGTGCATATGCATGGGTTTTCAAATTTGGTTCATTGAAAAAAATGGTTCAAATATTTAAAATATAATAATATTTAACTAAAATATAACATACACACACACACAAAAAAAAAAAAAAAAAAAAAAAAACTCATTCCAGAGTCTGTTTTTTTTTTTATCCAACTTATTTACAAAACTACTATGTTGTGGCCACCACAAGACTTTCTTCTATATTTTCCTATACATATTCAATCAGTAACAATATTAAAAAAAAAGAAAACGAATTTTTTTCTAAGTATTTTTTTTTTTTTTTTGTTGTTGTTGAAAGTAATACATATTCAATCAGTAACAATATTTATAAAAAAAAAAAAAAAAAAAAAAAAAAAAAAATTACAATTTTTTTTTTTGTTGTTGTTGTTGTTAAAAGTAAAAAAAAAATCGATAACTTTGTTTTAAAATTCACAGATTTATAGTTCAACCATTCGTTTTAAAGGTATTGACGAGACCTTTCGAAAGATACCCATCTCGAAATTTTGCACCCCGTGGGGGGATGGGAGGGGGGTACTTCCCCCCCCCCCAAGTGGGGGAACCGATACCCCCACATGCACAAAATTTTTTTCCTGGTTAACTACTACTATTATCAACGAGATCTTTCGAAAGATACCCATTGTGAAAATTTACTCCCCCAGAGGGGGTACTCCCCCCAAGGGGGGGAAGCGAGGCCCCCCATTCACAATTTTTTTTCCTTGTTAAATACTACTATTATAAATAATTCATATTAATTTTACAATCACAAGTTTAAAATAACTCTTATTATGCACATTTATACGAAATTTTGTCCTACACTGCCATGTTAAAAATTTAGATAAAATGCGATCACAGCGCCAACTGTTGAGCTATTGATCTCCGAATGTAATCAGCACCAGTTTATGTCGGGGACCAACTAAATATCAAGATTGGTTAAATTTCGTTAAAAAAAAAAAAAAAAAAAAAAAAAAAAAAAAAACGATTTTTTTTTCTAATTTTTTTTCGTTAAAAGTAAAAAAAAAAAAAAAAAAAAATCGATAACTTTGTTTTAAGTTATCACAGATTTATGGTTCAACCATTCGTTTTAAAGGTATTTACGAGACCTTTCGAAAGATACCCATCTTGAAACTTTGCACCCCGGGGGGGTACTTCCCTCCCACAGTGGGGGGAAGGGAACCGATGCCCCCACATGCACAATTTTTTTTTCCTAGTTAACTATTACTATTATCAACGAGACCTTTCGAAAGATACCCATCTTGAAAATTTACTTCCCCGTGGGGAGGGGGAACCGATGCCCCCATGCACATTTTTTTTTCCTAGTTAACTCCTACTATTATCAATAATTTATATTAATTTTACAATCACAAGTTTAAAATAACTCTCGATATGCCCATTTGTGCGAAATTTTGTCCTATACTGCCATGTTAAAAGTTTTCATAAAATGCGATCACAGCGCCACCTGTTGAGCAATTGATCCCCAAATCTAATCCGCACCAGTTTATGTCAGGGTGCAACTAAATACCAAGTTTGGTTAAATTTCATTCATTCGTTCGTGAGATACAGCGTCCACAAAAAAATAAAACAGACAGACATTTTCTAAAAACTATTAATTCATGTTCTAGACATCCCAAAACGTGTAAATCTATCAAAAAACGGAGGTCGAAACAAATTTTCTAAACAAAATGTGGGAACAAATTGGCGAGATGACTCCAATTTCAAAACTAGTATGAAGTGGCCACCACAATACTTTCTTCTGTATAATTTTACAAAAAAATCATGCAAGACAAATTATTTATTAAATTATTTAATTATTTTCCTTTATAAATGCAGATGATTTTTATTTGACAGAAGTATATCATTAAATGCCCAAAGAAAGTCAATTTTTTGCCAATATAAAAAATAAAAAAAAATACAATTTTTTTCTAAGTTTTTTTTTTCGTTAAAAAATTAAAAAATCGATAACTTTGTTTTAAATTATCACAATCATCTATAGTTCAACCATTCGTTATAAAGGTATTGACGAGATCTTTCAAAAGATACCCATATTGAAAATTTACTCCCCCCCCCCAGATGGAAAGGGATGTTTCCACATGCACAAAAAATTTTTCCTAGTTTACTACTACTATTATCAATAATTCATAATAGTTTTACGATCACACATTAAAAATAACTCTCATTATGTACATTTACACGAAATTTAGTTCTATACAGGCACGTTAAAAATTTAGGAAAAATGCAATGACAGCGCCACCTGTTCAGCGATTGATCCCCAAATCCAATCAGCACTAGTTTATGTTAGGATCCAACTAAATACCAAGTTTGGTTAAATTTTGTTCATTGGCTCGCGAGATACAGCGCCCAAAAATTTGTGATACACACAGACAGACAGACAGATATTTTCTAAAAACAGAAAATCGTGTTCAGTATATCCCAAAATATGTAAATCCATCGAAAATTGGAGTTCGAAAATTTTCACGAATCCAATACTTTCTCTATATGCAGACGGCCGCAAAATTATCCGAGCACTAGTGAAGATTCCTATGTAAAAAAAGTACACTTAATTCGGTTTTGTTAAATAAATCCTTGTCGAATCATGTTCTTAGACTCACTAAGAACAGGATTCGACAACGGTTTATTTAACAAAACTGTATTAAGTGTACTTTTTTTTTATATAGAAATCTTTGCTAGAGCTCGGATACTTTTGCTGCCGATTGTATTATACTATAGAAGAAAGTAATAAGAAATTGCGACAAAAGCAATACTTAAAAAAAGTACACTACCATCAATTTTAAATCATAAATTGCGACAAAAGTTTTACTTAAAAAAAAAATGATTATGCAGAAAATAATAATAATGATAATAATAAAAATAACAAAAGTGGAGAATGTCCACACAAAATGATGACGTTTGGTGGCCTTATCCTAGAATTGACAGTGGTAAATATGTTTGCTTCATGATCCAATTATCTTTTTGAATAAACATTTAAATTTTTGTTTTAATTACACAGTATCGACTGTGTAAAGTATATTTTTAAATAATCCTTCCAAATTTTTATTTTACAAATGCAGGAGCTATTGAACAACTCAACTTACAGTAACAAACATTTGTTTACTACTACGAAAGTACGATAATGATCGCATGCAGTTCTTAAGATCAATTTAACAGCTAAAGAAAGAAATGTTAGGTTTAAAAATATTCAAATAACTTGCGTTATGTCTGTGGATTACTGTATTTGTTGCATAGGTTTAATTTATTTTATATTATTTAGACGCAAATTTTACATGCAGATGCAAATTTCACTGTTGTTTTTAAGGACGCCAGGCTTAGTTCGACAGATGATTTTCAAATATTTATATTATTTTTATTCAGAAAATTATGAAGCTGGACTGTATTTGATTTTTCATAAATTTAAATTAAGTGAAAATTTAACTTTTTATTCAGTAAAAGAATTAAAAAAAATGTTGATTAGAGCAATGAGCTTTAAGTATTATTATTTTTAAAAATTTTAGATACAGGTAACTTTGTCCCTTTTTAATATGTTTTTCATTTCTGCTTGCATGCATGTAGTGTGTTTATTTGTTTAGTTCATTTTCGTATTGTGTTCTGTGAGTTTCTATCTAAACTAAGTATTCTTTTTTTTTATTTGTTTGTTTTTATTTACTTTTTAAACTCCCTAAAAGTATTTGAAATTATGATAAAACTTATAGGCCTAATAGTGCTCCTATGTTTCCCATTTTGATGTAAAAGGTTTTCATTTCAAGATTATTGATTTTTATGAATAACCTGTTTTTGGACCAAAAAATTTAACAAATTGGCCCCGAAAGTGTCATTGCAATTAAACTTTTGCTTTAAACAACTTTCCGCAGTTAAAATGGTCAAGTGAATGCGCCACCAAATTTGCTATATAGAGACGATTGTGATTCTTGAGATACACTTGTCCAAATTAGCTTAAAAGGACTGTTTACAGTAGAAATAGCCATCTTGTAAGTATATACAGAAGTTAGTGGTGCATGCAATATTTTATTGAAACAAAAACTAAAGGCTAAGCTTTACTATTGTGCACCCATTGGCGATTTGTGACGCTGTGATGTGATTCAGTGTATCGACACTTTTTAATAGTAACCTTTTTGTATTGAAACTTTGCTTAACTGTCTCGGAACTTTGTTTCTCTTTTTGCACCAAAAATTCGTGTAATTTTATCATAATGCAGCCCAGCTGAATGATTTTTTAAAAATGTGTTTTTAAAAATTTAAAAATTAATTTTTCGAGTGTATTTCATTATTATTACTTTTGGTACAACTATAGTATTTCCCCTCAGCTAGATTTGGCATTTTTCTTTGGCGCCGATTTGAACGATAACGATGTCGTTCTGGATTGTTTGCGATATAATATGGCAGCCTGCATGCTATTTATTTTGGATTTATGATTTATACTTTAGCTTAAGATTTTATCATTTATGCTATATGATTTACGATTTTTAGATTCATGATTTAGCCATAATCGTCAACGAAAAATCGTCAAACCTAGCTGACGGAAAATACTATAGTTGTTCCTTATTTTTTTTAATAAATGTAATTATTTAGGGAAAATTAGTGTGTGGTAGTAATTGATGCAGTACAGACTTTCATGCATTTTCCGATGCATATGTACCACAGATTAGGGGTATCCAGTAATGTTTTTTTGGTTTTAATATCGGGATACTGACTGCTGCGGTACAGATTTTTATGCATTTTCTGTTTCATGTGCTATGATTTAGGGATATCTAGTGATTTTTTTTTTTGTTGTTGTTGTTGTTTTAATATCGGTATACTGACCGCTGCCGTACAGAATTTTATACATTTTCTGATTATGAAATAGGGGATTCATATATATTCGCTATGAATATGATATAGGGGTATCCAGTGATGCTTTTTTGGTTTTAATATCGGGATACTGATTGCTGCAGTGCAGTTTTTTAAGCATTTTGTGATTCATAAACCTTGAATTAGGGGTGCCCAGTGGCAGAAACACGGCGACATAGTCGCGGAAACAGAAAAACGGCTTGTGGACAGTTTTTGTCTGTACTGATAAAAAAACTGTCTGCAACTTTCGAATAACAATTCACTTAAAACAAAATTTCTGTATCAAAACTAAAACTAATACTTTTATTATTTATAATTATTTATATTGTGTTGTGTCAAACATTGCTATAAAATATTTTATTGAATGAATACACCCAATTCTTTATACTATATTGTTCTGCAGTAGAATTGTATTCATGTATTGTTGCACGAGATCATCAGTGATGTTAAGTACCCCCCCCCCCCCCCTTCCTCCAATCAGCTTTCAGGCTTTTAGAGTGTAAGCCATTTTCACCCCTCATTACACGCAAATTTTGCAGACAGATTATGAAATTTTAAAAGCCTGTTGCAGACAGCTACAAAACTTTCTGCCACTGGGATCCAGTGATGTTTTTCTGGTTTTAATATTAGAATACTAACCGCTGTAGCACAGATTTTCATGCATTATCAGATTCGTGCACAATGAATAAGCTGCATCCAGTGACTTTATTTATACTTTTTTGTGATTGCTTTTGTACAGATTTTCATGCATTTTTCAGATTCATGCAAGGTTTGAAAATTTGTGGAAAATCTTCAAATTATATAATTCATAACACTGAATTTTATGTGCTAAAACTTGAAAGCCCTCCGATTTTTTTTTTTTTTTTTTTCTGGTGAAGTAGCTCAAATTTCTATTACTGTTTTAAATGTTTATTTTAATTATCTTGAATATGCTTAATTTATTTCAGTGAATTTCAAAACAAGCACCGGAGTGAAACAATTTATTTTATTAAAATGTATTTTTGATGTTTAGTAATGATTCAGAGTATTGATTTGCGATGCGATTTGCAGTATTGATTCATCCGGTGTGCTGTACATCGGCAATAGCAATGGGTGCCTAGTAAAGCTGTTCCAAACTAAAATTTTGTCTATGAAATAGATAAAAATATTTTAGAAAAAACCCTTTATGTAAAATTAACACAAAATTTTAGTTAATGCATATGTACAAATAAAAGTAATTCAGTAACTTTATGAAAAAATTGATTTTGGATGAAAAAATTATTGTAAAAAAAGAAAAAAACAGTAAATTGTTTCCATTAACATTTATTTTTTAAGAATCTTAATTATGAAAGTGACTTACAGTTTATTGAGAATTAAATGTTAGTTTCCGGTATTTCTCAGAAGTTCTGATGATCTGTTTGGTTTATATCTTAGCATTTTTCAGCGTGATTAGGCAACGCCACCATGCGTCCAGATTTGTAGTTGACTTCACATTAGAGTTCTGCATTGGGTTGGGTACCCGTGGGTTACTTGCTTTAGAAACTCGCAGAACACAATGAACTAAACAAATAAATACACTACATGCATGCAAGCAGAAATGAAAAACATATTAAAAAGGGACAAAATTACCTGTATCCTATAATTTCTAAAAATAATAATACTTAAGAGCTCATTGCTCTATTCAACTTTTTAAAAATTATTTTACTGAATAAAAAGTTAAATTTTCATTTAATTAAAATTCATGAAATATCAAATACAGCCCAGTAGCAGAATTTTCTGAATCTAACAAAGCAAAATAATATAAATATCTGAAAATCATCTAAGCCTGGCGTCTCTAAAAACAACAGTAAAATTTGCAACAAATACAGTAATCCAGAGAGATAACACAAATTATATGTATATTTTTAACTAACCTTAAACATTTCTTTCTTTAGCTGTTAAATTGATCTGCAGAACTTTAAACAATTTGCAGCGCTCACTGCCATACTACGCTTTTACTACTACTGGAAATAGAATATATTTAAATGTATTACAGGAAGATTTATTATTATTATTTATTTAAAAAACAATTGAAATTAAAAAAAAGAAGAAAAAGATTTCGATTTACACACTTAATTCTGTTAGATTCTTTAGCGAGAAGCGAGTGGATAACAAATACCTGATCAGCTCAGCTGTAAGTCCGCACTAACTTCCCAGCGCATTAATTTTCATTTATTAAATTATTATATTCTTTTAAATGGAATTTTACCTAGAATTATTTAACTCGTAATAACTTTTATTATGTATTTCACTATACCAGAAATAACAACGTGTTTCAATTCGAAAAAGCACGCAATGATTTTCGTATTTTCCTTATTTCATAGTAGAAAACAAATGTTTGTTTTTGTAAGTTGAGTTGTTCAATAGCTCCTGCGTTTGTTAAATAAAAATTTGAAAGAATTGTTTAAAAATATACTTTACATAGTCGATACTGTGTAATAAAAACAAAAATTGAAATGTTTATTTAAAAAGATAATTGGATCATTGAACAAACTTATTTGTCACTATCAATTATAGGATAAGGCCACCAAACGTCATATTTTGTGGGGAAAGTCCCCACTTTTGGTATTATTTTTAATATTGCTTTTGTCGCCATTTCCTATTTTGAAATTTTAGTCATCTCGCCAATTTGTCCCCACATTTTGTTTAGAAAATTTGGTACCTTTTTTTTTTTTCTGTAAATGAGTTGGATGATAAAAAAAGAGTCGGAAATGAGTTCTTTTTTTTTTTTTTTTGTGTGTGTGTGTGTGTGTGTGTGAATATGTTACATTTCAGTTAAATATATTTTAAATATTTGAACCATTTTTTTAATGAATCAATTTTGCAAACCCTAGCATTTGCCCGAAAAACAATTTTCATTGTATAGCCTTGAAATATTTTTTATCCTGTTTTTATATTAAAAGTTAATAAAAAAAAAAAAAAAAAAAAAAAAAAAAAAAAAAAAGAATATTTTAAAAGTTCAATCATATCTTCGAATATATTTCGAACATTTCAGTTTTCTTAGCATGGCCAGTCATAGGGCAAAATTGTATGTAAAAAGGCATAATGAGGCATTGTTATTCAAAAATATTAACGAAACTTTTTGTTATGATGGAGAACTATTAGTTTCAATCTATTTTTTGTAGACCAGTTTTATGTAAACCTTGAAAACAAATTAGAAATATCTGTCCTATTGTTACAAATTCAGTACCAAACGAAAGGGGCGATTTTCTGAATCCAGGGGTGCAAACAGTTTTTGGACATGGCACGGCAATTAGTTTTTTTTTTAATTAACTAAAGTGGGAAATTTAGGTGCCAACACTTCATTTTAATTAATTTCAGTCATTTTGAAGAGTACGTGGCCCAGTTTTACAATAAAAAAAAATGAGAAAAAAAAAAATACAGATTGAATTTAATAGTCCTCCGTATTATACGAAATTCTGTCATTGACACAATTTTAAATGGTTTCTTTTCTCTCTTTTTTTTTTTTAAATAGACTGTGAATATTTAATACAGTGGATTTTTTAAAAGTAGATGTAATATACAAGAAACTTTTTTGTATTATATTTTGAAGTTTTGTTTATATTTAGACCAGATATTTTAAATATAATTTGAATCATATTCTAGTTTTAATTTAATTATATATGCAGTGAAAACCTGGTCTATCATTCCCGCATCTTTTGCTTTCCTGCAATGCTCCCGCATTGATAATTTTATTTCTATGGTCCCTGCACAAATTATATATATATAATGTTAATGAAACCCGCATGTATTGTGCTTCAAAAGGTCGTTTTCTCGCATTCCTTGTTGTAAAGCTTTTCATCTGACTTTGTAAAAATTTTCTCATGAAGGTCAGGCGGTTCTGTACAAACTGGATACTGTGTGCATCGTAAAAAAAAACTTTCTTCCCCTTTTCCATAAAGGATCAAAATTGTACTGCCATGTCTCTGTCTCTTTATTCATTATTGTAATTTCAGCCTACCACGAAATAATCGCTTTAGTTTTCCAGAAAATTGTTTCAGGAAGTGCAGCTAAGTGCGGAAAAATGAGGTACAATACCATACAGAAAGGCAAGAAAATGATGCTGATTATTCGGATGAAGCGTTGTTGCGTGTAGCAGAGGATGTGTTTGGTTGTCTGGTACAAAATTTAGTGATAATATTTGCATAAATCAAGATATTGCAACATGTGGTATCCTAAAGTATAGAAGAAATGTGTGATTTCAAAAAAAATTAAATAATGGCGGAATAAACTAATAACTTTCACACTGATGACATAATTATGGGGTTTTAAAGTGCACAAATTGTTATACAAGCGTATGAAATTACATAAATGGACCAAAAAAAAAAAAGTTTTAAATCTGAAAAATATCTTGTTTAATTTATAAAATAATGAAAAACCCAACATAATAATGCTGACTCTAGAATAAAAGGACCGCCAGGTGGAATTCAGTAAAAAGGGCAACCTATTTTTAAAAAGGACTTTATTTGCATAATTGCGGTCTTCTATGTTGTGATTTTTGTACAGGACAAAAGTAAAGTACTAATTTTACGTGTGTATATATATATATATATATATAGGCTATATGCATTTGTTCTTCCAGGAATGATGTAGAACTATTTCTAGAAAGTTGAAAATCAGAAAGAAAAGTATCTAAAGGCCTCTGTTCATTTAAAATGTTAGAAAAAGCTACTTGGTGCTAAAATGTTTTTAAAAGGGCAGCAGGGTGCTAAAATGGATTTGAAAGGGCAGCAGGGTGGAGCACCCTGCCAAATCGGCCAGCACTACATAAAATTAATATTTTTTAAAAATAAATTTTACTTAATATTGTACAACATTTATGTATTCCTTTGACCGCTTGGAAATTAGTTTTTATCAGTAGTATACTGTATACATTGTGTGTATTAATTCATAAACATTGTTTTATTCGTTTTTTGACTGCATTTGTTGTTTTTTCCGCTTTCATCTTTTATTTTTCCCTTGCATCCCTTGAAAAACGATAGATTGAGGTTCTAATTGTACTTGTAATATTTGTTATAAATTTCTGAATGATTTGTTTAATAATATAATTGTATTTTGTGAAATACAATTTTAATTTGGTTTCTTATATAATGTAAATTGAATAATACTTTGTTGCGGGTCAGAAGCTGCAGGTTCATGTCGGGTTGTTCCAGTTGTGGGTCGAAAGTGTTCCTGCGGGTCAAGTTTTCTCAGCCCACCCAGAACTCTATATTGCTGTTATCGCAAAATGCATATTTTGCAAAATGTTTAACATATATACAGTGAAACCTCTCAAGTTGGATGCTTTTTCTCGGAACGGAATATATCTATTAACATTATGTCTAACCCCTATAAGTTGGACACCTCTCTAAGTTGGACAGTTTTTCTTGGAACCGCAGGTGTCCAACTTAGAGATGTTTTACTGTTTATGTTTTTTTTTTTTTTTTTTTTTTTTTTTCCACTATTTGATAGAATCCCTGCCAAAAATTATTTACAATTAATTATTATTATTACAGGGTTCATACTCATCAGGGAAAACCTGGAAAACAGGGAATTTGGAATTAAAAAAAAAAAAAAAGTCAGGAAAAACTCAGGAAAAATAAAAATTTTCATTAAAAATCAGGGAAAATCAGTTATAAAAACTGGAAAAACATTTTTTTTTTCTCTCAAGTTATGTTTTTCTTGTTTAGCTTCGTATCAAAATTTAAATGATTAAGTATTGTGAAAATATGCATGTAAATAATGATTTCTGCGGGAATTTCTAGAATGATCGGCAGTAATATGACACCATACAGCTGAAGTAGCTGTATTTTCTCCTGTCTAGAGGAGCGTTTCTTGTAATATGTCGCTAATATTTTCTTGAAAATTGTCTGGGAACTCAGGGAATTTCCCTCCCCCTCATATTTGAGTGTGAACCCTGTATTGTTATTATTATTTTTTTTTCTCAGAAAAGAAATAGGTGATAATGTGCTTTACAGGGCTCGAAAATTATATTGCCCGACATGCCCGGGGCATATAAAAATTTACAGTGGGCATGTACTTTTTTCTTTTACATGCCCAGATAGGCATGCATACTGAAACAAAAATAACTTTCTTAAAAGAATTTTAAAATACAGCATCTTATTTAAGACTTTTACTTAAATTGAAATTATGTCAATATAGATATAATGTCGTTAAATTATTTTCACTAGGTATGTGAATGTTTTTATTAATATGCATTTTAATAAGATATTTGGGCATGTAAACATTTCATTCGGGCATGTATTGTCCAGACTAACATGCCCAACAGGGCATGTAAAATTTTTGAGATTTTTCAAGCCCTGGTGCTTTTACCACACTACTTGGTGACTTTTTTTTAAAATCGACAATTTGGCACATTTTTGCAGTTTTGTCTCGTGATTTTTTTTCAAAATGGCCGATTTTACGTGTTTTAAACCAAGTGCCTAAAAATAAAGCGTAAAAAGTAGCTTCTCAAAAACTTAAACAAAAGAAAATAAAAATAAAAACTAAAAAATATTAAACATTACAAAACAAAAATACCATAAATAACTGAATAAGTGTATAAGCAGATATGCAGATTCAATTTAGTGTTGCGGCAATTAAAGAGAATCCGGGAGGTACATGGGCAGGTAGGTTGGATTTAACATCGCACTAGCACTGCGCTATGGCAATGTTTTGCAGCAATCAGTAATACGTATAAATAGATTATGAGACTTCTTCACACACCATAAAATTTAAGCCAGCACAACCGGTATCGAAAGGACGTAGCCTTTCTTCACTTCTACCGGTTGTGCTCGCCTAAATCTTATGGTGTGCGAAGAAGTCTTATAATCTATTTATCGTTTGAACACCAGTTTTTAATTTAGTTTTGGTCAGTAATACATATGTCTACCGTTCACATAAAAAAAAAAAAAAAAAAAAAAATCACTAAATATCTCACTCGCAATCTGCATGAATCTTTAAAAAGCACAAAATTTTGTTTTGCAGCAGTCACTTTTAGAACAAAATATCCCCTCCCACTCCAAAATTTTTCTGAAATAAACTTTCATGGTTGTTGAATAAATTTCTAAATTAAATTAAAATTTCGTAGTCTATTGGAGTTGTGCCATGATTAATAATGTCAATTGATATAGCTGTGTTTACAGACTCGGTGACTTTACTTTGCCAACAAATGTTATGTGAGAAATGCCTAGCTGGTATTCAGCCAGGGCAGCTCAATGGTTTGAGCATCCGCACGTAAAGCGGAAGGCCCGGGTCCGATTCCCTGCTCTGGTATTTTTTACATAGTTGGTATAAAAAATCATGCTTCTACTCTAAATTTTTCTGAAATGAACTTTCATGGTTGATGAATAAATTTAATTAAAATATGCATAACTTGCTTTTACTTTCTTTTATATTCAACAGAAGAAGGTATTGGATTCGTAGAAGTCTTAGACTTTAGGTTTTCAGTAGTTTTACATGTTTTGAGATGTCTAGAACATGATTTGACTTTTTTTAAAAAACATGTCTGTGTGACAAAATTTTGTAACAACTGTATTGCAGGAACTATACTACTCAGAATTTCATAAAATTTGATATGTTGTTGCAACTTGATATACCTAAATTAATGCCTAGAAACTTTTGGTAAAAATCATCCAACAAATGGGGTTGTCATTTTGCTTTTTTTTCTTTAATTTTTTACATTGCAGAACAAACATTTCATGTAAATGCACATAAAGTGAATTTTTTTAATAATCATTATGAAATTAAAAAGAAGTATCTATATTAGTGATAGTCAGCTGGGAAATTTTTTTTGTAAATGTGCAAGCATCCCCCCCCTCCCTCTAAAGGAAAGTCCCTCCCAAGAGGGGCAACTTTTCCTTATGAGTATCTTCCAAATGAGCTCATCAACACCTTTTAAAATAAATGGTTGAACCATCCATGTGCGGTAATTTAAAAGAAACTTATGTTTTTTATTTTGTGGTTAAAATTAAGAAAAAAAAAAAAAAAAAAGTCATATCTAAAAAATTGGTTTTTCTTTGCATATTTAGTGCTATTATATTGGCAGTCAATAAATAACGACTCAGTGAATATTTCACAAAAAGTATAGTATGTAGAAAAGTGCAGCCTAATGATTCATGCGCATTTCTCTTGTTATATGCCGTTACTTGTCTGGCAAAGAGTGAAAAAAGGATAACCCAGCATCAGCCACATCCAGTCTTTTCATTTTTGAAAGCGACGTGGAATGCAGGCATCCAAAGCTGAGCAGTGTGGTGTTGTGCGTTTTTTGGCAGCGGAAAGTATAGTAGGACGTGAAATTGATAGACGAATAGAAAGGATCTATGGGGAGTACTGTATGTGACGGGCAAGAGTTCAGGAGTGGAATAAGCGGTTTCGCGAAGGATGCAGATCGATCCCTGGACTGGAGCACCAAAGTGTGTTACAGAAGAACATGTTGCAAAAGTGGATGAGCACATAAAGAAAGACCGTCGTCTAACAGTAGACGAGATTTCTGTATCAGTGGGGCTTAGCCATGGTACGGTTCACGAAATCATCAAGGACAGGTTGAAGTTCTGTAAAGTGTGCGCGCAATGGGTTCCGCATCGCTTGACACCGGCACAAGAGGGCTGCCGCATGACCATGTGTCTGCAAGCATTGCAGCATTACAACAATGATGGGAACAAATTTCTTTTAGCAGTTGTTACCGGTAATGAAACTTGGTTCCACAACTTTTAGCCCGAGTCAAAACGGCTAAGTCTTTAGTGGAAGCACACAGATTCCCCTCCACACTAGTGCCAGCAAGGTACTGCTTTCATTCTTCTTCGATCGTAATGCACCACCCCTCATCGATTTCCTGGAGCATGGAGCTACGGTCAATGCTCAGCAGTATTGTAAAACCTTATTGAAGCTCAGGGATCAAAACGTTCCAGTTAACTATTTCGAGGTGTCATCTTGTTGCACGGCAACGCTAGACCATCACACTTAGCCAACGCAACACAGGAATGTCTGCAGAAGTTCAAGTGGGAAGACCTGAGCCACCCCTCCTATAGTCCAGATCTGTCCGCATATGACTTCCACATCTTGAACTTAAAAAAAGTACTGTTGAGACACCAATTTCAAATAGACGATGAAGTCAATGAGTGTGTGCGCAATTGCTTCAAACAGCAACCAAAGGATTTCTACGAGCATGGCATTATGCGACTGTTTTCACAATGGAATAAATGCCTAAATACGTACGGACAATACTTTTGAGTTTTATTAAATAATTACTGTGAATTTGCCTCTGACTCGTTATTTATTTGCTCCTAATATTATTTCTCTAAAATTGAAATTGTCTGCATTCATCATATGGAAGATATATTTTAATAAATTATTTTTTACTGAGGGAATTTGTATAGAAACACAGAAGAGAGTCATGTGTTGGCCACGACAAACTAGTTTTAAAAAATGACTTTTATGTGTGGCAGGGAAACAGTAATAGTTTTTAAGGTTTTCACAGAAATTGTGTAGAATTTAAAAAACTGCAGAGGAACTGAAAGTAACAGGAATAAGTATTTTCAGTTTTTCACAGAAGTATAAAAACCAAAGGAATGTGGCACAAGTCTTTTTAAAGTTTTTTCATGAAAATTTTGCAGAATTTCAAAAATTACTGAAAAAGTGAAGGTAAATGGAACACGTTTTTTTTAAGTTTTTTCGCTGAAATTTTGCAGAATTTTAAAAAACTATAGAAAAACTGAAGGTAAATGGCACAAGTTTTTTTAAAGTTTTTTCGCTGAAATTTTGCAGAATTTCAAAAACTTCAGAAAAACTGAAGGTAAATGGCACAAGTTTTTTTAAAGTTTTTTCGCTGAAATTTTGCAGAATTTGAAAAGCTGCAGAAAAACTGAAGGTAAATGGAACAAGTTTTTTTAAAGTTTTTTCGCTGAAATTTTGAAGTCTGTTCAGTAAAACTTTGACTTTAAAATATCTTTAAAAAAACTTTTAAAAAACTTGTGCCAATTGCCTTCAGTTTTTTCTGCAGTTTTCTTTAAAGTTTTTTTGCAGATTTTTTTAGCTGGGACGTAGTTGCACTGCATTAAACATAATGAAATGAAAGATCATTATTAAGATACTTTAAAACGTATTCTCGGTTAAAAAAACAGTGTCTATTCGCTCAATAGTTAAATTACAGGAATAAACAAATGCGTTTAAATAACATTATGTAATTATTCAAATAGTGTTAAATTTGATACAAATATTTATGTGTAGCATGGTTTCTACAGAAAATGTTGTGTAAATACTTAATTTAATCGTGTAATGCTCTTCTGAAATTATTTGCAATACATTATGTATTGAGTGTGCTAATTATCTTGTTTTTCTATAAGATTTTTTATTGAATTACTAGATTCAATTATGATTCTAATTATTAATGTATACCAATTCGGAAAAATTCATAGTAACGTGCCTATAATAATTAATTTTTGGTTAGACGTGATCAATTAATGCTCCCCTTGTGCTTTACAGAAAACTTTGAAATATTGGTGAGGGTATGGATTTCAATCCTATATGTTTTCCGGATAATTTCAACAATTCTTTAATATACTCCTAAATTCTTTAGAAAAAAATAAGTTGAAGACATTGCTCAAAACAGTGAGAGAATATCATGTGTTTATTAGAAAAAAAAAACATGTAATCAACAGCATTATTACAAAAATAAAGGAATGGATTAAAAAATAAAATTAAAACGGTTACAACTTTGGGAATATATAAATTTCGTCTCTCACAATGAAAACAAAACCTTGTAGATAAGGAGTGAAAAGTTACCTGCAGCATTCCTTCTGTTGAAAAAGAGATTATAATCAATTGAAATGCTTTGAATGCTTTGACACAGTGTATACGATGTCTCAGAAAATTTATTTCGTTTTAATAGTAATCACAATTGTTTAGAGGCGAGTTAAATGCAGTCCTTTTGAAATGCAAGCGTTAAGAGTTTCTCAAAGTGTAATTTCCTGACTATGGTATCGGTTAATAACAGGAGACTTGGCGTTGGAATATTAAACCTCGAATAAACGACTACGTCAGAAACGCCAAAGAAAAATATTGGAAATGCATGCAGCTGTTTCGGCAGCTTAAAGCGTGCCGTCATCCTTTTTGCACTGATGACGGGACGGCACGCTTAAAGCTGCCGAAACAGCTGTATGCATTTCCAATATTTTTCTTTTGCGTTCCTGACGTAGTCGTTTATTCGAGTTTTAATATGGTATCGGTTACTGGAAAGTGGAAATGTTTGTGAAAGATGGAGGCAAAGTTGTACGTCTGAAATAACACAAAGTTTTGGTCAATATTTAACACTAATCTGCAGAAGAATTTGCATACTGAACATCGCTTTATTGCAACAACGTATTTAGAGAGGTACTGCTACCTCAGTTTCAACTCAAACTGTTCAAAATCGATTTTACCATATGTATTTGACATGCTCACTGACGTGTTGTTTGTGTTTCTTTTACAGTGGACCAATGGGCTTTCCTCAGAAAGTGGTTGCAGAGGTATCTTAGGTAAGAATTGAGAGTAAGTGGAGATAAGTGGAACAACTTATGTTTCACAGACAAGCCCCGTTTTAGTGTTCAGCCTGAGAATAGATAGATTCTTCATTTGAGAGAAAAGGTTATTCGGAATAATCCTGAATTTTTGTAATCTCATATTGCATCCGTATTAAAATTTTTCAGACACTATACATACACTATGAAACGAACATTAAAATTATACTATGAAGCGAACAATAAAATTATGTATACATCTTTCAAACAAAGTAAAAAGTACTGCATATGGTTATTCTTACCAACAAGATGAATGGCAAAAACGTAGTATTTATTTAGATTTTTTAATTATTTTTTTAGCTTGTTTTCAATCTGTATTTTGCTTAGATATAAATATCAAAACTAATTCTTCTGTTTCATATTTATGTGCAGGCATTTGGACATTTTTAAATGCTAGTATAGAATTTATATATATATAAATGTTTAAATGAAACTATTTTGTTATTGAGTTACTGCATAAATAGTACCAGTATACCACAACAAATAAAACTGTCACCTGAGGAAAAACCAACACTTATCTCTAGCCCATTTGTGTATGTATTTCTATTATTATATATATTTTTAAAATAATTACAAAATACATATTAAAAAAAAAAAATCAATTTTCAAAATTTTTGCAAAAAATATGGAACTTCTAAAATAATTCTACTTTTTTTATTATTATTATAAATATCCACATTTTAAAATATTCTTGATTACACAGAAATTATTTTAAAGAAAATGAAGCTTTTACTCAGTATCTTTAGATAGATTATGTCATGTACAACCGAATATAAAAAAAAATGCAATTCTATTAAATCTTCTTTTAAATATTTGAAAGTTTACTTAAGCATAAAATTTAAGAATTTAATTAATACATTTTGACATGTTTATAAAACTTGTCATCTTTCTCATAGTGAAGTAATTCATTTGTATTATAAATAAAAAGTATGACAGCTCAATAAGTAATCTAGAAGTATTCTATCATAAAATAATAATAATATGAAAACTTTAATGCATACAAAAATTAAACTCTGCATTTTTCGTAAACTATAATGTTTTAAATTTTTCTATTTTTGTAAAAGAATTAATTTTTGCAATTTAAAGTAAAATTTATCCACTTTAGAAGGTTTGTAAATGAAGTTACTCTTTCTTTTATATACAAGAATTGTTTTGAAACAAGAATCGAAGTTGTCGATTATTTATCGATGGATGTTTAGTAAATTTAATGCTTACAATGATAAAATTGAAAGTTCATTTTTTGAAAGAATTATTTTTATAAAATTCAATATAATAGAATCAGCATGATTTAATTTATTTGATAGTATAATTTAATTTCTTGTGAACGTACATAACATTTGAGAAGTAATTCATACTGTTACAAAAAAGTAATATAAGGGCTTTATATTTTTATTTATTCATTTTTTTTTTCTATTAATTTGTTCTATTTAAATTTTCTGCTGTTATTATAAAAGTAAACGTAGACAATTAACCATTATTTTCAATAAAAGTTGTAACCTTTACAAATACAGAAGTTCTGTAATATATAATACATCATTACAATATAGTATTTAAAGATTTTTACTAGAAACGTGATTTTCCTAAACCGCAAAATTTTTACATATAGAAAAGTCTTTTTAACAGCACTTAAATTAATATATAAATACCCCAAAGATCATTTCGTTAAGACCCTTCTCCATTACTTTTTTTTTTTTTTTTTTTTTTGAACGAAAGATCTTAATTTAATTTTTTATATTACTCGCTATATCTATAAAACTGATTCCACGTTTTCTACGGTATAGTTTAATTAATTAATTTATTTTTTTTTATTTAAATTTATTGAGGTTATGTATATATATATATTGTTGTGAATTTGTAAAATATAGAAATATAGTAGTTATGTTTCATATAATTTCATTTGAAGAATATTAGACCGGTTATAAAATGCTAATTTTTGCATGTTTGGCGCTAAAATAGCTCATTTCCTTAAAAAAAAAAAAAAAAAAAAAAAAAAAAAAAAAAAAAATCCATTAACAAGTTTTACTATGATATGTTGACCAGGCAGAGACCTTGGTGACTAATGTGGTGACTTTATCGCTCATTAGCAATTTTTCGACGACCTTATCAAGAAAATCCTAATTATCGATTCACCGATTTTCTAAGGTCAAAATCGATTATTTTAGAAAATTATTATTTCGCATATGCTGGAAAAACCTCGAAATATACGAGGCTATTTAAAGGGATCGCTTTTTAGTCATTCAGTTTAGATTCACACTAAACTGCATGATATGAAATGCGCTTTGATATGGCTTTTGCTATTGATTTCAGCTAAATGCTGTGTGTTATGCTTAAAGTACAGTTTATGCAGTGATTTAAGCTGCGTTTTCTGGTGAAATGGTAGTTGATACTTCTTTGACAGACTTGTTTTAGTCTGGAATATTCTGTAAATAAATTTTAGGCTTCTCCAAGACATGTCATTTTTTTTCGTGCAATTCACAAGTCGAAACAATATATATATATATATATATATATATATATATATATATATATATATATATATATATATATATATATATATATATATATATATATATATATATATATATGTTTTCAATTTATTGTTACGTGTGGCAAAATTCGTGAAATTTGCAGACGATATTTTAAATACATTGTACTGTATTGGAATCAAATGCAAACGACTGACGTGTTTGTTTTGATTAAGGAGAAAAAAATAATTCCGTGTCTTGATAAAACACACACACACACACACACACACACACACACACACACACATATATATATATATATATATATATATATATATATTCTCAAACAAAAAGAATTACCGAAACAGAAGAAAAGTTGAAAAAAATACTATGAAGACTCTGCTGAATCACATGGTACGATTCACAAGTTGTTTACGGAATTTCGTTGTGGCCGTAAGAGCAAAACAGATGCAGAGCGTTCTGGATGTCCAACTGGGTTCACGACTGAAGAAATGGTTAACAAATTCCATGATATCGTGTTAGAATACCGCCATGTGAAAGTGCGTGATATAGCTAAAATGGTTAACATTTCAAATAAAAGGGAATTCAATATCTTGCATGAACATTTGAACATGCAAAAGTTATCAGCAAGATGGGTGCCGAGATTACTAACAGTGAATCAAAAGCGGACCCGTGTAACCATTCCAAAACAATGTTTAGGCAATTTCGAGAACAATTCAAGCAAATTTTTCCTCCGTTATGTTGGTGGAAAGATATATTCTTAAAATTCTGAGACAATTAATGCCCCAAATGCCTATTTTGAGGAGTATAATGTATATATATATATATATATATATATATATATATATATATATATATATATATATACATATATATTATTTATTTATTTATTTATTTATTTAGAAGGATTAAAAAGTTGGAACATTGTTCGTAAAAGTGTATCATAATGAAAGGAGATTATGTCGACAAATGCAATGAATTTCGGTATGTATACTGTTTTTTCATTTCAAAGTCATGGACATATCAAACTGCCCTTGTATATATATATAAACACATATAGGTGGGTGGGTGTGCATATGTATGTACATATAGAAGCATTGGCCAACTCCTCCTTCATATTTGAAAATGCCTGTATATATGTTAAATGGACTTTTCTCTCAGCGGCCGGAATATCCCTGCTCTAGGCAGCAAGCAGGAAAGCAAAAAAAAAAAAAAAAATGAGGGTGAGAAAAATCCCAGAGTCAGGGAAATCCCAGGGAAAAAAAAAAAAAAAAAAAAAAACTCAACTCCCGCTGTAATTTCGTTATTAATTGACGCAGGAACACCTAATAAACATAATTCTTTGGAAATTAAATGCACTTTCGGAAAATGTCGTCAAATTTTGAATTAGGGGACATATACATATTGAAATGAGCGCCAACTTTTTTTCAATAGCAACACCCAATTTTGACTTCATATTCGAATTTCTGAGAGTCTGGCAGTGCGGAAAAGTATAAGTTTCTATACTTTAACTTTAGTATTTTTAGAGTTATAATCAAAAATGTGTTAGGCAGTTATCTATAAATGAAGAAAAATAAAATTAATATCCTATAAGAAATTGACAAAATTTTAATGTTTCACACCGGAAATCTTTCAGGAGAAAAATAATTTTAAAAATTAATAAAATCATTTAAATTTTCCAGTTTCTTAATAATCCAGAATTCAGTTTTTTAGATTTGTATATACTTTAGTATTTTTTTAGATAACTTTAGGTGTATTTAAATACATTACACTTGCGATTGGGCCAGACTGTACTCTTTGAAAAAAGTGTAATATTTTTCAAGTAAAAGATGGCTGTACTGATCACCAATAAAGCTTAAATTTTCTTTTGTAGGTATACGAGTAACATAATATACGAAATGAAATAGATACAACGCATAAACTAAAACTTTTCGGATATATTATTGTAAGGGTTCATGAAGTAAATATTAAAATAATATTAATAATAATAATAATCGCACTTATTAGTTTTTCGTCAGTTGAATTCTTTGGAAATGTACGATTCGTTTTATAATTTCTATAAAAAATTATTTCTTAATTAACCTTTTCACTACTGCTGACGTATATTAACGTCATTTGAAAATTTGTAACTCTGTCAGAGGGCGCTTCTTTCGTAATTTATGTGTTACGTATTTTTTAGATGTGTACCTAGTGTTCATATTTTTGCAATAAAATATACTATGGATACAAATATATTGATTAGAAGGAATATAATTTTAATGCATATCCATTAGTAATATAATTGTGAATACAGAAAAGTTGTTCTGAAATATTTTATTTTGAAAGAATAACG